>OZ010600.1:93718248-93970748 GCA_963932145.1 Acanthosepion lycidas
TGATAAACAATAAGAAAATATTACTTTATATATAGATTAGGATTCATACATTTTGTGCTTGTTTCCATCTTCATGGCTTGTCATGACCGCTTTCTAGTTTTTGATTTTCCATAATTTAATTTTCTTTTCTGTCTGTAGACAATAAAATTACAGGATTTATTGAGAATTTTTGTTGTTAAAGAAAAAATAAATTCCAGGGACTCACAAAGAATAAATGAAAAAAGATTTTGACAATACAGACATATCACTCACTTCTAAAGGCCATTTTAATACCCTGAAAAAATGAGCAAAAACAGGTTTTCTGCATATTCACTATTGTGTAATTCCACTTCCTTCCCCATACGTGCTCATAATGTTCCATATTTCCATATTATTTCACATGACCCCACCCACCTCAAATTGGTCATCTTCACAGATTCTAAATTAGTATTGACTGCCTTCAAAACAACAAAACAAAGACACTACCAATCTATTAATCACTTTTTTTTATAAAAAAATTGACCAAATTTCCAGTCACATTGTAATCTATAGAAATGAGAAAGAAAAAGGCCTTAAATAATATCATCTCCAACATTAAGATCCCATATACTGATCTTAAGGGACTCATTCATAAAACATCTTAAAAAAAAAAAAAAAAAAAAAAAAAATAAGAACATTTAAATAAATGCTCAAAAAAAAAACTACAGAGAACCCAACCTAATATTGAAGAATGGAAGCCAGGATATAGAATGATAAAAGATAAAACTGTATGAGCCACAGACAATGCATTGACCATAGTCATCTTATGCATTCCTTTCTTACTTAAAAGAGCAAACATCTTCCAATATGTATAGCATATAAAAAAATCATAGACAAATCTTTAGTAAAATTCACCCAAATTATAGACTTCATGAAACAAATAAAGCTCTATAAAAAAAAAATACAATCAAACACACAAAATCTTTATAACAAGGAGTTAACTAGCAACTTGTGCTTAATGCAAGTGTTCAATAAAGTATAGTCATTACATTTTTCAACAAAAGATTGATACACCATAAAAAACTGCCAAAGAAATACCACTCCAATCTAAAACTTGCTGTATGCATGGAAAAGTTAAGAAAAAAAGAATGAAAACTAAAACTAACTCTAGTTTTATTCATGTTTACTTAGGATTAAATCAAGTTTTTAATTTATATCTGTTATCTCCTAGTCAATTGTTCAATTAGATGGATATTAAACTTTGTTATCTTTGTGGAACTACAGTACTTGCCTCTTCATCTTTTTTTTCTCATAATCATTAGCCTTTTTATCGACTCATGAGCTGACAATTCTACAAATATCCAGAAAATGATTACTAAGATATTCAGGGAATGAATTTGAGTTGCCCATCCTCAACCCCATTGAGATGTGCAACTCTATATTTAGAGGCTTTACCTACACTTTGTCTCCAATCTGATTAGATATAGGCCCTTCCTTACTTGTGTGCATGGATCACATTTAAACAATTACCATGTCAGTACCGTCAACAGTCTTCTTTTTTTTTATTTATTTCCAAGCACACAGCATCAATCACTATCTACCGTTTTCTTGAATCCTGTTCATCTTTTATCTTTTTCTCCGACCACCACCACCCCTGTGTACTAGTGACATTCCCACCTTGCTTGGGGTGAAATGATTTTTTTTTTTCTTTTTTTTTTTTCTTTTTTTTTTTTATAAAAAAAAAAAAAAAAAAAAAAAAGCATTCTAACTGAAGTTTCTAGTCCTGTCCTATGCACCAGTGCCTCTGCAGCACAATCTTCCATTGACTGTTTTCTGCCACATATCCCGTTACTAGCTTGAGAGTAATCAAGGTTAAGAGGTGGATGGAAGAAGCTTTTCTCATGCCCTGAGGAAATAAGGTGGAAAGTGGAGTGTGGCGGCCGATGGTAGCTTTTTTTTTTTTTTTTTGTTCAGTCAATGAAAAATAAGGTGTACCCAATGTTGAATTGAATAGTTATGTAGAGTGCCATTAGCTGGTGGGAGGAGGGTGACTTTGAAAGAGCAACAGTAGACAAAAGGGGCTAAAAGGGTTGATTTAAAAAAAAAAAAAAAAAAAAAATCAGTTTTACTTACCAGCTTCATGTAGCTGAGAAACTGGCAATGCCAGCTAGTGAATTACAAGAGCTGAATTCTGTACAAAAAATTCAGTGACTATCCTCGAAACTATATTGGAAAAATTGGATAGTGAAAAGAGGCCACTAAGTTCTACATGAATAATATATATTGGCAGAGAAAACTGGTGACAAAACTTGGATAAAGTATTAAAAGAAATTGGGCTGAATGCAAAACTCACAGGAACCACTGAAGATAAACAATTTTTTTATTTTTTCTCTCCAAAGGACACATGAGATTCCAGAATTGAAAGACAATCTGAGTAGTGGGTGTTGGGAGAATGTTGTATTTATGCTAAAGGTTGGTTGGCAGCTATCCAAATGCTGAATGGATCAGAAGTCAATTGAGAAGATAAAGCAACAACAAAAGACAATTGTCATGCTGAAAAGATAATGATTTAGAGAAAAAAAAAAGAGAGATCTGGTATGTACCTAAATCAGAAAATGGACTTATGATAGGAGGATGTTGCATGGCTTTAAAAAAAAATGAAACTTATTATTGTAGTTGTGTTGTGTACTATGTAAAATGACATCAAATTAGCATTAGCATGGTGATTGCATGAGATTCAGATCTGAACTGTGTTTCAATACAAATGGTGATTACTACTGAGAAGTAGTATTTTCAACAAAAATTGCAGCAGAGATGAATATTATTCCTGAATAATCTGGGATTCCTCACAGAACTAATTACTGAATTTAATATTTGTGCCTTTAGAAAAGAATAAGCTTCATGCCCTGACCAGGATGAGTAAAACCTAGTTGGGATAGCAGATGGGAGACTTGGATCTAAGGAAATTGCACAAGATGCATCATTTGGGGGTGGATAAGATTTATTACCGGCCAGGAAAGGTTGACTCTGATACATTGTTTGTCAGATGATCAGCAACTGTGATTGTTGTCAGTCAATTGACTCCTGCACTAATTGTGCATAATAAGGGGAGAAAACCAGGTGAAAGGCAAATGGATTGGCTGCTGATGTCATACAATTATTGGCAAAGGTCATATCTTTTTCATGATTTCACTGTACATAGAGAGAATTTCTTTTTCCATTTTGGATTTAAACATTTTCATTTTACAACCAAGTTTCACTATACTAAATATTATGTTCACTTTATGTGCAATATTGTTACAGTAAAAAAAAAAAAAAAATCTAGTTGGATCAATTTTTCTTTTTTCTTACTACAAAAATATTTAAAATGTTGTCTTGGTCTTTATATGTAAATGCTGGTGTGTCAACCATAATGACTAATCATATTTTGAGAAGTCCTTCAGTTTTTTCAAAAAGTTAACCATGTCAACCTGGCCATTGGTCTCAAAAAGGATCTCCAATCAGTGGTTGGCTGGGGCAGGAAATGACTTGTAAATTTTAATGCCTCCAAAACGAAACTGTTCTCATTTACCCAACATAGAGAAACCTCCCTACTTCTTATCAACATGGCTGATACTCAACTTCACGAGAGCATCTCTCTGTGACTTCTTGGTCTCATGTATCCTCTGGCCTGAGGTGGAACAACTATATCATTTCCTTGCAGCATCTACTGCAAGGAAAGTTGGTTCTCTGTGTCACTCCAAAAGGTTTTACTCATTTGAGTCCTTCTACAAATCTACCATTCATCCTTGCATTGAATACCGTTGCCATATGGTGCCTCTGCTGTTCGTCTCGAGATTCTCAACAATATTCATAGATATACAATATGATAGGTCCTGACCTAGCATCTTGATTCCAGTCACTTTCTCACAGATGTGATGGGTCTTTTCTACAAATATTTTTATGGCAACTGCTCTGATGAGCTATTTTCACTGGTGCACCGTCTGCATGAATTTAAGCGTGCTACTAGATTGGCATCTTGGTCCCACCCGTTTGCTGTCGAAACGGTTAAATGTAACTGCCTCTTTTACCCCAACAGCTTCTTCTCTCACACTTCCCAACAGTGGAATTCCCTTCATCTTACTTGCTTCCCTGATAACTATAATCTTCAAAAACTTAAATGTAATGTCAATCGACATCTTCTAATGTTTTGATCTCAATCCCCGGCCTTCTCTTTATCTTTTTCTCAAACACCCTTCTTTTCTCTTACTTTCCATCTCTGTAACCCCCTTGCATGCTAGTGTCACTCCCGCTTTGCTTGGGGTGAAATGCTTTATAAAAAAATTAAAAAAAAAAAAAAAAAAAAAAAGAAATTATAACTTACTAAGGAAATTGAACATAGAACTAACTGCACCAGGGGCTAGTTTTACCTAACATCACAAATTGCTACAAAACAAAAATATTAACTGAAAACCCTCTAATCATGTTCTTTAATAACCTGGTCAGATTAAGACTTTCATGCATGACACCAAATTACTTTAGAAATATCTAAACTGTCAGTTGTATGCAACTGCTTTCTCAAATCAATGGTTAAAAATGACCTTAAGTGAATGAACTCTGTAGGTTTTAGAGAGGACTATACATCTTCAAGCCATTTGGGTCGGCCTTACAGAATCACAAAGTACTGTACTGGATAACTGAAATCACATCACTTGAGGAGGAGGACCAACAACAGTAACAACTCCTGAAGAGAAAATAATGACATAATCAAGATGTTGACATTCTAAACTATTTAAAACAAAAAGTTAGGAAAGAAACCCCCCTGTCGATAATGGAAAGAGCAATAACAGTGGTCATGAGAAAACCTGTTTTCCTGAAAAACATTGTTTTAATAGACTGATTTTTATATATTTCAACCAAAAGTAGACCTGATTGTTGCCTTTATAAGGAAACACTTAATATTACCATTACCCACTCTGGTTCTGATATCAACCACCATAAACTCATCTCTTCTTTTTTTTTTTTTTTTTTTTTTAATCTGCTAATGGGAGAGGTGTTTAAAAAACAAACAAACAAATTTATATGATTTATGTTTCAATAAAAATAGGCAATAAATTTTTGCCATACTTACATGATTATAGTCTTTGTAAATGTGTGTAAGTTGCAAAATGCTATCATCATTGAAATGTCTATTTCTTTCAAATGTCTTCTCTAGATATTTTTTTGTCCATAGCTGATAAATTTATTCACACTTGAAATCCTGAATGTTTTTGATTTATCAGAATTTGAACTTTTTTTTTTTTTTTTTTTTTAATAGGCTTCCTATATTATAAGGATCCAATGTTAACAGCACACATGGTAGCAAGATTTTGTTAGGCCCATAACATTAAAATGCTCTAAATTGAAGAAAACGAATTTCCATTTCAATTTACAACTTAATGGTGGGTGGGGGGTCAGTATTCACACTCACCCAGCAGTGTTGTTTTTTACCATAGCACAATAAAAACACCACGCATAGTAGCTAGATTTTTTTTGTTGTTGTTAGGGCTTTATCATTAAAATTGTCTAAGTTGAAGAATAACGCAATTGTCAGTCCAATTTGCAACTTAATAATTGTGTGTAAGCTGCATTCTTGCTCACCCACATAATGATTAGACTTTCTTTCTTTTTTTTTTTTTTTTTTTTTCCTGAAAAAAATATTAACATTGAAAGCAAAAATGAAAAACATTACAAATTGCTTCATAATGATACCCTTGAAACATCTTTTTGTTAAAAATTTTCACAGGTCACATTTTATACTAAACGAAAACCTTTTTTTTTTTTTTTTTTTTTTTTTTTTTCCTCTCTCCTTTCCATCATAAATGTTTCCACACTTGATTATAAAAGCAACTTTTAAACTATTTAACTGTAGACTCCTGCTGATTTACAGATTAATAAAAATAAAAGGAAAGCAGATTTTAAATGTTAGTATTTAACTAATTAGAGTATTTCCCTTTTTATTTATAAATAATTTCAAGAGAAATTAAAAATTACTTTATACCAAGCTTAAGAGTAGGTAGTACCTTCACAAAAATCATGATACATAAGGTTTAAAATTAATTTTTAAAAATGAAAAAGCTTTCATTTTAGCTTTAATTGAAAGCTAAAGGATTAAATTTACTATTTCCTGTAAATAAATTACTCTGGTGTATTTCAAACAGAGATTATATTGATTGTAATTTTTTTTTTTTTTTTTTTTCAGTAACATCAACAAAGCCATCCATTTTAGTGACATTTGTAAACACAAGTTCTCAGTTTTAAAAATTTTTCAAAAATAAAGTATACTTTTCTGAAACTTTATTTAGGAATATTAGCTGATTTGAAGTATAATTAATCTGATTTGAAACAAATATTCTTTACTTTAAGTTTAAAACATTGCTGAAATGCATTTTTTAACTGAACTGTAGCTGTTTTTAACCCAACAGTACCTGACTTAATGTGTTGATAAACCTGATGGCAGCTCTAATTTTTTTTTTACAGAGACTTTATCTGTAAAACATAATTTAAGAAAAATTAAGCTTTTCCATTTATGATTAGTAAATATAGTTTTCACTTAATAACAATATTATCAACATTCCTGAAATTAATACAGAATTTTAAGATTTAAAACTTAGTAAATTTTTCTAATTAAAATTTTTAAAAAAGGAAAGTGATTTTTGTAAAAATTATTCATTAAAAAAAAATGTTTTTTCTTAGGACAATAGTGTCCTTAATATATCTTATTTATAAAAGTAATTAAAAGATTTTCTAATTAAATAATCTTATGGTTTTATTCCATTTTTTATTTTATGATTCAGAGCAGATTTTCAGTAGATAGTGTTTCTGTTTGACAAAAACAAATTGATAATAATTTAGATTTAAATTCTCCAAGGAGTCCTGCTTTTAACTAATATATGAACTGGGTGGTATTTTAATTTCTCAAATTTTCATAAAGTTAACTAAGTATGTTAACAGATGTTAAAAAAAAATGTTTTTACCAAGATTCTCTATAAAGAAAAAAAAAAAAAAAAGACAAAATATTTCACAAATTTCATTTGATTTTTACGGCAAAAAAGGCACTAAATTTCCCATAGTAATTTTTGGCCCACTGCTGATACAAGAAAAATATTTTTAATCAAAATTTCAGCACTTCAATTTTGTGTGTGTGTGTGTTTTTTTTTGTTGTTTCTCTCTCTATCTATATATATATATATATATATATATATATATATATATATATATATATTTTCCCTATTCCACACTCACCTGCCTGTAATATATATTCTTGCTGGTCAATTTTCTAAAGAAATATATCTTAAAATCTTCTTTTTTTTTTTTTTTTTTTTTTTTTCTCCTCTCATACAACAAAAGGATTTATTGTCTCCCTTACCACCCACTTCATAGATGAAGCAAATATGAAACACATACTGGATTTGTTTCAACTGATTTATTGGAAATATTTAAAGTAGATACCTCCATTAATTTTCAATAACAATGGTTTAAAATGTTTTTTACAGAATGACAAAGCTTTCTTGAAGTTTTCATTTCAGCTTTAATTGAAAGCTAAAGGATTAGATTAACTATTTCCAGTAAGCAAAATACTTGTGTATTTTAAAGAGGAATTATATTGATTGGAATCTTTTTTTTTTTTTTTTTTTTCTTTTTTGAGTCGGCTTTCATCACGTGATTTTCTGTATTAAAAATTTTTCAAAAAATGAAATGTACTTTTTTGAAACTTTATTGAAGAATATTAGCTGATTTAAAGTATACATAATCTGATTTGAAAAAAAAAAAAAAATATTTTTAAGTTTAAAATAGCACAGAATTGTATTTTTAAAACCTAATAGTAGCAGTTTTTAACCAATATCGCCTTGTTTTACGTAATTGATTAGGGGATGACAGGTGGTATCATAATGATTGTTGTTCTATGGAGGCTTTATCAGTTAAAGCATAATTTAAGAAAATGACATGACCGCCTTTTTTATATAATTTTTAAGTACTTTGTAATCTTAAAAATGATGGAAAATAATCTCCATAATCTAATTTTAGGAATGTTGAGTTTAAATTTACTATAGCCATTGCTCTTCTTTTCTGAAAATGTCTTTTATAGTTAACCGTTCTTTCAAAAATGTGCATGCTACATAATATTTTATATACATAAAAAATTTTAAATTGATTTAAAAATCTGGGTGCAAAATGATTTGTATAGCTTTTCAATTTTTGATTAGTAAATATAGTTTTCACTTAAATATCACCTAATAAGCTTAAATTAATGTTGAATTTTAAGACTTTAAAAAATATAATAAATTATTATCAAAACTTAAAACAAATTCAATTCTTGTAAAAATTCATTATTCATTGAAAAAAAAAAAATTTTTTTTCTTAAGACAATAGTGTCCTTAATAAATTTTATTCCTAAAAGCAATAAACTTTTTTAATTAAATAATGTTTTATTCCTTTTTTTTTTTTTTTTTTTTTTTTTTTTTACAATTCAGAGCAGATTTTCAGGAAATGAGATGCAGTTTGAAAAAAAAAAAAAAAAAAATCGGGATGAAAATTTAATTTCTTGAAAATTCAGGAAATTAAGTGTGGGGGAGGCTTAACAGGCATATATAATACCAAGATTTTCCAAAACAAAAAAAATGTTAAAAAATAATTTCATTTTTATTTGTGGATAAGTCCTGAAAGTTTCATTAAAATCCAACAATTATTTAATTTTTGCAAGAATTTCCAAATCACTATTTTTTTCACTGGAAAAAAGGTGCAAAAACACTAATCATAAATATTATGTTGACTGCTAACACAAAAAAAGAAAAAAAATTTTAACCAAAATTTCGAAAATGCTAGGAAGGATTAAAAATTTAATTAAAAAAAAAAAAAAAAAATATTTTGGTCTTTCCCCTTAATAATAACAAACATTTTGACAATTTTTTTTTAAGTTTGGTGCCTTTTTTTTTTTTTTTTTTTTTTTTTTTTATTATTATCATCATGCTAAGCTGTTTTTTCATCCAAAAAGTGGATGTACTTAATTTAAAGTGTTGAAATAATTTTAAATTTTTAGTTGCATTTGAAAGAGTTTAATTTCATTGAGCCTGATAAAAGGAAGGTTTCATAAAATAAGTTCATTTATTTAGGAAGTTGTACAGAAAATAATTCTCTTCAAGTTTTTCTTTTTTATACATTGTCTTAAAAATTGTGACACAAATAATATATTAAAATGCTTGTTTTAATAGGTTTTTATTTTTTTTATTGCCAATTTGAAAAAGCTGATTGAATCGGTTTTTCTTTCATTCACTTTTGCTAAAACAATTTTTTACTACTATATTTGCATTATTAAAATTCATTCAATTTAACATTATTTTCATGTTCTTGTCTTTGTTCCAAATTCATTCTTGATACAAAACCTTTCTTTAAAATCAGGCCAAGGCTTCCTACAATGTCTTTGTAATGAATGCATATTTTCATTCTGAGAACTGAACTCTAAAAAAATATTCCCAACTATTCAACTTTTTTTCTTTTTTTTTTTTTTTCTGCAAAATGGCAGTCTGCTCCATTCTATCTTCTACAAATCTGAATAGTTTGGCTCCTAAATATTTCATGACTTAAAATATTATTTCCTTTCATTTTACAATTGAAATTAATCAAAACATGATTTACCCAACTTCTTCCTACCATTGTACTTAGGTCAGTGATAATTTTGTTTGTATCAAGTTCTTCTTTCAACTTCTAAGCTGTTGGGTGAGTGACCTCTCTAATACCTTGTTAGACAAAGTTTGAAGTCATTCAGGTAAACTAAATAAAACTTGTTGACTGTCCTTCCTAGAGGATAGCAAAACTCATTCTAAAGGAAGTTTTGACAGTACGTCTACAACAGTAAATTACTTGTTATTTACCCCTGAAATTTTATGTTTAAAAAGTCATGTTTGCATTTTTCCCAACCAATTAAAAAATGAGTAATTCAGTATTTCCTGATATTAATTTTTGCTTTTATTTCATTGACTGTTTCTCTCAAGGATTTAGTGTTGTCTGCCTTCTCAAAGTGTAAAGGTCGTTTTAATGAAATCTGCTTTTAATTATATTTGTTTTCAATATTTAATTTCTTAACCTCTTTTTCTACTTAATGCTAATACAGTTTGACTCTGTCAACCTTTTACTTCCAAAATCATTTTGGCTGCTGTAGATCTTTTTTATGAGAATAAAGAAGTGTTTTAATTGTCAGCAGTTATGGCTGATAACACACATAAAGACCACGTCTATTGGGGTAGATCGTTCTCATTCTGCTTTTTATGAGGAAATCATTTTCTTCTGTCTAGTCTATTCACCTTTGTATCACTTGTCCATATGACTTTATTGCACTAAGCAAACCAGGAATTGAAACCATAACTGACAAGGAACCAGGTGTGTTGCTTTAACCAATATTTTAATCTACTCAGCCATGTGTCTCTTGAACAATGGAATCATTTTTTGGGAAGCTTAAACCTAATGTCTGTACTTCGGTAGTGGAATTTTTCAATGTTCTTTCTTAATCAAATGCTCCCAGATAGTATTCATTTCTATTCTAGGTCTACTGAGCCAGATGTCAGATCCTAACATGATGATTTTTTTCGGTTATCAAAAAATACATGACCTAATGAATTAAAGTATTGGTAACAACATATATCATTTCCTATTAATTGTGAGTTCAATCCTTGGATTGAGTTCAACATTTCAAGAAGGTTACAGCATACAACGTGTGTATCTGAAGAAGGTCAGAGGATACAATGATAGAAACATAAATACAACAATCAAGATGAGCATACGAGTCAGAATGGAAAAGCAGATAATAATTTCTCATTTCAAAGATTGGCACGTAAAAAAATCTTTCCAAATATTTTACATACATTTGCAGCTTCAAGTCAAATTTCATTTAAAACCATTACAGAATGAATGTTCTTTGTTGAAAAGATGAGTGTATTATGAAATTTATTTATACATGTTAATCGCATAAGAAACAGTCCTTCATCAGGAAGTGAACTTCACTGCTTGGGTTTTGTTAGTTGATAAGAGAACTAGGCTTTTCATAAGTGCCAATTCCTGTCTAATTTTACCAATGATATGGGATCAGTTTTTAGGTATAGAACAGCAATGTGGTATTTTACAACAATAAATACTCTACTCATGTGCAAATATTATGACACATATATATATACACACACACACACACACACACACACACACACACACACACACACACACACACACACACTTTATGAGGTAACCAAAGATTCAAACTAGGACATGTATTACAAAAAATATAGATACTATTGAAGATTTTAATTTTGTCAGTTGTATTGGTATCTAGTCTATCAGAAGGATCTTATATATTTGTAGATTATGGGTGTTCCAAATAGACTTATTAAAAAAAAAAATGTAGTGAAGAAAATTTGTATCCTATAGCTTGTGTTATGGTTTTTGTGTCCTATATTAACAATACCTTAGCTTACTCTTAAATTCTTGCATGAGATCCTACAGACAAACCAAATATGTCTTGAGACTTTTGTCAAATGAAGAAATAAATTCTCTATTTTTCACCTGTGAGATAAAACTTTGCTCTTGTTCTGTGGCTCTATTTAATTTGCTTGACTTTCAACACATCTTTTTACACACACTGTTTTTTCTAACTTATTATTGAAATGCTTGCTTTAATATTGACCTATTTTTTCTTTTTCTTTTTTTTCATAAAATAGAAAGATTGTGGGCGAAAACTAATACTTAAGGAACTGAAATGTCCCTGTAGAAGGTATAAGCAAGCAAAAAAACAAAAAACAAAGAGGCAAAAAGGTTTTTTTTTTTTTTCTTTTTTCTTTTTTTTTACCCATCTAAAAATAATGGTTTATCAACTCTGCTCTCTATTGCAGTTTCTTTTTTTGACAAAAATGAACTTTGCTATGTTCAGCATTCCAGGAAGATGAGGTAGAGATTAAGCTGGCATTACTTTGGCACAATGGCTAATTAGTGTGTTCCTCTTTTAGTGAGGATCAAACTTGCTAACAATGGCCTTTAAAATTAGCTTGTTGTTACCAATCTCTGAAGGGCACTTTCAACCATTTGACAATCATTTGAAATTGAACACTGGATATAACTTCTATTTCAAAAGAGGTTGAAGTAGCTGCTACCAAATTTCAAAAAAATGTTTATTTGCAACTAAATGATACAATAATGGCCAAGGTAGATGCATATTTACAACCCTCACTGTTTTGAGACCTGAAGGCAGGCAGCTTTGCAAATTAGTAAAACACAATACTCCCATTTGAATTATTCTGAATTAAATTAAACTTGGTAAATATTTAGCCCTGCTAAAAAGATTTTTCATGTTTTTTCTAACTTGTACATTAAAGTACAGAATACATTCTGACCTATTTTTGAAGAATTATTGATTTAAATTAATTTGGTTCAAATCAATTCTAAAGTAATGATCATGTGGTTGTATCAGTTTCTAATTGAAACTGTTCAATTTGGAAAGACTTGGCAGCTGGAAGTTTCCACATCTATGGAAATATGTTACATTTTACATCTTTAACTTCTGACCAGACTTTGATAAACTAATTAACTGAATTGTTATTAGAACAAATGTTTTTCTTTCTTTGTCTTTGATACTTTTTTTTTTTTTTTTTTTTTTTTTTTAATTTCCTGTTGGTGGGAGACATTTCTAATTAGGAATTTTCTTCACTCTTTAAGGCTCATTATACCTGCTTTTCAAACTACTGATTTAATTACATTGCAGCAAAACTATTTTGGATTATGAAATTGGTGTTAAATTTTTTACTTTGGTCTACCTGGTGGCTGAGGTAGTTGTACTGATTAGGTTTAGAAAGAAAGAAAGAAAGAAAAGCCAGTCTTTCAAGTTCAAATTTTCATCACAGGTATGCCCTCCCCACTTGGATTAACACAAGCTTCATTTGACCTTTAGTGTTAGGCTGAATTCAAATTATATCAGAACACATTAATCCCTTAGGCACAGTGCAGCAGAACCATATTAGAAAACCAGCCAAGATTGTGATTTGTGCCTTGTGTTTTGGATGCATAATGTGTAATGCTTAGTGTCATTGTTTTTTTTCTTTTTTTTAATTGTAAAAGAATTGGAATAATATAAAAAGTTATTTTCTTTCTTGATCTATAATTTGTGTGTGTATGTGTATCACTGTATGCATGAATGCTGCTTGACAGGACAGATATATGAGACGTCTGCTTAATGCAAAACAAATAGCACAAACATAAAAATAACAATTTTCTTCTCCATATTTAATTTTCTGATGCTTAAATAAGTGAAGCATGTTAAATTTATCAACATCTATTTATTTTGAAACTATAAATGATGCATAGATTTTTTTTTTTTTTTTTTTTTTTTTTGCTGGAATAGGTCTGAAGTTTTAAATTCCAGCAGAAATGTTAGCCTCTTCAATTAAAAACAACAGGCATGAAAAGAGGCAAATTCTCTTTTCTTTTTTTTTTCTTTTGTAAGTGGAGGAAATGAAAGAAGCTTGTTGTTTCCTGCTATAAATGATAAAATATTATCAAGACTCTTTCTGAATCTCTATATACCAACATTAAATAAGCTTTAAATTATCATTAATAAAGTTGTTTTGTTTTCTCTATTGTCATTATTATTAACTTTCCATTATTTATATCTAATAAAATGACCTCATCAGAAAACATTAATTTTGTCTGTTGCAATCCCAAACAGCTGGCCTATTCTCTTTGACAGTCAAATTAAAATTTTATAAAAACTCTTGTTCAAAAATCAAATTGCTATTATTTGTTAATCCATCATCTTTTTTTTTCTTACATTCTTTTACATTAGCATTATTTCATATGAAATTTAAAAAAAAAATTCATGTCCCTTATTACATTCTGTTGTTGTCTTTTAAAAGAATTGGATTTGTTTATGCTTTGATTAAATTTACTTTACCTTTGCTAATTCTCTGTTTCCTTTTGCCAAATTATGATTTGAAATCCTTGTAATGCACCCTTGGCTTCAAATTATCTTCTGATGTGGTTCCATTCTCCTCCACCAATTGGTTAAATGTACCATGTTACAATTTTTAAAATAAAGCAACTTGTTGCATATTTTTAGAAAATAATTCTTCCATAAATGTCAAGAAGTCCAACTGAAAATAATTGCATAATTAGGTAAAAAAAAATGTTTGAGTGTTGAAAAGTTATTCAAGTTCTTTACACTGTAAATGAAAACCATTTCCCACCTGTTTTAAATAATAAAAAGTACAATTTATGTCCATCAAGAGAATTTCTATGACACTTTGACACTTTCAATTAGGAATTCCCCATCATTTATTTTTCAATAAGTCATCTGGGGTGTGGGTGGATGTTTTCACCCCAAGAAAAAAAATACTATGGTTGACTTACACATACACAAAATGTTAAATTCCATAGAAAACGTTTTTCCCCAGCTTGAATTAAAATGTTGTGAAACTTTATTCTATAATTTTGCTTTCTTAAAACAAATAAAAAACAAAATTATGATGCTCCAAATTCTTAATTTCCCACATTAATCAATGGTAGTCCATTAATTCTTTTGAGCTAAATATCCTTTTGTTAATTCCAATCTTTTAAAATTTAGAAAGCAGTTAATCAAATACTGCAATGTTCTGAAGCAAATAATGATGTCATTCTCATGAATTCTGCTATTAATTCTCTCAGCACAAACAAAAGCATATGAGAAGAATGATAACATTTGAATAGAATTATGATCATTCATTTAAAAAATGTAAAGTCTGCAAAAATCACCCCTTTTTTTTTTTTTTTTTTTTTTTTTTTCCTTCAGCTGAGAGAATCAAATCTAGAAAAATATCTTGTTTCTGAAGTTCAGATTTTAAAAATGAAACCAACTCTTTAAAGTAATTTGTCTTTTTAATATCATTTGAATTCAGTTTCTTTTTCTAATGAAAATCTTTTGAAACTTCTTATTTTTCATGTTTTCGTCTGATTGCTTACAGAAATTTGATCTTGTCAAATAACAAAATAACTTTAAAAATCATTCCAAAGGAATTATTTGCTTCCTGACTTTTCTTTCTATATCTTGACTTTGCTTGTCTAACCTTGTCACATTTCTCTCCTGATATTTTCTTGTCTTACAACTGATAACATGTCCTTGTTTTACTATTTAATCTTTCACAACCGCCCTCCCCCAACACCAAGTAAATGCCATGGAAAGGAGAAATTTTACTTGTAGATAAAATTGGCAACTACCTTTTTAACCTTTTTTTTTTTTTTTTTTTTTTTCATTGGTGGAATCTGTCTTTTTCTTTGGCATTGTATTAATTTTGCTGTAATGACACGTACACATGTCTAAATGCTATGTAAGAAATCCATTTTCTGCGTTTTATGATGAAAATATTTCAAATTGAGATGATATATTGAAAATGATTTGTTTTCCAGTGTAACTTTTCTCTAATCATTGTTTTCTGGTTTGTCAGAAATTAATACCTTGAATAAAAAGTACTGAAGTTAATTTTCATGGGATAAACAAGTTTCCAAATTTACATGTTTTTAGTCGACAACCTCCTTTAATAAAAGACAGGTGGAGATCAAGTTTTGGTAGAAAGACATTTTGGATTAACAGGGTTCTTGGCTAAAGGTTAACTATCTACTTCCTATTTTTAACACTTTAGTCATTGTTATGAGAAAATTTGTTTTCTTTTCAGGCCTTTTCCTTCATAAGACCCAGTTTCATAAATACATGATTTTTGAGAGGCATCACATTGCTACACCCTTTGTTCAATTGACTCCAAACAATTATTAAAAATATTTCTTTATACTTTACTAGATCCACAAACTTGAGTTCTAAATAAATTCTCGTTCTGTTATAATGAATTATTTTCTCAATTACTCTTTCCGATAGTCAATGCCTATTTTATCAATCGATTATCGATACATTGTGTTAATTTCTTTTGTTCAGAAGTTCTTGTTTTACTAAGCTTAGCATAGTCAGGTAGATATGAGAAGATTGTGTTGCACCAATGTTCCAAGTGTATAAAATCTTCTTGCTTTGAACCATGGTTTGAATGGTGTGCAAACAGACAATAATTTAATCACAAGCCCCCACCCCACTTTAGCACTACCCCCTACCCCCTCCTTCAAGTTTTCTGTGTTCTTTATTTTCCTTTAATCTAAAGATGCTCAATATGATTCCCTCCATACCTAAGGAGATTACTTAAAATATTTCAACTATGAACTCTTAAAAGACTTCTAAATTTGTTTGGTCAGAATTTGCAAAGTCAGTTGGGTCACAAACTCTTCAGCATCCTCTTATAATCTCTCACTCTCAACAACTCATAAGATAGTGAAATTCAAGTAAAATGTGATAGTTGTTATTATTATTATTATTATATTTATGTTTACATGTGCATTCATAATTTGTTAATTTACTTAATTTGTCTTTTTTGCTTATTTTAATTTTTTCTTTCTTTTCATACTCAACATAAGTTACATATCAATCATATAGAAAACCCTAAACCACTTGCAAACAATAATCAAGCAGATCCCATAATCAATTAACAGCAGGTTATCTGACAATTCTTCTAATGAAGCCATCTTCAACAAACCCCAAAAAATTTTATGAAACTATGCTAAAAGATAGAGGATTTTTGGCAACACTCGTACACACACCACACAGTAATTTTTAGCCAACAGAAAATGAAACCTGTTTAACCCACCCTATAACAAAAATGTAAAAACAAATGTAGCAAAAATATTCCTTAAACTCCTACACAAACACTTCTCCCCTCATCAAGCACACTTCCCTCCTCCATCAAGCACTCTCCACAAAATATACAGCAGAAACACAGTAAAAATCAGTTACAATTGTACCAGGAACATAACACAAATAATCAAAAGGCATAACAGAAAAATAACCAACAAGCCACCCACATAAATCAAATTCACCTGTAACTGCAGAGTAACAAACAAATGTCCTTTAAATGGCAGTTGCTTGCAAAACAATGTAAACTATGAAACCACTGTAAAATAAGCAGATTACAAAGAAAAAAATATACATAGGAGTAAGTGAAGAGCCCTGGAAACAAATTATGCACAAAAAATCTCCTTTGCAAAATACAGAAATAGCACACTCCTTTCTAAGTGTATATATGGGAAATTAAAACCAAATTACGACAAAAATATCATGGAAAATAAGGAAAGCTGTATCAGCCTACAACAGACAATCCAAAAACTGTAAATTCTGCCTGGAAGAGAAAATAGCTATAATCACATTTCCAGACCAACAGAAATTAGTAAATAAACAATCAAAAGTTATCTATGCATACACAAAAGCAAACATTTAAGTAAAAATTGCAAACTAAAAACAAATACCTTATAAAATATCATTGATGTAACATATTATAGACAAAAGCCAATACTTTAAACTAAACAAAGATGACCCCCCCCTCTAAATAAAATAAACAAAAAATATAAATTAATTACAAATGTACTCATGAGTAAATGTAATAATAATAATGAACAACAAATAATTAAGTTATCAATAAATAAGTAAATTTAACAAACAACACTATACAATGGCTACAAACGAGCACATTTGGATTGACAATTATTTCTACTCGGTAGCCTCTAGAATAATTTTAAATATAACCATTAACACCTCCCCTATAAATGTAAAGGATTATGCAATAGATTTTGCTACCTATAATGCACCAATGACCAACATAAACACAGCACACATGGCCTGAAGAGTGTGTTCACGCATGAAACTGTTTCTGCTAAGTGTTGACCTCAGTGTACACTTTTATATTTACATGTGCTCTATCCCTGATATTGAGCACTTTTAGCCATAAATATAGCATACCTTAAAACTATATTTTCTCGTTATATATAATTATATTGAATTGCTACTTAGGATTTCTTTCAAACTCTGTGAACTGAAGCTTGTTTACTGATTTTATTAAGCAGTTACATAAAGGGGAGGAAAGGGGGAAACGTAACAGGTGACTGGGGAGAAACTACTTTTTTTCCTTTATTTTTATTTTTTTTTTTTTTTTTTTCCTCCCCAAACATGTTATACATTCTGATGTAAATTTCTTGCCTTCAAGCTGCTGTTGGTGACATTTCTTTTAGAAGAAGAAAAAATTCTTGTATGCTTTAATTGTCAACTGCTATTTTTATTGTATCATGTTTTGGCTTTGCTTCTTTAAACTTCGATCAATATAAACAAATGATATTCTATATGTTTGAATAGATCAGGAACATGTTTTCTATCCCCCTGACTAATCAAGAATTGAGGCCTTTGAAAAGACTAAGAGGATTTGTCATATAAACAAATAAGTGTCTAGTTTGAGCAAAAGCTTTCAGACTATATATATATATATATATATATATATATATATATATATATATATATATATATATTTAACACAACCATCACATGACTCCACCTGCTTAGGCAAATCAGTTAGAATTATAAAACCTTCAGTCAGCACTTGACTATTTTTAATAAATTAATACTTTTGTTGAAGCAGCTTTTAAAGACAATGTACAAATGGGGGATGGCTTCTTAAATTCTTTGACGCATTTCCTTGATAAGAGAGATGTGTGTTTTCTTTTCCCTCCTTCCATCTGTAATTAAAGAGAAAGGTAAACAGGTCTTAAAGCAAGCATTTTTCAGGCTAGAAATTGGATAATAGAGAATTCACTCAAACAGGCACTTCACAAAAACATATCAAGTATAAAACAAATAACCATCTCTCCATCTTAATAATACTACAATTATTTGTGTATAATTGGTGCTTTTTAGGGATAATCCATAACTAAATATTATTTTTTTCTTTTCTGGCCTGGCCTGGCCACATAGGTGGCCATATTTGGGACCATCTGACCTAAAATAAGTTATCTCTATGGTACAAACTAGTGTGCAACAGAGTAAAATAAATAACCCCCTACTACATTTGTTTTTAAAGTGTGTGTGTATATATATATATATATATATATATATATATATATATATATATAAGCAGATTTTAGTTGACTTCACTGCTGTTAGTCGTATCAATCATAATGTCTCTGACACTGTTGTCAGTGTCTTCTTTTATGTGCCATGTCCATTCAGGACATTGGCAATCATGATTCTTCACAACTTCCTGTCTTGTAGCTCTTAACAATGTTTTTCTTTTTTGCCATCTCTTCTAATTGTTGTTCTGCCAACCATTTACACAAGCTCATTAGGCAGCGGTTATGCACTGCTAAACCCCACCCCCACCCCATCCCTCTTCCCTCAATATGTGTCCCGTGAATGTAAAATTCTCAAAGTCCTTTTTCTTCATTATGAACACTAGAAATTTCAACTGGTTTCTTTTTATTTTAATTTTTTTTTATTTTTTTTTTTTATCTCATTCTAAGTAATTAGTATCGTTTTTGTCTCCATTTTCCTTAAAACTTTGTCATTGTTGCTTACATGTTCAGCCCATAGTATTCTCAGCATCTTTCTGTAGGAACACTTTTTCTATTGTCTGAAATCTTTTTTTCATCTGCGATGCTTGCCCAGAATTCACTGCCATATAGTAAGGCTGATATACATGAGGAGGCACGGTGTCGTAATGGATAGCGGCTTGGATTGAGGAATCTGAGAGCTGAGTTTGAATTCCATTCGAATCCATTACATTCATTTACGTGCCGATACCCTTGGGAAAGGTGTGAATCCTCTTCTTCTCCCTCCAGCTATGGGTAAATAGCAGGACAGACTGGGTTCTATAGCCTTGGATGGCAACTGGCCTAGGAGAAGGACAACTCTGAATAGATGACACTTTGTGCTACCTTCCGGCAACTCCTGCAGCTGCACTGGCACCAAACCCTTATTGGTTTATCCTCTCCTTTGGACTCTGCTAGCAAGGCCGAGAGGGGATGTTCAGGCAGCCCTAGTTCTCCATATATCCTGCTCAGGCTCATGGCGCACCATGCTACTGCATCGTCTCTTGAGACAGACAAACAGACAGGCGGATGTCAATGATGACGATAGTAAGACTGATATTACATAATAGTTCGCTACTATTTCTTTTGTTTCTGACAAAATTTTTCTGTTTCTTACTTAGCTTAATTTTTGAAAGGCACCAGTGTGCTACCAGATTTTGGTGTTCCATTTTCCATGCTCTGTTAAAACACTTAAATTTTTGTACTTGCTTTATTTTGGTGGCTCCAAATCATAGTTCACATCTTGGGCTTGTAAACAAATAGAAATTCTTGCTGTTAAGTGGACATAGTGAATAACATCCACTTCTGTATTGCACCAACTAATTACGTCAATGTGCTTGTTGATAATGTTGTTTCTCTTCATGTGAACTCTTACTTACACCACCAGATTATTATATTTTTCTCT
Organism: Acanthosepion lycidas; assembly: GCA_963932145.1. Taxonomy (NCBI): domain Eukaryota; kingdom Metazoa; phylum Mollusca; class Cephalopoda; order Sepiida; family Sepiidae; genus Acanthosepion; species Acanthosepion lycidas. The sequence continues at coordinate 93,738,581 of OZ010600.1, forward strand.
GAACAAATCTCTATTTCTTCTAGATATTTGCTTTGAGACACAAAATTTACAATGTAAACTGTATAGATTATTTTTAGTGAATACAAACCAAATAAAAAGTTGAACAACTAATAAATATAAGTGCAATAAATCTATGAAGTCAATGTATATTATACTTGAGACATTTCCACCCCAATTAACTACCAGAATTCCATAGCCCAGATTTAGCAATGTGTATTATTCACAAATAATAATTTATAATATTTCAAAGTTTATCGATCAAGTTTATTTTATAGTTGTTTTCTAGAATCTGTTGATATTAAAAATAGTTTCTCCTCCTTACCTTTTTTTTATGAATTTTTATTTCTAGTCATTAAAAAAATATTAATTTCTTATAGGTTCAACTTTTTTCTTTCTTTTTTTTTTTTTCTTCATAAATATTGGTGTCTTAAAAGAAAAAGTAAACAAAAAAAAAACATTGCAGTGTGAATTTAATGACTAGAATGTATAAATGTTTATTTGCATTGTTCAGACTGTATTCCTCATCTTTATTGCCTTATTCACAACATTTTAGCTGTTTTACACTTCAGCCTTCTTCAGCTGATTGGAATTTTGAACTGAACCCTTTTATTTCCAATCCACCTGAAGAAGGCTAGGGTGTAAAATGGCTGAAATGTGAATATGGCAATAAAGATGAGAACAATGTAAATAATTACAATACCTCATCTCAGAAACTTAGACAGATATTAATTTGTAATGTAATTTTTTATTTTCTGCTATACTTAGAACTTGTTTTCATCCAATTATTAACCATAAAACATCTTTAAAAATGTTTGTGTGGATATATTTATCATTGAAACTCGAAACTCATTCAGATTCATATCTTCACCTTCTGTTGATTTTATTGTATCCTTTATATTACCTAACTATAATCATTGTTCTCCACTTCCATTTTGCCAATAAAGATTCAAAAGAGTATCTGATGTAGCCATTTTGATATTTACTCAGTCTCATCTCGTATAAAGTCGAGAGAATAAGGAGAGGAAACCCGGTGTGACACAATCTTCCATGAAAGCTAAGAAAATCAGCATCTGAAATCCAGGCTTTAACCTGTGTTTGAACTGATCTGTTTTAATCATTCAATAAAAAGAACTTCTCTTTTATATTCAGAGAAAAGTTGGCTAAATTTGCAAATTTAGAAAATTCTTTATTCTTGGATGTTGATTTCTGCTGATTCAACTGGATTTTCTTTGAAGGTTTTATGTCTTGAAAGATAAAAAAAATAGAGAAAAATTGTTGCTCGTAACAAATCTTCTGAATTTGATTAAAGAAAATTTCAAAGACTGTCAATAACTGATTATTTGTGATTAGTTCTAAGGAAGCTGACTTTATTCCTTGTAATAAAAAGTTTTATGTGGAATAGAAAATTGCTAAAACTGCAAAAAATGTTAAAGTAGGTTTATAGAAGATAAATACAAGATATGTAGCCATACAGGTTTATTAATATTGAGCAGTCGAATCAAAATTGTATATGGGATAGGATATGAAATAGGATATGCTATAAGTTTCTTAATCATTTTTTATTCATTTGATATTTGAGATATTTGAAAAATTATCAGCTAAATTAACTTCCCAAAGCTTAACCAAATATCAAAAAAATTTTTTTCTTTTTAATCTCTTCTTGGTTGGTCTGAGAATGTTTCACCATACACAAAGGGGTGTTGAAAACCTGTACACATCATGAGTCTATGACATACTTTTCAGCACCCTATCATATTCAAGAGGAAAACTTAATTTCATGTTAACATATACATTTTATCTTTTTAAAATACCTCTCAACCTCTATTCCTCCCAACAGTTTTGCTTGCATTTTTTTTTCTTTTGCTACAGAAGATATTCTTCCTCTACAATTTTTGTGAGTTTGCTATTTTAACAATTTTTTACCCTGCATTTTCTTTTACTCGTATTTGGATCTGGGTCACATCTTTTAAAATTACTTTCTTCCTAAACATGATTCTTTTTAAATGGTTTAAATTTGTTGAACTGACTACCATTTACATAGTTATTTTTAATTTTTGTTTTAAGCATGAAAATAGATGCTAAGATTGTTGCTAAAATTATTTAGAATTTTGCTGCTCAATATTCTCTTGTGTGTTTAAAAGTATTCATTTTATTTTTTTATTTTTTTTTATTTTTTTTTTTTATCATAAAATATAAAATGATTTTGATCAAATTTCCCTGTACTTACCTAAAATATTTAGAATAAAAAAAATTTAAAAAATTGAGACTTGAATTTACTGAGTATTGAAAATGGGGACAATGTATTATCAATATTTCTGCAGAAAATATTTTGGACCAATTCTTGACATGAAGATAAATTTTAACTGAGAAAGGTGTATGTTTCTCAAAGATGAAATTTGGTCTCCACTGCCCAAATTTAGAGATAAATGCTGCAAAATAAAACTGATCCATACATTACATAGTTAATAATCTGACATGCAAATAAAAATCAGTGTCTGAAGACATTTGATAAGGAACCAATCTTGATATTGTTCCTCTTGAATAGCAATGTTGCAGACAAACAGGTCTGAAAATATTTTATCCACTTGTTTTGTTGATTCATTTCATTCATATAAAACTTTCTTTTTTTTTTTTCTCTCCACAAATATAGAAATTAAATACTAATGACTAACAATTCAGGTAATACTTCCCAAATATTCAACAAGTCCTGAACAAAATTTTATTTACAAAAATTATACTCTTCTAATGCTTACAAATTTTCTAACTATGTTGTAGATAGATGGACAGTTAAACATTTAATAAACTAAACTTTTTTTCCAGGTTGTTCTATATTCAATTTGTTCTATTTATATCCCTACTGGGTGCGCTGGGTAAATTGTCGTCATTTTAGTTTTTAATTTTGTGCATGTGCGTTGCTTGTTTTTAATTTTGTCAATTGCACAGTCAACTAGGGTCAGTTGGGCACCATCTGTGAGAAAAAGAGCACCATAATGCAATTCGCTCTGCAAGAAATTTGGAAACAGCATGCTGTACTGCTTGGCATTCACACCAGAAGCTCCAATATGAACATTTCAGTGTGTTTGGTTGTCAATCTGAGGACAGTGCAGAGGATTGGGGGGGGGGGGTTGAGTCTAATGATGATTATGAAGGAGTAATCATCACAAGTGATGGTGATGTTATGCCTTCATTCATCCTCCCACAGGGCCTCAGAATCAATATGAAGGCTTACGTTAAGTGCCTTGAGAAGGTTACTGCTAGAAGACCTTATGTCTAGCAATAAGACTGCACCATGGCACACAAGCAGAACCCAGTCATGGCTGTTGGACAATTTCTATGACCACATCACCCTTTACATATGGCCATCTAACTTCCCTGACTGCAACCCCTTGATTATGAACCCCTTGACATGTGGGGTGCAGTTGAGCAAGAGGCCAACAACTCCTTGTAACACCAAAGATGAACTGGAGGCAAGGATTATGGTAGCATTCACCAACTTAAACGTGGAGACTGTCCAGAAGAGTTGCAGGAGATTCTAAAGTCATCTGGAGGCTGTGGTTGAAGCCAATGCCTTTTTTCTTTTTTTTCTTTAAATAAATTTACCATTCAGCATTTCAAGATATTTTTGTATAATTTTGGTCAATGTATATTAAAATGAGATGGCAGTATTATTTTCATTTTTGTGGAATTTAGACAACAGTTTATCCATCGCACTCTGTACGTCATTTGTTACGGAGAATTGGTTTTGAAGTTAATTTTTACAGCTTTTTTGAGTTTCAAAATCAAAGTCTCAGTAATTGAAGTGTATTTCAATTTTAGATGTATCATATTTTTCTTAATGTCAGTAATTTGATATTGGTTATTTGTTTTGAAAATAATCCATTTTCATTGGAATGGATAAACTCTTCTGCCAAGTTACTATTTCTAGTGAGTTTGGTCTTCACTGGGTCCTTCCTGTTATAGTTCTGGGTAAGAAAAAGTTGAATTTTTCTAAATATTGACTCCAATTTAAAGGTGTCAAGTTAGACAGATTTTTAACTGTTTTATCATCTTTTCAAATATAAGGAGAAGGGAAGAAAAAGGTTCAAGAAAAAGCATTATTTACTTGAATATTTTTCCCACCCCAAAATTATTTTCTCGCACATTGATTTGGAGAAGGGACACTAACAAGCTCATTTCATTAAATTTTGTTTGTTAGAGAAACACATAACTGTTTTCATAGATTTTAATCCTTTTTCTCTCTCTCCTAGAACAAAGTTTAATCTTTATTTAACTGCCAAAATAAAGTGATGATAATAAATAAATAAAAAAACCCATTGAAAGCAATTTGTTATAAGGGAGAGAATTTGATCATCTTGCTGTTAAAACTCATTAGATCAATTAATCTTGATAATTTCAATAAATTCATTTTCAACTTGTTTCTTTGCACATAATAACTATTTTACAATAATCACTTATATTTTGCTCTCACTTTCTCATTTATTTATTTATATATATATATATATATATATATTAGTGAATATATATAATATCCAACATCAATAACATGACTGTTTCATGCAAATGTGCAATCTCCAGGTGCAAAATACCAACTGAAATTCATGTTCTTGTGGTGTCATTGATTTAAAATTGCCTGTTAAGACTTGTTTATTTTATTATTGTTGCCTATTAGATTAGAATTTATATCATTCCAATTCTTAAGTTTGAAAGACAGAATTGAAAAAAAAAAGTTAAAATTAAAAATTATTTTAAATAAATAAAAAAAAAATTGAAATTATGTATCAAGGGGGATAATTCTCTTTTTTGCATAAAATACTGTTATAACATATTTCAAGTAATGTCTTATGGAATATACTTAGCACTCAATGTTTATATAATCATAGTTTGAGACTATATATATCCAATGTGTTCTGAACCTAACCTTATGCTTATATACACACACATATACATGCATATATATATATATATATATATATATATATATATATATATATACACACACCATACATAAAAAGGTTATTGGTCAGGGTTGAGTCAAACCAGGAAACAATAGTATAAAAAGTGCTCAATACACTTGTGAATAGAATAAAAATAGCATGTAGAGCTTTTAGCTTTAGAAATCAGGAGATTAGTTGAATCCACTACCTTGGTTTCAAGCTTACTGTATCCTCAGGCAATTTTCATCAATTGACCTCCCAACACTTTATTTTAAAAAAAAAAAAAAAAAAAAGGTAATGAATGTTATATTATTTAAAAACAAAGAAAAATGTACATTTCAATATATATATATATATATATATATATATATATATATATATATATAAGAAAGGATGTGTGTGTAACAAATGCACAGCCACAATTTCCGACGGGTTTGCACCAAAATTTACATGCACATGCTCCAAGTTAGCGGCAAGGCCAAGACTGACTTTGTATTTCCCATCGATAGTGGAAATAATCAATTTTTTTCATGCTTCTTCGGCAGTTTTCATGTAGTTTGCGGCCATTTTCTACTGGCCAGGGTGAGAGCCAACAGCTGACTGACACGAATGTTAACTAACATGCTACCATGCAAAAAAAATCGATAGCTGCATTTGTCACAATTGTGAAAAATTTAAATCTGCATGGCACTTTACTCCAATTGGCTCATTCGCTTGCTTAAACTCAACATTGATTCTGATTCCGCAGAACTGGGTTGGATGTGAAAAAGTATTTAACATTCTTTTTTCATTCGGTTTTTCCAGTTATGAGTCCTTTTGTTTGTTTTTTTTTTTTGTTTTTTTTTTAAAGCTGATCGTTTTGTGTCCATTTTGTTTAGTTCTTTTTTCGTAACAGATTTAATGTTTAGTATAGAGCTTAGAAAAAATTTGCAGTGTGAGATAGACAAGAAGGCATGTAGCAACATCAGCACATCAAAGGGCACTTCTTTAAAGGCAAGGAAGGGCAAAAATATTTTAAGTCAAGTGATAGCGATTGCTATATGAGTCGTACAATTTTTGAATCAAGCACGGGCAACGCTGCTAGTATGTGTGTGTGTGTGTGTGTGTGTATATATATATATATATATTTTGAACAATAAAAATTAAAAAATTAAAATCTTCAGACACACTGGGTTGTAGATTAATATTCTTTCGTTTTTTTATTATTATTCCATTTAGATTCCTCGACTAGTTTCGGCCGAAATGGCCATCATCGAGAGGAGAAATATTTCTGCTTGCTGCTAGCACTAAACTACATATATATATATATATATATAAGAATTCTTATGTAGAATGAGATTGTTTTTTTTTTTTTGTTTTTTTTTTTTTGTTTTTTTTCTTTTTGCTTTAAATCATATTGCAAAAATTGATAGTGACATTGATATGCCCTAGTTTAAAACTGGGAAATACCCTCCTGCTATGAAGGAACTTTTGGAGTTTTAAATAAATTAAGGTTTAGAAAAAGAAAGAATAACTTTCAGAAGTAATGTTAGGGAGCTAACAAGGCAAATAAAAAGTTTTGTTATGGGCGATAAAACAAAAAGGTTCCTGCTTCTTAACTTGAATGAAATGAATACAGAAGTTAGAGATCTCCACAACATTTTGCATTAGCAATAAAGTCAGGGCACTGGCTGAAAAACAAGCCTTCCTAATAGTAAAAGATGATAACACTTCTTCAGCAACCCATCTTTCCATTTAATAAACCTGACAAAAACGAAGTTAGGTATTATATGCCATAAAATTATAATGGTTACCTGCAAGCTACTCAGAGTAGTTACACAAGTCAACCAGTAGAAAAACACTTTTGACTGTATTTCCTGGTTTAATAACCTTCCAAACAAGAGTAATCAAGTGTTTATTAAATATGACATTAAGGACTTCTATCCATCTATAACAGAAAAATGTTTATTGGAAGCTTTGCTGTTTGCCAAGGGGACTTTTGTATGTTTAAAGCCTGAACAGATTAACGTCATTCTACATTTTACTGTAAATCAGTTTTATTTCCTGATGGTGTTAAGCATAGATCAAGAAATCCAAAGCTGGTAATTTTGATGTCCCACCCCCACCCCAAGGATCATTTGACGGGGCAGGGGTGTCTTAACTTCATGGGAATCTACATTTTGAGCAAAGTAAATAATATTGTCCACATGGACGACCCTGGAATATACTGTGATGATGGACTGAGGGGTGGTACTGGATAATAAAAGAAAAAAATGATTCCATCAGGAGAAAAATTTCAGATGTTTAAAGAGCTGGATTTCTACATTACTGTGGAAATTAACAGGAAAATAGTCCAGTTTTTAGACATAGAGCTAAACCTGTTGACTGAAACTATTTCACTTTTATGAAGCTTAATACGGCTTTAAAATATATAAATACGGTATCCAACCACCTGTTAAGTGTGATCAAACATATCCTGTTAGGCATGAAATGCAGACTATCAAAAAATTCTTCAAATAAAGAAATATTCAATGAAAAAATATGTATCTGCGTTAGGGATGGGAGCAAATATCAACCTGTGTACCAAGTAAATCAACAGGTGACAATAGAAAAAGGAATCTTATCTTGTTCAACCCACCCTTAAACATGCAAGTAAGAACTAACATAGGGAAAATATTTTTAACCTTTTTAAATAAACATTTCCCAAAAACATCCTGGTTGTACAAATTATTTAATTGCAACACAGTCAAATTGAGCTACAGTTGCCCTAGCAACCTTGGCAACATTATTAAAATGTTGAACAAAAGAAATTTGAATCTTAAAGAACGTGTGAGGAGGGAAACTAAGGTCCTTTGTAATTGCAGAAGAAACAAATAATTGTCCCTTAAATGAGGTATGTTGCACAGAAGGTGTAGTGTATTGTGCCGGGGTACAAAATGACAATGGCTGTGCAAAAACATAAATTGGTTTCACTGAGTGCCAATTTAAAAAGAGGTGGTATAATCATACCATGTCATTTAGAATACCCGAATGCAGGTACAATACAAGGCTAATAAACAATTATTGGAGTTTTTAGAGAGAGAGAAAAAATGAAAGAAGTCCAGCCATTAAATGGAATATTTTAAGAAAAGTAAAAGCTAATAAAGTGAATAGCAACTCCTGTAGGCTGTTTCAGAAGTTGGCCATTGCAACATTCAAGGGTGGTGTTGAGTGAGAGGTCCGAAATTATCGCAACATGTAGGCACATGAAGAAGTTGACTTTATCATTATATGAACCTGGATGAACTTGGAAAAACTTTTCTTTTTCTTTTCTTTTTTTTTCCCACATGCAAACAGAAATTATATTAAATAATTGTCAGACTTGGTCTATTTCATAATATATGATGTCATTTTTTTTTACATTAAGATACATTTTGAGCAGGTATGATCGTTTGAGAAAAATCATGGGAAATTTTTTGTTTAGAAACAGTAATTTGACTTTGCTTTGCTTTGCCCTTAAATCTTTTAACAGGAAAGGAAATAAACGTAATTTATGTCCTGTTGAAAAATTGGTTATCTTAAAACACTTAAATAACCCTAGCTTATTAAACAAGAGAAATGAATTAATAGTTACATGTTTCTGCTTTAGCATATCAATTGTATCTTCTCAACAAATGTCTTGAACTTGCCTTTTAATATTTTTTCTTGCACATTACACACACACACACACACACACACACACACACACACACACACACACACACACACAGGGATGTATGTCTACTGAAGTAATTCAAGACATTTTGCGATTCAACCAAATGAAATTACATATAACTGCAACCTTTTTAATTTTCTCTAGTAAAATCTAAACTAGATGCTTATAAGTTTAGTGTTAATCTATTTCATATAAACAATGCATAAACATTGTCTTGCTGCAAAAAGTTGAAATTATAATGTTGATTTGTGTTTATAATAATCTTTATTACATAATGCTACTAGCAAAAATTGGTTTATCACTTCTGTCCACTTGTATCAAAATTGTCTCTACTTATTAATTAAAATAGTGCTAATGTTGCAGGTGGGAGTGGGGGTTGTAATAAAGCTGATTAGCATGTCATCTCCAGTGATAATCTCCATAATTGTATCATTGTTTAGCTGTGTCCTTTTTGATGCTTCTTCACACCAAGCATCATTCCCATTTTAGTTTTCTTCATTAAGCAATTCTGCTTGCTTTTTTTTTTTCTTGCTTTTTTTAAAGAAAAAACAGAAAATAATGTTCAAAATGGAATTCTGATTAGCTTATTACTTGATGATAGAACAGACAAGATTCTCTGTCTGCCAATCTTTAACAAAATCACTTTTACTCTAAAACAAACCTTCTTGAATGATCCATCCATGTTTCCAACATTTTCTCTCTTTCTCTCAAGGAAATAAATTTTCTTTTTCATAACACTTATCTAAGCTTTACTCTTCTCACTTTATTTATTTACTGTTTTCTTACTGATTAGTAATTTAAAACCAGAATAAATTTTGTTTATATTTCACCATCAAATGAGTAATAATTTTCTTTTTGCAACTAATTTAGTTGAAATGGCCTTGTCATAATGCTAGAGTCTCTTTCATTGTTCTGTGTAGGTTTTCTCTCTCTCTCTCTGTGTATGTCTTTCTCTCTCTGTCTCTGTGTGTGTATCTCTCTGTCTCTGTGTGTGTGTCTCTCTCTCTGTGTGTGTGTCTCTCTCTCTGTGTGTGTGTCTCTCTCTCTGTGTGTGTGTCTCTCTCTCTGTGTGTGTGTCTCTCTCTCCCTGTGTGTGTGTCTCTCTCTCCCTGTGTGTGTGTCTCTCTCTCTCTCCCTGTGTGTGTGTGTCTCTCTCTCTCCCTGTGTGTGTCTCTCTCTCTCCCTGTGTGTGTCTCTCTCTCTCCCTGTGTGTGTCTCTCTCTCTCCCTGTGTGTGTCTCTCTCTCTCCCTGTGTGTGTGTCTCTCTCTCCCTGTGTGTGTGTCTCTCTCTCCCTGTGTGTGTGTCTCTCTCTCCCTGTGTGTGTGTCTCTCTCTCCCTGTGTGTGTGTCTCTCTCTCCCTGTGTGTGTGTCTCTCTCTCCCTGTGTGTGTGTCTCTCTCTCCCTGTGTGTGTGTCTCTCTCTCTCCCTGTGTGTGTGTCTCTCTCTCTCCCTGTGTGTGTCTCTCTCTCTCCCTGTGTGTGTGTCTCTCTCTCTCCCTGTGTGTGTCTCTCTCTCTCCCTGTGTGTGTCTCTCTCTCTCCCTGTGTGTGTCTCTCTCTCTCCCTGTGTGTGTCTCTCTCTCTCCCTGTGTGTGTCTCTCTCTCTCCCTGTGTGTGTCTCTCTGTGTGTGTGTGTGTCTCTCTCTGTGTCTCTCTCTCTCTCTGTGTCTCTCTCTCTCTCTGTGTCTCTCTCTCTCTCTGTGTCTCTCTCTCTCTCTGTGTCTCTCTCTCTCTCTCTCTCTCTCTCTGTGTCTCTCTCTCTCTCTCTCTCTCTCTCTGTGTCTCTCTCTCTCTCTCTGTGTCTCTCTCTCTCTCTCTCTCTCTGTGTGTCTCTCTCTCTCTCTCTGTGTGTCTCTCTCTCTCTCTGTGTGTCTCTCTCTCTCTCTCTCTCTCTGTGTGTCTCTCTCTCTCTCTCTCTGTGTGTCTCTCTCTCTCTCTCTCTGTGTGTGTCTCTCTCTCTCTCTCTCTCTGTCTCTCTCTCTCTCTCTCTCTCTCTCTCTGTGTCTCTCTCTCTCTCTCTCTGTGTGTCTCTCTCTCAAGTTAAATTCATAGCATATCATTGTTTTATGGCTTAATCTTCCAAAGCTTTTATGCTAAACGGGGTGTGGAGGGATGAAATATTAAAATATCTGACAATGTCTAGCTACATTGCTCTTTGCAATGGCATTTTTGCTTCAGATAAAGATATATACAAGATATAAATTGGTTTTATTACACAAACTTTTGGACTGTTGTCTTCATTTTTAAAATTTTGGAAAGTACTTTCTTCAGATCTACTGTATCTAGTCTTGAGTAAATTCTTTGTCATTGCAATTTACACAGGAATTTTACAGCTTTGTCCTATTCTGATGGAAAGGATCTAAAGGAAGCAATACAAAATGCCATCTGAAATTCTGGTAACAATTGAGTGAGCTCAAGTGCTGACTGCCATATTCCTTAATCTATAAAATGTCTTCCTTTTGAAGAAGCTGCATGTGTCTTTATGGGGAAAATAGAAATACTTCACTAAGCTTAAGTTAGTAGAAAACAAGACCCGATCAAATAGACTGGTTTGAGAAAGATGGCTTTACCAATTTCTTAAGTGGATTGTTTGCCAACCTTGAAAATCATCATGCTTATTTAGTCTGGCATACGGTCACAGTGATTGGGTACCTAGTAGGGATTGAAATTCATCAAAAAATTGATCAGCAGTATGAGCTTGCTAACCAATGTGCCACAATAATCATCAAATACAAGGTGGATGGACAGACAAAAACTGAATGTATTTTGATATTAGGAAATATCAATAATATCAGATTTCTTTATGTCTGATTTCCAGGAAACCAGTCATAAAACATATTAGCCACCCTGAAATGCTGCTGAAACTACACTACTGTCAAGATAAACACGTGGATTAGATTAACAACCTGTAATATAAAGGTCGGAAGTTTTAAATCCATCCTAATCTTTAATACCCCCTATATAAATCAGTATAAAACCACACCTATGAGCAGGCAGAATTAAATTCTATAAAACGTGTTGTATAAAAAGAAAAAAAAAATTATTAAACTTGCTTTGAACTCTAAATTTACTGAAGGTTTCTGTTTTTAAACAATTTTTAAAGGGATAGTAATCACACATTTTCAGAAACTGCTACTGATGGACTTGTTTTAATCAAATTATCCTGTTAACCTCAGCACACAAAATGTGACTGCTTTTCTTTTCTTGACATTTGCTGGTGAGACTCAAGTATAAAAAAATGGGCATTGGATCTGAGTTTTAGTCACTAGAATAGTAAGATATGTTTATACAAAGGAAAAGTGATTTCACAGCCCAGTCATTATTAGAATTTCTTAGATAAAACATTCTCAATTATTTTTTATTTTTCTTATTTCCTTCAATTTAATTTCAGTTGCTCTTTAATGCAAGTGATTAACATTCCAGATTAGTATTTGTTAACAATTGTTCAAGGATCATCTGACAGGTGCAATATAAAAGCTGAAATAAAATTGAAAAATATAAGGTGCTGAAAAAGAGTTTTTCTATCTGTAAATTCTTGTCTACAAGATCCACATGGAAAATGTCCAATTGTGGAGACTTTTTGAATTAATAAGAAATCACTTAATTTCATAAGTAGCCCAATAGAGACACTGATTAAATTCAATCAATAAAGGAAATCTGTTTCAGTAAAGTTAGAAACCTCTGCTAATTTTTCATTAATTAAATTCTCACAACAACAGAATGGCTTGCATTTCTTGGTTAGAGAGGCAAGGTGTGGAGTGGGGAAGTAGCCAACTGGGTTATCGTGTGATTACTGCCCCTCCCTCATAATAATTGTTATTTTACTCATCTCTAGAAAGTAAAAACATTTGTGAATGATTGATCCACCCTGTGAAAATCCCAATCCTGCTACTTTTGTTGAGACTAATTTTAGTCTCATTGCAGAGCCTAAATGTCAGCATTGATGTGTTAACTGTTTTAAAAGCAGAGTCTTAATCTCCTCTTAGCTTTACAATTAATACGAGACCGAGTATATTTGAATTTCTATTTCTCTGCTGTACACAACTCTCGTTCACTAATTTACAAACATGTCTTTAGATTCTCTTGACGTTCCTTGTGACTTTCCAGAAAAATGGATTCCAAATCCAGAAATACCATGTGATATTCCACTTTTAAGTAAAGATAAAAAACCCAAGAAGAAAAGTAAGTTACAATCAATTTGAATCTTTTTTTTTTCTCCTAATGATATACATTCAGTTTTTGCTAAAAGCAGATGCTTTTTATATATATATATATATATATATATATATATATGAAATATTTTTTGTTTATGCAATTCTCAGCAAATTAAAAAAAAAAATACCACTGAATTTTTTCTTTAAGAAATGTGATAATTTGCTTGAGTTTCTTGTACATTTAACCACATAAAAGAATCTATTTTAAAATGTGTCCTTGATGGCTGAAGATGGTTCTGATAGTTGAATGTTTAATTCAGGCTAGGTGCTTTCAGAAATAGGTTTAATATTCCTCTGATTGATTTGAATTTATTACCTATGGTTTTCCAACACTCTTTTGAAACCTGCAAATATCTCTAAAGAGGAAATGTTTTCCTCTTCTTTTGACAAAAACAATTGATATCAAGTAGGTAAGTACAATGATCTACCAGAACAAACATGAGGCATAAACGAGAAACATTTAAGAAACATTGGAGATGATCATTAAAAACTACAATAACAAATGCCAAATGCATGATAGACTCTGTGATAACATTTCAGATATTAGGTTGGTGCAAAAATAATGTTGTTTTCTCACATATGTTACTGTGAGAAAACAACATTTTTGCACCAACCTAATAGTTTTTAGGAGAGTTCATTTGAATGGCAGTAAATTCAAATTTGATCTGTTAATCAAACATTTTCAGATTTCCAGTTTCCAATTTATCAGCTGCTTAACATGGAATTAAAAAAATTCCATGTTAAGCAGCTGATAAATTGGAAACTATATAGACTGAATAGAAAACAACATTGTTACTTGAAAAACACATGCTATCTTTTGTATTTCACTCTAATCACACCCAATGCAAATTGACCATTAGATTTGGGAAATAAGGAAGTTTTGTTTTTGTTTTTGTTTTTTGTCAATATTTACTTTTCCAATTGTCAGGTAAAAATCATAATTAACACCAATTTATTTAATTTTGTACTTTTTATTTATTTTTTAATAGGCTGTTCTTAAGCTTTGCCTATATTAGGCATTTTTGCATAGGCTTTTATCTATTCATTGGATTCTTATCTTTCTTTCTCAACAGACTGTTTTCTGCTTGTAGATTGCATCCAACAGTCTCTGAAAACTACTCAGTACTTAAGACTAAAATATTACATATCTTCTCCAGACTGATGAAGATTGCTGCCCAAAAAATGAAGATATTAGTACTAATGTTGCATCATTAACTATACTTTTTTTCAGACCTTCAGTTTTGATGAATAAGAATAATTTATAATTACAGCATTGAGTCACTGTTCAAACTATTTTCCCTATAGGAGTATAAACTAAACAATTGCTGTTTTGGTCATATTTTCATCTTTAAGAAAGGCTTAGCATCAAACCCTTATAAACACCTCTTCCTAAAAAATGGAATAGAGAAGTGTCTTATAGAACCCTAAATAAATAGAAAGGTTGTAAATTTGGTTTTACAAGTTACATCTTTGAATCACTTTTCAAACTAAATCACATTCCTTAAATTTTGTAGTACATTTACTCCCTGTTAACCATTGTGAATTGCCGTTTCAAAAACTCTGCTGCTTTTAAATCCAGACATATTCCTTGCTTCAGCAAGAACAAATATTGATGTTTATTAGCTATGTTTTCTGGCTTTCTAACTTATTAAAACCTTTTCTTTTTTCTTTTTTAGTATACATGCTTATTACAGCATATAAATATTGATATTTATATATTTTGCTTCTAAATTCTGTATTGGGATTAAAAAAATTGTTTCTTTGTTAACATGCTATTTTCTCATCAGAATAAAATCCTTTCATTATCTTTTATTGTTTAAATTTTAGTCACTTAAAAAATACTATTTATTTCGGGACAGGAATTTTTACAATACGTTTCAAAAATGTAAATCTCAAATTAGTTCCGTTGGTCATTATTCCTTTTGCTAGCTTTGGTTAATTCATACTTCTGAATTAGCTTCTATATTTCCTTATTGCTAATTAATATCTACTTTTTATAAGCAAACTGAAATGTCTTTTATACGAGTCAAAAGGATTGAAAAACTTAATTTTTCCAAAGACAATTTGATTACATATTGAAGATTTTTTTAAATTTTGTTTGAAAATTTTTTTTTTTTTTTAATTCCAACATTACTTTTTAAATTTATTAACTTATTACTGAAACTTTCAAATAAAACTGGAATAAAAAGCTAAAAAGTAAAAAATGCTTTTTGCTTCAATGATCTCATCTGTAATAGGAAATTCAAACAGAAATAAGAGTTAACATATCAGTGAAGTATCTCTTCATAAATATTCTCTTCACATAACCTTTTCTCTTTAAAACTTTAGCAGTAAAGTGATTTCTTTTTTTTTTTTTTTTTTTTTTTTTTAAATCTCCTTTTAATAAATTGAAATCTATAAATGAACACTGAAGACGAATCTGATGTTATTTCTAATGTCAGTGACTGCTTTTTTCCATTATGTCAAAATTAAACAAAGCTTTGTGTCTAAGCAGATCGGTGGATCTTTCATGTATTTATTTATCTAAAATGATGTCTGATTTACAATATTTTCACTTCATTTTTATAAAAGTCCTTTATGTATTTTTGTTAAATATATATTCAGTGTTTTTTAAGACTTATTAATGATTTAATCTCCTTCCTTCCCTTATAAGCCACACTAACAATATTCAAGTAGCACTAAATTTGACCTTTAAATTAACACATGTGCAAGCAAGTTGCAGAAACTCTATTGATGTTGAGTAAAGCTTAATATATTGTTTTTCTTTTGACCAAACACTGGAAACTTTTTTACTTTCCTCACACAATGTCAACATAAAGAAGCACCGTATTTAATTCAACAAATTTGAAACATTTTGCATGGCTTTTGATTACAAGACTGTCCCAAGTAGTAAAGTATTTTCAAAAGCTTATAGACTGAAGTGCCAAAAAATTGACACAAGTTTGCCATTCTTCACTTGTGGAAATCTACTCATTTGGGTGATACAAATGTAATGAATATGTAAATAGATAGTGCACAGGTGGGACAAGGACAGAGATATATATATATATATATATATATATATATATGGCTTAATTGCAAAATGATTGTATCCAGAAAATCATCTCCATGGTAGGTAGTAGCTACTCCTTTTTTTTTCCCAAACAACAGTAGCAGTGGTATACAAGGAATGGAATGTGTAAAGTCCATACAAACACCAGTAACTTGTGGAAACTATCGGTACCCACAGATGGGACAGCTGATTACTGACAAGGATAACAACCATCTAACAAAGCGGAACATTGCATTAAATCATGTCCCAATTCAATGCTAGTGCAACCCAACCAACCAATCAGTCATCACACACTGCATTTCATGGGCTTTCAGAGTCATCAACCAACATGGATACTATTTTGTGAAACCATGTGATCAGATTGTTGCACACAGCTTGGGCCAAATTACCATTGAGCCATTGAAGATTGGTACTTGGTCAGGGGATAGTTCATTTTCCAGCTCTTTCTAACAGCCAATAAAGTTCTTGTATAGCAGACGCTGTAGAAGGCTCTACATCCAGGTTGTCAGCAGGATGTCAAATAAGCTGATGGTGGCTCTGTAATGGTGTTTGGAGTGGGGGTGAGTGTTCTGCTGGAGTTCACTAATGAAACTTCCAGCTTGAAAAATTCTGTTGCAGACTTTTTATACTTACATATGCTCTCTGTTTGCTGCTAGTGATGGCTTGTACCAGTAAAATAAATACCCCCACAGACACAATTTCACACAGGTAACATGAAACTAGTTCCAGCAATACTTGGCTGATTTTCAGGTGCTCCATTGGTCCCCTAATACTTGCCAGATTTCAGTCCGATTGAACATGTATGGGACATATTGCAAATTATTAAGTTTCCTGCAGCCACACTCCATGAGCACAGCTTTGGATAGATATACCCACATAACCTTCAACACCTTGTAAGTTCCATGCCACATTATGTAGCTGCTGTTCTTCAGAGGAAGCAAAGGAGCTACATCTCATTAGGTGACTGTCTAAAAAAAATTTTAACACTTCAGTTTAATATTTAAATTGTTTAAACTGAAAACAAATTTTGTCTGTAAAATTTGTGACCTGCAGAAAGGATTAGGTTTTGAAGTTTTACAACTTAAAATGCATATTGCTACCAAAAAGGTTTATAGAATTTTATGCTGAAAGCTAAAATGATTTCTGCTAACCTTTTAGTTTCCACCATCTTTTTTGCAAGGAACCCTAATCCTTGCAAAGAATCTACATTTGGTTCCCACACATTATAACCATTTTACACTAAATGAAGAGTTACTTTAATTTTTATTATTGATTTCTCACTTCAAAAATAAATGTTGCAAATTTTTTTCTAGTTTTAAAAAATTAAAAAATAGAGAAAAATAATTTTCAAAACTTGACATAGCTTTTTAGGTTTTTTTTAATAATTTTTTTTCCTCAACTATCAACACATTTCTATATAATGTATATGGAAGACCTAAACCTATCCCAGTTTTCTACTACAATAACTAATCGATTGGGTGGTTGGGAGTATTAAAGAATGTTTCTGGTGAAATGTTATTAAAAATGACTTTGTCTAATAGGCCACTTTCTAACAATAAAATATTACCAATTTTGTTAAACAGTCTACAAGGTAATCACTATCTACATGGCATCAACACTAAACTTAGCAGAATGGGCCATTTATTCTTCTGCAAGTCATTCTTTCTCTACTTTCTTTAATTACTGCCACCTACAAGACGAGATTTTTAATTTCCTTCTATCTTTTCATGGGGTCTCCGTTTTAAGAGTTAGCATTAGGATAATGAAATTGTGCAGCAATTGACAAAAAGGAAAAAGCATTAATCAAATGAAAAGGAAGCATTAATTAAATCAAACCGGTTTATTGTCAATGTTAATTCTTTTTTCTTTTTTTTTTCTTATTTACTAAACAATTGACACTTGGAAATTCGATTGCTTTCTTCAATGTTCAGCAGTCTTGTAGTAAAAATAAAATTAATGCTAGAGTGTGTAAATAACTATCAAAACTAATCCCCTACACAATGGCAGGGCTACAACACACACACTCATATGTTTTTCTTTTCTTTTCCTTTTTAACAGATATTTTTTATTTTCTTAAACAGTGAAAATAATAACCAGCCTAGATTGAGAAGTCTTATTAAATAAAAAATTGTCCCTTCAATAGGAATTGAACCTGAATCCCCTTTCTCCACCAGGGACACACTTTTTGTATAAGCAAAACCTGCCTTTACCAATTTGGCCACAGAGACTGTGTTGATAGGGCAAGGTTGGAATAACCTATTTATGGAATACACATTTCACAGTGGGATTTCTACAAATCTGTATCTGCCAGCTTGAGTTTCATGCACAACATTTGTAAATTGGTAAAAACACATTTTGCCTATAGAAGTCATTTCCCTGATGGAAAAGAGAACACAGGTTCAATTCCTGTTGGAAATAAAATCTTTCATTAGTTAAATTTCTCAGTCTATGCCAGTTATTGTTAATTTCACTGTTTAAAAAAATGATAGCAACTCAAATACATGTATCAACTAAAAATAATATTTATAGTAATAGTATGATATCCTCTGACGAGTGGGCAGAGTGATTGCTAGAGGGTCCATTTACAAAACTTTGTATTTGAGATACTGAAGGTAACACCAATCAGCTAAGTAACAAACTTTATATTTGTACAAGTCCTACAATCATTTAATGTTCTGTTTGTTATTTTTTCTAGATACAATTTCAAAACCGTATTTACTTTATATGTTATTTTTTATAGGTACAATTTAAGAGAATATATTAAATATATTATTACTGATATTATTTCTCATTACTATGAAGCTTATATTTAGTAGATATATACGTCTGCATTAATATTTGGTTTTTAACAATAATTGATGTCTATGAACCTGTTTTTTTTGGGGGGTGTCTTTAATCAAGAAATTGTACCTTGTGAAGGAAAGCTTATCTCTTGTTAAGGGGAATTTAGCCTTGCATTGCTGTGGAGTCCTCCAGGGCTGAGCAGTCTAAAAGCATGCTTAGCTAAAAGGTAGTTTTCCTTATATAATAGAGCACATTTTCAAACCCTAGTCTAATTGCTGGTGTAATGTTCCATAGTCTTTAACAATATAACATTTAATAATTCAATATTTCATTATGGACTCTTTTTTTTTTTTTTTTTTTTTTTTTTTTTTTTAATTCCAAGAACTTTGAATATCGAGTTCAATTGTTGTAAAACTGAGTGTAGGAAATTCTGTAAACCTTTGAGAAAATCATTTACTCTGGTTTTCAAGAGACATTTTGCAAACAATCCATCCCCAATGTTTATCCATATGAAATGTAAATCAGTCCAGTGTGCAAATTTTATTTATTAATGTTCATTTAGGAAATATATTATTTTTTCGTTTTATTTTTCATCTTTGAAAAGTTAAATGAGACTTGAATATTTGGGTTTGTTATCCAGATACATAATAGGCAATAATTTTAAAATCTGTTACCTCAGATTCTACTTATGGAATTTTAATTTCCATGAAAGTTCAGACTGACATTTTTGTGTGTTTCCATTTCTACAAATATTGGACAAAATTAATTTTGTAAAAATAAACTGGCATTTCTATATCCTTATTAAAATAGTTTGTAAGTGGCTATTGTAATTTTTTTTTTAAATTGTCTCTCATAATTCTACATGAATTTATTCAAAATTCATTTTGATTCTTAATCATAATGTTTTGGCCATTGTATCTTATTTTCTTTCTTTCTTTTTTTCTTTTTTTTTTTTTTTCTCTTTCTCCATATGCCCACCATATTCAGAACTTAAAATCTGAATTCCTTATTCTGTCTGTTCTCATTTTGCTATCCATATTAGTGAATCCTTCATTCAACTTTGTGATGTCACTTTTGTTTGTTCAGGAACATATGGCTTTTCAGTGATTGAATTCCTAACTACTAGACCATATAGTTTAGTAGTATGTGAAGTATACTTAATGGTTATTGTAGCCTAAAATATACACTGATTCTTTCAATCACCTTATTCTCCAACATTACTATCTATTGTTCAATCTTTGAATCAAATGGTGAAATTCTCATACTGTGATTCAAGATAACAAATGAAACATTACAAGAACAAATTAATGACCTATTTCCTCCCCACCCCACCTCCAGTATAGACACATAATAAAAAAAAAAAAGTTTACCCTCATGGGTTAAATAAATTGTCACTTATTATGACAAGTATCTGAAGAAGGCTGGATGGTACAGTGGTTGAAATATTATGACTATAATAACCAAATGGAGGATGCAAATTGCTAGTAAGCTGTTAATAATATTATTATCATCATTATTATTATTATCATTATTATTCATAGAAATCAAGACAGAAAATATTCTTTAACTAATATCCAGTCTAGTTTTAAAACTAAAGTGTAGTAAAACTTCATTCAAATATTTTAACTCGGTCCGTTTTCTCTTGATATACTACTGTTCGCTCTATGCAAGGCCCAAGATTCACTCAAGGTAGAGGGTTACAGAATGAGGTTGTTGTGAAGGGAGAAAGTAAGTGCATATATTATGAGGTTATGTAGGCTAGATAATGGTACATCCTAGATTTTAAGAGGTTAAAATTGTAGTGATCAAGGAAGCAACCTTTCAGGAGTTCCGCAACAAAATAGTTTCTGAATGAAACTTCTTCCTTACTAATGGAATATGAAGGGAAAGAGCCCATGTCACTTCTGTGTACGTGTCATAATGGATCCCAGGTATGAAGGTCTGAACTGGTGGAACAAAGGAATATAGCTTGCCTGGACATCTGTCATGAAAATAGCAATAGTATAGCAAGAGCTTAGCAATGTTTCATCTGTAGAAAAGGGGTTGTAGGGTGAAAAATGATTCATCACCCATAAGGCCATGTAAACACTTTGTCCCTAGGCTGAGGATTGGGCAACTCTAGCCCAGATATAGCAGCAATACTCCATTTTAGTTCTGATCTGACTCTTGTAAAGATAATTTGCTAGAAAGAGTCAGGTACTTTCTGGAACAGTAAAACGACCAACAATTTTCCAGTGTCTTTAGCACTTGATCCTATATACAAGTTTCACTTGATGTCTGGAATGAGCTTGAGTCCCAATAGACGTTTCAGGTAGTAAAGAACCTCATTGACAGTACAATTGTTCATCATGATTTGAGAAAACACTGGGTCCTGCTCAGTGATGACAAAACCTTTACTAGCTTTTGGCTTTGGAGACATTGAATATGACACACTGTGTAACTGCACAACGCTCTTTCCCCATATTGTATCTCATGACTTTTGCTTGAGTGGCTTGCTGAGAATTTTTACTCTGATGTTTCTCCCCCACCATATGATCTTTTAGTCCAGGGGATTCAAATCAAAGTGCTATTACATTTGGTGGGGGTATTTGTCAATAAGTAGACCAATCAGCAACCCACCCAATACCAAGGACTGATTGAAGGCTGCCATTGTAAATCTGATAGCCAATCTCAATGGCATGGGCATCCAGACATTTCAGAGGCTGCACTGAAGTTGTCCTTTAGGCTGATGTCAGTTTTATTGTGGATATATATATATATATATATATATATATATATATATATATATATATATATATATATAAATTTTTTTTTTTTTTTTTTTTTTTTTTTTTGAACACCCACAGAAATGAAAAGGCACATTGGAATAGTAAAAGATGACTTTCAGAAACTAAGCAAAGTTCCTTTCACTTGAATACTGTGTAACAACCTTCTTTCCTTTCATAGCCTAAAAAGCAACAAAAAAAAACAAAGTTCCATTTATTTGGAGATTAATTTTTCAACGGGATTTTTTTTTTTTTTTTTTTTTTTTTTTTTGTGGATTCTGGAAACCAATTTTTGTGAAAATATTGTTGTCTGTTTATAATTGAGTTTACAATTAAGAGAATTGGGGAAAAGTTTTTCATGAAATCTGAATTCCCATAATGCTTTTGCATATAAAACTATATAATTATAAATTTTAAATTTAACTTTAAGAACCAAAAAGCTTTTAATCTAAGATCAAAGGCTGGTAAGACATTACAAGTTACAAAAGATAAATAATGGCACTACTTCTTTTTCTTGATTTTATTTGATAAATTGTTTTTCCTATACAAAACAGATAAGCAATAACAAACAATAATTGCTCAAGGTGGTGATCAAATTTATTCACATTATCTTGTTATCCATACAGTAATAAAAAAATTTTCAGGCATACTTGCAGAAAATGTACTAAAATTAAATGAAGTTGCAAATAAAATTAGGAATTTTTTAAAAAAAAAAAATACCTGTAAATTTTAATATTGAGATAGGGAAATTCTTTTTTTTTTTTTTTTTCCTTATGTGGAAAACATTCAGCATTCATTGACCAAACATTACTGCTTTCGGTTGAAAATTATAAAATCTTTTTCTTAAAACAATTTTTCACAAAAATAAGTTTCTCATGTCCAGTAACTGTTATTGCTCTTTCTAGTATTGATGATGTCTTTCTTCCTACTTTTTTGTTTGAAGTCAAGTGGAGAGTTTGGCATCTTCATTATATCTTTATTTTCTCTTTGAATTACATGTGTTATCCATTTTGAGTTATTAGTGCAGTTGAAAGCCATCAAGTAATGTTGTTTCTATTATTTGGTAAAGTTCCTTCTTTGTAATTCTGTCATGCCAGTTAAGGAGATTTGATTAAGTATAATCCTCTCTAACACCGACAGAGTTTATTCACTCAAAGTCACTTTTAATCATTGATCTGTGAAAGCAGTTGTATACAACTGACAGTTTAGATATTTCTGACTATGCCTGACTTCCATATAAAAGTCTCGATCTTATGAGGCTATTTAAGAACATGACTTGAGATTTTAGGTTAATACCACATTCTGAATTTTTTTATGATAGTGCCAGGTGCCAACACTGTTTTCATTCCAATTCCAGATCATAGTTTCTGTTTTTATTGTATTTCTACTTAGAACACACTTGGTAGAGAATGTTCTTTTTTTTTTTTATCCCAACTATCAATATCTGTATCATCAGGTATAGCCCCTCCCTCTCATCATTAGTACACTGGTGGCCACAAATGGGAAAACAAGAATGCTGTTTTCTATTAGTAGATATATTTGGGATGTGCTATGGAATATAATGGTCTAGGCCAGGGGTTCTTAACCGGGTGTATCCATACACCTTGTGGGTATGGGAAGCAAACACTGGAGGTATGGGACTAATAGTCTGTTTTATGTAGTCGAGATACTAAAAAAAACTTGCACATTTGTTTTTTCCTTTTTCTTGTGTAATAAAACTTTATTATAACTGAATTATAACTTTATTATAACTTTATTTTGCTTTCAGTAAAAAAAGAATATGTTATAAAGTTATCGGTGCTAATGGGTTGTTTGTTTGTTTGTTTGTTTTTTTTTTTGTTGTTTTTTTGTAAATTCAAGCGATTGAAATATTTGGAAGACATACTGGCAAATAATAGGACTGGCAATAATTATTTCAACAGTCAAGTGAATGGGGTATGGGAGCATATTGGACAATCCATTGGGGGTCTGGAATCATCAAAAGGTTAAGAACTCCTGATCTAGGTCCATCTTTTCGCATCTATGCTTGTATGCATGCAAAGCATTAAACAATTTGGGGATTTCATTTTTTTTTCCTTGTCCTGCTCCTGGCAACATTTGAAATGATTCGATATTAGAGTTTTCATCAGACCTATATGATTTAGTGGACCAATATAGTTCCTCTATCACATCTAGTGGAATCGGAACTTAGAAGATGGTTTCTGATAAATGAGAAAAGGAAATTTCTATTGCTATGATCACATGCTGCTTTGAGATAAACCATAACGGGTACCAAATTTTCTATTTCCTGGACTTGTTTAATGACATACAGGCCATCATTACATCCCATACCAGTGTGAGGTTTTAATTAAATACAAACAAAGGTCCTTAGGATATTTTTACTGCTGGATAAGATGATTTAAATGTTCTGGAATAACATAGAACTGGTGTGTAATTCTCAACATGCCTGACTGTTTTTGAAACTCTTCTAAGGATGACTTTAATTTTTTTTTTTTTTTTTTTTTTTTTTTTTTTTTTTTTTTTTACTTTTGGGAGTAATCACAGATTTATTGTAAAAGAATCAAGCCATTTGCTTTCTTTGTTTGGAATATTTTAAAATATCACTTTTTCATTATTTGTTAAAAGATTTAAAAGAAAGAAAGGAAAAAAAAAAGAAGAAAGATTCTAACCAGAAATTAACAAGGGGGTGCTGAAAAGTTAGCGGCCCATCTGGCTAGAACCAAAAAAAATGCTATTCTATAGTTCCACCCTGATTTCAACACACTTGTCATATCTTTTCTTTTAACCTGCTCACCTCTTCAAATTCATTTTAATGTTTGGAAATAGGCAATGAAGTAAGATCTAATGAATAGTCTATGCACTGAAACCCAAATACTTTAAAACCTCTAACTTTAAATTGGTACTGGAAGTTAGAATAGTATTCTCTATTAACTATTTGGTCCTTCTGAATACAGTCACCGAAATACCTCCTGACAAAAAAGTCTGAGAAGCAGGGCCTATTGTCTCTGCATTAGGCTATTGTTTGATTTCTACACTCTATAGTGCTACAGCAAAATATTTCATCAACAATGACAAGTCATTCCAAAAACAATTATGACTATATTTCTGAAATTGCTACAAAATCAATATAGTCATCTATACTATATCTCATTTCTAGTCGGAATGCACAAACATTTTGATACCTACTTGGCTTATAATGTGTCGCCTCCGTTCTCCGGGGTAAAAACAGATGGTATAATTTTTTTTTTTTTTTTTTTTTTTTTTACATTGCTAGCCATGACAAGAATGGACGTTGCAAAATGAGGAAATCTTGCAAGACAAACACTTTTCCCATCAGGATCTGGTTTTCTTTAAGCATCAGCCCTGATAGAAAGCATTTCATTTTGACAGATTTCAGCGAAAAGTGGATGATTGAGGCTAGCCTTGATTTTCTCTTTTAAGTCCCCTTGTTGCAATGGGGCAGTTTCCTGTGAACCCTCCCCCTGGTTAAGTTAGACACTGTTATGTTTTCCTAGTTAACGTGAATAAGTGTTGTTCCCGGCCTGTTTCCCCGGCATTCTCTTTTGTTATGACCCATGTTGAGATTCCCAACCACCCCCTAGTTTGTTTTTTGTCCCCCATTTTTCATCCTGACTGAGTCAGCTTTTGATTTTCCCCTTGCCATCATATATTTTTTACCCTTCCCATTCCATTAGTAAGTGTACTTCTTGATTCTGTCTGCCGATAGAATACAGCAGCCACTCTTATTATTTTGAGGGATGGTCGGGTTTTATTAACATTTGTTTCATTTTAATTTTATCTTTGTGTTTCATTTTTAAGTTTGTTTTCTGTTTACATCCTCCCAGCCCATCATTTAGTGAATCAAGAAATTTTCATATAAATGGACTTTATGGACAATGAAAGGAAATTTTTACATGATGGGATGTTCTTTAGGTCCCCTGCGAATATGCAGTATTATGGTATATGCAGGATTGAGTGGTGATGGATGAGTTGTTGTGGTGAATGGGCAAATTGTAATGAATGAATGGGTCATGATTCTGATTAACTAGGATTAGGATAGCTAATGAAGACCAGCCTTGTGCAACAATTTTGTAATTTTCTTACAAAATAAATAATCTTATTTGGCTTACAGCTTCTGCATAACGTAGTTGTCCATGAATTATAAAAACCTAATGTGTTCCCTGTATATATCAAATGTTTTGGCAATGCCTTTGGCTGAAATTTTTCAATTAGACAAAATTAGATCCTGAATTAGATCATGAACATGATCAACAATTTCAAGAAATTGTCACTGTTGAGGGCTTTCCAGACTATGCTACTTTTTGTGTTTTAAAATCTCCAGTCTGAAACTTGGTACAGTATTTCTTCAGAGTTGAATAGAATAAAATTTTGTCCTTTTCTTATCCCACCTAAACCTTGTTCTGCCATCCATTTACTCAGGCTCGCTAGGTGGGTTATGTGTTGATTTCCTATGTCACTCCCACCTTTAATCTGTCCTGCAAGTTTTCCAAGCCTTCTTTCCTCATTATATGCTTTAGAAATTTCAACTTTTTTTTTTTTTTTTTTTTTTTTTGATTCTGTCTTTTTTTTTTTTTTTTTTTTTCTCTAAGACTTTGTCATTGCTCGCATGTTCTGCCTATGGTATCCTCAACATCCTTCTGTAGAACCACATTTCTATTGCTTCAAGTCTCTTCTTAATCTGTGAAGACATTGTCCAGTATACACTACCATATAGAAAGACTGATATTACATAACAGTTCAATACTCATTTTCTTTTTCTAACAAAATTTTGTTTTGCTAAATACTTAACTTAACTTTTGGAAGGCATCTTTCGCTATCCCAATATATCTTTGGATTTCAGTGTCACACTTTCCATCATCTGTTAAAACACTTCTTAAATATTTAAGTTGTTTGGTATTTCTAATTTGTAATTTACATGTTAGGCTGTTCCTTTTTAACATCTATGCATTTTGTTTTATTGCAGTTGATGTTTAGTCCTTCCTTCTCTCTTTCCTTCACTGTCTTCTGTAGGAGTTCTTGTAGTTTCCTTTCCTTGTCTGCTATCAACACTGTGCCATCTGCATATCTTATGCTGTTAAGATTGTGGCTGCCAATAATGAATCCGGGTAGTACTTCTAATTCTCTAAGAATTGGCACACTGTATTGAATAAGTCTGGTGAGAAGACGCATCCTTGTCTTACACTCTTTTCTATTTTTGTATATTTATTGATTTAGGATTAAAATTTGACAAAAGCTACACCATTTTCAATTTTATTCCATCAAATTATCCTTTGTCTCCTTTTTAATTAAAATGTTTGGGTGGAGGGAATCCATTTAGATTTTGCAAGGATGGAAAATTGTTTGAAAAAGATTGTTGGTAAATTCTCTAAATGTATGTTCTTTATAAAGAATCTTGTTTTATTTTCTCCCTTCAGTTAAAAGGAAACTCATAATCTGTGCACATTTGTTTTCCAACAATGGCTTATTTTATTTATTAGAAACGTCAAAGATAAATTGTTTGCAACTCTTTCAGTCCACTTCAGTTCCATACAAATTCTCCTTGGACACAATTACTGGGGTATTTTCTTAAAATGAATTCCATTAATGTTAATCAAGGTTTGAAAAAAAAAAATCTCATTTTTAATAGGATCCTTTGGAAAGTGTTAGAAAGAAATCTTGATAATTTTTGTTTTCCCATTTTCTTCATTTTTGTTAGCAAAGAAAATGTTTTGCTATGACATTCAATATCACAACCAATTGACAAAAACTTTCCTCCTTTCGACATTATTTGTCATAAAGTTTTCTAATCTGCATGTATTTTTTTCTCCATAAATAAATTCCAGCTTCTAGACTGTCTTCTCCTTTTGATACGAGATGTGCTTAATAAAGAAATAGATAAGAGCATTTCTAATATTCTAGAATATTCCACAGATATTTGGGTGTGACAGATTAATCTACAATTAATGTAAGTGACAACAAACTCTTGAGGCATATTACAAAACATACTTCATTTTTCTTTTCTGAATCATTTTTCTTTTTGCCTTCAAATCAGAACTATCCTGAAATAAACTTTTTTTTTTTTTTTTTTTTTTTTTATTATTGAAAATTTAACATAAATAAACTTAATTTTCTATAAAAGTTTTGTATATTTTGCCAAAGTAATGACTTAAATTACAATGAAGGGAAGTATTTGCTTAAACAAGAAAGAAATAATCTCTATACTGTACCATCAATATTAAATGTTTGTTTGTTTTGTTTTTTTCATGAGAAGGATTTTATTTATGCTTTTAACTCTAGTGTCTCATGGGAGAAAGGATTGTTTTCTGGAAAAGTAAAGAAATTCAAAGGGGATACAAGAGACAAAAAGCAATGTATTAGCAGCCTTACTTAACTCATGAGAGATTCTATTATAGTACTATGAGGCATGTTTGCTAATTGGTACAGTAAGTATTAGGACCTTGAATAAGTTCTCACTGATTTTTCATGAAAAGTAATGTTTTATTTACAAAAATTAGTAAGCAACGTATCACTAAAAGTATTGTCCATCGCTAGCCACTACTTTTTCCCATATTTCTGGCAGTATTTGAATTCCACATCAGAAAAAAGACATGTCTTTGAGGCTAACCACGAGTCGGCCCATTTTTTGGCATCTTCATAAGAATGAAAATGCTGCTGAGCCAGGCCATGTGCCATCGATAGGAACAAGTGATAATCGGACGAGGCAATGTCTGGTGAATACGGCGGGTGGGGTATGACTTTCCCTTTAAGCGTTTTCAAGTAGGTTTTCACCCATTTTTGCAACATGTGACCTAGCATTGTCATGTTGCAAAATCACTTTATCATGTCTCTGCTTGTATAGCGGTCATTTTTTCTTCAATGCTCGGCTCAAATGCCTCCAGTTGTAGTCAATAGCAATCTCCTGTGATGGTTTTGGTCAGTTTGAGCAGCTCCTAATAAACTACACCCAACTGACCTCACGAAATACAGAGCAGAAGCCTCAAACCATGAATATTTGGTTTTGCCCCCTGATGTTGAGGCTTACCCCACATTCTTCTATGCTTAGGGTTATATTGTAGTCTATCCACTTTTTCATCACAGGTCACAATATGATGCAAAAAAACAAAAACAACAAAACACTTTTCTCTTCTGCCATTGAAGTAGCTGTTCACACGTGACAAGACACTCTTCAATGCCCTCTCAGTTTCAACTCATACGGCACCCAATATCCTTGCTTTTGAATCATCCCTAATCTTTCAAACATTTCAAAACTGTTGTGCAATCAACTCTTAATGATTCTGCAAGTTCATCTTGCACCTGTCATGAGTCTTCATGAAGTAATGCCTCCAATTCTTTGTCTTCAAACTTTTTAGGTGCACCACTGCATCCTTTATCTTCAACATCAAAATCTTTATTTTTCAAGCGTCTAAACCATTCTCTGCATGTTGTTTCCGACAGAATATGGTCACCATAAGTCTCAACAAGAATTTGTTTGAATGAAATAGTGCAGTAAAATTTGCCACAAATACACTTTCTTTAGCACAAAACCTGACATGTTTAATGCGATAAAAAAAACAAAGTTGTTTACACTTCAGCGACATGACATACACTGAATTTCAAACTTGCTTATAGATGCGTTACCATGTGAAACTATACACATGCAATTCTGGAAACACCACCATGTGTTGGAAAACATCGAGAACTTATTCAAGGTCCTTATATATATATATATATATATATATATATAATATATATATATATATATATATGTGTGTGTGTGTGTGTGTGCACATGCACTTGCTGATCTCAGCCACATGACACTTGGTTTGCTCTCTTAATTGTTTCTTTTTCTCTCCTGTTGCTTGTGATCTAACCTAGTGAATCCCACAGTACAGCCTACTCTCACCCACAAGTTTTATTACCCTTTCCCTGCTATTATTTGATCCAAACTGAGAGTATCCCTTCTGAAGTAATTATTAACCTGAGAAATAATGAATTGAACTCTTTTAATATTCCTACTGCTTTTAATAAAACCTGCAATTCTGCTACCTGCTTAGCCAATGCTTTCATATCTTCTATTGTCTCCACTCTAAAGTTGATCATTTATTATGCCCAACTCTTTCTATTCACTTCTTGATTCATTTTCAGTCTTCGTCCCAAATCTCTGCCACATCCTGAGCATAAATAAATGCTAAATCTATAAATCACATATTGAAAACTTTTTTTTTTTTTTTTTTTTTTTTTTTTTCCAAACTGTATCCTCCATACAACCGACATTATCTCCTTGTGGATTTGATTACCTCAGCAATTTCAGCATCAATAAAAATGTCTCCCCTTTTGGCTTTCCTGCAAACCTGCTGGAATCTTAACAAAAATCGTACGCTTATTACCATTAGGTGTTTTAATGAATGAGAGAGTGAAAATAATTACGCATTTAATTCACTTCCCCCTTCCATCGTATCTTCATATGTAGAAATGTTTTTTCCACAAAATGGTCTTTCAATGTATCACTGTTAGTTTCCTTAAAATTCAAAATTAATGAATGGATCATCAATTTAAAAAAAAAAAATGGTTTCCTACTGCAGATAGCAAAATAAATAAATCCTATTTTCTTTTTGTTAATTGAGATATTGTTGCAATTGAAGTGCCTTGAGCTGATTGCTTAAATTTTCTCTCCTAGATTGAGCTTTTAATCAAGTACGAGTGGTGATACTATTATTAATCTGATTGGCTACAAGATAAATCCTACTAATCTGATGATAGCTGTTGGTCTGTTTTGATTCTGTTGATTTCATCACTCTGTGCATAATGTCATCACTTGGCTTCAAACTAAAATTCAATTGGCTAAATTTGAATTTCTCTTTCATTTCTCTGTGCATGTCTGTCTGTGCATGTATTTGCATGTCACTCTCTTTGTGTGTGTAAAATTTTCCATTCTACTGAACATTTTGCTAGAATGTTTATTTTCCTAACATCTCAGAACATCAATAAGTTCATCACTTAATGATGAAAAAAAAGCATTAATCTAACATAATATATTCTTATTTTTTTATATATATATATATTATATAAACTGAACATTAGACAGTAAAAAATTCAGATCAATTTCAGCTAATAACTGTCATTCGATAGACTTGTTCATTCCCTTTTAGATATAGTTTTAATCAAAAGTTTATATCCTTTTAGAAATAGTTGTTAAAAAAAAAAACCCTACTGAATGGATATTATGAAGAAAATGAAAATGTAATAGGCCTTCATTTGGATTTGACCATTCTTATATTTCTTAATTATTTTTCTTGTGTTCTATATCTCAAGAGAAAAGTCTTAAATCCCTGCACTCTTTGTATATATATTAAATGCTGTTTCCATGAAACCCTGAATAAGACAAATACCTTTTTTCTTTTTGTTTTTTTTTTTCTTTGCTCAACATTAACAAGAAGGATGGAACTGAAGATCATTAAAGAGATTTTGATATTTTCTTGTCACGTTCAATAAAATTCTCAACACTGATGCATTTTTCTGATTTTTTTTTTTTTTTTTTTTTTTTTTTTTTTTTTTATACCACTTTACAAAATAATTTTCTTCAAATTTTGTTATCATTATGAAATTACATTAATTATTCAAATTGAAGAGGTAGAATTTGTCTGTTAGATTTTTTTTTTTTTTTTTGTCTGAGTTTCTGGGATGAAGAGTTCTTATTTACACTATTTATATTTGGACTACAACATCTTTATCACAACCTTTTTGTGTCCTCCAGCCTTCCTTTGGTGTATATCAATCTGGGTAACCTACAGGGAATTCTGAACTGAACCCTTTATTTAATCTATGGGAGGTGGACTGATTTCATTTCACTGCTCATGTCTAGGGATATTGTCTAATTTTTATTTTAATTAGCATTGTTTAGTTATTGCTCATCCATTTCCACTGTGGGTAGGTACACACTGCCCAACCTAGGGATTGAACTCACAACCACAATGTCACCAAATTCCCAAAATAATGCTTTTACCCACTAAGGGACAATGAACATTTATAATAGATGAAATAATAGGCCATGGTGATTCTTTACTATACACGTTAGCAGGAATCTGGTCAGGAAGCTAAACAAAAAAAAAAAAAAAAAAAAAACCATCCCAAAATAACAATGATGTGATTATAATTGTCGTGATTTAGCTCTTGTAGGCAAAGGAGTAGAAGAGGGAATTTCTAAGTTTATACACTTTAGTAGGTTTGGAGGAATATTTTCCTCTCCCTCACAAATCCAATTTTGTTTTAGGCCCAACTATTGAAATTATATTCAATCAGGTTAAATGATAAACTCTTCATGTCTCAACTGCAAGATTTAAAGGAACTGAACTAAAATCTTTGTTTTATTCTTCTTCCTTTGAAAATACAAAGGGATTTATAACTTTTCTTAATATCATTTAAATAAAGGAACTTCTTGTGGAGAGCTACTTATTATCTAATGCAATATATCAAAGATTTTATATGAAGTGGGGGGGGGCAAAATCTTCCTATTTTTTTTGCTAATGATAAATGAGCAACTTTTTAAGTTGAAATTCTTCCACAAAAATCTTGCTTATATTTAATATTGATAACTTGAAAAATGATCATTTTGTGAAATGTTGTTTTAAATAATGCAATGTCTAATCCAGTTTTTTATTTCTTTTCAGAAGTCAGAAAGATGAGTTTTCTTAGGAGAAAATCAGGTAAGGTTATTTGCCTCCTTTACACCTGCTTTGCATTATATATGTAAAGATCTGATGAGAATTAGACTGTTGCAACATAGTCTATCCTTATTTTACTGTTATTTGTAGTTCTACAAAAGAAATCTCTAAATAAATCTTGTTTTTTTTTTGTTTTTTTTTTTTTTTTTTTTTTTTTCCCCAGTAACTGACATCAAATCAAATCTATTTGACAGCAACAACAATACAAAGGCGGAGAGCTGTTATTGTTTCCAGAATAATTTATAGTAAACACAATATGACGTTAACAACATTCCAAAATATCTTATAGAAAACTTTAATGATTTGTTACTTGTGTAGATAATGATTGCAAAATAAATTGAAGATCTTTAGTGGCTTGAAATAGTTTGAAATGTTAATTTATTGGAATATTCTTGTCGTAAGTTTGAAAACAGGAACCGGTCTCTTTCTCTATTTTTCACTTTTGCTCTTTGATTATTGCAACTTTTTTTTCTCCTTTTGATGGTTACAACACACTTTCACTAAAAAGAAATGCCTACACAATATTTAAAAGAAATACAATACCTATTCAGTATCTGATCTGGAAATAGATTTTTTGCAGTTTATATTGTGTGAAGGGGAATGTAATATGAATTGTCAAACTATTATTTATAGAAAAAACTATTGTATTTATGATTCTTAATATAAACTGACTTTGTGTGTGTGATAAAATGAATGCATTTTATGCTGACCTCTTCTATAATAAATTTTAATTTTTAATTTGGTTTTAATTCCCCCCTCCCATGCATTTTGATATGTTAAAATTACTGCTATTTGCTTTCAAATTGAAAATTAAATCTGAAAGCTGCAAATGTTTTTTTTCTTAAAACGGCTAAGCTTATTGCACTCTGAAAGCCTTCAAATGTTCCCAAATTAGATTTCATCAGCCTTACTCATACTTAAATATACCACATCTACTTGGCAGCTGATAAGAGAAGCCTTTGAAAGAATCTGATAGAATGACTTAGCACTTGATATTTTTCTTATTTACTGTTGAAGAAGAAAAACATTGGCTAATAAGGATCCAAATTTACTTTGAAAGTTTCAAATGATGAATTTCAGTTAAATGTTGTTCAAATTAGCAAATCCTACATTAAGTTCTGCCTCTTTCTTCCACTTGATCATTCATCTTTGTCTTTTTTTTTTTTTTTTTTTTTCCTTTAACCATTGACAGTGACAAGATTCTTAGGTAAAGCATCTAAGAATATTCCATGCCTTTTTGAATTTTAGATCAAGTTTTCCTATAAAGGTAAAGGTATTGAGTACTTTCTTTTGATACATACACTTTTGGCTGATCAATGAATGAGATATTTTCATAGTTTTCTTTACTTCTTCCCAAAAACAAAATTTGAGCCAGAAAGAAACAGAAATGAGTTTAGACGTCCATGTAATCTAACAGCCTTGTTTAGTCAAATGTGATTTTCTTGAATCAACCTTAGTAACTTTTCAATGACTTATTAGTCAATAGCAGTTTTAACAAGAAAATGAAAAATCAAGAATAACGACAATGAGACATATTTTCTTATTTTCATTCTTCAATTCTCTTTATCTGGAATTTTTTGGGCTTATTGTTTAGAAATTTTTGCTTTCTATCTTGGATATGAGATGCCACTTTCTGTCAATGGTTTTTCTTAATCAATTGATTTCCATTATTCAGCTCTTTCTTTCCTTCCTTCCATATATATATATATATATATATATATATATATATATATATATACATATATAAATAATATTAGATATCTCCACTTGCTGAAAAACAGCATAGCATCATAAAAAATGTCCCAAACTTAAAATCAAAGGTTTAGCATTGATATATATGTTATTAGTAAGGGGAAAGATGGAAGTTTTTTTTGGGGGGGGTGGTGTCCAGTTGAAAAACGCATTGTTTTGAAAATGTTTTGCGATTTTTTTTTTTTTTTTTTTTTTTTTTTTTTTTTTAAACATATGTTACCTCCATTTAATCATCAGTTCGGTTTTTTTTTTGTAAAAACACATTCACTTAGATTTTGTAGATTTATGTCAATTTCTGGTCACCCATACTCATCTTTGCAACACTTTAGGCTGTCGATTAGCACATCAAAAAAAATAAAACCCTATGGTTAAGAAATGCTTGTATACTATGTTTTATGCTAGAAGTAATATTTTAATCAAATTAGATTAATTTAACTTTAAATTTGCTAATTTTCCTGTCACAAATATATATTTTATCTTTGGAAGATTTTTTTTTTTTTTTTTTAAATTGAGAATTAACTTTTATTTACAATCTGTCAAAATGGCTATTTATCAATTTTTGGAAAGCAATCAAAAAAAGTTGAGATTCCAATCAATATAATTTCTATTTGAAATACACCAAGAGTATTTTGCTCACTGGAAACAGTAATTTTAATCATTTAGCTTTCAATTAAAGCTAGAAATGTTTTTTGTTTTTGTTTGTTTGTTTTTTGTTTTTGTTTTTTTTGTTTGTTTTTTTTCTAAGAATTGATTATAAACCTTAGGCATCAAAAATTTAGTAGAGGTACCTAATATAAATGTTATATATTTGGGCTAAATACATTTTCCATTAAATGAAAGAATATCAACATCACCCAGCTGATACAAAGATTATAAAATTTAACAGATATTCATAGTTTTCATTTGATTTAAATTGTTAAATGTTGTTTTTTTTTTTTTTTTTGTTTTTTTTTTTTGTTTGTTTTTTTTTTTGTTTTTTTTTTTTTTCTAACAGAAAATATTTCAAGACATTCTGGGGGCAGCATTTCTCCACAAAAACCAAATGTAGTAATTTACACATTTTATTGCCTTCCTTTTTATCAATAACTACAAAATATTACAATTGTAACATTTCGGCCATTTTTCCTAAAGTGTCATGGCTTTTCTCAATAGTCACCATTTTTATATACATAAACCAAGAAAATTAAATATTTAACTTTTATATAAATAAAACCTTCTTGTGTTAGTGGTTTTAAATCAAACAGCTTGATGACCTAATTTTTTTGTAAACTGTCTTGAAAGCTTGTCTAAAATCACTTAAGACAAATATTTACCATCACTTTTATACCTGATTGAATTGACATTTACCTTATCCACAATCTCATTTCCAAAGATGAGCTTTCATTTTTCTTCTGTCTGCAATGATACAACTTCTTTTTTTTCTTTCTTTTTTATGGAGTCTTGTGTGCTAGACATTTTGCTGTTTTTACATTCAACATAATCTCTGTGATTACAATATTACAAAGATTTCTTTTCCTTTCTCTTCCCTTGCCTGTTTACATAATTACAAAACAAGTAGAATTCTTCTGTATTTGTAATCTTGCTCTCTCACACACACACACACACACACGTGTTAATACATTTTTTTTTTTTTTTTTTTTTTTTTTTTTTTTACATGTATAACTTGAATAAATTGTAAGCTACGCCAAACCTGACACGAGTCTACATTCATTTCAAGCTGCAATCTGCCAATGCAAATAGCAACATTTACAATTATAGTTTTTTTTTTTTTTTGTTGTTTTTTTTGTTTTGTTTTTTTTTTTTTTAACATATAGCAAATAAATTTGTGCCATTTTTACATTTTTGTTCAACCATTCTAAGAAATATCTATCTTTTTCTAATGTAAGGAAATCAATAAAAAAAAAAATCTAAATTTAAGTGAATACTACATAATGACTCAATTTCTTCAACATTTAGTGGTATTCATTTCAAGAGTTTTGATTGTAATTTGGCAACATTGTTTACTTTTCTTTTGGAACACAATGTTGTGCATGTATTTTGATGTGATTGGGTCACAAAATGCTTTCCTAATTAAAAACTGTTATACTAATAATTGTGGAAGCAATTAAGTCAGATATAATGCAGGTTAGGTTTAATGTGTTTCAATAGGAGATTGAGATTGCATCAATATATTTGCAGGTTTGGGAGGGTGGTTCTCAAATTTTCTCTTTTCTCATTGTCTGTTTTAACATTTCTTTTATTTTTAGTGACTGAGTAAATTTTCATGATTTTCCTGTTTTTAATCTTCATAGCAATTCTTTCTATCTCTCAATGCCTACTGTTTAAACTTCTTCCTCATGAAATACTTTGGAATATGGCTTACTCTTTTCTTTTCTTTCTTATTTTGCTTCACTTTTTGTGGTGAACAATTATGTAGAAGTAAGCAAGTCAGAGTAGCTTGCATCTAGTGCAAAGGAAAATAAGTTCCTTACCTCAATACACGACATGTAGCAGCAACATTTTGTTCCTTTAAAATGGTATTAATCTCCCCCTCCCCTCCACTTTAGATTATTTTGGAAGTGTATGATTCTATATCATTGGCTTTTATACAGCTCAGCATGGTTCAACCAATAGCAATTCACGTGCCGATTGGTTGGACTGGAGGATGCCAATTGACTATATGATTGAAGATGAAGCAAAGAATGCTTCCTGTCATTACTATAGCTCCATCTAATCTTGTGCTCATCACTTTGGTTAATAGGGTTTCCATTTCTGACATCACTTCCTGGATGCATTTCACAATTCCTGCATCGGTTGTATCAACACATTATTTGCTACAAAATAAGTGTTTGGTTAAAATAAATCAAGGGTGGTTGTTTATATCCGTAGATCCATCTATGAGCACAGTCATGAATGGGGATTCAGTTACTTTTGGTTTTAGAGCTGTGCACAGAGTGTCTGCCATACTGGACAGCAGTTCCATGGCTGTATATCATGAACTGTATGCTACTTCTTTTTCCTTTTCTTTTCTTTTTTTTTTTTTTTTTTTTTTTTTTTTTTTTTGGTCTGTCTGCCAAGATCCAATCTTTGTCAGAAAGCTGTGTAATGACTCATACTTTGAGAAGGGGAGTCTTCTGGGCCATCCAGTGAGATTTTTTTTAACAGCAACAGCACTGCTTTGTCCTCCTCCTGGCTGTCCAACTTCACCCTAACTTTGTTCTAAGTATTTTTACAGAGCAGGAATATTTAGGCAGGACTGATTGCCCTTTGCTTAAAACATGGAGAGTGAGGGTGGAGTTTGGTGCATCAGGCTCTGTAAAAGAGGAGGCAGACATAGGCACAGCCTTTGCTGAGTTACACTCTGAAAAAGACTCTGGAAGAGGGTCAGAGGTAGAAAAAACAAAAAAATGAAGCTGCAATAATCTGCTAGAAAGAAATAGATTTTCTTTTTCTTTGGTGGTAGTACTTTTTCACTCAGGGGGAAAAACAAGATCTTGTCAGAAGCATGATGTTCAGACCTAAACTGTACATCACAAAATCATGGCTGTCATTCAAAGAAATTTTGACAGTAAAAATTTTTATATATATATATATATATATATATATATATATATATATATACACACACACACACACATATCTATATATATATATATATATATATATATATATATATATATATAAACGTCTTTTTATCCCCCTCTACCTTCACAGAAAGGGGAAATAGTGTAGGGAGGGAATAAATTTTTATTGAATTGAAGATTAAAAATTTGCTTATTTTGAAAAGTAAAATTCTTTTTTAGGAAAATTTTTTTGTTTTTATTGACACTTTTTATTATCTTGACTGAATGTTTTTAAATGTGCCTCTACATCTCTAGAAGAAACTTGGTTTGTACATCCATCTAGAATAAGTTTTAGATGGTTTAAATTAATATAGTCCTCAACAAAGTTTTGTCTGTTTCATTACGCAGTGTAAAGATAAATACATTAATTCAAAAGCCAAATTCAAAATCCAGAAAATGGCTTCATTAGTCTGACACGTTTCCACTTACTTGACTGTCATGCAAAAGTAGAATAGATGCTACAATATTAAGTGTATATAGTATCACAACCTTTTATAATATATATGTTCCCACTTGTTAAAATATTTGCACTAATAGTTTTAAAAAAATATTTTATTATATTTAACAACAAAAATATCTGTATATTTCTGAAATGAGGTATTATGTACACTATTGTCCTCATCTTTGTCGCCATATTTATTAGTAAATTTCAGCCGTTGTACGCTCCAGCCTTCTTCAGGTGGTTGGAATGTCGAACTGAACCCTTTATTTTGCTCACTGGGTTAGACTTTTCTAGTGCCACATGCCATGTTTAATGGATGTCAGTTATCAGTTATCTCCTGCTAATTTCCCTCTCCAAATTCTCCACTGCCTTAACCGGGTATTGAACTCATCCTGTTTGGGTCCTGTCACTGGATCTAACCAACACTTTTATCCACTGTGCCATGTGTCTTTGAGTCTACCCTAGTGAGTGAAATAAAGGGTTCAGTTCGACATTCCAACCACCTGATCTTAATAATGAGTCCGAGTGGTTCAATAAGGTCAAATTGGCAGCTGATATCTACTTTCTGTTGTTAACTGGTGCAAGAAATAGCTTGTTAATTTTAAGGCCTCCAAAATGAAACTGTTTTATTTTAATTGTCTGAGAGAAGTCTTTTTACTTCACATCAGCATGGTTGATGCTAACCTCCAGGAGAGTGTTTCATTGCTGCCTTCTCAGACTGTTTTCCCCTGACATGAAGATTATATCCAATCAATTGCTATGACTGCTGCTTGGAATGTTGGTCCATTGTATCATGTGAGTTTTATTTCAGAGCACACAGGATAGGTTTTTATCATTCTTTTTATGTTGTCCATTGAATAAGGAAGATTTTTACTTTGTACAAAATGGGCTATGCGTGTTATTCCAAGGTGACACAAGGAATTGTGAATCTCTGCCCTTTGTTCAGATTAGTGGCTGAGCAGTGAGTTCTAGATTACATATCAGCAGGCATAGTTTTTCTTCCCAGAATGATAAATGATATAAGAATAGCAAGAAAGTTTGAGTCCCCATCCATTGAATATAAATGATACAGATTTTGGATCTGTTATTAGTTGAAAGTGCTTTCCCAGGAAATAATGTTGCCACTTACACAAAGACTACGATAGCATATGCCTCTTTTTTCAATAGATAAATGTTTACATTTGGTGACGGTTAATGTCCTAGAAAAAGACCATGAGTCTGCCATTTTTGGCTGAGGATTGCAATGATGGCTTGTTCTGAGGTGTCAGTTTCAATAACAAAAGGTATATTATTTTCAATGGTAAGGACCACAACATTTACGAGCTTAATATTTTTAAAAGAATCAACAGCGGATTTTCAAATTATAACTATTGTATGCATTTTCTGGGAAAATTGGTATACTCACTTAGAGTAATAGGAGAACAAACCGATTGCTTAGTGTAAGGAAGTTTTGTTTGTCAGAACAGGTAAGTTTAGAAGGGGTTCCAAATGTTCTGGATCAGGTTTTATCATGCCACCTGAAATGTTTAAGGTAAACTTTTGAAAGAATATACTCTTATCCTGATTGAAGGTTAAATTAAAACGTTTGGCTATTTCCATAAATTTACATAAATTTTTGTCATGCTCAGATTGAGTTTGGGCATATCTAGTTGTATTGTGAATGTAAGCAGATCAATAACCTTTGAAAAGCCACAACTTCATTTGTAACCCCAAAAGAAACTCAGCAGAACTGATAAAGTCTGCCATTTGCTGTAAAAAGTTGTATTAAAAAAATAAAAAAAAAGATTTATCCAGATTTGGTGCCTGCAGAGAATCTCAACCAAACTAAACTCTCAGTACTTGGGTTTCTTTTCTATTCAATCATTTGATATTTAGGTGGTAGAGGATAAGCCATCTAGCATAGTAAATCTAGTAAGAATAGTTGGCCACTAAGCATTTCTTGTGATTTTGACCACCAGTAACCAATACTTGTGCTTTAGATATAAACTACGTTCCACAATCTCTTCAGCTAACATCAATTTTACATCAAAGTTAATGAATTTATTATTGGTTTCAGAATATCTCCTTGATTTGATAGCTCTAGGCTTAGAATTATGAGAGATATTATTAAAGAGCACAGGATAGGGGGCCTTCATTCTAGTCAAACCATAATCGAAAGTTGGGGTGGGGGATGTCTGGTTCCACCAAAAGAAATTTTCACTTTAGAATGTAAGCTCAGAATGTCATGCCTGATTATTATATCAGCACATAAGTTATCAAGAATAATTAGTTGTACTTTCTTATATGTGTGATCACCAATGATAACATCTGCTATGTAGCATCCTGCTACTTCAGACTGTAAATTGGTAGCTGCCATAGAAATAACTTTGTTAGAAAGTAGAGGTTTCCACCTATACCTTTTCACTAGTGAATGACTTGTGAAACTCTGGAAGCTTCCAGTATCAAGTAGTACATTCACTGCTTTGCCATTTATTCCATCTGGTAGAATAGTTCGACAAATTAAGGGGTATGGTTGCCACTGAATTGCAAGTAGTTGCTGAAGACGTAGACACACAGAAGACTTGGGTTTAGACCTACAGACTTTTGCATAGTGTCTGTCCTTACCACAGGATGTGCATTTAGCCTCCCTGGCTGGGCACTGTGTACAAAGGTGTTTTCCGAACCCACAGAAGAAACACTTAGTCCTTAAAGCGGCTGCAATGGTTTGGTCAGAAGACGTACTGTTAGTAATAGTATCAGAGGAAGCTGCATTAATGGTGTAGTCAAACATTGTATAAGTCTCAGACTCCTTTTTAGCTACTTCTGAGGAACATGTTTGTTCAAATGCTATCTCCATCCAAGTCTAAGGTTTTGTTCTTCAATAGACGTTGGCAAATGTATCTCATTAATAAAGGTGTCTCTAAAATGTTTGTTTTTGCACTCATCAGCCATGAGAGACTGAAAATTGCAGTCATGAGTCAAAGGTTATAGGTTTTCAAGGATCTGATCCAAGCTTTTATTTAGATTGTGTTTGCAGTTGAAGAGCAAATGTGCAATTACCTTGTTCTTAGGCTTAACATAGAGCTTTCTTAGCGTTTCCACAGCTCTCTTGTAAGAGGTTGATTCTTTAAAATGTTTATAAATCGCCAGGGACAGAAAGTTAATAAATACATGTAATCTGGTTGTAAATTCAGGGTTCATAGCATGAATAAAGTTACTGAAAGTTTTAAACCAATGGCATCATTCGTCTGCAGCATCACTCACATTAGGTTCCAGATATCTTTCCATAGTTTATGTTGAATTAATTATTGTGGGCTAAGAAGAAAGCATTTAGCTTTATTCAACATAGAACGTTGCTAGGTTGTTAACAGAATTCTGCTACGATAAAGACTATGGCTTTTATAGTTTCTGTTAGTCATCATATCAGTAAGCAGAGTTGGTAGTGAGAGTAGAATACCAGTTACCAAGGTCATATTAATAACAGTTTTTAAAATTATTGGTGGAGATGGAAGACTTCAGCTTTCTACATTTTTTTTTTTTTTTTTTTTTTTTTTTTTCTTTGTTGGACGCATTTGAACTTTAATTGTAATTATTCTACTTTATTTAAAACAAATATTTAAAATGGTTTAGATATATTAAATGCTTGACAAGCATTATTTTGGAGTGAACATGTTTCACCTTGTGACAAAGTGAAATAAGTAGTTTTTTTTTTTTTTGTTTTTTTTTTCCCCTCACTACTCCTAATTTTGCCTTGTGAAAGTCTTCATTATTTCCACAAAGAAAAAGAAGAAAGATATGTTTAAATCGAAACATTTTTTATATTCCAGTAGTTATTGAGATGTTTTACAAAAATTTGCTTTTAGGTTAGTTTCTTCTTTTGAAGACAGTTTTTGTAGAACAGGAAATAAATTAGACACTGGAAGATTTTTCAGTGATTCCTTTTACACAACTGTAGATTTGAAGTGACTACTTGATACTCATTCATTGTCCTGGCACATGGGCATAGTGGTAAACACATTAATGTGCACACATATTTAGCAAAGAAATCTTTGACTCCATTTTAAAGTGTTTCTTGAAAGGTATAAAATTTCCAATAACTTATGTGCTTAAAAGCTGAACTTTTGCAGATTAATAATTTGACATGTTTTAAATGCTGTATAAATTTTATCTTTCTCCATAAATTAGAAGTTAAGTTTTATTTAAATTTGTTATCCACTCAATAGAAATATTGTATCTTGTGAATAATTTTCAATAAGAAGAGGTTATTTTGTCTGAAACATTCGTCAAAATATTTTCCCAGATTTTCTTTGATTTTATTGCCACATTTTGACTAAATTGTGAATTGTGTTTTCTCATCAAAGAATGATTTTGCTTTTGATATCTTGAATATGTTTGAACTTTTAACTAGGAATGGAGGTTTTTGTTGGGTTTGTTTTTTTTTTTTTTGTTTTTTTTTTTTTTTTTTTTTTTTTTTTTCATAAGAGTAACAAATGGTAGCTTGAAGGTAACATGTCTGGATATTACATATAAAACTTGAGGACTGGTTTACTTTACCCAAAATGATTTTTTTCATTATCATTCAAATGAGCCAGTTGATCAAGGTAGTGTTGCAAGCTAAGTTATGTGTGTGTGTGATGTTTTGTTTTTTTAGGTTCTAGCTCTTCAAAATAAAGAAGTCCCTTTTAACCTTTACCATACTGGATGCATAAATTGTTATTGTAGAATTCTCTCCTTTGCAGCTCTATGCACATACTGTTACCTTGAGACAGTTGCTATCAAATACTTGTCAACTGTTATTTCCGGTATTTTAAGCTGGAAATCACCTACTGCTGCTTTGGAACAAGGTTAAATTTCTGTTTTCCAACACCATTTTGAATTCTTCTAGACTCTACACATGGTGTAACACTGGTTAAACCTACATTAATTTTTTTTTTTTTTTTTTTTTTTTTTTTTTTTTTCTTTCTTTTCTTCTTTCTTTTGTAAATAAAAATAGCCACATCAATGTCCAACAAAGCCTTTATTCAGGAGTTTTTCT
Source organism: Acanthosepion lycidas (assembly GCA_963932145.1). NCBI lineage: Eukaryota > Metazoa > Mollusca > Cephalopoda > Sepiida > Sepiidae > Acanthosepion > Acanthosepion lycidas. Next base: position 93,781,533 of record OZ010600.1, read on the forward strand.
TTAATTAGGACTCTGATAATGATTTTGAAGGCTTTACTCAAGAGTATATTGACAGTGGAGCAGTTGAAGATCCACACTAGTGACATGGAGTAAAGTGATGATGGCCACTGTCAAGGAGAAAAATAAATATGCTAATCAGGTGAAAGAAAGGACAAACAAATGCTGGTATATAAACACAAGGAAGCACGTCACTTTTTTAACAAAATGAAAGCCTTCTTAGCCATTTTCCTTCTTATTGCACCCCAGAACTCCACAAGTAATAATAGTTAAAATATGTTAAATTGTTAATGTATTTGGTTTTTATTTTGTTTCATTTTTTTTTTTTTTTTTTTTTCTCAATATCAAAACATACATGCATGCAAAACATAATGCATCATATCAAAATATTACTTATCCATTGTTTTATTTGTATATCAAAAATAAAATCTACACACACAATGCAAAGAAAGTTGGGTTTTTTTGGGGTGGGGGGGGGGTTAACAGTAGGGTAGGGATTCATGTTTTTGCACCCTAAAAAAATTTGCAGTGGTTGGGGGACAATTCTAGAAATTAATTAGCATGATAAAGGTTAAGTTCACTCTACCTCCCTCCCTCCCAGTAAATTCTGTTTAGGTTAGAATATTAAATATTGTCATGGATCTAACCATGATTTTGAATTGTTTGTCTTTCATTTGCCTATTTTGTTCATTTCCATAATCTCATGAGGAACCTATTTTCTTAGCTTTGGTAATTGTGTTAAATGACATTCAACTCTTTGACCAAATTCTCACTTCTGTCTGAAAATTCACACAATGTTTGTTCTGCATATTTCGCACATGTCTGGACTTAGGTAATTACCAAAGCTTCAATCATCACCTATTACCTCAATTCGAATGCAATTCCCAACCAACCAGATTAAACAAAGTATAAATGGTGTGGAATGTGCATTTTCAGGAAAATAAAAAAATAAAAAAAAAACATTTTCCCTTTACTACAAGAGCACATGCACACACAATATAGAATTGAGTAATCTTTAGTCACTTTTCAGATTTCTCTAATATTTGGCTAAAGTTGGAGGTGGCAAGTTTTGCATCAACTGAAACAATTTAAGAAAAAAAAAATATTCAAAACCAAATTTGACTCTAATCCACAAGTGCTTTCTATTTCATTTTCTAAGGGGGGTAAAAAAAAAAAGAATCAAGTCTTTATTTCCCTCACATACAGTAATTTCAAATGTCTGTTTATTATCATGAATCTCTAATTATATTTTTCAGATACAATCAGATTTCTAATAAACTTATGTGTAAAATGTTTTCAAAGAAACTTCATAGTTTGTAAAAATCATTTATTTTAAAGTTGTATTTGTCATTCCACTAAACTAGGAATTTGTCAAAAACAAAAAGCAATTCCACGTTATCATATTGAAAGTATATATATATACACACACACACACACACACACACACACAGCTTAAATCTTGATTCTATTTGACCTCCATTGATTTTGTTAATATTTTTCTCCTCCTTAATCAAAGCTCAATATCATTAAGCTTCTATCAATGATTATGTTTAGCTATTTGTAATAGGATTAACCCACTTCAAACAGAGGACTCGTTCAACAAACATCATAGGTCTATCTTTTTCAATAAAACTTTTCTTTTTTTTTTTTTTTTAAATAAAACTTATTTTAAATTTTGTGAACTGGGGGGGGGGGATAATTGCTATTTTTTTTATCCTTTTAAGAGCAAAAAAAAACCAGCTAAAATATAATGACTAAAAAGTACTACTTGTTGACTGAAATTCCAAGCTGAAATATTGTCATTATTCACTTGATTTTCTTTTTTTCCAACTTTTCTGACTTCTGGATTCATTAATAAAGTCTGTTTTCTCACAATCACAAGACTTGTTGGACACTTGCTTCTACAAATACATCTTAAATTATAATTGTTTTTGACACAAGGAAAAAAAGCAAATTTTGATTTTTTTCAAAATTATAAAACAATATGCAGTTAGAGAACAGACAAACTGACATACTGGCAAAAACAAAGTTATTATTTTAAGAAATAAAGTTTGCTTATTTGTCTAACTGTATTTAAATAGCAAATGTTGAACAAAAGTATTTCTATGGAGACTTCTTTTTAGTGTATGGAAAGACTGGATATATTTTGCCTTTTTTAAAAAACAAAGCAAATTCTGGAGACAGTTCTAAACCACAAAGGATTTGTTCATTCTGTATTCCACCACCACCACCCATATACACTTAATTATGCATGAACAAATACTCTTTTATGCAAGTTTCTAATCAGCCAATTTCATTTCATATGTTAGTGCCTTTGAAGTACTTCAAAAACTGAACTATTAGGATTTTAGGAGAATGATGAGAAAAATAAAAACCTTCTAGTGAGCAACAGTTCTATGGGTGAAATTTGTTTGTTGATGGAAGAGGTGGAAAGAGAATAGCCAGATTGGTTCAGGCTGATAGAAAAAATGTGTAATTGGAGCTGAAATAACTCTGACTCTTTACAATGGAGTTATACAAAAAAACATGTAGAACCTTGAATCAGATGGGCTACAGCAGCAGAGGACCACACTGGGTGCCATGCCAGTTGGATAAGAACAGGAAATTGAGGCTGCAGTGGACTAAAGATCACAAAAAAGAAGATTGGGCAAGTATTGCCTAATCTGATGAGTCACAAAAATATCTGCTATAACATTTGGATGGTAAGGTCAGAATTTGGTATAGATAATATGAAAGTATGAGTCCTTCCTGCCTTGTTCAGGATGCTCTACTGCTGTGATAATGGCATGGAGAATATTTTCTTGGTAAACACTGGAATAGCTGTTGGCCATAAAAGATTGTTTAAATGCTGCAGCCTATCTGAGTAGTGCAGCAGACCACATGCATCAATTTATGACTTTACTAGTCATTTCCAGCATGACAACACAGTTTGACAAATCAAAAATTGCATCAGTTCATGGAACCCAACAATAAGTGTTAAAATGCCTTCCATGGGCACTGAGTCACCATCTCACATAGCACTTTTAGGATGTGGTGCAAAGGGTGATTTTGAGTCTGGGCTCTGCAACCAACTCATTCCTAAAAGAATTACAGCATGGAGCCAAATTTCCAATGAAATAGTGCTTCCAGAACATAATCTAATCCATGCCAAGAAGAATTGAAGTAGTTCTACAGGCAAAAGGGATTCCAAACTCCAATACTAGAAGAGTATACCTAATAAGATGATGGGATTTTTAATATATGTATATGAATATAAAATATCATACATTGAGTTGTGGTGTTGATAAAATAGTGTTTGATGTATAGTAATTTATAAATAAATATACTTTTTTTTTTTTTTTTTTTTTCCCCCCCTCACTAGTAGCACAACTCTGTTTCCCGCCCCTCCTAACTGTACAGGCACAAACTCGGTCCACACTGGGGTTGATAAGACAGACAACTGATATTTTCATCTGCCAAATATGAAGTAATTTTGGATTTTACATATTAATTATATTGCTCTGTACTAATAATTGCATTGAGCTATTTTTATGCATCAGTTTTAATATTTTATATTACTAGGATCTACTTGGATTATATAACAACAGATATGTTAACTTGTATTATATACACACACACACACACACACACACACACACATACATATATATATATAGGCACAGTGGGGTAATGGATAGTGTATTGGAATGAGCCAAGCTTGAATTCCATTCAATATCCATTCCATTCACTTCCAATGCTAATTACCCTTGGGAAAGGGTATGAATCCTCTTCCCCCAGTTATAGGTAAATAGCAGGGCAGACTGGGTTTTATAACCTTGGGCGGCAATTCAAAATCAGTCTGAAGAGTGTTGGGCTCTGTCAGAAACACCACTTCTACTGCAGCAGCAGTACACATAGTGCCCCTACAGGTCATGGGATATATATATATATATAGTGTGTCTGTTGGTAGGATGTATAATAGTATCCAAAACAAAAGTGAAGATGAGACATTGGACAAAGCTTATAGATGACATGTTTCACCAGCATGTGTATTGGGCTCGGTTTCTCAATGTCAATGAAAGACAAAACTGTGTGTACAGAAAATATGTTGGGATTTTTAAGGATAAGAGGGGCAATAAATATGACGGCCAAATACCAGAAAGTGTTTATGTATATTTGTCGTGTATCCATTGGATTTTAAATCGTCCCATTCTGAGAAGATCTCTATTAGCTTGTATACCGCATTGTGCTATTATTGAGGTAATTCTATAGGCAAAAGGGGGTCCAACCTAGTACTAGAATACTTATGACAAGTCAGTGTATGTGGCACAACCACACAACTAGCTTAGAACATGCACATGAAGTTAAGTGGAGCCCTAAATGATTATCTCTGAAGTGTCTAATATTTTTATGACCAGCAGTAAAATCTACAAAGTAAGGTCTTCAAAGTCCACCCACCCACTGTCCAAACAGAAATAAAATAAATAAATGAAAACTTTCAAAAAGTGCTACATAAACTTACAAGTTTATATAAGTAGATTTAGTGGGGATGAGGGTGGAGTCATCCATTCAACCAGTCACATCAGTAGCAGTTGCTCATCAGAAGTTATGTAAAGATCTATATATTGCCAAATAGTGCTAGGTCTTGAAACTTGACCAGTGAATGAAGCCTATCAAATTATTATTGAAAACAGGATGGCATTAATTTCATCTTCTGCTCGACGTAAAAGTATTTTTCCCCATTTTGTGCAGACTGATGCAAAACACAAGGAGCACAATGTAGAGTGATTTGACCAGAGAGAGAGAGAGAGGACCCATTATATTTTTGTATACACACACGCACACAATGCCTGATTGAGCTTGTAGCAAAGCCTATTGGCCTCACACATTTGAGGACCTTGCATTAAATACTTTTCTAGAGTTTTGTGAAACTGGCATCTTATTCTCTGGTCATGTTGATATTTACATGACAGGGGAGCTGCATCCTTAATTATTCATTATAGTTTCAAGTAACAGTATATCTCGATGTTAAATCTACTCAAATATCTCGCCAGAATTATTTGTCTCCTCTTTTCTGGCTTTGTTTATTATGTTGACAGATTAAATGTTTACCTGTCTATTTCTATGTTAGTAAATGATTTATAATTAAATGTGACCAATTTAAGTTATCCTGTGACCTTTTTTTATCATTTCACTCTAAGCAAGACAATAAAGGGGTTACTGAGTGTGAAAGACTGAAAAAAAAAAAAGTTCACCAGAACAATCCCTAAAAATGTTTATAGAAAAGGCACAGGGAATCTACATTATGGTGGTAGGAAAATGACTGAAGCCACTATGCCAGGTTATAACATTGCAGATATGAGCAATATTCAATTCATGGACAAATAGTAGACTTATAATGATCTAAGATAGATTCTTTTGAGTGAAATTTTCTGATACACTGAACCAATTTTTCTAGCAGTGATTCAATATAATCTTTGCACTTTGTGTCAGTGGGAAACATTAGCCCAAGAAAGCATAATAAGTCACTCTCCGGGAGGTTATCATCAGTTGTACTGATGAAAGGCCAAAAAGCACTTTAAAATGATTAAAAAAAAAGGGGGGGGCAGTTTCATTTTGGAGACGTAAAATTAACAAGAAATTTCTTGCTCCAATTAATGTGTTTTTTTTTTGTTTTTTTTGTTTTTTTTTTTAGATCAGATGCCATTTTGATTTTATCAAACCAGACTTAGTATTAGGACAGGAGTAAATAGTTGTCATTGGTATAGATACCAAATTGAGAATTGATGAAATAGGGAAGGTCACTGATGCAAATTAAGAACATAAGTCCAAGGATAAGACCCACTGGGGAAACACCTGCATTAATGTAAAAAGATCTAGAAGAGTGGCCATTTAAGACAACTTTCATTTCACTATTTAATAAGAAAGATTGAATCGGATCAAAAAATTTGTCCAAAAATACCATAACTTTTAAAATCCTGTCAAATACCTTTGAGATATCCAAATTGGCCAACAGAAGGATTATATGTCTTGTCTGTGTTCTTGAAAACTAGAACTTCAGATGCAGATTTCCATAAGATATTTATTGTAGAGTTTAAAGAAAACAGGTATCAGTTCAAGAGCATATTTCTTAAGAGCTATTTCAGAGATAGCATCAAGTCCACATGCTTTGTGGGCATCCAGAAACCATGGATGGAATTTTATTCATATCGCCCAACAGAGACACATTTCTAACAAATTTAATCCCCTGTCAGTACACTGGTAACAAAAAGCAATCTTGTGAATAAGAGGTTCATGACTTATAAAGGACTCAAAAAAAAATATCCTTCAATACTGAAGCTTGATCAGAATTGCCAAGAGATTGCAATGTTCAACAAGAGCCAGGAGAGGAGATAAGGAACAAATCAAGTGAAGAAGCATTTTGATCAGAATTATTCGGGGGAAACAAGTAGGAAAATCAACAACTTGACTGAGAGGCTGAGCAATAGAAAATTGAAAGTTTGAATACTGGCAACATCAGTAACATTAGAATGATTAAGCCATTTGACATAATGTGCATTAAAATCACCAAGCACAAAGATGTTCACAGATGAATGTAGAAAGAAAGATCCATTTCTATACTGTCAGGTATTTTATCTAATAGTGCAATAAAGAAAGTCGACAGCACATGAAAGAATCATCCAGTGACTCGAGAAATGATTCCTCTTCTATTTTTATATTTTTAATACATGGATAAATTTCCTTTGTGTTAACTTCTTTTTTTTTCTCTAACTTTACAAAAGCTACATGTACCTGATTAGATCCTCGAGGAAGATGCTGAAAAGTTGTATTGTATATGGGTTTATAAAATTTAGTATTTAAACTGAAACCTGAAAAGAATAACTAGACTTAATGTTGATGTCTCATCTTCATAGGGCAACTATCAATGGGTTCGACAGAAAACTAATTATGTAAACAAGATTAATTAAAAAGTGATTTTTTTTTTTTTTTTTTTTTTTTTTTTTCCTCAATCAAAATGTACATCTATTCTGCTTTGGCAGTAAGTCATCAATTCTTTTTCTAAAAAATTTTTCAACAAACTAAAATTCATTTCAGACAGTTTCATTTTGTCCCCTTTTCTTGTAAAGGAATAAAGATCTATTTAACTAAATGATAATCTACAGATGAAGAAAGGGTTGGGTGATTAAGGTGCAATAAAGTCACCATCTTGAAATTCATTATGAGGTCAGAGGCTCTGCAACAAAACCAATTCTTTTCTATTCCCCAAACTGTATGCTATTTGAATTCTAAATGCATTGGTCTTATGTATCTTTGCATATTTTAAAGAAACTCACCATTTCTGACTCCTTTGTTCTTTCAACTATTCATTATAATTTGTAAATTTTTGTTGCTATTATGGCTTTTCACCTGCCTCCAGACATTCTGCAGGTTTCTCCTCCAGTTATTACAGAAATTCTTTTGAGCAGCCAATTTATGGCTGGATTTTTTTTTTTTTCCCCCAAATTGGGATCCAGCTTTGATGTAAAATTCAATATGACAGAAACTATTACTTCCTCCTTCATTTGAAACAGAATCTATTTATAGACACTGTCAATTTCCCTTAAACAATTTTAAATAATTCCAGTCAGTACATTGAAGTTTTCTCTAAGTTCTCTGAAGCTTTGATAATTTTCCGATACTTTATTTATTGAGTTTTGCCTGACTTCTGATTTTCTGAAATGAAATCTCCACTTTCTGAAACCTTTATAAATAAACCACTAACATAAAACACGGAATGTTTTTTCCATAATTATCTGCAAAATATCCAATTAATAAAACAAAACTTTATTAAATAATAAAATAATATTTTTAAAATATCAAAAATATCCAAGTTGGAAATCCAAATGCTTTCTGTCTTTTGTGTCTCTCTGGATTTCTCAGTTTGACCTTTGCCCTCTTCTGAAGTTGCTTCACTGAAAGACAGTTTCATTAGCTTTGGCTTTATATTAACTCTGTCTGTCTTATAATCTGTGATCCGACGAAGAGTCAGAAACAGCGGATAGAAATATTACGACAAATGAAACCTAATTTTTCCATCGCTTAACATTATCCTTCAGGAAAACATTGATTTAGTTGAAGTGATTTTTAAGCACTGAAATCCACTACCTTGATTCAAAGCACTGTGAAAGTTAAATGTTAGAGTGAGGGGAGGGACATTTTGGTGGGAAACAGAATAGAAAATTAATTTAAGAAAAATGTTTAATGTTTTGAGGTTTTACTTGTATTTTAACCATTTGTTCAATGTCTTTCTTCAATGTTGATTTTTTTTTTTTTTTTTTTTTTTTAATCTCTAAATAAATGAAAATATAAAACTGTTATGATTCTATGTTGAGAGTCTTTGCCCCAGCAGAGTGCAATTGTATTGTGTTGATTGGTAATTAAGATGTTCATTCCTAAGCATTTTACCAATGGAAACTGATTTTATTGTAATTCTTATCACAAATTTAAAAATTAAAGAAATTCCAACTTTGATTTCCAATTAAATTTCTCAAATTTATTTAAAATTTGTGTTGACATAAGTCTGGGAAAACTAGATTCCAAAATGGTTTCTATTTTTCAAGTTTTATATGATTTTTATCGAACATTGCCAATTATAGAAAAGTTAACATTTCTTAATTGGATTGGACATTGATTTTTTTTTTTTTTTTTTTTTTTTAATGCTAGCATTTTATGTCCTTCCTTTTAACAAAATGATGTCGGTGAAGAATGTTTGTCATTTGTTTATCTTTTCTGTACCAAATACACTCGTAACCCCCCCCCCCCGCCTCTGGTAGTAATTATCCTTACCTTTCAAATATTCTTGATTTGAATCCACTTCATCTACAGCACATCAAAAATGACATAGGAATAGGACTAATGACCTGCAAAATACTCCTGGTTTCACCAGTTAGACCTTTTAGAAAATGTGATGGTGGTTTTTTGTTTGTTTGTTTTTGTTTTTTTAATAATTTTATAGGTGATGGGGGGGGGACCATTCTTTAAAAATATTTTTCTCTATTATATGATCATATTTTCTAAACAAGGAAAAAACCTTTTAATTGTTTTTTGTTTATTGTTTTTTATATTTATTTAATGAGTCTTCTTCAAAATATCCTGACTGACTGAAATGGATTTCCATTCCTAAAATGTCTTTATAATAATTTATGAAGCTGTTTAGCTGTTGAGCTTTCATCCTTTTTTGAAATTGACTTCTAAAATTGTTTGAAATAAGCTATTGTTTGCAAATCAATCTTTTGATTAGTAATTTTAAATGCAAATCTTTTCAGCTGAAACTTGAAGTTGTGAAAAATAACTTTCGATGAAATTTAGAATCTGCAGGAAGAGTAAATGATGAATTTCTTAAAAGATTCATAATTTTAAATCTTCTCCATTGTTATATTAAATATTTTAAAATAATTACTTAATTCAACAGTTTGATTAAGCTGTCTAATTTTTTAAATCTCTTAATAACTTTGAATTATTTTTTAAGCTAAAATTCTAATCTTTAGTCATTATTAACTTTGCCAGTAATTTCTTTTTCATAATTTTTCAGGTTTTTTTTTTTTTTTTTTTTTTTTTTTTTTTTTTAGATTACTGCAATTCAATGTCATATAATTGTTCTTAACAAATGTAAATATATTTGGCTTTCAGTGATTATAAAATTTCAACTTGAAAATCATTTTGGTGCCCAAACAACACTTTTAGAATTAACCAGCATCAATACATTTTCCGTTTATTTTTTAAGGAATGTAGCCAGTTTCTTATCAAATAATTTCTTTCTTTGTCTCTTGGGTATTAAAAAGACGAGTTTCCTTGCTTCTGAATCTAACCAGGAATATTAAAAAAAAAAAAAAAAAAGCTATGCTAACTTTTTAGCCCAAGTCTTTAAAAAATAACAATTGAAAGGAAGCATTTACATTTGGATTGTTGTCCTTATCTTTTTTTTTTTTTTTTTTTTTTACTTGTTGTTATCTTAATGTTTTGGCTGTTGTGCCCTCTGGCCTTCATCAGGAATGTATATCAATAATCTACAGGGAATTTCAAACAGTCCTTTATTCAATCTACAGGGTTAGTTTGTTCCCATTCTACTGCCCACTTCTAGGGTTATATTGAGTTTAGTTCTTAGTTTTATTACTGCAACATTATTGTTTGCCCTGGCTTCAGTGAAAAGTGGTTCAATTTGAAATTCCCTGTAGGTTACCTGGATCAACATACACCCTGATGAAGTCCCGGAGAGCACATTTGTCGGAACATCGTGATAACAACAACAAAGTTGAGGACAATAGTCCACATGTAAATAATGATAACTCCTCATCCCAGAAATTCAGACAGAAAGAAGGAAGCTTTTCATTGAATTTGATTCCAATATTAGATTTTTTTTCACTATTTGGTTCAAACATTGAAATTGTGTTTTCATTAAAGTGCCCTTTTCTATTTCATATTATCGGTTGATATTTTCTACATCTCTCGTTTTCTCCTCCTCTTGCAGTCTGTGCTGAATCTTATGACCCTGAACAAGATGAAGGAGATGATAAGAAAGTAAGTATAAAATATTTGATACTTTTCATGATTAAATGAGATTTACAAATGAAAGAACAAAAACCTTCCCATGTCAGAATTGACAAAACTACAGCCATTTTCAAGAATGTCAATCTGGCACTGAGAATGCTAAAAGTTGTCTGCTATACAAAACCTTTTCATCCAGATTATTTCTCATTTTTCTCACATCAGTTATGTCAATTTGGTAGTTGGCAACACCCCTTCACTTCTTATTGGCTTTCTCTTTTTTGCAAAGTATTCGGTTGGTGCAAAAATAATGACGTAATAATGTCATTTTTTTTTTTTTACGTATTTTTTAACGTCAAAAAACAACATTATTACGTCATTGTTTTTGCAACAACCTAATAAAAATAGTCTGTCTACATTTGTTTTGCACTATTCCAGTTTAACTAAATTTGATTCCAATGAATTTTGCCCAAGAATCATTATAGAAAAAAATTGTTGAATTTATAATTAAAAAAAAATAAAGAAAATTATGATTTCAAAGCTGGGATGAAAATCTCAAAAAAAAAAAAAAAAAAAAAAAATCTAACTTTACTTTTGACTTCTTCAAGTCAAAAATTGGCCAAATTTCAAAGTTTTTTCACAAGTGATTTGTGGCACTTTCAAGCATATTAATGCAGGGACCTCCCTAAAAAACGTGATACCTGAGGTTTAAAATGAATTTTTAAAAATTAAAAATCTTTCTTGAAGCTTTTATTTTATTAGGTTGGTGCAAAAATAATGATGTAATAATGTCGTTTTTTGACGTTAAAAAATACGTCAAAAAACGACATTATTACGTCATTATTTTTGCACCAACCTAATAGCTTTAATTTCAAGCTAATACATTAAATTCAATATTTACAATAATTGAAATACTTTGATGTATTTCAAAAACTATTTTAAATAAACTGGAAAGAGTTTATTTTTCTCTAAAATAGCTGGTTAGCACTTAACAACCCCCCCCCTTTTTTTTTTTTTTTTTTTTTTGGCATCTTTCTTCACAATGTAATTCTCTTTTTAAAAAATCTTCCAAAAGTAAAATGTACTTTTCTGAAACTTTATTTGAGAAATATTAACTATTTTAAAGTATAATTAATCTGGTTTGAAACCACTATTATTTACTTTAAGTTTAAAATATAACAGAAATACATTTTTTAACCTGACAGTAGCTGTGTTGACAACCTGATGATAGTTCTACAGACTTTATCTGTAAAACATAATTTAAGGAAATTATGTGAGAGCCTTTTTTATATCACTTTTAAATATTCAATAATCTTAAAAATTTAGGAAAATATTCTCTGTAATCTAATGTTTTATTGAATTTTAGAAATGTTCACTTTCAATTTACTATAGTTATCGCGCTTATTTTCTGACAATGTCTTGCTTGGTCGTCCGTACTTACAAAAATCAACATATTTATAGACATAAAAAAAATTTCAAAATTCTTTAAAAATATTAGTGTTTTGATGATTTGTATTAAGCTTTTCCATTTATGAATAGTAAATATAGTAAAGCTGAAATTAATATTTAAAACTTAATAAATTTTTCTAATTAAAATTTAAAAAGAAAACAAAGACAATTTGTGTAAAAAAAAAAAAAAAAAAAAAAAAAAAAAAGTTCATTACTCATTTCAATTTTTTTTTTTTTTTTTTTTTTTTTTTTTTCTTAAGACAATCATGTGTTTAAAATCTTTTCTACTCATATGTCAGTTTTACTGCATTTCTTTTTTTTTTTTTCTTTTTTTTTTTATTTTATGACTTAGAGCAGATTTTCTGTAAATGACATTTCTCTTTGATTCTCAAAGAATTCCTGCTTTTAACTAATATAAATATGAAGACCCTGTAATTTTAATTTCTGAAAATTTCATAAAATTAAGTCAGGGTAACAGATGTTAAAAAAAATTTTTTAAATAAGATTTTTTTTTTTTACCAAGATTTAAAAAAAAAAAAAAAAAAAGAAAATTTAAATAATTTCAATTTCATTATAATCTGACGATTACATGATTTTTTTTTTTTTTTTTTTTTTTTTTTTTTTGCAAGAATTTCCCCCCCCCAAAAAAAAATATTTTAATACCCAAAAAGACACTAACATTTCCGATACTAATCTTTGGCCCACCCACTGACTGAAGACAAACAAAATTTAATAAAAAAAATACTTTGTTCTTTCCTCTTAATAATAAAACATTTTGATGATAAAAAATTGTTATTTATCAAGTTTGCGGCCTTTTTTCATCATGGTATTCTCCTTTTTTAAGAAATTTTTGGAGGTACCTACTGGAATGCAATACAATTTTTCTACTTGTTAAAAATTACATTTTTTTTTTTTTTTTTTTTTTTTCTTCTAATAACTTAGAATCTTGTGCCTACCTAGATATTTGCTATTTCTACTCATATAAACTAATCTAGGAAAATAAGCATTTAAGCATAATTTGTCTGTCAGCCACTACAGACTTTTGAAGTTCTGTATGAGGGAAAGGAAAACAACACTGGCTAGAATATATTGACCAGTTAAAATCAGTAATTGATGTAGATTAAGATCTATATTGCCTTCAGCAGATATATATATATATATATATATATATATAATCATATAAGCCATACATGTGAGAAATGTAATCATATATATATATATATATATATATATATATATATATATATATAGAGAGAGAGAGAGAGACACACACATACACACTTGGGATAATGAAAAATGATATTGCTTTACATCCAAGGTCAGCAATCATTTTGTATTTGCAGATCAGATCACATATTAATGAGCAGATGTTTGGCTGGATAAATGCAATAAACTAAAAAAAAAAAAAAAATGCTTAAAATATAAAAACTGTGCATTTAAATGCACATCTAGTTGGCATCAGATCAAAACAGTAGTAAGATGCTATGAATAATCAGTATAGAGTTTCTTTATTCTAAAGGCAAAATCATTTGTCGGCTGATTAAGCTTCTTATCCCACTATATTTTCTTGTTACTACTCTCTGGTTTGCCTGACACTCTAACAACTGTTGACATTGTTGCTAGGGATGACTTGATCATTGTAGCAAAACCAAAATGGTCTTCATAGCATGAGATGACACTGAACAGCCTGAAATATTTTTACATAGGGTTTATTGCTTCCATTATTGTCTAGAATTGGTATATCAGAAATCCTCTGGTTTTTGCCAAAAATCAAGGGTCAGTGGAATTGATTGATGTTAATGATTTAAAAACAAAAGAAGAACGTTTATTTCCTTTTTAAGTTACCTTTTAATTGGCTTCATTTTCCATTATTTGTTTTGTCGTTTTTTGCTATGCCTAATCTCTTTGAGCTTTCACCTTTTCATGACATTGAATTCCTAGTGAAAGTCATGCCATCAAAATGTCAATCATGTTCTATGAAATAGCAAAATCAATACGCTTACATCTCTCGATATTCTTTCTCAGGTTCCCTTCACAAAAGCTGTTGCACAAAGATCAAATTTGACACTCACTCACTCACTCACACACAAAACTTCCTATTTTCAGCCCCTGAAATCTGATTATACTTTTGCTGGCTCTATTCTTTTTTTTTTTTTTTTTTTTTTTTTTTTTTTTTTTTTTTTTTTTTTTTACTAACTAAATCTGAAATATTTATGAAAACTCAAAGAATTTGAAACAGTTTGTATTCAAAGAAGTTAAATCTTTAGCAAAGTAATCATTCTAGAATCCAGGCCAGTGTAATAGGACTTGTTAGAAATTAACATCAATTCTTGGTTTAGAAGAACTGAAAAATGAGAATTTTAATGTCGTCATTAGTTTGATAATTTTCCTCTTTTCAAAATTTGCTCAGGTACACATTACAAATACTAACTGGCCAAATTTGAATCTTGATGACCTTTTTGCTTTACTGACATCCTTTATATTGAATGTGTTTCCAGGATGGCTTTTAACTTTATTTGGCTACATTAGACAGCACCCATCATTTCCCCCACCCCACCCCAAATTTGCTTACATTTCATGCTTAGTGACATATTTTGGCTTATATATATATATATATATATATATATATATATAAGATGGAGACTTTAATTATCATTATAATGTTCTGTGGTCTACATTGAGCTCTCCCTGGATTTATATCCTCCTCAGAATTATCCCTTCCAGTCACAAAACTGGTAAAAAATGTGCGTGTATATATATATATATATATATATATATATATATATATATATGAGAAAAGTTTGTGGCTAATTTCTGCTCTAATTCTTGATTTGTTATAATATTTAAAATGTTTTGATCTTGACAACCATTATTGAATAGTAAGTCAGTCTTGTAACTTGATACATGTCTGATTTCATTTGAGATTTCTTTAAAATCTTTTCACACAAGTGCCTGAGTATAATTGGTGCCACAACAAAGTAAACGACAAATAAGATTACACATGTTGGAATGCAATTTGTATATGCAGATGTTTCCCATTCACATTGCATGGTTGCAGATTTTAGTGTCAGGCATGTGACAGTTTAAATTTCATTCTCTTTTCCAAAACCCCACCCCAATAAAGATTTTTAAAGGACTGAAACCTGAGACTATTCCATCTGTCTGCACAATGTTGACTTTCACAAATCTTAACAGTAAATCTTGAGAAATCCTTTCACCATAAACAATAAGCATTTGTTTTTTAGTTGAAAAGATCTCTTTGCCTTTATTGAGTATTTCTCTACTGCAAGAAACTTCTTATAAAAAATCTCAAAAAGAACAATCATCCCAGCTTTGTCTGGAGATTTTTATATATTTTGATTGAATTCTGAAGAAACAATTAATTTGGAAGTATCTAAATAATTTAAAATCACCGTTACTTTTCTCTTCCAATGTCTCTACTCATCATTGATGTCTCTACTGACTTCTTTGAGGCCATATCTTCTGCTTATCAGTTGCAGTAAAAGCCATTGAAGGACATTTAATTCATCACTCCATCAACCAACAAAAAAAAAAAAAAAAATGTACACCTAACTTTGTTTTTGCTACTCACTTTGTAAAATTTTTTTTTTTTTTTTTTTTTTTTTTTTTTTTTCCTTGGTAGATTCAACCACTTATATTTTGGACATGAAATAGACAATTTCTTTTTAAAATTTTTTTTTTTTTTTTTTTTTTTTTTTTTAAATACTTTAAGATCTTTTTTTTATAAAAACTACATCACTTACCAATATTTGTAATACGGTTGTCTTTACTACTATTATTTTAAAATTATTTGTATCTATCTTGTGTTTGGATATGTGTTTGATACTAATCAAGATAAAAATATGACTTCCTAAAACCTCAACCCACACCATTTGTAAAAGAACCACTTGTTCTGAAGCTATCCTCTTTTATCTACATTTGGTTCCCAAAATGTCAATAGTTTGGTGGTTAAATCTTAGCCACAAAACTATTTGGTCAACATTGCTCAGATCTTGTCACTTGATAAACTGCTAGCCTCTTGAAACTTACACATATTTGAGAAGGAGGAGGAAATTGACTTTTTCAGCCTTATTTTGTCTGGGGAAATAGTCACAGAATGTTTACTCTGTTTTGGTTTTAATGAATTCTCTTAAAACTTTGCAGTTTTCACTTGCTTTCCCTCACTGCTAGCTTCATTATTCTTTCCGTTTGAAGATCAACTCATCATGTCATCAATGCATACCAAAATCTATTCAACTTGATTTGTTTTCACCATCCAAATATTTCTATATCAAATTTTTCATTTGAAATGTTTGGTACACTTTTTAATAAAGAGGTGAAGAACTTGTAAATTTACTAGAAAAAAGTTTTCCATTAAAATTAAGTTTATTTAAAAAGTAAAATACATATTCATTTCCATTTATATGTGTGTAGTTGTTTAATTAAAAATCCAGATAATCTCTTTTAATTAAATATGTTTCTTGTTAGTGTACAAGGTAATCCCAGTGAAATTTTGTGAAGCTAAAATCTTTGTTTTTTGTTCTGACACTAAATCTTAACATTGTTTCCTTTTGTAATTTGATCAGATCAATTGAACTATAATTTCTAATTGATTTCATTTAGATTTTGTCAGTTTTCAATTTGACTCTAATCTTTCTAAAATACACAAACATTTATATTCTCAGATTAAATCTTCATAGCAAAGACTCTAACCTTTTGCATGTGAAAGGTTATGGGATCCCTTTAATGTGATAAATAAATTCTCTACTAAAATGAAGATTATTTTCAGGGAAATAACTTTCCTTCTCTTTTAATTGTCAGAACTTGATCTGAATTTGAGTATAACATTTTAAAACAGTAGCAGTTTTCTCTACACTTTATAAAAGATGTTAAACAATGACACTTTAATAACAGCTGACTTCATGAGGAACAGTCATGAATGGGGGGGGGACAGATATTGGCTTTGTACTTTGACCTCAACAGATATAATGGCTGAAAGTATGCTAACATGTTTTGGATTGGATCTGTTCACACTCTATGAGTGAATATATAATATGACCCATTCACAATGTCAAATTTTAAAATGTTGCTGACTTTTAGTGTTAAGCTAAAAAAAAAAAAACATGATTTTCTATTGATTATTTCTTTTGTTTTATTTAAAAGAATATTCTCTTGTTGGCAAAAAGTACAAATTTAGATTTGAAAAAGGTATTTATGATCAGTTCAAATTGTATCACTTTTGGATTCAATCCTTTTCAATAGAGATAAAAATCTCTTGAAAAGGCTTGAATCCCATTTTCCCCTGTTTCATTATCTGTTATCTTGATCATCATACTTGCATGCCAGGATGATGATAGATAAGGAAGAGTGGACAAGTGAATAGATAGACAATCTGCTTACCCATAATTACTTCCATTGCTCTGGTAGTTCTGTTCTATCCTTTGTTATCCCTGAGAGAGATAAATATTTTTGCATATATTAATGCAAGACGAATAACAAAAGAAATATCGTATGCCAGTTTCTTCCACAGCAGTTAGAACTTTCTGGTTTTAGGTTAGCAATGAATTTTCCTTTTGACAAACATTGTTTGTATCAAATATTAAAAAAAAAATTTTGAGGTTTGACTCTTCACTGGAAATTTTCAAACTAATTGTAGTACTCTGGTGAATAGTTTGAATTAAATAAAAGTCTTCCTACACACACACACACACACACACACACACACACACACACACACACACACACACACCATAAAAGGGCGTCAATCTTTTGCCAGGGTGAATTTCTTGCTCTCTTCACTGACGTTCCTCTTTCCTAACTCTGCTATGTGTTGTTGAAGGTCAAAATTCTCTCCATGTCATTACTATTCTTTCTTGAGCAATGAATTTTCTTTTCTGAAATTTAACCAAATTGCAAGGTTTTATTTTGCCCAAAGGCTTTACAAAAGCAAACATCCTTTCATACACACTAAAATAACAGATGACAAAACTATTTAATATGGCAAATCCTTTTGTTTTTCTTTTTTCCATTGTGCTTTTTTCATATTCCCTGGTTTTTGTTAGCTGAGGCTTTTAAAAAATTCTGTTAAGATGGTAAAAACAATTTCTTAGTTTTGTCTTCCTAAATATTATCCAAATCGAAAGTCTCAAGAACTTCCTAAAACAGGCTCATTTCACAATGAATTTAAACATCTATATTGAAACTTTTATTTTTATTAATGTTAATACACTCATTTTCTTCTCCCTAAAGAGAACTTGTTTATAACCCACACAAATTTTGGAAACTGATGTCACACTAACGTGAAAAAAAAAAAAAAAAAAAATTGACTTTTTTATTTTCTTCCTTGTGTAAAAGAACAAATATATTTTTTGTTGCATATTAACAACTTGCAAACTAATCTTAAAAATGGTTTATCTAACTGCCTTGCTTTGTTTTGTTACTACTAACACCTTTGCTGTACACATTTTAGTCTTTTAGATAGAATTATCGGGTTTTTTTTCCCCCCACTACTGTTGCAGGTGATATACCCAAAAAGTGATGACCAAAGGAAACGCCTCCACGAGGCAACAAAGAACATCTTATTGTTCAGAAGTTTGGAGCCAGTAAGTATTAAGATTTTATTTCCTCTTCTATTTGCCGTTTCCATCTGAAGTAATTTAAAAAATCCAACAAAAGTCATCAAATTGTTTTTTCTTCTTGATTTTACTTGGGATTTTCATCAAACATCCATTTTGTTTGACACTGGCTAAGACCACAGAATGTAACTCATTTCATGCAAGTTCAACAGGATTTTTTTTCATATGATTGGTACAAGTAAATTCCCACTATGACAAAAAGGTTTTTTTTTTTTTTTTGTTTTTTTTTTTTTTGTTTGGGGGGGGTATGATAACAGATTTGAATTTCTTATTTATTTTCATGCACTCTTGTATTCTTTACAGAATTTTTTTTTTTTCCTAATGAAAATCATAAACTTGTGTTTGGGCTACTTTTTTTCTTTTTAAAGACTTGACTACTGTATAGTTTTATTTCCCCAAAGAGATTGCTCACATTCCGAACCATAAATTACGTACTTTAAAGAATGTCAAAAAAAATATGAATCAACCAAATTCAATTTGAAAACAAAATTAGAGAGACCAGTTTGAATACTTTGTAAAGTTTTGGGTTAAAACCAATGATTATTCCTTTTATTTCAACATCAGATTGCAAGTCACCTGCAACAAAAAAAAAAAAGTACCTCAATTCCCTCCTCTCCCCATTCTGTACTCTAATTCATCATATTTTCCATTTCATATTTCACCCTATCTTAGATTTTCATTTACTTTTTTTTTTTTTTTTAATTTGCAGGAATTTAGTTTTCAATGTTGCACACTTTTCATTTGTTTATTTTCTTAGTGATAATTTCATATTTTCAATTTACTATCAGCATTTGGTTAGTTCTTTTAGCTTGAAATAATAAAAAAATAAAAAAAATGTTGAAGTATTGCCGTAATAATAAATCTGTGTTTTCTGATTTACAGGAAAGATTGCAAAATGTAGTTGACGCTATGTTTGAAAAACGGGTAAGTTTGAACTTCTCAACTTGCAGAATTTTATAAAATTATAAATGTTCAAAATAATATTAAAATAATGTTTGTAACATTAATCTGAATATTGTAAACAAAAGAATGGTTTTTGCCTGCACACTTATATTTTTGTAGAGTATGGGATAGCACTTCAGCTAATAAATTACTTCTTTGTGAAATATTGAATAATGATTGAATTTCTATTGTCGATTACAGGTTGAACAAGGTGAAAAGGTTATTATTCAAGGAGATGACGGAGATAACTTTTATGTAATTGACAGGTTTGTATGTTTTGCACTTTCTATGACCTTGTCACCACTGACAGCTTTTATTTGTATCTAAATGTCTGCTTCTCTTGCTTTTAGGAACCAAAAAAGGTTTTGTCAATATTTCTTTCCTTAATACCAACATTCTGCTAGGCAGCAATCTATCTTGCATACTGTGTGTGTGTGTGTCATTGGTCCGAGAAGCTAAAGGTGGAAAATGCAAAATGAAAATCTTTTTCTTTTTCTTTTTTTTCTTTTTCTTCCCCCCTCCCCTGTTGTTCAATGCAACAAAGTATTCTCTTATCCCTATCCTTCCATGGTTAATATTTAACAGCCAACCCACGATAGTGTATATGGCACAAGGCTGGTTTATTGTGGGTACTCCAAGCCCATATGCTCAGCCCAAAATATTCCCTTTGAACCCACCTAAACGGGTTCATGGACTGTCTACCTCCCTGGATGAAACTTTGCCCTGTGGCAAATCTTCATCTGGGTTCCTCTCCGCCGAGGCAGAGAGTTTGACAGCAATGAACAGTCCGGTCGACCATTCCCTGGTTTAGCCCCCAAAACACTGGATTTTTTTTTTTTTCTTTTTCATTCAAGCAAATAATGAAGGGAAAATGATAGTTCATCAAACCAATATGATACAATTTATTGAAATATATCAAGATGAACCATAAATAATTTTCAGTTTTGCTTATCCACTTTATTCTTTAAAAAAAATTAAGTACAATTAGATTTTATTCTATTCACTATTATTTTTGATGACTTCTTACCACTTATCAAGTGACATTTTTTTGAGTAAAATTCTGCAAGTATTAATGTGGAAAATCTTTTGACAAACTCCTGAATCTGGTATCATTAGAGAAAGTATCTCCTATCAAAACGTTTTGCAGTGATCAAAAAAGGTGATAATTGGTTTGAGCAAAGGTCAGGTGAATATGGTAGGCTGGGAATAGAACGTGCTGAGTTTAAAAATGTTTTCCTCTGTTATTCTTGCTGAATGCAGCCTTGTTGCAGATGCTGGATGTATAAATGTGCATTTAGTATCTCCTTGCAGTTTAAGAACTCTAAATGTCTCCATGACAATCTCGTCACATTATCTTTCTTCCATGGTGACAATAAACTACATTCAGCAGCCAGGTCTCTGATTGGGAGATTTTGAGAAGTGTGGAACCACCTCTAAATTGCTGTTGTTCCAAAGTCCATTCTTGACTCAGGGTGGTAGCACCAATTAAGCTCACAGCTATGTGAATCCACAAACAAAACAATATGGAAGTCTAAAAATCTATTTTTATAGTAAAAATACCAGCAATACATTTTTATATACAAACACTGGCATACCCAGTAATTCCCAGGAAAGCGGATGTTATCCCCAATTCCCATTCTCATATCCTTTCTTCAATCATCTGAAAGTAACAATTCAAATTAAGTAGCACTGAAAAGGACTTCTTGTGCATTCAGAGAATACCCAACCATCACCCTTTATGATTTTTGGAGGAAATACTAATAAGTTAAAAAATCATAAAGTGACTTACATAATAACAAGCAAATTGGTTATCCAAAGTATGTCTTTGCAGGTCTGTGAATGATGTAGTACATCTGACAGTGTGCAGCTGAAGACAGCATTTTCTTTCTAGCCCTCAACTTGTGCTCCTTGCTTGCACCTGCTCCATCTATCATGTGCCCAAGTTTAGTAGATGGGAATCTCAACATACATCCGTATTCAGGCAAACGGGTCACTTTGACAGCTTTCTTCAAATTATATCAAAGTGGTTTCTGGTGTATTCTCAAGTATCTTCTGTAATATATATGTGCTGGCCATTTTCAAGATGAACAGCTAGATTCACCACTGGTTGGATGCTGCTCATGGATTTCAAAGCCCAGGATGTACTATATTGCCTCATTAGAGGGAATATATCTGCCCAACCTGATATTACATAATTTCATCCACCTGCCTGCCCTCCTGTTCAACTCCCAAAACTGCCATATCTGAGCCCTTATATTTACATACATACTTGATGTTCTTTATAGATTTGCATGACTCAACATTTCCATGTGCCTTGAATATTTTAGACAGCAGTGGGTTGTAGGACGTGACCCACCTATTGTTTCTTTCCATCTCTTGACCATTTACTTTGAGCTTAGTTGTGTTTTCACCATCATTTGGTTTTCAGCATCTGTAGAGTTAGGGTAACTTGTCATGTCCCACGTGTGTATCCTGGATAAATTCCCTGGAGAACCTTTTGATGCACACTTATTGTGCTCCATGCAGGTTAGGGTTGAGAATGCCACAGGGGCTGTGAATCATGTATCTTGCTCTGGGTTGCGCAATTCTGCACAAATGATTTCATCAATGTTCTCTGGTCTAATCCAAGTATATGAGAGTGAGAGAGAGGTCTCATTTTTTACATTCTATGGTGTACATTTAGGTATTAAGATCACCAAATATTTTTCAATCTTTTAGTAACCACAGCAGCTTCTTCTGCTTTTGATGAAAAACTCTTGCAATAAGATCATATGCTTGTCAGTGGTCCTATGGCCTTCAAGGAGGTAGTCTTCTACCTTTGGATTACAGGTGAACATTATAAATAGGTCAGGCTGCCCAAACTTAGGCCATGGCGTCTTGGATGTGTTGATACATGTAATCTGGTGAACTAATGAAACTTGATTGTAGGATGATCTGCTGGCTTACGTTTTGAGCATTGCCATTGTGATTCATTGCATCCTGCAGGTAGATATATTATACTGAAAGCATTTTTTTCTGGTTGCTGCAAATGTAAAGCAAGTGCTCAGCTTCAATCTTTGCATACATGTCCACCATGAACTGGCTTGTCATCTCCTTGAATTGAAGAAGCTGGTTAAATTCAGACCATTAGACAGTAGGCATAAAAATCCTTGTAGAAAACACTTTTGTTGGTCTCCCCTGTCCAGTTACTGGGTCAATCTGGCACAGACAAAAACTGTCTTTTTCATGTGGGGGAAAATCAAAGGATAATTCAAGCAATCATATGTGACCTGCGTGTCTCCTTAATGACTGATAAGTGGTTGTCATGGTGCTTCAGGACAATGTCACATTTGACATGCTCTTCTCCAACCAGAACGATTGTCACCTCATTGATTGAAGGTGCTTAGAACTGCCAGGCATATTTTTGCCAGCTGGCTACCTGTCAGCTTTTATAATCACTTTAAAGATCTGGCATCACCTCCATCCAATTCCAAAACATACTTGAAACTGTGGAAGTCTTGGAGCTTTGCTATTATCTTTCTGTTGATACCTTGGTTGAGCCTGCAGCACTGGTCAATTTGCTCATTGCCACTGCCAATGAAAAACACCTGGACATACTTTGGCTCTTCATCTGGTTGTGGCCTTAAGCTGCCCAAATGGTGGTAGCACAGCCCCTGGATCCTATAGGCAGTGAAGAAACCTCAGTCCCTTAGGTCTCTGTTTGTTCCAAAGGATGTCATCATAAATGATTCATTGTACTTCAGTTTGTACCACAAAAGTGCTTGGCCTTCAGGGTGTCCTCTGTAAGCAGCTGCATCAATACATCTGGTGGAGTTTGCAATGCGGTTAGTCTCCCCTTTGCTTTTGAGCAGCACATAACTGATGCCTCAACTGTCCAGTTACTAGCCCTGCAGCATTTGCAAACTTTTTCCCATTCTGCCAATGGAGATATTCTGATTCCTGCCATAATCTTTAGTGAAATAGCCAAAGGCAGCTTTGAGCCAGATTTTCTTCCTATCTGCATTGGCTGCTGCTCACAAAATCCTGTCAAGTATCTGTCTTAGCCATCTTGCAGATGAGTCCTAAATTTCTCCCTTGAGTCAGTGTGACTCTCTTTCTGCAGCTAGGTGAGCTTCTCTCTGTGTTGCCATTTCTGCTTGCCTTGCTCTCTCTCTCCAGGCATACTCTCTGTGCAGTAAGACAAGCTTTTTTTTTTTTCTCTCTCTCTCTCTCTCTCTCTCTCTCTCTGTGCTTGCCTTGCCCTTCTCTGAGCTGTTCTATCTGCAGTCAGGTAAGCTTCTGTTTCTGTAGCTTTCTCCTAAGTATTAAAAAAAAAAAAAGATCAATCATTTTACTTGTATATATCCATTTAAATTTGAGGGGACAATAAGGGATGAGAACCCTGGGGAAAGTGTGTGATTGACTGATATGGTTTACATAGGTAGTGGGAGACAACATTTATTAAATGATATACCTGTGAATGCCTTTGCCACAGTTTTGTTCTTGAATTGTAACTATATTCTTTACATTTGTTTGTCTGGACCCCTTCTAGGGACCCTAGCAGTCCAATTATAGATTTTTTATTAAAAAAAAAAACAAAGTTAACCTAGTAACAAACTGCGTGTTAGTTTAACATGTATGCAAAGTTTCATCAATATTGGTTCATGGGTTTAGGCAGCAACTTGATTCAGACGGACAGAAATTACCATTTTTTATATATATATATATATATATATATATATATATATATATATATATATATATATAACAATACCTATTTATAGAAAAATGACTGCATTTTTAGCTCTAGTTGAAGTCATACAATTCAACGAACATGAAAGAACTCTTTCATGACATTAATCCATATAATATCCTATAATTTCTTAAATAAAACTGTATTTCAAAATATGCACAAAAGCTGAGTATCATCTACCATGTTTTCAATTATGTAAGCAGAATAACATATATCATATTTTTATTTCTTCAAAGCTCTCAAGAAAATTAAATTTCTGCATTAAATGACCTGCAAGTTGATAAGCTGTTAATGAAATAAAAAAATTCTTCCATGAAGGTCATCTTTTAGATTTTGCAGTCGGTTGTGCAGATTATCAATCTACTGCTGCCTTTTGCATTAAACATTGTTGCATGTGACCATTTTTCATCAACTGTTATGATATATTTAAAGAATGGTTAGTTAAGATGACACATTCATCATTACAACTGGTTCCCAAAATCAAAAATTGCTTATGAGTCAATGCATCAAAGAATATTGACTGCATAATTCATAACAAAAACCCTTCTGTTTTAATTTGGAATTTTAAAATATTTCCACCGGCTTGTCTCTTTGCAGTGGGCAGTATGACGTTTATGTTGAAGTGGATGGTCGACACAAAAAAGTCGGAGAGTACGATGGTCAGGGATTTTTTGGTGAATTAGCACTTATGTATAATGTTCCTCGAGCAGCAACTGTCGTCTGCTCTTCTCCTGGATGTGTCTGGGCTTTAGTAAGTTTCCATCGTCGGTAGTTTTACAATCACTTCAACTATTTCATCTCTTGACTTCATTTTTTAATTAATTATTCATGATATTAAAATACAGAACTCATTGTTTTGTTTTTTGTTTTTCGTTTTTTTTTTTTGTTTTTTGGGGGTTTTTTTGGGGGTTTTTTCTCACTTGTATTAAGATACATAATTTCTTTAACTTTATTGAAATCCTCAACTGAAAATCATTCTTTTAATATTTATAGCAATTTCATTACTTTCTGAAATATATTTTCTTTATCTGTCACATATTGAGATATTTTTGCAGCTTCATAATTAGATATTAGAAAATATTTACAACTTTATATTTCCATGTAGTTTACACTCAGACAATTGCTTGTCTGATGGTGAAATGTAATGTCAAACTAAATTTGAATTTTTATTTTTTAACATTTCTCGGATATTTTGTTTTGAACTTTTTTCTTTATAAATTGAATTAAATCCTTTCCTCAATCTTTGTTGGCCTTGGAAATCTTTTGTTATAAAACACGTTAATTAATGCAGAAAAGGCCAAGAATGTAATGTGCAAAAACTTTTAAAGAATAAGCCGTGTGGTTTTAATATTTGTTTCTCCTTTTAGGATCGAGTTACATTTCGGAAAATAGTTCTTAAAGATGCATTCAACAGAAGGAAGATGTACACAGATTTAATAGAGAGTGTCCCTTTATTTTCAAGTCTTGATGTAAGTACAAAAAAGAGGAGACAGACAATGCACTTTGATTAAAATATTTGTGGTTTTGAGGGGGCAGGACGTCTCTCCTATTTATTTATATAATTGTGTTTGCTTTTGATATATCTACTATTTTATTTATTTTAAATATTTTTTTATTCATTGTAAGTACACAGTAAATTGGCTAAATTTGATACACGACTCTAAATTGTGAAATGCCTTCAAGTGAGTTGTTTTGACCTTTGACATCATTCCATTTAACCTCACACTTGACATTATTATGATAAAATATCAACAGCAACATTAATGAATCCCAATGCTTTTCTTCTTACCAGAATTGTCTTTTATTTTAGGATTTACTTAGAATATAGATCATATTTAGGAGAGTTCTTCCAAAGAGATTATTTTAAATCACTAATTGAAAACATTTTATACTGTCTTTTAGTTAATTGAATCAGGGTTTTTTTTACATTTTACAGAATTATGAAAAAATGAATGTGGCTGATGCTTTACAATCTCGAACTTATGCAGATGGAGAAGTTGTATTGAAGCAGGTAAATATAATTTAAATATGAGTGACTTTAAAAAATTAGCAACACAGGTGTAGACAGTAGTTTTTTTTTTTTTTTTTTTTTTTTTTTTTTTTTTTTTTTTTATCCCTTACCCAGCTTACTTGGTATAGAAGGAAAAGAGTAAAAATCCTCAATTCTCTTATGGTTGGTTAGGGTTTTATATAGACAACATTCTTTTTTGTCATTAAAATATCTAAATATGGAGAAAGAAACCTGATCCAAATGTTGCCATTCTATATATCCATCCCAGAATCATCTTGTGAATGTATAGATCCATTTATTAGTACAACATATTTTTTATATTCAGGCTGATAAATGAAATAAAATACTGTTTAAAATAAACTGAGCATCTACTCAAATATGGTTATCCAGTAAAAATAGCGTTTAAAGGGATAAAAATCAGCCAGATTAATAAATGAAGATCCATTAATTCTTTAGAAATTGCTTTGTTTACATTTTGGATATGGAACTGAACAGTTATGGCTTTCAAAGAAATCTAAATGAGTAGTGTGCCTTAAAGACAGATAGAACCTTGCTCGATTATGAAGTTCTTTGTAGTCAAAAGCATATTGGATAAAACGGCTGTTTCTCTTGCAGAGAGGGGTGCAAGATATTCTCTCTTTCTCACACATGCACACCCTTATTTTATTTAGATTGTCTACTCAGTATTTTAATGAATATTTGAAGTCCACATATGAGTTTCTGTACAGCTACTGGGCCATATTTATATAAAAACTATCCAAAGTTCATCATGGTTTTGTTCTAGTTTGTTTGACAATTACTAGAACAATATAAAAAAACAAATAGCAAAAACGAAATTTTTATGACATCCATCCCTTGTATATAAAATATTTTGCCAGGACATCACTTAAATTGTATGAACATTACTATTAATAAAATATTCGTCAAAAATACTTTTCTATATGACATTAACATTATTGATAAGAATTAGCAAAGACTAAAATATGAGAACTATTGTGAACTTTGG
Source organism: Acanthosepion lycidas (assembly GCA_963932145.1). Classification (NCBI taxonomy): domain Eukaryota; kingdom Metazoa; phylum Mollusca; class Cephalopoda; order Sepiida; family Sepiidae; genus Acanthosepion; species Acanthosepion lycidas. The sequence goes on from OZ010600.1 coordinate 93,808,808, forward strand.
ACAATTTGTGAAAAATCTTGGTCCAGTTGTACAGCAATTCATATGTCAATTTAAAAAAAAAATATTAAAAATAAATAAACCTTGTCAATCAAATTCAGTGGAACTTGTAATAAACTTTTAAATCCTACTCCATTGCGGCCAGTAGAATTTTTTTTTTTTTTTTTTTTTTTTTTACATTTAGTCAGAAATCTCAAGAACTAACTTTGCCCATCTTAAATGTATGTATCCTATTACTTTTGAATTTTTTATTTTTATTTATTTTTCTTCTTTCCATGTCTTCTCCAGTCTGTACTGATTATTTGCTTATTTAGTGTTAATTGATGAGACCACTGCATTTAATGGAAGTTTTATGTTATACTGACCATAAATATTTGGACGCATTTTCAAAGAGTGGATATTCAGACGTGCTAAGGCAAAACTTAATAGTTATTCTATTCTCTCAATTCATAACCTGCTCGGCCCATAACCCCGCTGTTCTCACTCCAATTCTTAATCTTTTTCTTGTTTAAGATGGGGGGGGGCGAATTATATATGTGTAGCAAACAAATCGAACTGACCACAAACTTCTCCATAATTGCTCTTAATGTACAAATCTTGCCCCCTTATTGATATTTCTTTCTTTCTTTAATTTCCCTTGTAATAATTAAACTAATCTATTTTAAGCTTCCCATTCATATTTGTCTTAGTTATCCTTCAATTGATGCATTTAATCATTGGAATAGTATTATCCAATCTGGTATCATTCTGCTCCTCGGTTAGGTGGTTCTAATGAATTTGCTAATGAATTTGCTATGCAACTGTTAACTCCTTCCCAGTGTCTGGTAAGTGTAGTTGTAATCCTAAGCTCAAATTTCTTTTAACAGATGTTCAAAATTAAGTTGAAACTAAATGCCAAACAACACCTTCAATTCTATAATTCTGGCATCTACATATACTCTGAGACTTAACCGTACTTCTCTCACACTGAACATACTGCCTTTCATTGTTCAGTCACCTTGCTAAGTTAATGTACATGCCCCCTACCCTAGTAATCTTGCTTCTACAATATTAAATCGGGATAGGACTGTTTATGCAAGCAACCTTTATTGCCCCCCTCCCTTATCCCAATAAGTCTTTTACTCCTCATGTATATGAACGAGCTTGTCTTAGTACATTAGGTCTCTTGCTGGTACAATGTTTCTGACCCAAGTCTGAGTTCTGTTACCTTGACTTTTGGGTAGACAAGACATATACACTCAGGGTATCATGCCTGTGCCTTCTTTCCTGGGTTATTTGTCCCTACATTAAGGGTGCTGGAGGTAGAAGTTTTCTGGGTTTTTGGTGTTATCCAACCTGATAGTCAGGAAACCAAACCTTTGAGTAAATTTTTAAGGAGGCTTATCCGATTAGCAGGTATATAATACCAGGGATATTGTACTGCCATTTTATGAATGGTCCCTGGACTGTGCAGTAGTCTCCGGTGGTGAGGCTTCTCAATGCAGTGATGCAGTATCTGTATCTCCAGACAATTCAATCCAATGCATGCATCGCCTGTGGGTGTGTCTGTCTCACTGACCCACTAGTCTTTCCACCAACAAAAACACAATACCCACATGAGATCAATTAAAAATGAACAAAATTAGCAAACCCTAACCTCAAAAAAACCTCCCAGGTATACAATCTCCTACACCAATGTGACGGGTCTACATTCCAAGTTTCTAGAAGTGGATCTCCATCTTCTCAAGTCCAAACCCAACTTCCTGTTTTTGTCTAAAACAGATATCAATGCCTCAATCCCACTAGATGAGCTCACAGTCCAGGGCTGCTCAACCCTTTCTATCTAAATGCAACCACCACATCCACAGACTCAATGCCTACATCAAGGATGGGTTTCCCTGTGGCAGGTATGCAAAAAACAAGCACACCTGATCTCCCATATATATATATATATATATATATATATGCTTCTGCATACCACATTCGTTTTTATTCTCTATCATCCTTGGGACAATGGGACTGTAATTTTCAATCAATTATCTGAGAGGATTAATATCCTCACTGAATTTCCCTCAGCTAAGCTTTCATATCTGCAGTGACTTCAGTATCCACCACAAAGAGCGGTTAGTCCACTAGAACAAAACTGATGAAGAAAGAACCCATCACTGTCCCTGACACTACAAGACATCAGGCAAACCTCCTCAACCCTCTTTCTCACATTCTGCCCCTGATAAGTGCTTAGCAAAAGCTTTATCCACCCTGGTCATGTCAGACCATTCTCTCATCAGTGCCCAGATTGATGCTAAACCAAAGGTATCACTTGATTTGCCATTCCATAGAACATTTATTTTGCTACATGAAGGCAGACTGGGACAGCTTTTGATCTTATATGACAAAAGCTCCTCTCTCAACCTTCTCAACATTGTGTCCAAAACTGCTGTCTTCTCTAAAAGGATCCTTTCTGAAATGAAGTTTTATACCCCCACCAAAAAAAATTCTAACAAAAACCAAACAGCCAGATCTGTTTCACTACTGAATACGCTGCAGTATCTATCACAAGGAGCAGTGTATTTTGACCCTTACTGCATTCAACCCCCCAGGGAAAGTGTTAAGCGTATGCCCGGTTTTAAAGAACGTGGTTGAGCGCTCTTCCCCCTCTCAGTATAGACCCCTCAGTCTCATTTGTACGCTTTTTTGAGGCTATAATCAACAGGAAGATCATTGAGCACCTAGATAAGAACAACTTTTTGAATGACAAGTGGAGTATGGGTTTTGATTTGCACAATTCCCCACTAATTCTCTTAGCTACCATTATTCACAGAATTAGTGAGGTTCTTGACAACAAATACACCCTCCAAAGACCAATAGTATTTACATATTTTGAAGGCCTTTCACAAGATGTGGCACAAAGGTTTGCAGCACAAGCTCTCCCTCCTATGGAATCCACTGGAAGAGTCTTAATTATAAAGTCCTTCCTAACAGGTAGGTCCCTGAAGGTAGTTGTTAACAGGCAGTCCTCCAGGGTCATAGCAATCTTAGCAGGCGTTCCCTAGGAGTCACTTCTCAGCCCAAACCTTTACATAAATAATCTGCTTAAAAAATATACTCTTATTTATGAATATCTCTGCTGTTGATAAGACAATAAACGGGTGCCCCTCCAAAACTCACTATGATCAGAGATTGGCAGCATTCGATCTTGCTCTAACTTTTCGGGGCCGGGGGTGCGGTGACTGGTTACACTCAATGTCTCAAAAAGCAAACTAGGTACATTCCATCATCACCAATCAGACCCTGAACTACCACCAGTCACGATAAATGGATTCACTCTCAGGGCGGCTACATGCCTTGAGAGACTATTGGGCCATAAAATTACCCCTGACCTCAAGTGAAACTTGTACATACGATCCATTACTAAAGATGAAGAAAAAAAATAGAACTGTTCACTGTATTACTTCATTAAGTTCCTGACTACTCATGCTATGCTCTACTTTTTTTACAAAAGCTTGATCAAAGCCTAAAATGGAGAACTTTTCTCATGTTTGGCTTCTTGCAAACCACCTGCTCTGTGAAACTGACTCCTAATCTTAACCTGTTCAAGTCTAGGTTTAACTGCTATCTTTCCCTCCTATCTACATAAACTGCCTCTTATTGTAATCCTTTATCTCACCTTCAGTAGCCCCTGGACCATGTTAAAGAAAAAAAAATATATCCTTACATCATTTTATGTTGAAGTCTGTCATTCAAGCAAAGCAAAATCTTTTACAACAATTTTCAAACCTTTAGACAATTTTTCTTCAGTGAAGTTGTTTTTTTAATTTTTTTTATAAATATATATATATATATATAAACTTTTTTTTATATATATATATAAACTTTTCTATATACAGTGTAACCCGGATATAAGAGATTTTCTCTGGTCCCAAATTAGAGCCCTACTTACCTAAACAAAATAGACCAAACCCGGATATAAGAGACTTCTTCTCCGGTCACGACAACTCTCTCTTTTATATCCGGGTTACACTATATAAACTTTTTTTTTTTTTTTTATATATATATATATATATATATATATATATATATATATATATAAAGTTGCAGTTAATTATAATAAAAAGGTGACTTTCTTTTCCTTACTTTTTGAATTAAGACTGTTACATTTAATTTTTAATTAGAAATATGTTTTTTTTTTTTTTTTTTGATTCTATTCACATTTGAAGCCCAGATAAAAAAAAAAAAAAAAAAGAACATGTCAGAAAAGTTATTTCTTTGTGACTTAATGTTTATTCTGACTCCATGATCCAGTGAATGACAAATCAACTTCTCTTTCTTTCATGTCAAATGTCATTAAATTTTCTTCTTGAGGAATCTGCAATGACCTTCAAAGAAATTCTAAACCATCTTTTTGACAACACATTATCTGGCATTTATAGATAACGCATATCATTTGAACAATCCTAACCAAAACCGATCAGGAGTTGACACATTAACTGACGTAACGATCCCTGAAACTTTTAGTTTGTATGACTCAGAATGTTTTTATTTCCGATCATATTTTGACAATTTTCTTTGCTCATTTTAGGGAGACGATGCTGACTGTATGTACTTTGTAGAAGAGGGAGAAGTTAGTATCACAATTAAAAAAGTAAGTATAAAAAAAACATTTTTTTCTGAAATTTGTTTCTTTCTATTACTTTCTGCATTTAATTAAAGAAAGCAGTTTTTTTTGTTTTTTTTTTGTTCTGAACTATTTTCTCATTTGCTTTTAGGGAGATGAATCAGTTGAAGTTAAAAGATGTACTAAAGGCAGTTACTTTGGAGGTAAGTCATGACAAGAAATTAAGTTCTTGACTATTAAAATTCTTGATTATTAAAATTCTGTAAAATCCAGAACTTCAAAAGCTTAATTTTTAGGACAGGCACACTCCCCCTCTATTTATGCAATTGGCAAAATGTCCCTTTGGTCAGTCTTGTTCCAAACCAAAGCTCAGTTAAATATCAATTCTTCAGGAGCAATTTTCTAGCAACTGACCTTTCTTCTTTCTCCATCCCTGTTGTCAGAAAAATTGCTTTCCATTCCAAACAAAATGGAAACCCTTTATCTTACCTTGAGTAGCCCCTGGACCTTGTTTTTTTTTTTTTTTTTTTTTTTTTCAAAGTACACATTATGAATATTGTCTTAGTAACATGAAGAGTATAAAACATAAGGCAAAAGAAGAGGACAATCTCCAAATGCAGCAAATAGTATTGAGTTACAAAGTTACTAGTAACAAGGAAGCTTTCTCACATGTCAATGATACACACCACAAGCAGGATGATTATTATAGCAAAGAAAACGCCGACTTACTCATTAAACCAAGCAACAGCATGTCGCGTCTAACCTATGACGGAAAATGTGTCAAAAAAGAAAATTACTTACCAAAAAAAAAGGTGGGGAACATATTCCGCATGACATGCTGAAGACGGAATATTTAAATTAAAAACGAGTCCATCGCAGGAGTCGCTGTTGACAAATGGAAAAATTGCTTGGCCGATAAAAGCAAGAGAATATAAAATTTGGGAGATTTGGTCTACCGCGTTTGTTGGAGAAAGTTATTTTTCTGGCTGGTTACGTGCATTGTGATTTGTGAGATAGTACCTGCGAATCGAGTTTTTGGCATTTCTTTCTGCCCCCCAATGTTCGAGTCTGAACTTACAGTGATTTATTCTCTACGTTGTGGAATTAATCTGCGACAAACATTTACTTTTCAATCCCAGATCGCTTACAATTATGGATGGTACATGATGATAAATGGAGATTTGGATTCGTACCTTTCCATAGTTTGGACAATTTGATTTTCTAAATTAACCACTTTGCACTTTGACAAAGAACCAGTGTCATTGTTACAATTCCTGTCTTTCTTAGTTTCTCCTTTTACTGAAGATAAATTAGGATAAATCTTTTTTTCATTTGAAAATTGCATAAACGTTTTGTAATGCCCGTTTGTAAATCACTGATACAATAATAGTAACGCCTTTGAACAATACTCTGTCAGATACCAGCTAATTTTCATATATATTTTCCTTTACCCATCACGTGATCTAATTATTTCAAAATGAGGTCGAATGTGCCTGCGCTCTCTGGTGAGAATCTGTCGTCCAAACACCAAGTGTCGACAAGCAACACTTTATTACTCTATGACAAAATGCTTGATTCTGGCAGTAAAAAAAAAAAAAATTTTTTTTTTTCTTTTTTCTTTTTTTAACCTTACCAATCTTCAAGCTTTATTTAGCACTGTGTTATATTAAGTTTTATAAATAACATCTTGACCAAAATAATCCTACAACTTTTTTTCTTTTTCTCCTTCTCTTCAGAACTTGCTTTATTGACCCACAAACCAAGAGCTGCAACTGCAACCGCGAAGGGGAAATCTAAGTTTGCAGGTATGTCTAGCATCCGACCTGCCCTATTTCTGCAAGACGTCCACCCACACAGAAGGGCACCTAGTTTTTACCGTCTCTCCTTTATGGTTTCCTTCCTAACATTCCAATTATTGAGGCATTTCACATTAAGTTCTTTCAGATTTTGTAATCTTTTGTCTTGTATTTCATTTGATGATCGGCCTTTTTCATTCTTCCTGAAAACTCTTCATCATTAAATGTTTGTCTATTGAAATTCTAATGGTTTTACTAATCTTTTTCTCGAATTGCTAAGACGTTTCAATTTTGTTGACTTGAAACTTATCAACAGGTTTCATTGCATGTTTGCAGTTGTTTTTATTTGTTTGGGGTTTTTTTTTTTTTGTTTTTTTTTTTTTCATGTGTTTGCAGCAGTGATTTGTATTTGATTAGATTTTCTAATTGGCATATTTTGTTCTGATTTCATTTACAATTTGTAAGTAAGATCTTTTTTTTTTTTTTTTTTTTTTTTTTTTTTTTTTTGGTCCTTTATTCTTACCTCCTCCTTTTTCTTTCTGGATGGATGGATGGTTTCTCTTCTTTTTTTTCTTCTGCCTTTTCACATTTAATCCCAAGAAATCAGGGCATTTTTTTCACTTTGTTTTTGTTTTTTACATTGACTTTCCAAAAAATAAATTCTGAAATTTTAGTCAAACATTGTTTAACTTTGAGTCTTTTACATTGCAAATTTTGTTTGGTCAGTTGAAAACTTCCTTTGTGCTGTTATCACATTTAAACTGTTACATCTTTCATTAGTTAGATAATCTATAAAAAAGGAAAATCTTTTTTTTTTTTTTTTTTTTTTTTTTTTTTAAGTGATTAAAAAAAAATTCCTGCCTATATTCTAATGGGATCCATTTCAGTATGACAAGATTATACAGTTGAGAAACAAAACTGTCAAATCTGCTACCAATCACTCGACCAAATGATAGAAAAAAACAATTATATTGTCACCTACAAATACACACCTTTTTCTTTTTTTTTTTTTCTTTTTTCCAAAAATGTCGTCAATGAAAATAAGTTTTACAGATGAACAAATGGTAAAGGTTGTCTAACTTGCTTTCTGCAGGAAATGATTTCAAAATCATTTTCTGCATCCATATTTGGTTGGGGTATCTACCTACAAATATCAAGATTATAAACCTGAGCAACAAGCACACCACCAAAACGAAAACAAGGTCAAGAAGAAGAAATGCAAACTGGACTTGATTAACAATCCTCAAGAACATGTTGGATAACTGCTGAATTGGAAGTGGACATCAAGACCATCAGAAGAGCCATGCTGGACCTTAAATCATACACCAAGTTGCCTGACAGAATCTTTGAATGTCATCAAGTTGGGATGGTTGCTAATTTGCTCAGGTATCTCAAGAATCATGGGTTGAAACTGTTGAAAGATTCTGATGAGAAAATTTTCACAGTGGATGCCGTTTTGAACTGTCGAAATAACATGCTCTTCAGTCAACAACTGATGTCAGATATGCAACCAAGGCTATGGTTTTGGGTGTCATGACCTCCAACAGCAAAAAGATGCCACCATTTTTTTTCTACAAGCTTGGAGAAAAGATGGTTGCTGATTTCTACTGCCATGTTCTGAGGTACCATGTTTTTTACCATTGCTCGAGGCCAACTAACCTGAAGGTAAACTTGTATGGATCCGAGATGCTACTCCCAGTCACGTGACCAAGAAGATGCCTAAATCATTCAAAGCTAACTAGGCAAATTTCTGTCCGGCAGACTTTTAACTTTACTTCAGCCTCTGGACCTGAACACATCAGACCAATATTCCTCAACCTTTTTAAGCAACGGCACACCAAGGAGCAAATGAAAATATCACAGCACACATAATAAAATTTTTAAAGAGTGTACATTTAAATGTTAGGAAATAAATCCATAGATTTTGTGCAGCTTATTTAGTGTGAAGCCTGCGCCTGGTGGCTTTTTTTTTTTTTTTTTTTTTTTTTTCCACTATTTCATGGCATACTTAAGGGTATCACATGCAAATATGGCAGTTGAGAATCACTGCACTTAGTCGTGTGTACTGTGTGGGATGTTTTGGAGCAGGTCACCAAAAAGATCACCTTCTATTTAGGAAAAGGGACTAGGTCAAAATGTCTACACTCTTTGTGATTAAGATTTGCACAACTCTTTGAGATTGTCGAGGCTGTAATTGAAAATAATGGAAACCACATTAAATTGTTTTGATAAAATCTATGAGTTTTAATAATATCCTTTTCTATTAAGAGACTTATTTTTATGCATGATGCAAGTTTTGAATACCTCAGCAATTTTGCATGTTTTCTTTCCCCATTCCCCTCCCCATACCCAGCAATTTCAGCCTATACCCAGAGGAGTTCTGAAATCTAAACACAACTGATTTATGAATCAGGCTAATAAGTCAGTATACACTACAACTTTCAACTTGAAAGGTACTCTCAATTTATTTCAACCAACCACATATGATGATGTGTTTTCTCTCTCTCTCTGCCTCTCTCTCTGTCTCTCTGCCTCTCTCTCTGTCTCTCTGCCTCTCTCTCTGTCTCTCTGCCTCTCTCTCTCTCTCTGTCTCTCTCTCTGTCTCTCTCTCTCTGTCTCTCTCTCTCTGTCTCTCTCTCTCTCTCTGTCTCTCTCTCTCTGTCTCTCTCTCTCTGTCTCTCTCTCTCTGTCTCTCTCTCTCTGTCTCTCTCTCTCTGTCTCTCTCTCTCTGTCTCTCTCTCTCTGTCTCTCATATATGACTTGCCATACCAAGTTTTTCTGTTTACTGTTCAGTTATAGCTTTCTTGTGTTCAAATCTGACTTTATGGGGACAGCTGCTTTTTCCCCTTATATACTTTTCTATGTTTGCATGGAAGTGGTGGGGGATGGGGTGATAAATGCAATATTTTCTCTTATAAGGTAATTACAACAACATCATTATAGTTTTAGTAAAACTACCCTTTACAACATATTTGTTGGTCCTTTGCCGACAATTGGTTTGAGAAAAATTGTATTCATGACACATCTTATGCCAAGATGGAAACTGTTTCCATAAGGACACACTCCAGCAAGTCTATTGAGAGAGAAAGACAGAGATAGGGTGCACGTTACTTTTCTTCTTGGAATGTGTTTGCTTAGAAGTCAAGCAGGCAACTGCATTTCTCTGATTATTGGCTGGATATGTAAAATTTGGAATAGTATGTTGCAGAAATGAAACGACTATTTTTGTTTTGTTTACCTGATGAAATAAGGTACTTTTTTCAACTACCCACTCAGTGTTGGATAGAAACATCAAGAGAACTAAAGTTTCCAATTGTCCAAACAAAATGTGTAGTTTTAGCGTTCTACTAAATGCCTGAAGTGTGCATCCCCCCACCACTTCTCAGGTGAAGATAATCACTCTTTTTTTTTTTTTTTCTTTTTTTTTTTTAACCTTTTCCTTTTTATTAAATAGTCTTCAAATTGTTTCATTGATTTGTTTGACAACCATTTCAATTATTGATCAATGTCAAACATTAATTTAGTGTTTAACAAAGAAACATTCCAATTACAAAATTCATGTGTGAACAAAAAGCTAATTATCAAATCTAAAGCATTCTGCCTCCTTTGGCTAAACACACTTTCAAATTCTGTTGAATGGGCTTTTTAAAAGTTTTCTATTGGCAAAAAAAAAATTTTCATTATGCTAATTCTGTTTACTAACTTTTGATTTTCTAGTACCAAGACATTCTCTTAGACTTTCAACAGATCTTGAATTTGTGTGAATAAAGAACACCTGAAAAACAACAGTGAGACATGTTATGTAGATGTGAATTAAAAAAAAAAAAAATGCTCTTCAATTTCATGTTTGCCTCCCATAGGCATGATGTTTGTCACAATGTTGGATGATGGACTTTAAAAAGTTGCCAAACTCTTTATTGTATATTATTTACATTATTCGGACTATTGTCCTCATCTTTGTCGCCATATTTATTACAAAGTTTCGGCTTTTCATTATCTGTCTATATTTCTGAGAAGAGGTATTATGTACACTATTTACATTATTCGGACTATTGTCCTAATCTTTGGTGCCATATTTATTACAATGTTTCAGCCGTTGTATACTCCGGCTTTCTTGAGGTGGTTGGAATGTTGAACTGAACCCTTTATTTCACTCACTGGGGTAGACTGTTCTAGTTCCACGTGCCATGTTTAATGGATGTCAGTTAACAGTTATCTCCTGTTAATTTTCCCTCTGAAAGTTCTCCACTGCCTTAACCGGGTATTGAATTCACTCTCTTTGGGTCCTGTCACCGGATCTAACTAACACCTTTATCCACTGTTCCATATCTCCTTGAGGCGGTGGAGAACATGGAGAGGGGAATGAACAGGAGGGTAACTGACATCCATTAAAACATGGCATGGGGAACTAGAACAGTCTACCCCAGTGAGCGAAATAAAGGGTTAAGTTCAACATCCCAACCAACTGAAGAAGGCCAGAGCGTACAACAGCAGAAACATTGTAATAAATATGGTGACAAAGATGAGGAGAATAGTCCGAATAATGTACAATAATACCTCTTCTCAGAAATATAGACAGATATTCTTTATGGTATTTTGAAATTGTTTCACCAACATTTTCGCAAAATTCTATCAAAGTCATTAGAATGCTTGTTTGTTAATGGTAAAATTCAAATATTGACCACAAAACCTGAAAATTACTTCTTGGGCTAAATTTCTGCAAATCTGTTTTCATAAAAAAAAAATCAACTTGTAAACTTCTGACAATTGGAATTTTGTTTTCATTTTTTTGAGTTCCTATATTTTCCTGCATGATGATCCCAAGTGTCCATGATTTCAATCTGCTTTTTCCTTTGTTCAATCCCCACATGTCTTGTACATTTCACTTTGAAAAGGTTTCGTTCTTAATGTTATCCAAATAAAACCTTTAAACATTTTCAAGGATTGAGATAAATTAATTCAAGATTGTAGAATCCAATTCTTTAATCTGGAATCAAAGATTGGAGGATAGGAGATAAAAACACAAAAGGTTTTTTCACTTTAAAGAATAATCGAGAATTTGGATTTGTTTTCTCATCCATCATATGGAATGACTTAATTTCAAATCTGAATGATTTTTTTTTTCTGAAACTCACACTGCATTTATAAAATGCTGCATTCCTTTAGCAATTTTGACTTAACAACAAACTACCAATGGCTGGTTTCATTTGTATTACTTTTTAGTACAATTTCATAAAATGTCAGAAGAATTAGAAATTAATTGGAATTATGTTTGGAATGAAATATGCAAGTGTTAGTTTAAAAAGGGTTTTCTTAAATTGATAATCAAAACATTGTTGACTTTTAAAACTGTGTCTCTGCTCTACAGGAACCTGGATGCCATGTTTGGATTGAATTGAAGCAAGTTTATTAAATCATTGAAGACAAAAATACCTTTACATCCTCCTCCACAGGCTGTAAGCTTCTGCCAGCAGAGCAATTATATTAAACTTTTTTTTATGTTTTTGACATTATTCATACACTTTTTGTCAAATATCAAAATGTAAGTGACCAACACAGTTTACAAGAAACCTTATCCAGTTTCAAAATATCAATATTTTTGTGTGTGTGTGTGTGTTAAATGAACCTTATCAAATGTAGAGTAGTTTTTTTTTGTTTTTTTTAAGTTTCTTTCTGTGACGAGTTATTTTTAGTTCTTTGACAAAACTTTTTATCTTTCTTTTTTTTTTTTTTTTTTTTTTTTTTTGCTGCTTGTAAGCATAATTGTGCCTCTATATAATGACAGCCAGGAAGGAACCAATGTGACCATCTTACTGATCTATGAATTAATTGATTTTTCTATTCAATTTCAGTCTTAGAAGTTGGAGCATTTGAACGTCTAATGGGTCCTTGTATGGAAATAATGAAGAGAAATATAGAGACATATGAAGAACAGCTCAAAAGACTGGACCTGGTGTAAAAATGACAAACACATTGGAAATTAAGAGAGAGAGAAAGAGAGAGACAGACAGATATACACACACACACTCGGTATTTAGGTGATAGTTCTAGTTATTTCTTTTTGTTTTTTTTATTATCATTATTATTATTATTATTATTTTATAAATTCCTTTCTAGTATATTTAGTTAAGAAATTACTACAGTAAACTCATTTTCTCTCTAAACAAAAACTGATCGAGTCATAGCCTGTCAGAAGGTTAATTCTTTTATTTTCATTTTTCTGTTTTCAGTTTTGGAAGTTGGCGCTTTTGAACGTTTAATGGGTCCCTGTATGGAAATAATGAAACGAAACATAGAAACTTATCAAGACCAGCTCATCAACATATTTGGCTCGGAAAAGAATATCACCGACCTGCGATGAAGCGACCACCTTTTCCACTGAACTCTTCATTTTTCTGTCATGTCCTTTTTGGTCACACTTCTCCTCCCCACACTGTTCCCATTTGTCCCCACTCTCTTTCTTCTAGCCCCATCTGTGAACCTTCAGATTTAAAGCTTGTTACCTGGGAACCCTTTGTAATATGTATGTACATACCTTACTTTGAAGTGTCTATCTCAAATCCAGGAAATCATCTACAAGGGGGGGGGGAATGTGCTTGAAATACCATCCTTGATTGTGTCTCTAAAATGACGTGCATGGTTGATCCAACAATCTCCAGATAACCCCCCCTCCCACCTCTTCCATTTCCCACCCCCTCAGGAATCAAGCATTTGAACCTTGACCAACCCTTTCCTCGCTATTGGATGAGGGCTGCAACACCAGTACTGCTGCTCTGACTGAAATTTTTAAAGAAAAAAATCTCCATATTTTCTGTCATGCAGATAAAAATGGTGTGCATTTCTTGTCTGCATGCACATTTTCTATCACTCCACCATGATTACTACCTTTCTTCGTTACTTCAGGGTATTTTAAATGGTGGCAAACATTCTTGTCTCTTCCAATTCTATATACACTTGGTACCATAAAATGATCTCGACTATAATTTTATGGCTAGACACACCTGCTTCTTTCATAACATGGAGACAAATTTGGAGGAAGAGTTTTGCAAGTGTAGATAAAACAAAAAATTTATTGGCAGCCTCTAAAAAGAAAATGCTGAGTTTTCTCTCTCTCTCTCTCTCTCTCTCTCATTACTCTTACCAAAAAAGAAAGAAAACTTAGGTTTGAGGTCAAGGAAGCCTAAAAATATGTTAAATCTTTATTTTACCAAGGGGAGACATTTCTATAATTTAAACATATGTCATCAAAATCTTGGGTAGTGAAAAACGGATGTTTAGTTGAGCAAGATGTTTTTTAGTGTTCATCTCAAACACCGTTTTTGTTTTGTTCCCCCCCACCCGGCCACCCCCTCCCGCACTGATGGATCATGTCTGACTTTCAATCCCTTCATACTTTAAGTTGTTTTCAAAATTCCTCATTGGCTGTGTGAATGTCTATCAGCTTTTCTTGCCTGACAATTAGTACATCTGTGCACTCCCATGCAACACTAAGTATACTAATCTATTTACTAACCTACCAACAAGGTTTTTATATCTTGGATCACTTTTGTCTTGGCTTCTGTCCTCAGTTTAAAAAAAAAAAAAAAATGACAACAATAAATTTTCTATAGCCAAGAAATAGGCGACCAATAAAGAAAAATAAAATAACTCTCTCCTCTTCCTGTTCTCCAGAACCCAAATCGGCAATTATTTACTTCCCAATCAACTCTTCCACTCCCACCTCCAATATTCTATAAATCATACAGCTAGATAAGCAAGACACTTGGTAGATAAGATTCCAGTTACCGTGTGTGGTGGAAAAGAATTAGTTTTATTTTCCGTTATTTGAAATTCTTTCACAATATGAATGGAATATTTTATCTAAATAAAAATGAATCCATCCAAATGGAACTTCTACCAAGCGAATTGTTTTTTTAAAATCAACTTTTGATGTTCTGGTGGTTTTTAATTTCTTATTCCTGTAAGAGTTGCTTCCCTTTACAGGAGACGGCATTTATCTCCCTTGCTTATCTCTGCTGATGTCGAAACACTAAATTAACCAGTCGCTCAAGAACCGTGATTCTTTTTTGTTGTTTTTTTTTTTTTTTTTTTTTTTTTTAAATCTAGATTTCATTAAATATTTACTTTCTTAGTAACTTGAATATATTCGAGATTTTAAATGATTGTATCATTTCACTTTTTGCAATGTAGTTTTTTTTTTTTTTAATCTTCAAGTATTTTTCTTCAAATTCACAGTGCACTCTGGGGAAGAAGTTTCCTTCTCTTGTAATTAATGTACATGACTGAATTGAGAATTCCTACATTTCCACCTCATTGTGAGCAGATCTGACCAGATGTGAGTGAGAAATTTTATTTTATAATCAATAAAGCCCTCTTTCCCTCTCTCTCTCTCTCTCTCTCTCGACCCCCCCTCCTTCCCCGGACCGACACAGTAGACTAGCTCTTAATCTGGAGTGGATTTGTTCCTCTTTCAGCCTGTATTGATAATGAGGGAAGGGTTAAAAAATAAAATTAATAGGAACTGTTTGGTTTGTAAGCAATTTTTATTTCTTTCTCTATTTCTCCCCTTTCTTTCTACCCTCCCCCTCCATTAAACATGTTCATTTTTGTCAAATACCAATTCTGAAAGGTCTTTCTTAGTACCAATTGTTGTATTTGCCGTAAGAGCAATGGCCAGTTGTGTAGGAAAAGTATTTTATTAAAATTGTCCGTGTTCCACTGCCAGTCATCCTCTCAGATTGACAGAACATGAAAACTGTGTAAATGATTTGGTTTCAAGACGACAAACTCATTTAAAGATTACCACATTCATAGAACGTAAACTTCCTAATATTTGGACAACGGAATCAAGGATACTTTTAACCAAGGCTATCATATATTCTATAAAATCTACAGACTTCATTGGTGCAGTGCTTTAGTCAAAATAGACATGTCCTATGTCATTTATTCTTTTTCCCTCTCCAGACAAATTTGTGCCAAACATTATGAGCAATAAAATGGGTCTCTTTCACACATTATTGCAAAGAATCAGTTTTAGAAAAATTGCAATCCCCCCCCCAACCCTCTCCTTAAATTTATTACAAATTTGTAAAAAAAAATTTTTTTTTTTTTTTTTTTTTCTTTTTCTTGCTTTCATCCAGTCACATTCCAATTCCATTTGGATGAAATCAAGCAGGGCTTTTAAAAGAGACAGAAAAGTCTTGTTGTACATGAATAGCTGGAAAAAAGAAAAAAAAAAAATGTTGTTCCAGTCTCAACACCTTTTGCTTAGACTCTGTTAATTTCTGTTGCTTTCCTCTCTTTCCCTACCTTTCTTTTATCGTCTGGTTTTTGTTTCGACTTGGATTTTTTTTTTTTTTTTTTTTTTTTTTTTTTTTTTTTTGATGAGATCTGTCAGCAGTTGGTGCTTTGCATTGGATATATTGTGCCTTAAAGATTGCAATGTGTGGTGTTTTTAGAGTCAAAAAAGAAATGTGAATTAATAAATGTTGCTGTCATTTTTTTTCCATTTTATGACCTGATTGCTTGTGTGTTTATGGCAGAATCTATTTTTCATAACGGTCACTTGTTTATGCCTATCAATCAAACATATTTAAAAAAAAAAAAAAAAAAAAAACACACACTATATATATATATATATATATATATATAATACTGACTGTTGTAAATATGGCAGGTGCTGATATGTGGATCTAAAATAAAGACTTTTCAGATAAAACCAATTCCTATCTGTCCGCAGTTCTCTCTACAACTGCTTTTTTTGTTTTATTGTTTGTTAATAAAATCAGTTCAGAAAATTGATGCCTGCTTTGGAATGTTCGTCAGATGACTTTATTTTCTTTTTCCTTTGACTTTCACTTGGATTTTTTCTGAAGACAATCTTGAAAAGCTGATGTGAATTAATTTCCACTTCATTTGGTGATTATACTTTTAGTGCATCCATACATTTTGACAAGGAATACAAATAAATGCAATTAAAAGGAGACAAAAATCTAAAATCTTTTTCATATAAATACAAATGCTCTGAAAAAGTATTTAAATACAATTCAAATACATTTTTATTTGATCTGACACAACCAACAAACACTGTGCATTGACAAAACCTGAATTAAAAGATGTAAAGACTAGAACAATTCATTTATTTGAATTCGTAAAGCCAAGATATATGACCAGGCTTAGTAGTTAAAAATTTATCAATAGCACAATCCACGTTTATGTCCAAATTCTTCATTTTCAATGCTTAATAAAGCCAATTTGCTTAGGCATTTGTAACCCATTGTGCTTCAGAGATAGGTTTTGTCAATTTTAGTTTGTGGCATCCTGTGAACATTCTTTAGCAAAGACAACAACAGCCAACACTATGTGTAAAATGTTATTTGTAAATTTGGGAAACACAATTATCATATTATGAGGTTGAAAAGCTCAAATGGGCTTCTTTTTCTTTTTTTTTTTTTTGTATTAACATTTGGCAGTCTGTAATTTTGCTACAGCCATCCCTGCTGTTTCTTTCAATTTCTCCAACTGCATTGTTGAACTGGAGAAAAAAAAATTGTACAATAAAATCAAGAACTCCAATAAATGATGCAGCAAACACATGTTCTAATGCTGCATGCATTCCTCCAAGATTCAAAGAATGGTTATCACAATTCACAAAGATTGCTTTGGGGTTTCTCAGTGACATCTTCCCAGCCATTGTTGCAGCATTGTCACAACAGCCATTCAAATCAAGACCATCTCATTCCAATTTCAAGGTAGTATCGAACATAATCCCATATTCAGTATCTGTCTATATTTCTGAGATGAGGTATTATGTACATTAGTCGCCATATTTATTACGTTTCAGCCATTGTACACTCCAGCCTTCTTCAGGTGGTTGGAATGTCAAACTGAACCCTTTATACATGTAAAAATACATGCAATGATAACAGCAAAAATTCCAATATGAGCACTTGTAAAAAAAAAAAAAAAAAAATATGGTTGCTGAGGACATTAGGTTTATAATAACCAGAAATTCATATACAGCTGTCTTCAAGGACACATGGCACAGTGGATAAAGGCGTTAGATCCAGTGACAGGACCCAAACTGATAACTGACATCCATTAAACATGGCACTAGAACAGTCTACCCCAGTGAGCGAAATAAAGGGTTCACTTCAACATTCCTACCACCTGAAGAAGGCCGGAGCGTACAACAGCCGAAACATAATAAATATGGCGACAAAGATTAGGACAATAGTCCAAATAATGTATATAATCCCATATTATCTTTTTTTTTTCTCTTTTTCTTTCTTCATTACCCAGTAGCTCAATGAAATCATTCTGTATCTTGCCTCACAAAAATGTCGCAGAATGTGAATGCAACTTGACATAATCCAAGTGACACCGCAATGAGATGGGGGGGGGGTCAGATCATACTTGCTAAGTCGCTTAACACAGAGCAAGAAAATTAACAAGATTATTACTTGATGCAATGACTTCTCAGTGTCCATGAAATGCCAGATCTTGAATAGGCAAAAAAACGATCTACAGAATGCATGAGAACAGGTCCTTTCTTCCATGATTGCTTCTGTATTACTCCGTCAATCATAGACCCCCCCCCTTCTGATATGCACGTATCTCAAAGTCTTTCCATGCAAGAAATGATGCACGTTAAGTGCCCTGTTCATATTCTGGTATTCTTTTACAGTTTTTCCGTTTTTGAAAGCCAGGTTTTTTTTTGAATATTGTACTTTGGTCAGCTGGGGCTGTTGAAAGCAAAAAACAATAGACTGTATCATGTTTTTAATAGACTACAACAACCAATTGTAGGCCCCATTCTGTTGTTTTCTTTGATATGAGAAATTCATTTTTGTGCTCATTTCACTTCTTCAAAACATCGGCTCTCAATAACTTCCTAATCTTTTATAACTTTGAAAGGGACATTTCTTTTTTATTTTATTTTTTTTTTCTGAAAAGCTTTATCACCCATCTCCACCATTTGTATGTGTAGAGCATCAGAAATTTGGTTTATTGCAATTTACATCTAAATTTAAGCAATCTACATGTTGCTCGTTTAATACTGCATGTTCATAAGATTTGCAATGAAACGAAGATGAAGGCTGATCGGAAGTATCCGATAAAACCCGTTTGCTTTGCCTTCAGAATTTATACCTAGCTTAAGTCAACTAAATATATATACGTTGAAATAAAGTATTCCCCCCCCCTCTACTCAGCAGGAGTGCACGGGTTTTCCATAATAAACTTTAAAGACCTTCATTAAGTTTCTCAGTGTAGTTTAATCAAATAATATTATTGCAGCAAAGGTTACAAAAAAACACTTTGCAAAGCTTTTGTCATTCGCTAACAACCAAAATTTTGCCATAAAAACCTGAATCTTTTCACATCAAAACCTTGTATATGGGAATATATGACACGGAGTTACAATAAGATCATATATTCATTGAAATGCTATAATCTACCAATTGAGGCAAGGAGAAAAATTATCGTTATCATCATTTTACAAAGAAACACTGGGTTTACCATCCCAGGAATATATCTAATAAACATTAATATGGATTAATTTTCAATTTGTGCCTTAACTGAAGGAAGAAATAATTGAACACTTTTTGTTTGTTTTTTTTAACTTTTCACATTTTGGCCGAAATGCACTTCTGTCTGCACTGATCAAAGAACTACTGAGTGCTGTCAGCAAAATAATACATGACACACGCTGTTAATGAAATAATTGTGACTGCCGTGCAATCACAATTAAGATGGAGGAAAGTTTAGGTCCTCTTTCACTATTTTTAGAATTAATTTCCCTGACATGTTTGCTGATAAATATCCTAAAACTTGGCCTTATTTAGATGTGGTGAAAAATTAAGTTTGGTCAGATTGGGTCAAGTTAGTTAAGCAAGATATTGAAGTGAAACATTTTTCTTGCAATTCACTCCCAGTCTCCACAAGACACTTGCCAATCACCGAGTGACTTTGCACCCCATGATGATGCACTCTGGGGCAGCTGCTCCCACGGCAGTGTTAGGACTATGTTCTACCACTGACCCAACACATGATGAATGGAGGCAAGTAACTTATACGTTTTTAACAGATATTTCCAAACTTACTGTAATGTGGGGTCACTCGGTGAGAATTGAGATCAGTACATACAAAAGTAAATAATTTGCTTTCTCTGAAATGTTACCAAACTAGAAACAGGACTCACTTCCAGTTTTTGGGTTTCTGAATGGAAATTTTTTTATTAGGAAGCTAAATTTTCACTGAAATTTGACTATCAATTTGCTTTCATCATGAAAGGTGAGAAAAAAATAAAATTAACAGTTCCAGTCGTGATAATGTAATAATGAATGTTTTACTAGCCATGGTTAACGAGATTAACTTAGGTCCGTTCTCTTTTGACTCTGATGCAAACAAGGAAGGAAGTAGTTGATGAACTATGACATCCTAGCAACAACTAAAACTACCCAGGATTTTCATTATGCTTCTGACTTGGTCTTTGAAACAAATTCTATTTTCATACTTGAGTGATTGTCCCTATGCCAGACCTTCAGTAAATATTGTTACTAGTTTTGAACACAAAACTCAGAGGACACCCCAACCAAAACAGGGCGAGGTTTTATTAATTGTAATGTTGACAAGTTTACATCTAATTCTTTACTCTATAATACCACATTTAATATAAAAGAAAAAATCTACTTGGAATGGATAAGCAAAGGAGGGAAATTTTGATAAAAATATAAATCTCACCATTTGGTCAACTCAATAAAAATTTAAAAAAAGACCTGACATTGAAATCAGATAGATAATTTCTTGTAAAATAACCAGTAGTCACTAATTTATACAATACAAAATGAAAATCTTTGATTTTTAAATTTCCCCAATGCTAAGCTAATGGAAATTATATCTTGTCTTTTAGAAAAGTTAGTAAAGACAACAAACAGCCAAGTGCTTAGAAATTTCTCATTTATTTTTAAACAGATTTGCTCCAGGGTTGTGATTTGGTTAATGGAGCAAAGTTTTTATATTCCCCCCCCCCCCACACACCTGCATTGATTTCTTTCTTTGTCCCAATTGGCTGTGAAATTTATTCTTTAGAATCCGTTTTCAACCACATTGTATAGCCCACCTTTAAAAATTTCAGTAGTTAAAAAAAAAAAAAAAAAGAGAATAATGAAAGATTCACTGAACCATAAAAAATGCACATTAAACTGGGGGACACTTTGTTTAACTTGCCAATAAAATTGTTTAATTATTCTAGTGTTTTCATTCCCAAAAGGTTACCAACTATGACAGTTACCTCCACAAAGCATACAGCCAAGATGAGGACACCAATCTGAGTAACTCTGTAGAACAAAAGGTTTTTAATTTTCTTATAACATTTTGCTTCAAACCCAAATTTATATTTCAAATACTGAGAATTTGAAGTCAAAGAAATAAAAAAAGGTTTATCAGAAAGAACAAAATCAAAAATACTGCAAAATAAGTTTTTATTTTCTGGCAGGATTTTCAGCATATCCAGACTCACCTGATGAGTCCAGGGCTCTGGCAGACAATTGATCGTAAAAAGAGACCCTTTAATAAATTGTGAAGAAAAACAAATCTAGAAAGAACATTCTTGGCAGTAAACAATTTTTAGATTACGTCATGGATTCAGATTTTGGTTTAATAAAAAAATATATCTTTCTTTTCATGGTTTCTGACAGAAATCTATAATAATTTTTAACTACCATATAACGTGTAAGATCTTGTATCACATTTATTTTTATGGTTTCATACAAAAAAAAAAAATATTTAGCC
This sequence comes from Acanthosepion lycidas, assembly GCA_963932145.1. Classification (NCBI taxonomy): domain Eukaryota; kingdom Metazoa; phylum Mollusca; class Cephalopoda; order Sepiida; family Sepiidae; genus Acanthosepion; species Acanthosepion lycidas. The sequence continues at coordinate 93,829,988 of OZ010600.1, forward strand.
TCTCTCTTAAGGCAAAGGTTATAAATTAATCTAAGGGGAGGGAAAAAAAATAAAACAATAGTAAGATATAAACTTTACTCAATGGCAGATTAGAAAATTAGTTTAACGACAATGTTCCAGTCAACACTCAATCTCAATAAATAATTAAAATGAAGAGAATTACTAAATCCAAAATTAATAATGCTGCTTCTATTTTTTTTCAAAAGGACATTACTGAACTTGTCTTGCAAATGGCATGTTTCCAATTTGAAATTGAAGTGTGTGTCTGCATGCATCCGTATTTTCTCAACCATAATGAAAATCCCTATAATTGACAAAAAAAACACTTGTTGCTTCTGATTGTAACAAAAAGATAAAGGCTTCTGTAAATATCTTTTTTTCTTTTTGAATGGAGGAGGGGACTTCCTGACAAATTACCAAAAGAGAGATTGTTGGTGGGGGGGTGACAATGTTTGAATTACCAAAATATCAAGATCCTTAAAGCAAGAGTTTAATATCTGTACAAAAAAAAATAAATAAATTTCAGGTGAAAATTTCCCTAAATTTGTTAACATTAATTCTCTTTCATCTCAAAAACCCAAAATTCCATAAACTTTTATATTTTTCATAATTCTGCAGACAATCCGAGAGGATTAAAATTTTCTAAATGTCATGGATACATTAATATAAAAACGTTAACAAAAATAGTTTTTCTTCTTATTTACAATATCAATATTAGACATCTTGCACCATGAAAGTGTAACCAAATCGAATGTAACCAAATCGAATGACAAAGTCAAAGAAGAAACAAGTGACCTTTTCAGTGCTAAATAATTGAAAACATTTTAAAGTTTAATTGTAATTCTATCCAAATTAAAAATTTTCAGATAAAACGGATTTTTGTTTTGTTTTTGTTTTTTAAAGCAAATCGTTTATATTAAAAAAAAAAAGTTATTTCCAAAACTACATTTTTAAATTGAATTCTTGAATTGACAAAAATGATTTTCTAAAAGATCCTTCAAAACTAAATGCAATAATTCCATGAATATGTGAAGTTAATACATTCCAGATATTAAAAATCTGTCACAGAAGTGTAAACATGTCCAACGGTTCTGACTAGTATCATTATCTTTGTTGTTCCCATCCTCAACTAAAAGAAAATAACCGAAACAAAACGTGAGGATACTTAATTCAAAATATCTCCTCAAACATCAACATTGTTTCATTCAAGACAATACTGAGTGTACACTTTACAAATGAGGAAACCCTTGACCGTAACCAGTGAATTGGGCTGCCTTCTGAATACAAAATAATAATAATAATAATAATAATAATTTAGATATCACATTGCTGATGGCTTTTGTCCAGTGACAGTTCCCAAATCCTTAAGATGAGCCACTGATGACCTTGTGACCTTCAAATGCTTGGTGGGTTTGGAAAGCTGAAAGACAACCAAAGGCAATCCAATTGAATAGAATGAAAAATTGATCCAAGAGACATGGGAGAAAAAGAGAAAAGATTTTTGGTAGATTCTGAAAAATTATTTGGGCAAATAGCTTTTTTTTTTTTTGCAACATTCCATTGATTTCATGGAATGTTGCCACCCCCCTCCCAACACCAGATGTTTTTTGTTTTTTTTTTTGCAACTTATTGTTTATCAATCACAACGCTGTCATTTTAAAAAGTTTATCAAAAAATTTAGGTTGCAGAAAAAAAAATATCATGTCAGACAAATTTTTGTTGTTTGTCTTGAGGGGTGGGGAAGGTCATGGGGGAATTAGAGAAATTGAAGAGGAGTTCAACTGATAGGCAAATTTGAAAATAGCTGAGCCAAGATGGTATCAAAACAACAAAGGTGATGATATTCGTTTGAATCGGGGAGAATCCCATTCTTTATTAAAAGGCCAAGTTGTCTTGCATATCTCACCCAGAACTGGAGACCTATTTTAAACTTCATCATTCCATTGTGATGCAAAGATTTTTACATTCAGTCTCGGGTTTGTGGTAGTTTACTGCTGGAGTTAAGCTTTGAAAATCTTTGCTTTTTACACTTGGAATAACTTTAGTTTATTTAAATGAAAATTTACTTTATTTCCTTCAGACTTGCCATATTATTTTAGGCTTTCATTGTAAAAAAAAAAAAAACTGTACTAAATTCCCTCAAAAATATTATTTAGGAAATTTGGTTTTGTCAGCTGAAAATTAACTAACATTTTTCACTTAAAATTAATTTAATTTTCTTTTCTGAAACTTTATTCATAAAAGCAAATAATTTAATTTATTTTTTGTATAAATCATATTTTTTTGTTTCTCATAAATTAAAAAAAAGATGTTAAATTTTTACTTTTTATACTGAAATGTAACAATTTATTTGATTTAAAGAAAATTGATTATTACTATTTTTTAAATTTTATCAAATATTTTTGCATATTGTATATAAGATGTAGAAAACTTTAAGCCCTAAGCTTGCTGCTAATCCCTGCCTTTTTAAAAGTACATTTTTCTACTTCTGTAATAAAAAAAAAAAAAAATTATGACAAAATAAATCAATAGTTACTTGATTTCTAAACAATAAAATAAATAAAAGTCATTTTTATTTTGTTTTGTGTCAGAATTCATCATCCCGATTAGAATTTTTGCATCATTAAAATTGTTTTAACATGGCTACTAAGATTTAAATGTATATAACATTTTGTACACCATTGTTAATGAGTTCAGAAGTGATGAATCCAAAGGTCTACCAAATTAGATATTAGTTGGAACCAGACCTTAGTAAAATATATATGTATATATATATATATATATACACACACACACCCCCAACAAGAGAAAGAGGATTAAGTTTTTGATCCAAATTATTTTCTTAATCTTAGCTTTTTTTCTTAAGTGGACTACAGCAGTGAACTTCCACTTCTGCAAAAACAAAACAAAATTGAAAAATCTTTGATTTCACAGAGGAACGACAAAATTTGCGATAGACTTTCAGTTTTTGGCAAAAGATGCACAATGACTTGGCCTTTTATAAAGAATGCCATGATCAGCTCCCAAATGACGGCAACATAAGAAAAAATGTCTTTACTTGGAAATACCACTTACTTTTGTAGTGGACAGACGTAAAATTGACTTCTGGTAATATAGACTTCACTTTCTCAACCAGACTGGACTTTTCTTCAAGGTCAGAACGAACATTCCAAACCTGGAAAACATCTTCTTTGTTTCGGATACTGCAACTCAAACCACCAATTTCATCACCTGAAAATATAAGTCAATCAGTCAGTCAGTCAAGTGACTGGCTACTCTTATCCAAGTCTGCTAGGGCGGCTAGTTAATCCCTATTGCAGTCGCCTGCACAGATACATTTGTATTGGTTCTACACCCACAGTCCCCACCACCCGTGGTTTATACTGGAAATATGCTGAGTGAATCTTAGTTACAGTTTCTGCAAAAGAGCACACGTTATCTCTCATGATGAACAGTCTGAACAATGCTACTACACCATCAACAGATCCAATTCCCCCCCTCCCCTCACAGGAAGAGGGCTCCCTTTGGGTCAACTGATGGTTGGGTTTCCAGTCACTTTCCAAAACGTGTGCCACATGGCTGGGATCTCTTTTCTCCAAAGCCAATCAAAACATGAAGTAATCATCCTGACAAATCGACCATAATGAGACATTCAAATCTGGATCTCATGATCAGAAAGAGAATGTCCAAAGTTTATTGACCTTTTTCTTTTGTTTCATTTGCTGCCCCACCTCCCTCTCCCATTCAGAAAGTTTCATAACAAAAAAAATGAACTTTGCTTCAACTAATTTTTTCATTTGTTTTTTTTTTTAAACATGCAAATGTTTCTTTTAATGATTTTCATTACAAATTTGGCAAGTATTGCTGAAAACATTCTTTACAAAATTGGAAAATATTTTGTTCTTTTAAAAAATAAATTTGTATACTAACATCTTTTAAAATCAAAATCCACAAGATTTTTTTATATATTTTTTTTTATAATATCTGAATAACTGAAATTAAGTAAAGCAGATTTTTTTGTTTTTGTTTTTTAAATTCCGTCTCATCCCTTGAAGATGTTTTAAGATCATGGAACTCCAGATCCCTTTGCCCTTTATTATCTGTGAATTACCAGAAAAGAAGCGGTTTCCCCATTACCTTCTCTACAGTTTGAATTCTGAATTTTCCTTCTCTTAGTCTGGTTGCCAGCTAATACTAGAGTGTAAAGTCTACCCTGCTATTTAATCCATAGCTTGTGGGGGTAAAAGGGCCATTCTGATGGGCATCAATGTGAAAGTAAATTCAACAGTCAGCTGGAATTTGAATTCAGGTCAGCAATTCCACTTTGCAAACCCTAACCCAGCACAGTATCTGCACATGCCACAGATTCTGGAGACTCAATTTTGAAACATTCTAAGTTACTGCATACTGGTCAATATTTTCAGCTTAAAAAAAGTTTTAAGAAACTCAGTTCCAAACTCCAACGAGTACAATAACAGTGACATGATAAATGGACCTAAATCTTTTACGCTTCAGAAACATTTTCAACTAAATAAAAAAAAAAAGATTAGAATAATAAAAATGAACAACAAATATACCGTTGGAGACTTTTTAAAAAAATTCATTTCCTTTGTTCATTAAATATGAAAGTGTTACAAAATAAATGTACAATGAGTCAGCTGTTCGGAGCTAATGTTTAATAGCTAGCAAAGGTTATCAAAATTTTAAACTAAATGTTTTCACTGTTTTATATGTGGTCAGGGTTGCCTCAAATATTGTCATTTAAAGTAAACATGAATAATTTAAGTTATCCTGTGACTTTTTGTTTTTGTTTTTTTTTTTTTTCATTTCATTCCAAGGAAGTTGATCAAGCCACTAAGACACAAGGGGGTTACTAAGTGTATGAGAATACAAGGGAAAAAAATGCGTAGGGAGAAAGAACAATAAAAGAAGAATAATCAAGAAGAAAGTAGATAACATTTGACATTGCATTTAAATTTTTGAAGATCATTTCTTGTCCCAGCCCACAACAGATTGTAGGCCATTGTTGAGATCAGCTGTCAATTTGTTGTTATCAAACCAATTACCTTTAAGACTGGAGTAAATAGTTGTGTTGTCATCAGCATAGATACTGAGATGAGAATTGGGAAGGGTTGGTAGGTTATCAAGATACTGAGCCCTTCATGACTGGATTCTTAGGATTTTTACCAAGAATCTCTAAATCCATAGCAGAAGCACCAGACCAGATGTGGCAGCAATATTAAATACATGATCAAATGGTAAACTTATAAAGGTGTTAGTTAGATCCAGTGACAGGACCCAAAGAGTGTGAGTTCAATACCTGGTTAAGGCGGTGGAGAACTTGGAGAGGGGAATTAACAGGAGATAACTGACATGGCATGTGGAACTAGAACAGTCTACCCCAGTGAGCGAAATAAAAGGTTCGGTTCGATATTCTAACCACCTGAAGAAGGCCAAAACGTGATAAACATGGCGACAAAGATGAGGACAATAGTCCAAATAATGTAAATAGTATACATAATACCTCATCTCAAAAATATAGACAGATGTTCAGTTCGACATTCCAACCACCTGAAGAAGGCCAGAGTGTACAATGGCCGAAACGTGATAAACATAGTGTACAATATTCCGAATAATGTAAATAGTTGTAGATTGAATGTAATTTTCAAGATCAGCTGCCAATTTGACCTTATCAAACTTGCTATTAACACAGGAGTAAATTGATAGAGTTAAGAATTGATGACATTGGGAAGGATTAATAGATTATCAGAATACTATACTGGGCCATTTCATGTGATGGATTGTATAGTAAGTTCCATGGTATTAATACCAAGATATACGATGTGACCTTTTGGGAAAAGGGATATTCCTTCCTCAGGGTTCAAGTGTAAACCAAAACAACTTCAATAGGAATTTGGATTTCCCAAATATATTTTTTTTTTATTATTATTATTATTATTCATTCAGTTTGTGCATGAAGCTGACCATTAAAACTCCATCTTGCATCTCTGTAGGAAGAGATGCATAAATGATCATTCGAAAGATTCAGTATATTGTTAAAGGGAGATAACTCATTCTGACGACTTTTCCGCTCTTGACGTGAAACAGCATATGCATAAAATTACTGAATGATTAAATCTCAATAACCAATAGAAATTTCATGGTGTTTACCAAATATGAGATTTATATAATTGTTACAGTAATTTTCGAGCCATTCATTTTCTGTACTGTGTACAATGTAAGTACCACCATTAATTTGCTGAAAAAACAGCATAGTGTGATGAAAAAGGGAACAAATGTTTTATCATCAAAATGTTAATGTTATTATTAAGAGTAAAGAACAAAGAATTTTTTATTATTTCATTAAATTTTTTTAATCTTTTCTAGCACAAAATTTTGGTTCAAGATCTTTTGTTCCTGCATCAACTGTAGGCCAAAGATTACTATTAGCACATTTTTTCTGTTAAAATAACACATTGATTTGGAAATTTTTGCAAAAATCAAATAATTTTCAGATTTTAATGAAACTTTCAGGACTTATTTACAAATGAATGGAATTATTTTAAAAAAAATTTTTTTTTCTGTTACCCACCTCCCACTTATAATGAAGTGTCAAAATTTTTGAGATTGCTACCGAATAACGAGCATGTAGCAACATTTAAATAACAGTAGCTACACACCATGAAGTTGTCATGTGGCTATATATAGTTAGCAATATCTGCAACATGTTCTTTACATGCTCAATGGAGCTTAAATCTGGTAGGCATCGGGGGGGGGGATCAATGCTTTACTAAGAAGTTGGTCAAGTGTTCCAGGAAACAACAGTTTCATGCCACTCATGATAATAATAGTAGATGGTGTTATCTTGCAGGAACAAATTATCACTACCAGGAAACCTGGAAATAATACATGATTGCAAATTGTCTGCAACAAAATTTTTGTATGTCACATCAATCAAGAATGATTAAGGATTTTCCTTTTTTTGACCCCCCTACTCCCACACACCCACTTCTTCAAAATAATTTTCATTTTTAATGTAGAAAGGTCTGTTTCTCCGATCAATTTCAGAAATGAGGAAAATCCCAAATTGAGAAAAGGAACAATATCAGTCATATGCAGTTATCAATAATGCCAGATCAGTTTCAAACTTGACATTTGCAAATAAAAACAGATAACTCTAAAAAGTCAAGGATTTATTTTGACACTGAACAGAATTCTGCTCTTCAAAGATGATTGGGGGTGGGGGGGGAGAAAAAAAAAAGATACCAATTTTTTTTTTTTTTTTTTTATTCTAACAAACATCATAGCTTGGAAGGAAAGATTGAATGAAATGCTAATCTCTTCTACATATGAATTCAACCACTTGTGTTATCAGAGTTGAAATGTGGATATTCTGATCACTTGGCAACATGCCTATATCAATAAAGTTTATAGAGAAACACAATAGACAAGAGGTTGAATAGAGTAATCTCCCTGTGACACTATTATAATCCCATGTTTATAATATTCTGATCCGATCTTTCATTCATTCCTTTGTGTATATGTCATTTCCTTCCAATGTCTAAACATACATGTTTTAAGAAAATTTTTATTCATCTTAAAAAGCCTTGAAACAGCAACATTGCAAACAAGCTCAGTCAGGACAATAGATAAGTCGTCAGGACAATAGATAAGTCGTCAGGTGTTGATAAGAACTGGTTACAAAACGTACTTGATATGTTGGCAATATTTGTTCATTGGAAATAAGCATAATTGAATGTCTTGGGGTCAAAGACATCAAATTTACTGAAATTGATTGAAAAAAAATTGATAAAAGGGAAACCACGAAATCTGTCATATTTTGATGACATTAAATGTTAGAACAAACGCCAAAATATTGTATGAATTATGGACATTTTTTTTCTGAAAAATGGGGTGATAATTCACACTGAAATTTTTTTTGTTTTGTATTCCTTCATTTGTTGACACAAGTTATCAAGTTTGAAAACTTCAAACAAGTCAAAAAATAACACAAAAAAAAAAAAAAAAGATGCGTAAAAAAACTCGAATATAATTATATTATAGTTTTTGTAAATTTAAAATCACAAAATATTTGGTAATTTGTGCAAATGTGACATTGACGACATTTTAATGGCTAATGTGTTACAACTTTTCAAAACAAAATCTTTACATAGGGACACCTGTACTACGGGGTGGGGTAGTCATTCCCTGTTTTTAGTTTCAGAAAGACAAGGGTCGAATCATAGTCAAGTCATATCAGACAAAAGACAATACAGAAATCTTTCCAGAAAAAAAATTTCCATTTTAATTTCTTTTTATCATAAAATTATATTTAAAAGAACAAATCAGTTTTTAAAAAACTTGATATTCTCAGATGGAAACTTTTGTTTGGGCGGTAGGTGGGGGAGGCATTCGTGTTTTGGAGATCAAAATGCAATCTGATTTCCTCTCGTAAGTTTAGAACAAAAGGTGATCTCAAACAATTGAAATCTAAAAGTAATATATGAAGTGTATTAGAAATTTAAAACATACATTGTACTCGGTCAATTTATCAAGATGACTTCCTGATAACTATAGGCCTGTACAGATCATTCTAGAATATAATTTTGTTGGGAAACACCAGACCCCACGAGCTGACGTCTTATAAATTTAGAAAAATTATCAAAATATGCGAGCCAATATATTTACTATTTTCAAAATAAATAACAAGGAAAACGGTTTTTTTATTCAATGAAATTTATAAAAAACTGTGTGAACCATAAAACAAGAAAATTTAAATTATTTTTTCAGGCATTAAAGATTTTCTTCAAATTATTTTATATCTCAGCTTCTGGATTTAATTTTCCAATTTTATTTTATTTTTATTTTTTAAATTGTGATCTAGAATCAAAAATGACTAACAAATAGAGATCCAGGGCTTGAAACTCAGACGATTATAGTTTATCCCCACCCACACATACACTTCCTACACTTTTGAAAAAAAATCTTTTAAAATCATTGTGAATTTTAATTCAAAATGCTCAGAAAATCTGCCAGTTGATTATTTGTTATCAGCCAACTGCTGACTGATGAAGATTGGAGACTAAACACCTTGACTAAAATAATTAGTCAAAGCTAGCAAGTTATATCTTTTGGAATGATTGGTAGAACATTGGCATATTGCCAATTGATTCCAACGTTATAAAATGGTAAATAAAGATTTCATTATAATTCATTCACATATTTTTTTAATTTCGTAACAGAGAATCAGGTTAGCCCAATAAAAGTTGGTTGTATATGGTGCTGTAAGCAGCAGGAGTTGCGTCCCCTTCCACAATGAGCTGTTGAGAGAAGACCGTGTATTTAGAGTAGGGGGCGCTGCCTATTTGCATGTGAACAATACTAGGCAGGTATTTGTCAATAGTCAGCGTGGGTCTGGGACTAGGAGAGCTATATAACACCAGTGTTTTTCTCAGTCGTGAAAGGCACTCTCGACATGCAGACGTGTGAAAACCAGACAAGATGAACACAAATTAAGTAAATTTTTATAGATTTATGAAAAAATTATACTTATTTCTTTATAATCTGGTAAATGACAAATATTGCATCATTAATTGGTTTGCATATTTTTATAATGTAAATATAAAATTATTCTTGTACACAAACAATTTAATAGTGTTTAATATTTTTGCCGTCAATTCTCAAAAATAAAGAAAGTTCATGAATTCACATTTATGTTTCGATTTTATTAAATTTCTAAACATCACTTTTTGAAGCCATAAACATTGCCAAGGGAGTGAAAGGAACATGCACTCATAGCCGTATCAATGGAAAAACCATCATTTTAACACACGTCTTTTTTGTGGGTATGAGTTAAACTTTGCCAAAAGTCCCCTTATTCACTAGCAAACAATTTTGTCAGACATTCTGTCTTTGAAAAGAGACATCACTCACCTTCTGCCATACAATCAACCAACTGTTCACCAATGACAGCTAAAAGCAATTCCTTCCACACGAAAGCCTAACAGAAAGAAAAAAAAGTTAAAATAATTAAATGGAAGAAAAATTTGGAGGCATTTCTCTCTATATTTCTGCGATGAGTTATTATGTACATTATTTACATTATTCGGACTATTGTCCTCATCTTTATCGCCATATATATTACAACGTTTCAGCCATTGTACACTCTGGCCTTCTTCAGGTGATTGGAATGTCGAACTGAACCCTTTATTTCACTCACTGTGTAGACTGTTCTAGTTTCACGTGCCATGTTTAATGGATGCCAGTTATCAGTTATCTCCTGTTAATTACCCTCTCCAAGTTGTCCAGTGCCTTAACTGGGTATTGAACTCACACTCTTGAGAACACATGGATAAAGGCGTTAAGTAGATCCAGTTACACGACCCAAAGAGTGTGGAGTTCAATACTCGGTTAAGGCAGTGGAGAACTTTCAGAGGGAAATTAACAGGAGATAACTGACAACCGACATCCATTAAACATGGCACGTGAAACTAGAACAGTCAACACCAGTGAGCAAAATTTAAGTTCAACATTCCAACCACCTAAAGAAGACCGGAGCATACAACGGCCGAAATGTTGTAATAAATATAGTGACAAAGATTAGGACAATAGTCTGAATAATGTAAATAGTATTGGAGACATTTATTCCTATTTTATAAAAAAGTGTTTATATTTTTTCAAAGACATCTTCGTCTCACGCATGAAATTCTTTTTGCCTGTAATTTTATTATCTTCTGCATAATTTCTGCAGATGTTCAGCATTTTATATAGCAATTGATTTTGCAAAAATAAAAACTTAATTTCAATTACAAAAATGTCTTTACACACAAATGTTGTTGCCTCTTGTTCAATGTAATCATTTTGGTTTCAATTTCGAAAGGGCTTCAAGAGAATGAAGCCTGTAGGTCTTAGCAAGGACCAACCTTCTTCAAATCTCGTGGTGTCTGGCGCTACAACATAATCGAGATGTCAACATTCAACAATACTTCAAATAGAAGGTTTGGAAGGAAGCCCCCATTAATAATGGAAGGAGTGATAGCCGTTAGGAAAAGGGATTTCACAAGTCCACTAAGAAAGAGAAAGATTTTAGAAATTTAAACTGATGACCATAATCCTGGCTGCTCGGTCAATGAAAAGGAAAACGGAAAATATCACGTTTCCATTACTTACAGTGTCTGTTTTCTGGCACTTAAAACTCCAGTTACCTCCCTTGCAATTGAATTCATCTTCCCTGGAAGAAAAGAAAAAAAAAAAGAAATGGATTTAATTTTAACCAAACAAAATGATTTAAGAACAACATAACCCCCCACCACGCGCGCGCACACACACAAAAAACCAAGCATCACATCACAATTTAAGACCCTAATACCTTTTGATGTTGGGCAAATCACCTGTGTTGTGATTTTTAAATGATTCTGTTTCTAGGGACCTTCTCTTTTTTTATTTTTTTTCACAAGGTTTGTTTTACATTTTGCAGGGAGCTTTGGAATATTAAAGTTGGTTTGTAAAAATATCCAAATAACACAATACTCACAAAAGCACATAGACACTAAAAAAAAAAAAAACACAACAAAAATAATAAAAAAATAATGTATATAATTTTTTTTATCTGGTTCTTTTGTTTAGCTAATTTACAAGAAACCAAGTTTGTTTTTTGTTTTTTAAATATTTACTATTTAATTTGTACTATGATCAAATCTCCAGAATTCAAAATTTTTGTTTTTTTAAACTTTCTTTCTATAATATTTGTGAATTTTGCAAGTTTTAAGAACTTGCAAAGTTGCCGTTATCAAATGATTTTCTCATGAACAAATTTGGCCATTTGTTGGAAAAATTTCTAAAATTTGCTGAAACATTTTGAGATGGCTTTTATGGAAACTACCTAAAGATTATGCAAATTACACCACCTTAGCTTCTATCTAAATAGGTACCTCGAGATTGCTAAAAAAAAAAAAAAAAAAAAAAAAAAAAAGCATAGCATGATGAAAAAGACGCCAAACTTGACAAAAAAAAAATTTTATCATCTAAATGTTTGTTATTTTTAAGATGAAAGATTAAAGTATTTTTGGGGTAATTTTTTTCCATTTTTTAATCGTTCCTAGCACGTCCGAAATTTTCGTTAAAATCTTGTTTTTTTTGTTTTTTTTTAAGTCCACAAAATACTATAATTTTATGTACCTTTATTACATTTTACTGTGTTATTTGTATTTCCATTCATTTTATTATTAATTTTGATATTTCATTTATGGAAAAATGTCATAACTGAAATTAATATAAACATAAGATCATATAAATTTCATAAGATGATACTGATACTTGTAGGTACCCTTCTCAGTTGAAATTGAAAAATCAAATTAACTTCTTTTGTTTCGCAAAAGTAAAGGCCTTAACAGCGGAGAAAAATTCTTAACTCAAATAACGCAACTTAATTGTATTCTGGTTGGTCTTCCGTACTTTATAATTACAGCCCGATTATAAACACAAAATTACATTTCTTAATCACTGTGGATCTTCTGATTAGTCAAAATGATACAATTTACAACATGCTAAAAAAAAAAAAGATCTATTTCATAAGGACACTTAGGAAACCTGATGCAGCTTTTAACTAATTTTATATTTTAACAACTTAAATGTAAAAATCTATTATAATTAAGAAATAACAAATAACTGTATTAAAAATTTTTGCTTTCAGAAAATATTGTTCATATTCCTAAAAACAACTAAAAGTAAATAAACGCATTTTAAATTAAATACCATCTTTGTTTTATTGAGTTTTGTATGTTACAATTCAGAGCGATTTTCAGGTAGGGGGGGGGGGATCCAATTAAAAACAAAAAAGGAACATGATTTGCATTCTTCAAAGCCTTGTGCTTTTAACTATTGTAATCACTTTACCTATTTAAATGATTGCCTCCTCTGAGTCTTCAGGTTAAATAATTTAAAGTGAAATGAGGGGGAGGGGGATGATATTTCTGTTTACACTGTCACTTCCTGCCCCTGCCCGAAAAAAAAAAAATAATTTGGACCTCTGACATTTTTTTGGCCACCTTAAAAAAAAAAAAAAAAAAAAAAAAAAAAAAAAAAAAAAAAAATTTAACAATTTCTAGCAATTTACAATAATAGTCATTTGTTTTTCAATTACAAAATAAAAACTAGAAATATCTCATTTTCTTTCATTTGCGACACTCTTTTAAAGAATCCTCACACAATGTTTGGAATTGAGAGTAATTACTACAAATGCTACGGTGATTCCGTCCAGCATGTGAGAGACGCTGTTTTGACATGTCATACATCGATTTTAAATATCAATGGTCATGAAAGAATGAACAGCACCCAAAACGTGTGTTCATGTTGAAAGCGAGGTTGAATATGGGCAGCAAAACTTCAAGAAACAATTTGAAAGATAAAAGAAGCAAGTAATATGGCAATTAAGTAGGGAGGTGCTGCCAAGATAAGGGAACACTCATTAAACCTTAAACACGTTTTTTTTTTTTTCCACTTACCAGACCGGCCTTCGTTCATCTCTCATCAAATGGTAAGAATAGCGACTGATGAGGTGAGAAACATCAGGAATGTTGTTGTACACTCGCCAGAAACTCTGAAATAAAAAAAACAAAAGTTAAAAATTGTCTTTTGTTCATTCTGATATTTTATTTCACTAAATAAACTATTACCCTTTCATTATATATGTCAATGGCTAATTGAACAAAAGCCATTGATGCTTGGCAGAGCATGTTGACCAAATCTGTTCAATTTCTAGAAAAAAATTTATAGGTTTTTCTTTATTTAAAACAAACTTTGAATTAGTTGTTTGGAATTTCCTGTAGGTTACCCAGATCGACACATACCTGACGAAGGCCAGAGGTCATCATGGCCAAAACTTTGTGATAACAATAAACAAAGATGAAGACAATCGCCCAAATGTAAATGCAGGTAATCATCATTAATTTGGTCACAACAGTCATGGCATAAATCGATCCGGTTGTAAGACAGCCCATAATTAATTTTGCAATGATTTAGTGTTCTTTACACGTTATTGTATTTTTTAAAATAATTTTTAGTTTTTTTTCATGCTTGATACCATTTGTATGATGTCCTTGGTTCATCAGGTGCAAGTCAAACACTGCATCAGTTCATCAGGTGCAAGAACAAACACTGCATCCTACAGTACAGTTGGTTTGATATTTGCAAAACACAAAAACCAAAATACAGATGCAAAAACAGAAAACATTTTTAGCTGCAAAACACCAAAACACATAGAACTTTTCATAAACATGGAGAGCTTTGTGTACCCATCTGTTCAATATTTCAAGTAAAATTTCAAAAGGTGCAAACAAATTCGATTCATTGTGTTGCTCTGAAGCTGTCCTAACACTGATCTTGAGGGAACGTTCACACCGTCACGAAGTGGGGAAACACTTGCACCCAAACTCAGTATTACCGTCTCATTTCTCCAACACCGCATAACCAAATATAATGAATAAGACCTGTTTTTATTGTTTTCACTTCTACCAGTTTCTCATTTTTATGAATATTTTTGTATATATAAATTTTAAAAGAGGGGGGGGTTCAGTTATATTTATTTACCCAGAGTCATAAATCCCCTACAATTGGTTTTTGATTTGGTTGGATTTTGTTTAACAGTGTGTCAATAATGAGGAGTTATTTTATGCTAACCAGGTGAATATATATATATATATATATATATATATATATATATATATATATATATAAAATAAGTGGTCAATATATATATATATATAAAATAAGTGGTCAATATATATATATATATATATATATATATATATATATATATATAAAATAAGTGGTCAATATATATATATATATATATATATATATATATAATTAAATAATTGTCGGACTTTGTCCATTTCATAATGGATGACATCATTTGTTTACATTTGGATACACATTGAGCAGATATGAATGAATGAGAGAAAATCATGGAGAATTGTGTTTAAAAACAGTAAAATCAACCTTGCTAACTGAATGCTCCTCTGTGGCCCAATCTGTTAAGGCACGTCAGGCTTTATGACGGTTCCGTATAGGATACAGGTTTGATTAAATATTTGCATCTATAAAAAGAACATATAAACATTAAAAAAAAAAAGGTCTTAAATAATTGTCAGACTGTCTATTTTCATTATATATATATATATATATATATACACACACATCTACTTTCCTATGTTCCAATATTTGTAGGGTTATTTTGGTGGGGTAATTTATATGGACATGAAGGGAAGATAACAGTTAACCCTAAATTTGAACAGGTTAAGATTGTAGTGATCAGGGAAACACCCTCTTGGGAGTGTTCCACAGGGCAATGGTTTGCAGGAAGAAGCTGTTTGAGTGGAATTTCTTGCCAATGGAATATGGAGGGAATGTGGGTGGGGTTTGCTATGTAAGTGGCATGGCAGGTTCTGGCCGTGAAGGTTAGACCTGGCAGAACCAAGGAATGCAGTTTGTCCAAGCACTTACCATGGAAGTAGTGATAAAGCACCGAGAGGCTCGCCATCACAGGCCAGAGAGAGAGAGAGAGAGGTCAGAGGATGGAAAATAATTCTTCTTCAACAAGGAGTCAGACATGCTTTTGAACTCTATCAAGACTGGAAAGTGAGGTCCAAAATATGGCAACAATACTTCATTTTTGGCCTCATCTGACTCTTTTTGTTTGTTTATTTATTTGTTTGATTAAATTGTCAGAATATATTTTTGGATATAATAATGGTTTACTGGAAAGTGCTTTGACAGAGGATCACCAAAGACGCATTCCAAAAGCTAGGCAAAGTATTACGAGAGGAGGATTTCTTTGGTAACAAAGAAAAGAGTCTTGAACTGATGCGTGACATCTGTCCTCCTTTACGGCAACGAATGTTGGACAGTCTCCTCAAAGATGAAGAACAGACTCAAGGCAATGGAGGTATAGTTCTACAGAAGGATGCTAAGAATATCATAGACCTAGTGTGTTGAGCAACAATGAGGTTTTGGAGAGGATGAAAACAAGGAGGAAGCTTATACTTAATACCAGGAAGAGGCAGATGAAATTTCTGGGACACATAATGAGAAAGGAAGGCCTGGAGAATTTGATACTCACTGGTCGAATATAGGGAAAGAGAGACAAGGGAAAGCAACACATGCCATACCTGTCTGGCTTAAGCATGTGGATGGCAGAACATGGGCCTGGGGGGAGGTGGCAGAGGGACGAAACTTATTAAAAGGAATAGGAGGAAAAGTAGAGAGCCATGATCAGCTACATCCTGAAAGGACACAGCACATAAAAAAGGAAGAAAGATGCAAATCTTGCTAATTAATCCATAGCTGGGGGGAGAAGAGGTGGAGTCATACCTTTCCCAATGGTATTTGCATGCAAGTGAATATAACGAACTGAATGGGAATTGATACTTGGCTCACCAATTAACACCTGGTATTCCTAAGTGGTCACCCATCTAGGTACTGACCAGTCCAAACATTGCTTAACTTCAGTAATTGTACACATGAAGAAGACCTGATGGTCTAATGGCTGAAACATTGTGAATATAACAACTGAGATGAGGAGGCTGATCGAAGGAATCAAACAAAAATTGGGTAATGGTTAATAAGAAAATTACTGCTGCTTAATGAGTTTGATCCTCACTGAGCGTTTCATACTTCTAGCCTTGTGCCAGACTAAAATACTTATTGTCTTGACACAAAGTTATGGTAAGGGACAGTTTGATCCTCAGTAGGTGCCCCACCACCCTCACACTTCTGCCTTTGCACAAGATAGAGACAAGCATGGTGATGTCCATGAACTAGTCAGGTGTGAAACGAGTGAGCGTAAAAGGTGGGACACTCACCTGGACTGTTGTTACGGTGTAGATCTTTTTTAGGCAGCGTTCATATTCCGCAACACTTGCCCCAGGCACAGACCTGCAAAAGAAAACAGATTTGTTACAGATGTTGAAAGAGAAACGACCTTTATGTCGACTTTAGTTGGCGGGGAGGCGGGAGGTGCCTAAAAATGAATGCATCACATCTTGCAAGAAACTGAATTTCTTCAGTCATTTTCTATTTATAAACATCAAGCAAGGTTTTGTTTGATTTTGGACACGAGATATATAGATATATATATATATATATATAGATATATATATATACTTAGTTTTTAGCTGACACGTATCGTCATCTGACAGACTTTATCAAAGGTAAATGTGATGGTTTTGTTTTATGACAAGTATATTTTACTCAAAATGTTTAAATTTAAAGATGCTCATAAATATTTATCAGGTCAACTGAAAAGCTTAGGTGTTTAAATTTAAAGATACTTAAATATTAAACAGGTCAACTGAAATATGTAGGCATTTAGACCTTAGATTACGTCATTTCAATTTTCAGAGATGTATAATACAAAAAACATAAAAAAAAAAAATAAATTCAAATTTCTTTAAGTATACTAAATGATGTTATCGAAGTTCTAAATGCCTACATATTTCAATTCACCCGTTGAATATTTGAGTGTCTTTAAATGTAAAAATTTCCTTTTAAAGATACCACTTTCCATCTTCAAAGTCTATTCAAGAACCAATAAGAGGACGGTGAATAATTTTAAAAAAGAGGGAAAAGTCGAGAGGAAAACTGCGTCAGGAGGTCACAACAAGAAGAGGGATCATCATCATTTCAACTCAGAGCGAAATACATTTGTATTGTTCAAAGTAGAGTCCAATAGTGTTATAGAAACACTCAGACAATTCCAGTAAAATATCTTTAATTATTTCTAAGATACAACTGTTATACATTACATACCATTACATCCCCTATCTATACCTCCTTCCCTCCAAAGATTCACTTAAAAAAAAAAAAAAAAAAAAAAAAAAATACAGGATGCAAAAAAATAAATTTTATCGAAACCTCTAAAAAGAAAAATAAAGATTTTTGGATGCAAAAAAATTTTTTTTTTTTTTTCTGGCGTCAATGTGTAAAATTTTGTACTTGAAAAACACATCGATTTAGAAATTCTTGCAAAATTCAGATAATTGTCAGATTTTAATGAAATGTTCAACACAGTCACAAATGAATTAAATTTTTTTTTAATTTTTTTTATAAATACTGCTGATAAAAGTATTGTTTTTTTTTTTTACATGTTATTCACCATTTAATTTTAGGAAAGAAAGAAATTTTTTTTTTTTGTAGCTCTTAATATTTATATTAGAAAAATTTAAATCACCAAATTTTTGTGGGGTGAAACAAGATAGTTTTATTGGTCAAACAGGACCTAAGACATTTTATATTTAAAAATGTTTTTAATTGCTTTTATGAATAAAATATATTATGGACAGTATTGTCTTATGAAAGAAATTTTCAATGAAGAATTCAATTTTACAAGGATATTTTTTTTTTTTTTCTTAGAATATTTTACATTTACAAATGATTACATTTTTTTTTTTAAATTCCATATTAATTTTTAAGACTTAGGTCATATTGTTATTAAATAAAAACTATATTTACTAATCACAAATGGAAAAATTTATTACAATTTTGCAAGCCCCAATATTTTAAAAAGAATTTAAACATTTTTTTATGCACTTGTAACTGTGCCAATTTTTGTAAATATGGATGTCTATACGTGACATTATCAGAAAATAGGAGCAATAACCATAATAAATGGAAAATTTATTGATAATTTAAACATTTCCTTAACAAGTGTCTTTCTTGTACTTTAGACTGGTGCTACACAATCACAAAGAACTGTACCAAATAACAGAGACTACATCACTTGAGGACTATCAATAGCTGCAACAACTAAAATGGATAGCACATGTAATTCAAAGAGAAAATGATGACATAATCAAGATGTTGATGTTCTACACCACTTCAAACAAAAGGTTAAGAAGGAAACTGCCATGAATAATGGAAAGAGCAATAACGGCAGACTCGAGAAATCTATTCTCCTGAAAAATTGTTTTAAGAGAAAGATTTTTATAAATTTCAACTGATCGACAATAGTGAATGTCAAATGTTTCCTTATAAGGAAACGACTTGCATTCCCATTCCTCTACAGTTTTATTTTAATATTACCAAACAGGTTTTCTTATCTGCTTACCAACATTCTCATTAATGTTGTTATATTTACTGAGACAGGAAATGATCCTAAAACCTCATCTCAAAATTTTGGATATAAATCTTTTGGGGATTGATATAGAATAATTTACAATTATCGGTAGAAAAGATTTTTTGGGAGATAAATATTGGTGAGCCAGTTTGAAAGATATAAAATTGCCCCACCCGCAAGGAGAAAGAAGTCCAACTTCACTGGAGGCAGAAGCAGCAAAGGCAAAAAAAAAAAAAAATTAGTTGGCCAAAGTCATAGAGAAAAATATTCCAAGGTCGTGTCGAGCACTAAAATGTATTTCGGTTAATAATTAGGTTCTTGATTTATGGACAAAAGCCTGAGTCAAGGAAGGCAGCAAAGAGTGCAAAATGGATGCCAGAGACCCTAAGAAGGGAGGGGGGAATCTCTCACACACACACACCCCTCCACACATGCAAGCTCTATAGGGAGGGGGCTTTGCAAAGTGGGAAAACTTTATGGATTTGAGTGAGAGAGAGAAACAATGTGAGGCTCTTTGAATGCATACACACACATTTCTGTCTAACTTGTAGCTCCCATATATATATATATATATATATTTCAAAGAGGATAGAATCCAGGTAGAACTCAATGCCCAGAACAGAGTAAGAATATAATATAAAAGGCTCAAACACTAATATTCCATGGTTATAATTTATTACATTGGAATCTTAACCACAATCCTACACATACACTCTCAATAAAATTTTGTTTTTTTATACCCAGAGTTATATTTTCAGATTTCTTTTTGAATTTGTAGGTCTGATGAATTTGATTATGATTCCAATGTGATAAATTACATCCATGGAATATTAGTGTTTGAGCCTTTTATCTATATATATACACACACACACACATTTTTATATATATATGTGAACATTGAAGTCAACACTTAGAGGCAACAGTCTGTTTCATGCTCAACGCAATGGTCAGGTGGGCCTGATGATTGTGTCTAGCATGAAAGTTTTGTCTTCGATGTTCACTTTTATATTTACACACGCTCTATCTCTGATATTGAGCACTTTATCCCATAAATATAGCACACTTTAAAACTATATTTCTTTATTTATATATATATATATATATATATATATATCTCACACACAGAGACTATTAGCCAAAGCTGCTTTATCTCTCCCACCAAAATAAATCTCAAACATTTACTCTACAGTCTACAGATCAAAGCGCGAGAGAGAGAGAGGACAAGGTAAAGTGCACAAGATGTCAACTGAAAAGGCAACAAATTGAGTTTAAATGAACTTTAAATAAGGGAAGAAAATTTTGTTTTATTTTTTACAAGGGTAAGGATTAGAGTTCATCTGGTAATCCTTCATTATTCAATTCAAATCTAACTTTCAGCTGGAAATCGTAACCTGATTTCTGCGTTATTATTTAAAAAAAAAAAAAAAAAAAAAAGAGGAAAGGTCGGAATGAGAATTCCTGTTGTAATTTACCAATTAGGCTAAATTACAACTGGCTGGTGGGATGGGGGACATAACCATTATCGCAATGGATTTTACAAGTGAGTAAATCTACACCTGATGGTTGCTTGCAATGGAATTTGAAAATCTGATGTGAAAAGTCAAGATAATAAAGTAATTTGAATTTTTTCAAACATACCAGAATACCCAGCGATCTGGTTTTTCCTGTGGACATTTGGAGAGACAAAAAAGCAGTACAATGAATTAGTAACTCTTTTTAACTCAGGACATAAGAGGGTTTGGTTTACTTTCATTGTTTTTGTTTAGTGGCATACGAACACCTCTACAAGTTATTTAATGCCGAAATCTAAATATTTTGTTCATAATTTCATATCATTTGTAGTTGATCTATTGTAGATGTTATAGGTATCGGTAATTTTGCTATAAAAATGTATTTTTTTTTTTTTACTTTCCTAGTGTTTTGAAGAACATCAATTAAGAAGAGGTTTGACACTCCTCAAAACCTCCCACACGGACAGACGCCTTGCAGGCAGATGTAGTTTATTGTCATACTCAAGACTACTCAATGGGAGGGGGGTGCTTTTGCCCCTGTGCAGAGGTGCATTTGGCATATTTCTACAAACCCAGTCAACAGGACGTGGACTTAACAGTGTTTTCAATAATAGGATTGTGTGAAATAGGAAACAACTCCCCCACCATTTGCTGCTGGAAGAAAGAACAGAGATAAACATGCTGACACTAAACTATGTCAGATAATGGCCAAAATTCAAAAATTAGAATTTCCTATTTCGTAATCCCATTCATCCATTGTGTCTTGAGTGTAGATTAACTGAGGTCAATCTAGCTGACCTTTGCTGTGTGATGACAAAAGAGCACAACACCATCAAAACCTAACCATCCTACCTGTTATTTACATATTTGTTGGTTTTATCACAAAGCTTCAGTCATTTCTTCTTTATCCTTCATTAACCAACTCTTTAATTCACTGATTCGCAAACTTTTTTTTTTTTTTTAATGCACTTGTAGAATAACTTAAACTCTGGTGCACACTTTCAATGTAATAAGAAAAACTTGTCATAAAATATGAAAATTTGGCTTAGCATCCCCAAAGAAGATTACTGGCACAGTTTTAATTTAAAGAGATTTATGATGTATTTTTTTTTTTTTTTTTTTTTTTTTTTGAGAGACTGATAAGGGAAAGGATTATTCACTCCCTCTTAAAGATTAAAGAATTTAGAAATAAAGCAAGTTTAAAATATCAAATTAAAAAGACATGACTTAGACATGTTGAAGAAGAAAAAAGACAAAGAAAGGAGTCCTTTCACTACACACAGTGTTTGTCAACCATTTTTAATTCAGTCAAGGAAAGAAAATAATTTTCCACTCCTCCTTAAAGATTAAGGAATTTAGCATTTGGTTTAAAACATCAAATGACAAACACTTGACTTTGATATGGAAGACATATGATTGGTAGCTTTTTAGAAATAAAGGTTTTTTTTTTTAAATATAAAAATAATTAATAAATTACACTTCTGTTGTGTTTTCATTTAAATGAATTTATGAAGAATCTGTTATTTTTCTTTTTAGAGAGGCCAATAATTATTGATTTAAATCCATTGTTGAAGGCAAAAGGGAAAGGATTATCCACTCCATCATTAAGGAGTTTAGCATCCAGTTCAAAACATCAAATGACAAAGAACTGACCTAAACATGTTTGGTTTCTCCAGCTTTTTAAAAATAAAAAACTTTTTCTTTTTTTTAAATAAATTACTCTTCTCTTAACTTGGAGCACACCTGACTACCTTCCAGGGCACATTAAAGCGCCCGGGTGTACCAGCCGAGAAACACTACACTACAGTCATTTGTTTGTTGCTTTTTTTTCTTTATTCCTGTTGTATCGTTTTTAGAACATAAGGGGAGAGGAACACAAAGCAATTCTACTGAAGTTTGAGTAGCAAGTGAATGTTTATGGTAGCCAAAGATTGACTGTCTTACAAGTCTAAAAGGCTTTATTAACTATGGTATTGCTATTTACCAATAACTGAAGTAGGAAGTAGATTCATATTTCTGCAAGGTGATTGCAAACTGTCCTAGCTGGAATTTTAACTTTCAATTTTATATGCTTAACATTAAATTGACATGGCAGCCATCTGCTTGGTTTCTCTAGCTTTTCAAAAATAAAGATTTTTTTTTAAAAATTCCTCTTCTGCTAACTTAGGCTGCCTCTGGTTACCTTTCAGGGGCAAGAAATGTTGTTTTTATCTATTAAGTTTATTATCCTAGGAGACGGGGGGGGGAGTGGATCGAGAACAATCTACTCTTGTAGATTAAATAAAGGGTTCAGTTCAGAATTGCCTGATGGATATCCTGGATCAACAGATACCTAAAGAAAGCCAGAAGTGACAATGGCTGAAACATTGTAATAATAAAAAATAAAGATAATGACAATAGTTCAAGTGTAAATGATGTAAATAACGCCAACTCCTCAGCACAGAAATTCAGACTTTCCCCCTGTTACTATGTGTACGTAGGCAAACATTCAAACTTTTAAACCGACTACCAATAATCAATCCAGGTCATTGCTGTTTTGCAATTTGTAGTGAATAATGCTCACAAACTGGCCATAGTCAGGTAGATCACAGCCCCACAGAATCGAGAAGGTTTAATCTGAAAACTAGAACCCTCAAAAGACACGTGTTTCTGTCTGTCCGGAAAGTTACTTTTTTTCTTTACTTACAAGAAAAGTAAAGTCACTCTCTTCACTTCTGAGGACATTTCAACCAGCTTCACTTAAGACTTCTTCAGATTAAATACTTGAGTACAATATGAGAGCGGGACGATCAACTGGAGGAATGAAAGACAAAGCAGAAAACAAGTGAATAGTGTTATAATAATTTCTATCTCACACCTCCTCCTATAACAGGTAAGATTTTATTAGGTTGGTGCAAAAATAATGTCGTTTTCTCACATATGTTACTATGTGAGAAAACGACATTATTTTTGCACCAACCTAATGAAAATCACATGGTAATCAACCATTTTTTTTTTCAGTTGATTCTTAGCAACTGTTATCAGATAGAATTTTAAGATTCCAATGATTGTCTTGGTGCCTGTCACCACAAAAAGGAATTTCTGCTGAAAAAAAAGTTTCAAAAGAAAAAGAGGGAACATGAAATATGATGAAAATAGTCATTCGTTGAATTAAAAACAACTCATAACAAAGTTCCTTTTTTTTTTGATCAAATTCATCCCCCACCGCATTCCAATAGCACAATTTTTTTTTTTTTTTTACCCAAAGATAAATCCCTGAAAACATTATTTCAGTAAAAGAAATAATAATGCCATCTCAAGTGTAAACAAAGAGGAAATTTGATCTGAACTTTACCAAAAGTAATTCAAGAAAACTTCAAAAATATTTATTTGTTGCGTTGCTGCTTTGCATATTTTAAAACATTTTTTTTCTGATTTGGTGGAAAAAGAAATTTACACTGAATATTTTTCAAGCATGAAATGTTTTGAAAAGAATTTTATTTTTTCATTTTTAGAAGTTAGAATTTTTTTTTTTTTTGTACAGAAGTTCAAAAAGGAAATTAGTTAACAGTATCAATTCAATAAGTATTTATCAATTTTTAACTTTTTTTTTTATAGTAGCTTGTTTCTTTTGTTTGAATGGCATTTGAACTCCTTAAAGGTCATTTTAATGCTGAAATATAATTTTACTTGTAGCCATTTGTAATTTTATAGTAGCTTGTTTCTTTTGTTTTGTTCGAATGGCATTTGAACTCCTTAAAGGTCATTTTAATGCTGAAATATAATTTTACTTGTAGCCATTTGTAATTTTATAGTAGCTTGTTTCTTTTGTTTTGTTCGAATGGCATTTGAACTCCTTAAAGGTCATTTTAATGCTGAAATATAATTTTACTTGTAGCCATTAGTAATTTTATAGTAGCTTGTTTCTTTTGTTTTGTTCGAATGGCATTTGAACTCCTTAAAGGTCATTTTAATGCTGAAATATAATTTTACTTGTAGCCATTTGTAATTTTATAGTAGCTTGTTTCTTTTGTTTTGTTCGAATGGCATTTGAACTCCTTAAAGGTCATTTTAATGCTGAAATATAATTTTACTTGTAGCCATTTGTAATTTTATAGTAGCTTGTTTCTTTTGTTTTGTTCGAATGGCATTTGAACTCCTTAGAGGTCATTTTAATGCTGAAATATAATTTTACTTGTAGCCATTAGTAATTTTATAGTAGCTTGTTTCTTTTGTTTTGTTCGAATGGCATTTGAACTCCTTAAAGGTCATTTTAATGCTGAAATATAATTTTACTTGTAGCCATTAGTAATTTTATAGTAGCTTGTTTCTTTTGTTTTGTTCGAATGGCATTTGAACTCCTTAAAGGTCATTTTAATGCTGAAATATAATTTTACTTGTAGCCATTTGTAATTTTTCTTTTACAAAAATGTACTGGTGGTAATTTTATTTCCTTATAAAAATGTGATGCCAGTAATTTCTTTTACTATGAAAATGTAATTGTACACTTTCATAGTGTTTTGACCCCAGTTTGGGGGCTAACTATTTTCCCATACCTGGGACCCTTAACAGGAGCTACCACACCAAATCAGGGTGGACCTGGGAACACCAGCAATTAAGAGGTGGTTCCACACTCCTCAAAAACCTCATCAGAGGCCTTGTTGCCAGATGTAGTTTATCGTCATACCGAGGATGATTTATAATAAATAGCAATTTCTTTAGTTTAATAAATTTTAAAATCAGAATAAAAAAAAAAAAAAAAAAAAAAAAACCCTTATAAGATGCAATTAAATATTTTAATATCAAATAGGAAAAAAAAGAAGAAAAATAAATGCAACAAGTAAAACTCAACAAAAGTATCATTTAACTACTTTTTTTTTTTTAATTTCTTATATGCCTATAATATACTCAAGTATAAAAAAATTATTCATTCTAAATTTAAAATAAGATTATATAGAATAAAAAATTATACTATTTACATTATTCAGACTATTGTCCTCATCTTTGTCGCCATATTTATTACAACGTTGTACAGTCCGGCCTTCTTCAGATGGTTGGAATGTCGAACTGAACCCTTTATTTCACTCGCTGGGGTAGACAGTTCTAGTTCCACATGCCATGTCTAATGGATGTCAGTTATCTCCTGTTAATTCCCCTCTCAAAGTTATCCACCACCTTAACTTGGTATTGAAGTCATACTCTTTTTGGGTCCTGTCACTGGATCTAACTAACACCTTTATCCACTGCGCCATGTGTCCTTGAAGACATCTGTGTATGAATTTGTGGGACTTATAAACTTCATGTCTTCAGCAACCAAGTGGAAAAATCAGGCATGGCTGACCACATATGGAGAGAGAAAAGGGAGATCACCAGGTTGAAATCATAGACAAAGAACATCATTGGAAAATTTGTAAACTTAAGGAATCAACACATATGCTAAAATCTCCCAAGCCGACAAAGCATAGAAATGAATACAATATGGGAACCAGTAATAAGGAGTGCCAGAGAAAAACGATAAGAACAAAAATTGCAATATGAGCTCTGGTAAAAAAATATGCAATGATAACAGCAAAAAAATGAAATATGAGCACTGGTAAAAAAAGATTGCTGAAGAAACCCAGAAATTCATACACAGATGTCCTCAAGGATGGATACATGGCACAGTGGATAAAGACGTTAGTTTTAGATTCAGTGACCCAAAAAGAGTGTGAGTTCAATACCTGTTTAAGTATTAGAGGGAAATTATCAGGAGATAACTGGTATTAGACAGGGCACGTGGAACTAGAACAGTGAGTGAAATAAAAAGGGTTCAGTTTGACATTCCAACCACCTGAAGAAGGCCGGAGCGTACAATGGCCGAAATGTTGTAATAAATATGGCGACAAAGATGAGAACAATAGTCCGAATAATTAAGTAAATAGTGTACATAATACTTCATCTCAGAAAAAAAAAGACTATATTTAGAAACTCTTGGTTAAAGAAAAAAAAAAAAAAATTTTAAATAATACCATTGACTTGATTCTCGTTGTCTTTTTTAATTCAGTTTTGTAAAAAGTGGGGGTGACAGTAGAAAACTATTGTTGTTTTGCTGTGTTTTTTAAGAAACGAGTTTAATTTTTATAGAATAATCCTTATAGTTGTTAATTCTGTTTGAAACAAATCTCGAAATGAAACATTAATTTGTCTTTTTTTTTAAGGAATTTTTTTTTAAATGTTTAGCTTTCATTGTCATTAAAAGGAAAATAAAGGTCAATGATTGAGGATGAGTGACTATCTCTATATCCCAATATTTTCAAAGTGTCTAAAATTAAGAAATTAAAATTAAAGAATTCGAAAAAGACATTTATTTTTAAACTAAAATGTTTTTCCATTTTTTTTTTTTTTTTAAATGCTAAACGTGTGTGTATAAAAAGCAGAGATAAATTTCAAGGGAAAAAAAGTACCAATTCCTATGTGAATCGTTTTTTTTTATGGAAGTGTTTTTATAAAAAAACAAAAGTGGAATTTGCTTATTTGCAATTCAATCAGAAATCAAAAACTTTAACAATTTCCTTAAAAGGAGAAGAGAAACATTTTTCTTCATTCATCAGAGGTTTTTTATTTTTTTTTTATTTATGTTTTTTCTTCAATATCAAAGCCAAGAAGAGAAATTATTAAATTTTTTTTTTTTTTTGGAAGTTTTGTCAATATTTTGTTTTGTATTCTTCGAAATTCATTTTGCAGGTTTGTTTTTTTTTTTTTTAATGGATCCAATAAATTAGTTTCAAATAAGTAATTGAATAAAAAAAAATGACGCAAATAAGCAAAATGCGATGTTTAATTTAAAAATGTCCATCTTGATCGAAAAAGACTAAAAAGAGGAAATATTTTGGTCAGTGTCTTTAATGTTGTAAATAAATTAATTAAAAAAAAAAAAAAGGTTTTTAAGTAAAAAAAAAAAAGAAAAAAAAAAAGTCGCTTTTTTTCTTTATTTCTGTCAATTTCATTTTTTTTTTAATTTAAATTATTTTTACGTAAATGAACAAAAAAATAAAAATATTGATTTTTTTTTTTACCAAACAAAAAGGTTTTTAAAAAATACTTTAAATAATTTGTGCAATTTTTTTCCCCCCCCGATTGTTTCTTTTTTATTTTGTTTTTCTTTGTTAACCAAAAAAAATTAAAAATCCTGAAAAAACTGACAAATCTTAGTTTATGTAACATTTTATTTTCGAAGATGATTTTAATTTAAAGTTTAAACTAAAGAAAATTTATTCAAATTTTAACAATTAAGTTTTTTGTTTAATTTAATTTTGATAATTTTCAAGTTTTAATTGCAATTATATTTTCAAATTGTCTTTATTTGTTCGTTTTTGTTTTTTTTCGGTAAAAAAAAAAAAAAAAAAAAAAAAAAAAAAACTGCGAAAAATTCGCTGACAGATTTTCTTTGAAAATCTTTTTCTGTAAAAGTTGCCGAAATGAAAATTCCAAAGATTTTCCCAAAAAACAATTTTTAGTTTTTGCTAAAAATAAATAAAAAGCAAGAAACTAAAAATAGTTGAATTTTTATGGGGCATTTTTTTCGTCCAGCGAAGAAATACTAAAAAAAAAAAAAAATTAAAAAAATAGTCACCGAAAGAAAAAGTAAAAATAAAATTAAAGCCAAAATTCGGGAAATGCTTTGTTGAATGAAGAAAGTTTTTTTTTTTTTTTTTTTTTGTAAATGAAACGTAATAAATTTTTTAGCTTTTCTTCGACTCTTTGAATAAAAATACCACAAGGAATTTGGTTTGATTTTTTATAAGGCAGAAGATTAAAAAAAAAAAAAAAAAAAGCTCATCTTTTTAAAAGGATCTTCTAAAAAAAAAAAAAAAAAAAAAAAAAAAAAAATGGTAATTAATTTTAGACATCGATTCCATCTTGGAAAAAAAAGTTTTTATGCAACAGAAAAAGAATTATCTAGAAAGACATTTTACGTTTCTTTGCAGCTGTAAGTAAAAATAAAAATATTACTTTTTTTTTTTTTTCTTTCCTAAACAAAACAACTTTTTTTGCTAAATGCGAATAATGATGAAGGATTTTGTTTTGACTTTTGAATCTTTGCGAAGGAACCGGATTACAAAGACAACAAACGGAAGAAGACACAAAAATAGATTCTTTATTTCTATATTTTTAACAGGTAAACAACATTATTATTATTAACCAAACAGTTTAATATTTATTATTTATTGATCCTAACTTTTTTTAGGAGGAAGAATTTATAGCAACCAAACAAAAAAAAAAAAAAAAAAAAAAAAACGGAGTTTATCATTTGAAGAAATATCAAGTTTGTTTTTTTTAAAGAAAAACTTTTTAAAGAGAGAAAGAAAAAAGGCAAACAAAAATCTAAAAAGTTTTTTAAAAAAATGTACAATTTTCGATTTTTTTTAAAGTATTTATACTATAGAAATAAAAAGAAATGAATTTATTTCCTCACAATCAAAAAGCAATTGCCATTTTTTGAAATAATTATTAAATTATTTGAAAAAAAAAAAAAAAGTTTCTTTCATTCATTTAGAGTCGGTAACGATTCAATTTTCTAAAATAAAAATAAAAAAAATACAAATTTTGAAAAGAAATCCTAAATAAATACGAATTTATTTAGAATTTAAAAACTTTTTCTCTTTTTCTAAAGAAAAAAAACTTTTTTTTTCTGCCAAAAAACAAAATGACTGAAAGTTCGACAAACACGCAATTCAAACTTTTAATTCCAAAGTAAATATTTCAACAAAACTTCTCTAATTATTTTTTTCTTTAAAAAGGATTTTTTAAGAAACATAAGTAAAAAAAAAAAAAAAAAAAAAAAACTTTTAAAGCAAAAGAAAATTTAAAATAATTATTTATTATTATAAATTTCTTCTTCTTTTTAGTTTTTAAAAAGTTTTAAAGAAAGTAGAAATTAAATAACTAATGACCAAATTTTCACAAGTGTAAAATATTAATAAATATTTAAATTTAAAAGAATCAAAATTAAGTGGAAAATTCCAAAAGGTCAACTTTTCTGCTGTTTTTGAGGGAACAAAAAAACTTTTCTAAACACTCACTTGTCTAACCAAAATGTCCAGGGTGTAGCCAAAGGAATTCCTTTTTCGTCCGACTGCCTTTGTTCTTCGTTAAGGTAGCCGTCGTCCGGCGGGGTAAAACCATCAGCGTTCTGGTCATCAGGGTCACCGTCGTCTGGAAGTGATTGGGGGACAACGCAGCCATTGTTATCCTCGACGAACCCCGCGGAGCTTTGGGCAGCCGCCATTGCAGCAGCAGCGACTCGCCTGACCACGTGATCATAACAAATGACGTCACAAGTCACACGGTTTGGTTAATGAAATCAACAACAGGTTGTCCGTCTCTCTTCATCTATCTATCTATCTACCTATCTATCTCAGTCTCTTCATATCTATCTATCTATCTATCTCAGTCTCTTCATATCTATCTATCTATCTATCTATGATCTATCTATCTCAGTCCTTGTCATATCTATCTAGCTATCTCAGTCCTTGTCATATCTCTATCTAGCTAGCTATCTCAGTCCTTGTCTAGCTATCTATCTAGCTATCTATCTCCCGAAAGTTCAAATGTTTTTTTTTCTTTAGTCATTTTAAAAATCTAAGTCGAAAAGAGAGAATGTAAGCGTGACGATAAGAATTTCCTGGTCCAAATTTTGAGTGACTGTGCAGAAAGATTCTAAGAGTCTATTTCTGACTTTTAAACAGTCTATGTTTTACAAGCATAGACGTGAAAGTTTGGTCATTAATCATTTAAAAAAGCATTCCTTGCCACATCCCAAAAATGTCATCAATACTGGAAAGAACACTAACAGTGAACTTGAAAAACTTATTTTACTGAAAAACTCTTTTCAAAGGAAGATTTCAATTCAACCGACAGCCGACGTCAACCGCCAAATGTTTCCTTAAAATGAAATCTTTATCTCCATAATCTTTATCGCCATAATCTTTATGTAATAATTGATTGATAAGAAGGGAGATTGGAAACTCCCGATGATTTTTTGAAAGAATTTCTTTATTTTTAAATTTTGTTGAATAGCGAAAATAATTTAAAATTATTTCTATATTTAAATTCTTTGAGAACACCCAGGATGCCCCTGTTCAACAAATCGTTCTGTGCTACAGCTAAAAGTAAAACTAATCGAAAAATATAAGTTATAATAAAAATCATGCCCCTGAAATTGAAATTATTGTCTTTTCATCGTCCACCTGTTTAAGGATTGACGGAAGGCAGTCGAAGAAAATCCTTGAATGTCTTATCAGAGTAAATTTGTTCACATGTTTTTAATTTCGAATAAGTCTATAGTTGCACAAAAGAAATTTTTAAACTTAACCACGATTCTCGATTGTTAATAGGTAACGTACTCAGAAAAAAGGAGCCGATTTCGTTGTTTAAAAAAAAAATAGAAATAGAGAAATAGCAAACGAATTCTCGTTGCATTTGAGACTCACACATCCGAAAGATACACACGGGAATTATGTGTCAAAATTGCCACCAAAGAAACAAACTTTCTTTATGAGAGATTGGAAAAATTCATACAACAAACTTTTTCACTTAATATCTTTCATAGAAAAATCTTTTGTCTAAGTTAAATTCAACCTTTCAATCAAAGGCAGACAACTTTTTAGACATTGAACTTTTCCTCTATACTTTTGCACACATCATTACAAAGAAATTGTGTATATAAAATTTAATCTGTTGTTTCGACATCGTTGCCACGCTAAAGAAATTTAACTTGGATAATACAGTATTTTCCAATTCTAGACCAGCAAGAAATTACTTTAAAGTAAAAGGTTTTTCCTGAAGCTACCAGTGTACCGAACATATTTTCAGCTTTTCAGGACACAATTCAAGAAACTTTCTCATTCAACGAAATTTGCTCTTTGGTAAACAATTTTCTTTTAGAAGCAAGATTTATTAGAATTATTTTCAGGAGTACAAAAAATTAAATTTCATTTAGTACGAAACAGAAACTTTTTGAAACATACATCAAGTAAATATTTGTTGCGGGGCCGATAAGGATGACGGCCTCGCAAGCTTTTTGAAGAAAGGTGTGAACAGCCAAGACAATGAGAGGACAAAGGCAGAGGTTTAAAAATAACAAACGTCGATTTTTATTTTTCCAATATGTACAAGGGTGTCCTGTCTAGAGAAATATGCTTGTATCGGTGTCGGGTCCGGTATGACTGGTTTCGGCCAGGAGGAGTTGATCGGTTGTATCGGCGGAACCGAGTGTAGAGTTGTCAGCGGAGGTAGCTGGTCGACTGCCGGATTGGAGAGTTGTTGGAGGTAGTAGCTGGTTGATTGATGAGGTTTGAAGATTAGTCAGGTCGGTTAGGGCGAGTCCCTAAACAGGACCGAGTCAGTGTAGTGATACGACTTCCAGAGCGGATCAACGGCGAGGGCGGGATTGCGCCGAAGGGTAACACTTGACGAATCTGGAGTCAGAGAAGCGATAGGTCTTCCTGGGCGGATCGACCGCGGAAACGGGATCACGCCGAAGAGTATTACTATTCACTCGACGAAAGCATTGGAAGCTCACAAAGGTAGCGTACGGATTCTACACTTTGATCCAGGCCCCCAGCCGAGCAGCTTGAGTTCTGTCGAAAAAGAGGGGCTAACAATGTATGGAACGGTTTGTTCAAGTACTCCCTGGCTAGAGGGAGTAGAAAACCGTAAATATAAAATTACTCCTAATGTTGTTCGATGTTTCGGTATCACTGCTTTAACCGATACTCTCAAGGTATGGTTTTTGGATTCAACCATATTGGGCCAGTCATCCAGTTTCTCGCATGCTGCGAGATCAGGGGTTGTGAAGGTCAAGGCTGTTTTTCTAAAGAGCGGCCAATGGCGGCCGCGACATATTCAAAGTTCTATTTTACCAAACATATTCTCACAGTGAACATTTTGAGTGGCAAGTTCATTCAACTTTTTATGAACTCAGATAAAAAAATATTCCATTAGTAAAGACTTTAATTCCAGTCAAAGGGAAGTAACCCCTATGCTTGTACAGCATTACAGACATAAACATGAATATTCTTTGTTTGTTATATCAGATCATCCCATAAGTTCTGTCCGAATTTTGAATAAAGAAAACAAGTGACCAAATGTTACATTTAATTACAGATTCAATCAACAATGTATTTTCCCAGATTATTTATGACTTCCTTCCATCTATTAACAAGCTTACTAATTCCATTATTGCAAAATTCTTTTGGCTTTGATTCGAAGAACTAACAAATGTCAGTTTTAACCTCTTCCTGTGTTACAAAAGCTGTTTCTTCCAAATGATTCTGTAAGCTACGAAACTGTTGAAACTTGACTAATGCATGGAATAATAATGCAACACAAAATGTACTTAGAACAAAATGTATTGAAACAAGAAAGTGTACACAATATTTACATATAGTCTTTTGTATATTCCTGGGAAGACCGTTCCTGGAGAATGTGTTGACTGAGTCGCAGTCGGGCAGAGTCTCTGGTTGGATCTCTCGATTCCTCTCACTCTCTTCCCGGTACCAGCCATATTTATATGGTCGGTACTCCACTATGCAAATTAGGTGGATCCTACCACAACACCCCCTCCCAAGCCTTGGAATCCCTTTTGGATTTCAAACTGGCTTCCTATATGGGTTGATGATTATGACTATTTCTTTGTAGATCCATTTGCATACTTTTAATATTTTTTTCGTTTTGGATTCACGTCCAATGGGTCCGTGAATTTTCGTTTCCTACCGGATCTTCTCGGTTCAGGAATATTCTGCGGAGGTTCTACTTGAAACATATCATACATTACATCAATGGGATCTTCCTCCTCATCCGGTATACTCTCTTCATGCTCTAGAACGTAACATTTTTTAAGTTGGTTCTGGTGCCTTTTATGAGTATTCTTCGGCCCTTTAATTATGTAAATCAGGTCACCGATTCTCTTGTCCACTATGCCTCGCTCACAGAACTCAACGTTGTTTTTGTAGCACTTGAAAAACACCTTCTCTCCGGAAGTGTATCTTTTTCTCGCTGTATACATAGTATTCTTTACTCTATTTTTCCCTGGCAAAAGCTTGTCAAACACTGACTTAACTTTCCTAGCGAACATTAGTTCAGCTGGTGCCATGTTTGAGTGTGTTCTCTGGTTTGGCGTAATTCTGTATACCTGTAGGAATTGCTGAAGCGCCTTTTCCGTTGGAACTCCTGAGGCTTTCTTCAGCGCGCGCTTTAAAGTATCGACAAATCTTTCTGCGAGTCCATTGGACCTCGGATGATACGGCGGCGTCGTTATGTGGTTAATTTGATATAAGTCACAAAATTCCTTAAATTCTTCAGAAGTGAATTGTGTACCATTGTCACTCACAATACACTCTGGCACACAGAACCGTGCAAATAGTTCATGCAGAAAAGTTGTTGTGGTATTGGACGTAGGCTTTTTGCAGCGTAGTACTTCCGGCCATTTTGTAAAACTATCTACCACTATTAAGTAGTAATAATCTTCTACTGGACCAGCGAAATCAATGTGTAACCTTGTCCACGGATGATCCGTCTTGGGCCATGGTTTGTGTACTATAGGTGGTGCCTTAGCTGCTAACGCACACCCTTTACATCGATGAACCATGTTTGCGATATCCACATCCATTCCTTTCCAATATACAAAGCTTCGCATTAAGCTTTTTGTTCTATTAACCCCCGGGTGACCCATATGAAAGTCCCGTAGTATTCTTTTCTGCAACTTTTTTGGTACTACTACTCTCTCACCATATAATAAAAATCCGTCACAAATTGAATAAATCTCCTGCACTTTTTGGTCATTTGCTACCATTTTGCTTTTTATTTCTAAAATGAAATCATCGCTTTCAGCTTCTTTTTTGATTTCCTTTATGTAACCGGTAGCTCTCTTAAAATGTTGTTTACCATCCTTTTCACCTCATAATCTGCTCTGATATTTGCAATAATTGATTCTTCGAATCTTTCTTCTTGACTCGGTACGAGTCTTGATAAACTATCCGCATGAATTATATTTTTGGATGATAGGTGCTTTATGTGAAAATCATAATTGAGAAGAATGGTACCCCCTCTCAACAGACGATTTGCCGTATAACCGGGTAGCCCTTTCTTCGAACCAAAAATAGTGATCAGAGGTTTATGATCCGTTTCAAGAATAAAATGTCTACCGTGGATGTATCTTTGAAATTTTGTTATGGCAAAAATGATACTCAGCGCCTCTTTTTCGATCTGTGAATAACTCATTTCTCCTGGGAGTATAGCTCTCGAAGCATGTGCAATTGGTTTTCTAGAACCATCTGGCATTATGTGTTAAATACACGCTCCTATCCCGTATGAACTGGCGTCACTTGCCACTACAATATCAAGTTTTGGATTGTAATGGGTTAAAAAGAGGTCTGATGTAAGCATTTTCTTTATTTCATCAAAGGCTTTCTGACATTCTACCGTCCATTCCCATGCCTTGTCTTTTTTTAGTAGTTCATTCAACGGAGATCTTAGATTGTACATTCCTTTAATGAACGCTTGATAATAATTTGCGAGCCCCAGAAAACTCTGTAGCATCGCCACATTAGTGGGCGTCGGCATGTCTCTAATCGCAATGGACCTTTCCGGATCTGGAAATCTGCCATTTTTGTTGATTATGTGACCTAAATACTTAATTTCCTCCAAACCAAATTCGCACTTTGACTCTTTGACTTTAAATCCAAAGTCCTGAATTTTTTTAAATACTTGATTGAGATGCTCTCGATGTTCGTCGACGGTTTCGCTCCTTACTATGATGTCGTCTAAGTAGGCGCACGCAAAGTCTAAGTCATCCAACATGACGTCCATAGCTTGTTGAAAAATGGCTGGTGCCACTTTAATACCAAAAGGAAGCCTGTTGTACTTGAATAACCCTCTATGCGTGTTTATCCCTAGTAACTTCGAACATTCTTCTTCGACGGGAATTTGGAGATAGGCATCTGATAAGTCGATTTTTGAAAATATAACTCCACCATTTAGCTTGTTAAAAATCTCCTCCGGACTCGGTAACGGGTAATGGTAGTCCTTGATTACCGAGTTCAACCCTGTGGAAAAATCAACACAGACTCTGATTTGGTTTGTTTTCTTTTTTATGCACACAATCGGCGCAGCCCATGAATTAGATTCTACTTTCGAAATAATTCCCATTTTTTCCAACCTATCAAGTTCTTCGTTAATTTTCTCTACACTTGCGAAAGGCACGTTACGTTTCTTTTTAAAAATTGGCATAGTATTTTCCTTTAATTCAAATTTAGCTTCAAACTTGTTACATCTTCCAAGACCAGGTGTGAAGGTTTCCGGAAACTTTTCCTTTAATTCATCTTTAATGTCCTGACTTGTTTGCGTATTACTTTCTACTTTTCTGCAGAAAGAGTTTAACGGTTTATCCCATAATTCAAATGTTTCAATAAAATCTGTACCCATCAAGTTTTCTCCATTTTTCAGAATGAAAACCTTTATTTTTTTAACGATCCCGTTCAATTTCATGGGAAGTACAACCTCGCATTCGAAGATAATTTCCTTTCCAGTTACCGTTCGAGCGCGTTTCGTTGACTTCATTATTGTAGGCCTTTTTAAAATTTTCCATATTTTATAGTTCATTATTGTTAAATCTGAACCCGAATCGAGTTGAAATTTGATATTCTTTTTAAATATTTCAGTCGTCACATATTTCCTCAAATCTCTATCTGATTTGATATTCGAATTTGTTTGTCTAATTCGGCTATTGAATTTTTTCGTTTTACAACACGATCCTTTGTGTCCCTTCTTGTGGCACACGAAACATTTCTTATTTCTATATGGGCAATTTACCTCCCAGTGTCTTTCGTTGCAACGTCTGCAATTATATGGTGGAACCTTTTTTTCCTCCTTGTTCTTCTTATTTAATTTTTCTTGTCTATTTTTAAAATACGCCGAATTTTTACTCCAATTTTTCTCTGATGGGTAATTTGACTGTTTTTTTATTTTTTTTAATATAAGCAATGCCAGCTTCTTCGATTTTTTGAGACTCTTTCTTTAAACTTACGGCCCGCTGACACTCCTCTGCTAACTTTTTCAGGGTAAGGTTTTGTTCAGATTCGAGTTTAGACAAAACTCTACGTCTTATTTCGGCACTCTTACTGGATACCAGTCCTTGAGCAAAAATTAAACACTTAAATTCTTCAACCGTAATCTCTGCCAATCTGCAGTTGTCACAATGTCTATTCACTATAGATGCAAATGTTAAATAATCCTGATCGTCGGATTTAGTGACATTCATGCATAACCATCGCTTATGCCAAAGCGACATATTTGCTCCAAACAGCTCTTTTAGCAATTTCACTGTTTCCGAGAATTCCAATTCATTCGTTCTTCTCGGTAGAATAAAATCTACAAATTTGCTATGTTCTGCTGTACCTAGCTTTCTTAGTAATAGACTGACTTTTCTTGAATTCGACCAGTTTTCACAGTCTGTGTAGAAAATATCTTCATATCGTTTAAAGTACGCTTCAAACGTTTTTTCTTCGTCTGGCACATATTTGAAAGTTTCCAGCGAATTAAATATGGTGTTATTAGAATATGAAGAATTTCCCTCATTTGCCTGATTGTTGTTTAATTTCTCCAGTATTAACTTTTGAAATTCTAAAAGTCTTTCCGCTTGCTTTTCTTGATATTTTTGCTGGAATTTGAATAATTCAGCCTGACCCAACTGCTGGGATTTGAATAATTCAGATATGACTTTGGATAATTCATCCATCTTTAGCTGATAGTGTTCATGCAACAAAGAATATACTTTTAATTTGTGTATCTATGAATATAATATAAGCTGACCAGAAAAATCGAAACAACTTACGACTTTTTATTTTATGTCTTGCTTTTACATTCAAGCCCGTGATAATCAACTTTGGTATTTTTTTTTTTTTTTATCACTTCTGTTCGCGTATTTCAATGACAAACCTCTGATCAGAAGTAAATTCGTCAGTATAAAATATTGTTGAGCAAACAAATAGTAATTTTTTAAAAGTTCGTTACCTTTTAAAATCGACACGGTGTATTTGTGCGCCTTTTAATTCCATGCACGTTTTTGTAGTCGGCCAGTTTTTTTTTAATGGGTGTCTCGTTGCAGATAACTTATTCAATTTAAAATCACCGTTATTCGTTTACGACACCTTTCAAATTTTTCTGAGTGAACGTTCCTTATGCTTAGTCGTCCTTTAACGATTTCTAAATATCCAGAAATTCAGAATCCTTCGCCGTTCCGTTAGATGTTGAACTTTTAATTAATAATTCTTTCCTTCAGCCTGGGTTCCTCAATGACTTGTCCCAATTGTTGAAGGCTATCAATTATTAATTCTTTTTTTTTCCGTATGGTTCTTTCTACCTCGTCGCCATTGTTGAAACTTGACTAATGCATGGAATAATAATGCAACACAAAATGTACTTAGAACAAAATGTATTGAAACAAGAAAGTGTACACAATATTTACATATAGTCTTTTGCATATTCCTGGGAAGACCGTTCCTGGAGAATGTGTTGACTGAGTCGCAGTCGGGCAGAGTCTCTGGAGGATTTATTGTAAAAAGATTTACAATTGTGGCACGTGGCCGATGAAGGGGAGGGGTAAAGGCTGGTCCAAACTAACTATCCTATACCTAGCTAATCAGATTCACGACCCATTCATACATTACAATTTACCCATTCACCACAAGAACTAGTCCATCCCCAAACAGACCTCCAACCACCATAATGCCACATCCTCTCAAGGGGAACCTACCAAAACGCGCCCCACACCATAAAAATTTGTTGATGAAACACATGCTATACATAAAAATCTAATAATGATAGAATGAGAGGGGAGGGGAGATGAACCCAATAATAACTAAAAGATAACACAAAATACAAACTAAACATAACATATGTTAGTAGGGAACCGTCCAACCCTCAAAAATAGAGAGGCCGCTGTATTCTGCCCCAAGGACAAAATCAAGAGGCAACTCTCGCTAAGGGAGTGGGAAGAAGGCTAAAATATTATGCGGGAATGTGAAAATATAAAGCTGACCCAGTCGAGATAAAAGGGGGCCAAAACAAACTGGGGAGGTTGGGAATCTCGACTTGGAACATAACCAAAGAGTAGTCGGGTAACAGGCCAGGAACAACACGTACTCACATTAACTAGGTACACTGAAGCTTATCTAACCTAACCAAGGGGAGGGTTCCACAGGAAACCACCCCGATGTGCAATAGGTTGACCTAGAAGAGAAAATCAAGGCTAGCCCCGGTCACACGAACCAAGCTCGCCTCTCTTACCCACCTTTCGCTAAAGACTGTCGAATACAACCGTTTTCTATCAGATCTAATCTTCATCTTGAGCTGATGCTCAAAGAATTGGATTAGATGCTGATGAGAAAGACGGTTGCCCCGCAAGACTTCCTCCTTTCGCGACGTCCAAATCACCATTCGAGCCGTGCCCAGCAGCGTCAGAAACACCATTCGTTTCACCCCGGAATACGGGGGCGACACAATGTCACACGCGTATGCGCGATCAATGGACACAAGCTGTTCGGGAGCGAGACGAGCCGTCAGCTCGCCGACATGGTCCCATAAGGGGCGGACCCGGGGGCAATGGTAGATGGCGTGCGAAGCCGTTTCTTCTAAGCCAAGACCACACCGTTCACAGTCTGGCAAATCCGCCAAACCCCATATGAAAGCCTTGTCGTTGAGAGGCAGCCGATTCCGAGCCAATCGCCAGGTAAGCGAAAACTCAGGGTTACTGAGGTAATCCGCCGCTGGCGCCAGTAGGAGCGATACTCCTCCGACAAGCCGAGCGTATCTCGTAGGGAATCCTTCGCGGGTCCCTCCACTAAACCACGATAGAAGACCTTCCTAGGCCGTGAAAGGTCACTGGACCAGGGAATGTCCCTCAAGGCCGACCGACACTCGCGAAGAAACTCCGACTCGTCCCGGGGTTTACGACGGCGCTCAACCCTCGAGATGGGGGGACTGATGG
Organism: Acanthosepion lycidas; assembly: GCA_963932145.1. NCBI lineage: Eukaryota > Metazoa > Mollusca > Cephalopoda > Sepiida > Sepiidae > Acanthosepion > Acanthosepion lycidas. The sequence continues at coordinate 93,869,616 of OZ010600.1, forward strand.
TAAGGCTAGGGAAGGCGTCCCTAACAATCCCCTCCATAATCGGATTTCTTCCAGTCAATGCGCGGCGTAGGAAAGCCAACCTAGAGGCACGGATGTGACTCAACAGGTGCGGCATTCCCAGCCCCCCATGACACGGACGTTTAATGCAGACTCGTCTGTCGACCCTGTTCACGCGTCCCCTCCATAAAATGGAGGATAGCGATTGCTCGAGCGCCTTCCGATGGGTCTCACAGAGAGGAAGTACTGACAATCGATAAAGAATCAGGGGGAAAATGTATGTAGTACACACCTCCGCCCTGCCCTTCACGGACAACCGCCGTCGATTCCAAGTCTGACCGGCAGAATCGACCTTTGCTCGTACTTCAGACCAATTCTTCTCCAGCTGGAGGTCAGGCCCGAACCACACTCCAAGAATGCGGACAGGACCGTCCGTCCAACCGAAGCGGCCCGGAAGAGCGACCCACTTCCAGGCACCTAACCGCAAGCCGGACGACTTGTCGCGGTTTATCTTGGCCCCTGTCACCTTCTCGTACCGATCAAGCGCCTTCTGTACCGCCTCAATGTCGTTGCGGGACGACACGAAAGCAGATACGTCATCGGCGTACGCGGAAACCCTGGCTCGAGCCCCTCCAGGAACGGCAATTCCACGTAGGGCCGGACTGCCGGTCTCGTCCTTCAGCCGGCGAAGGAGAGGCTCCAACGCCAAAGCATAAAGGAGAGGCGACAGCGGACAACCCTGACGAACCGACCTAGACAGCACGAACGCGTTCGACAACCTTCCGTTCACCTGTACCACAGCACTGGGGGAGCGATACAGGAGGCTAATCCAGCGGCAGAAGTTGGGTGCGAATCCAGCGGCCTGCAGGACAGTAGCAAGGTAGCGATGGTCGACCCTATCAAATGCCTTGGACTGATCCAAATTGATCAGCGCGGCTTCCTCGTCGTCTTTTACACCCTCTATGATCGTGCGGATCAGATGCAGGTTGCTCTGAATTGTTCGGCCCCTCACAGAACAAGTCTGCTCAGGTCCCAACAGAGACTCGGCAACTGACTGCAAACGCTCCTGCAGGATCTTGGCCATAATCTTTAACTCTGTGTTTAGCAGAGTTATGGGCCTGTAATCATCTAGCTTCCCCCCACCACCTTTGCCCTTTTTCAACAGAGTGATCACGCCCCTGGTGATCCGGTTGGGGATGGACCCCGACCGAAACCAGTTATTGAACACTGCAGTCAAAATCGGAACAAAGATGTGCGACAGCCTCAAGTACAATTCATAGGGCAAACCATCCAGACCGGGTGACTTGCCTCTGTCGACCTTCTTCAAATACCGCGTAGACTTCTCCCTCCGTGATCTCTCCCTCGCAGCTAGCCGCTTCAGTCGGCGAAAGCCGAGGAAAGTCAGCCAAATAGCTGCGAAACTCCTCCTCACGGAGACCAGGCTCCTTGGTAAACCGGCTCTCGAAATGGCGCCGAAACGTCTCGCACATGTCATCAGTCGCCCGAAGAGTTCGTCCCTCCGGGGATATGACCTCACGAATGTAACGATCGCCACCTCGACGGACCTCTTCCCTGCGCAGATCTGCGCCCAAATTCCCAGCTTCGGAAGACATCTTGCTTAACTTATGTCTAATTACCTGGCCCATGTACCGCTCGCTATTCGAACGATCCAGGGCCTCCTTAGCTAAGGCTATCTCTATGGGATCCCCCCCAGTCACCGCCAGGGAATAACTAGACTTGAGGGTCTTCGCCTTATCAGCTCTATCTAGAGCGAGCCGTTTGCTGAAATCAGTGGTGAAGGACCTAATCCTACATTTAAGGCGTCCCCACCACTTATTCCCGATAACCGCCCCACTAGCTCCCGCTGCACTAGTCTAATTAGCTGTTCCCAGAAGTCCTCCCTGTCCAGTAAGGACAGATTGAACTTCCAGTACCCAGCCATTCTAGGCCTATTGTCTAACGCCACCCGGGCACAAACGAGTTTGTGGTCCGAATAGGCTACCCAGTGGAACGTAGGGCAATCTAGTAGATCTATGTCGGCTCTTCTAACTAACATTCTGTCAAGGTAGCTAACTACCTTGTCAAAAGGCCAATTAAGAGCCCACGGCCACATTTTCCCCCCGGGATGATCGACCCGGTATCTACCGACGATCCCATAATCGTCGATCAGATCAACCAGGCTACGATCGCCCCTTCTCCCGCTAGCTCCCCGCCCCCTGTCTAACTTGGGGTCCAGGATGGCATTCCAGTCCCCCATTAAAACTAGGCGCATTGAATCCACTAGGAACGGCCTTAACCGCCGAAAAAACGAGACCCGCTTCTCCCGGTCATTGGGCGCATAAACCGCAACGACTCGGAACGAACCACTTTTCACGGCAATATCGGCCACGATCAACCGGCCCTCGGCATCAGTATGCACAAGGTCCACCTTCGCATCAAGAGTACGTCTAACAAGCAAAGAAACTCCTCTGGCAGAACGGTCCCCATATGCTGAATAGACGACAAAGTCATCCTCTAGCACACACGCATCGGAACTGCAAACAAAGTGGATCTCTTCGATCGCGGCAACATCCACATCAAGAGACAGAAGGTCCCGGAGCAGACGGGCCGCCTTACCCCGATCCCTTAAGCCCCTCACATTCAACGTAGCTATCTTAATTGACATCTTCTAAGCCTGCAAATAAAGAAAAGGAATTAGCGCAAAAACCTTATTCACATACGGGACGGAAATCTGCGTTAAGCAGGACCCCGACGGATTGTCCCAGACTTCCAGTACCCAAATCCGTCGTCATGCGACCGTCCAGGACAATGCCACCGACGTCCGTCGGGTACGTTAATTTAATGGCCCTATATAAGGAGGGGTGAAGTAAAACAGGGACCCTCCCAGAACAGAAGTTGCGAAGTTTTTTCAAGTTTGAGTTGTCTAACTCACAAATCTTGATATCAGGAAAGGCCTCCTTGGCCTCAAATATGTGGCTCCATACTTTCAGGTAACCACCCGTGTCTCTGACACAGGTAATGATACCTGGAGCCTTTGGGAAATTACGGGGGTCCTCGACGCTTTTGCCGTCCACCTCCGTCATTTTATATAGAACCCCCAACAGGGCCTTCCTTTGCTTGGACAGGCCCCTTCTATACTCATCTCTGTCAATTTTACAAATTGACTCGGGGCCCTCGAACATCTTTTTTTTCTTCTTTTTCTCCCTAGCAGGATGGGGAAGGGAGAAGGTGGACGTATGTGGTGTTATGTCCAAAGTTTTTAGGGATGAGCTGGAGGGAGAGGGGGATGTAGTACGGGAAGGGGAAGAAGGGAAACTCTTAGTGCCGGGAGAGCATGACGATCTAGTTGGTGAAGCAGGGAAGGAGCGCCGCCTGGTTATGTCCACGCTGCGCTCTGCCCTGCTTCGAACAGAACAACTTTCTTGTTTTTCTTCTTCTTCCTCTTCCTCCCTGCACCTCTTCAAGGACGCAGCACGAGGTGGAGGCATGCTCTCCACTTCCATGGGCATCACCTCTTGTTGTTCTTTGTTTCTGCTGTTGTTTTTCTTGGAGTTTCTCCTCCTGTGCATGCCGCTTTTTCTCTGCCTGTTTCTGCTGCTGCTGCTGCTGGAGTTTCTCCCCCTGCTTGTGCGGTTTCTGCTGCTTTTGTTGTTGTTGTTGCTGCTGCTGTTGCTGGCGCTTTGAATGGCCTTCATTTGGTTGCGGCTTTTCCGGCAGCTTCCTTTCCGCAATTTTCTCCTTCTGGGGGGGGGGAGACTTCCGACCTCTGGATACCTCCTTCCATTCTCCACTTTTTGAATTCCCCTCCTCAGGTTGAGACGCCGCCACTGTTGTTGCTTTCTCCGCCCCGACAGGTCGTGCTGGAGGTTGTGCTGTCTTCTTTCCAGGGCATAACTTTGCCATATGCCCCAGGACTCCACATTCCCAACAATACGGCTTGCGCCCCTCCACAACTACCAGCATTCTTCTTTTCCGGCAAGTTAGGATGTTGGGCATATCCCGGAAATTGTCCCTGTCCACTGTTATTGACAACTCCATGTCTCCAGTGGCAATTCCTGCTTTGCTCCTGACGACCTCGACACTATTTACTTCACCAAACCTGGTGAAAAATGCCCCCATCCTGTCAGGGCATATGTCTACCGGCACCCCATGCACGGTCACCTTTGTCCTTCGGGTGCCTAAGTACTCTGTCTGAAGGCGGAGTGATTTGGTGTTTAGGATTCTTCCCGCCAGATCTTTAGCCTCCTGTTCAGTTGACATGAGAATGTCCCACAAGGCGTTTGTCCTCCTTGCTAGGACCTTTGGGCATATTCTCAGTGTCTTTAGGCTTTCTTCCATCGTGTCTCTGCTGACCCCAATGAGCTTCCGAGTCTTAATATCAGAAGTCAGCAGGGATATTGTTCTTGTTTTGACGGCGTCGAAGGCCTCGTCGATTGTGAGAAACTCGTTTCCGTCGAACGAGCTCTCAAACCTTTGCTTTTGACTGATGTAGTAATTTGCATCTTTCAATGTTGGCCTATTGTTTGCCCAGGCATTTTTTTCCACTTACACCGTCGGTGATACTTCCGGTGAAGACGTATTTATATTTGTGTCGTCGGCCATTTTGACCGCGACCAAACGAATACAGTTGTATTGTCCTTTTAGGTTATTTTAAATTTGGCAAACATGAACAGAAAATAAAACGGAAACACAAAACAAGGACAACCAAAGATAATTCAAACAAATAAATACAACTCAAAGTAATACAAACAAAAACAGTGGGGAGGGAAGAAAATACTAGAGAGAAAAGAAATAAAAGCAAACAAAATACACAAATCAACCAAAACTGAAAATTGACAAAAGGTATTAGAAAATAAAATCAAAACTTAGCTGTTCGTCAAACTTTTTTTTCCCACAAGCTAGTGCAAAAACAACAAATTGCGTATATAGTGCTAGTGAGGTGTATACTATGAGACTAGTGTCGGGCAGAGTCTCTGGTTGGATCTCTCGATTCCTCTCACTCTCTTCCCGGTACCAACCATATTTATATGGTCGGTACTCCACTATGCAAATTAGGTGGATCCTACCACAACAGAAACAAATGGTAGTCTGAAGGAGCAAGATCGGGAGAATAAGGTAGATGAGGAATTTTCTCCCAACCACGTTCTTCGAGCTTTTGTGACGTGATTCTTGCTGTGTGGGGTCGCGCATTGTCCTGATGAAACATCACCTCTTTTCGATTCACTAGAGCAGATCTTTTTTCCTCAAAGCTTGGTTCAAACGCTCTAATTGCTGACAGTATATTTGAGCATTAATTGTTGCATTAGGTGGTAATAATTCAAAGTGAATTATTCCTTTGCGATCCCACCAGATTGAAAGAACTTTTGCCCATGAAGTTCCCTTCTCGGATGTGACTTGGGTCCTTCTCCTTTACCAAGCCACTGTCTACGACGCTTAACATTTCGATAAAAGATCCATTTTTCGTCGCCAGTCATAAGTCTATCCAAAAAAGGTGAAACAATTTGGCGAGAATGGAGAGAAGAGCAGATGTCAACTCGGGATTTGAGGTTGTTTTCAGACAATTCATGAGGCACCCATTTTCCAAGTTTAGGAACTTTTCCAAGTTGTTGAAGATGACGATGAACAGTTGTATGGTTTGAACTGAGAACCACTGCCAATTCCTCAACTGATAAAGCAGGATTTTCTTCAACGGCTGCTTCAGGAAGCTTTTCATCAAACTCAACTGGACGTCCGGTTCGATCTTCATCTTCAAGAGTGAAATCTCTACCTCTGAATTTTGCAAACCATCTTCTGCGAGTTCTTTCATTCAGACATTCCTCTCCATAAACTGAGTGAATGTTTCTAGCCGCTTCGGCTGTTGAGTTTCCTTTCTTGAACTCATAAAGCATTATGTGCCTCAAATGATTCTTGGGTACTTCCATGTTAGCAGGGTTTTAATCAAACAAAATTTAATTTTATTGTTCTCTGAAATAAAATTTGATCAGTTTAAATGCATCTAAACATAAAAATAATGTTCAGCTCCATTAGACATTATAAAATACTCTTTAAATTTCGTTCATTTTAACAAAAAGTTAAAGTTCGGACAGAACTTATGGGATGACCTGATAAAAAACTGTTTTGATTTCCTTCTTGTTGTTTCTCTTGTTGTTTTTGTGTTTGCTTACACATTTGTAAAGTAAAAAAATGTACGGGTTGATTTATAGTGGGTTATCAGTTATAGTGAATCTATCAGTGTTGAAAGAGATTAGTTTGATTTGGCCTTGTTAGTTAGATAGCCCACCATAAGAGAGGTATAAAACAAGAAAATCAAACTGTAAAATGAAACAACAAATTTATATACATATAAATCAATTAATGCCTCTACAAATAAAATTAATGTATTTTGGTTGATACAAGGTTGTCAAAATGTTCGCAGAAGTCCTTGCAAGAATGAGTTTACGTGTACGTAGGCAGGAACGTATGTATGTATGTATTTATGTATGAATGAGCGTTATGGTAGGGTAGGAATGTCTTTGAAGTAATCGCCCAGTCTTAAAATGTTCCGTTCGTTTATAAAGTATAAAAGAGGTGAGGGGGAAATGTAGAGATAATAATAACGATCGCTTGACGTTTGTCAAGGGACGTGTTAATACGCTCGTCTCCTTCTCTCAGGTGACAGGCGAACTTGCCCGTCTTTTATTTTGCTTGTAGGGCTTGAAAAGGTCATTTGGGAATTTATTCCCGGATATGATTCGGGAACTTTCCATTGGATGACGAACAGATCCGTAAAAGAATTTGTTTCTAAGAATTGAAGATTATTTGAATTTTGTTTTTAAATGTTTCCTAGTTTTCTATTGGCTGAAAAACATTTCGTATCAAGGTGTGAAATTTCACGTGTTTTGTTTTGGATTCGCTTTTGTGTGTGTGTTAAGCAAAGTTTGTAAATTTGAGTCTTTTTAATTTCTAACAAAATCAATGACTCAGTGCTTGGCATTTTAAATCTAGATCTTGTTTTGTCTACTACAGATTTAAGCCGTCAATACCGTTACATGCGTATATAAACGTTATATACATTACGTGTTTTAAAAACAACAGGTAAGATATATTTAATTGAAGTCCGATTAATTGGGTATTATATTGTAGTGGCATGTTAGCAAGAATGGACTTTTTGTAGATGTCTGTTTATTGCTGCGTGAATAGCATGACCCCACAATTTATATTTAACGTAAAATACCACAAAACATGAAACACAAGAAGGAACAAAACGGTTTTAAAAAACATAACATTTGTATTTATTTGTGTATATTGATGTACATGCGTAGAAGTTAAAGATCTGTGGGTGTTATGTCCTTTAGACTGTGAATATTTTTATCTGAACTCACAAAATTTGAATTAATTATAAAGCTGAAAAATGCTGAATAAACTGTAGTTTTAGAAGAATATTTCAAAGAGAAAAGTTCTTGTCGCTTGTTTAGAAATGTTCTGTATGTTTGTAATGTAGTTTGTAAAAGTTCGTACGTACGTGCATGCGTGAATATGCTTTTAACGTCTGACCGCACATGGTCTAGACGAGAATCCTTAAGGTCACATCTTCGCAGGAAAAAGGAAGAGAAGAGAGAGAGAGCAGCAAGCTTGTGTCTGCTATTTATAATTAATGTAATCACGTGACAGGCTCACAGAAAATGGCGGGAAACTTGATTTGGTCACGCCCTGGAAAAATATTTGCACGTGGGTGAATTGCAACGCCCACTTGTGTGTTTATTGACCAATTACAAATCCACGCATCATCGCAAAATCGAAGATTTTAAATGACAAATGAACTCAGTTTATAAACAAATTTAAAACCTGGAAAGTTTTTTTTACGATTTAATTTTGACGTTTTTCTTTAATGTTTTTTTTTTGTATTTTTTTTTATTTAATTTTTTTTTTCTTTAATTTTTGTTTTAATTTTTACTTTAATTTTTAAAACGAAAATGAAAACGTCAAACAATTTATTTATTCTCTCCAATGTATTTTGAAATTCCTTTTCAAAAATGTGTGACCCTCCCTACCTAATTTACTGTTCTTCTTCTTCTATGTGCCGTGTCCATTCAAGATATTTGCGATCATGACTCTCCACAATATCCTATCCTTTGTATCACTTAATAACATTTATCGTTTTAACATCTCTCCCAAACCCTGCTCAGCCATCTATTTGTTCAAGCACACCAGGTAGGTTGTGCGTTGCTTTCCTCTGTCCCTCTTACCTTCAAACTGTCCTGTGAGTATCAGATTTTCCAAGCAATCTTTCCTCGTTAGGTGCTCCAGAAACTTCAACGTCTTCGCCTCATATTAAGCATAAGTCTTATTTATGTTTCCATTTTCTCCAAAACTTTGTCTTTGCTCACATATTCGTTGCATAGTATTCTCAGTATCTTTCTGTAGCAGGCTGCAGGGAAAAAAGCCGCTAAAAATGAATCGATGTAGTAGGGATACAGAATTTATCTCCCTTTGGTGGGAATAGGTCACATGGGTCACGTGACCGACCGCTTAACGTCACTCTATACAGTGATGAAAACGGCAGTCAATTTCAGTTTGTTCACAGCAGTCAAACAAAAAGGTTGTTTTTGTTTTTTTTTTTTTTTTAGCCCAGATCCGTCATAGCACGAAAAGGCACTAAATCTGTCTCCTCAACAGCTTACAAGTACATGGTGCCATTCCCTCTGGGAATATATCTTTCCAAGGTATAGACAGAAACTCCAGCTCACAGTTCTCAATTTGGGAAAACCCCAAAGACTCTCTATTTCCCGTTAGTGGAATATGTCCTCCACTGGGAGATAGACAAATCCGCTTCGTTTGAATCTGGAGTCCAAAACATGGCTTCTCCAGACACAGGAGTATCTCCATATATAATATGCTATGCTTTGCTGTGTAGATATATGTGATATATTATTCTCCGCGTGCGATACATGTATATATGTATATATATAATTTTGTGTATGTCTTAGTGATATAAAAGTCTCTCTGAGAACAAAGTATGTCTCATTCGTTTTTCTTTCAGCCATTCCGTTCCGCCCGTGAAATATCAGTCTTGTTATATCACAGATACAATAATTCCCATAATGGCGGAAACATAAATGGTAGAATAAACTTTTCTTCCCTGGTTCTCTCCCGTTAAAAGGACAGAAAATTTTCAATCATTCTCTTTTGGTTTTGATGGAATATTCCATACCTACCTGTCACCCCTCCGGGATAATGCATTTTTCACGCATAATCACCTCTTTACCAATCAGCATCTTAGTTTCAGTAAACTAGGTTTTTCATTGGCTGAGACCTTAAAACTGTAGCAAATTTGAGCAAAAATACCTTTTCCCGTTCAACGCTTTGGTGCCTATTCTGAAACCACAAACTCAATAAATAGAAGTGTTTCGATTCGATTCAAACAGTCAGAACTTCAACCCTGGAGAGATGCTAAACAAATCCACACTAGCCAAAATTTTGACCTAACTACACTATACGCGCGCTAATTCTTGACTCGACAAACAGCACTTCGCTCTCTCAGGAACATTACTTATAACATACTAAAGAAAGGGAATTGACCAACTACTAAACAGTATTTGTAAATCTCAATCTAATATCAAGACAACAGCTAATGATGCACAACTCTTACAAACTTTGAACAGTAACTTTAACAAACGCACACATACACACTAGTGACTGAACTCCGACATAAAGACATTTTGTAATACGATAAAACATCTTGTTTAATTTCATACACAAATCCTAACCACAACCCTACACACATTGAAACCTCAGCATAATCTTTCTACATATATTATTACAATTGGTCGCACTTGGTCAGCAATATCTATCTTGATTTTGTATGTTTAATTGATATGAAATGAATGTTATTTGTTAAACCTTTAATCAAGTTGTCCTCATTTTTGATTCCACCTGAATGATTTTACATTTCAATGTTCTTATTTCTATATTTGTTGTGAATGAATGTCTTGTGAACATCTACATTTCTGATAACCTAACCTTGTGATACACAAAATACATTCGCCAATCTACAACAGTTTGATTAAATTCCAAAACTTTCGATTTCGTATTCGTTGAAAACAGATAAATACAAGACTGTTAACTGCAAAACTTCCAAACTCATCCCCACAAAATCTACGCCAAGCGACTCTCTTCTCCCTGAGAGATAAAGGCGGTTCGGCATGGGCTAAAGTTTAGTGAGGAAAGTCTGGTTGGTCATTACTATTTAGCAAATGAGTGTGATACTCTGATGCTCTGAACAAAAACTTGAGATCAAATAACCCAACCAAGGGGTTTGATACGCGGTCGCAAAATCAAACAGACTCTAAAGAGACAAGAGGCTAAAGATGAAATGACACATCAATAACTGAATTGTCCGCTTCTCGACATTGATTGTATTTTTCTTTCATTCTATAAAACTGTAGGCAAATAACCTTTATTAGGTCTGAACATTTTTCTGATACCAGACATATGTCCATTTCTACGAACTTTTCAAACAATAAGATTGTTTACCAGGGAACGATACCGTGACAGAAAATCAATTTATATACAATTTATGTGCAACAGCTTTGTAGAGATGTGCATAAATTTTATAGAAACTTTTGCAAGTTTATTTACTAAGACAATCATTAATTACCAACGCCGTTATATTTGCTAACTTAATAAAATCTTTATAATTATTATAATTAATATGATAATTATAAAATAATTCTATGTTTATAATATAATACAGTGTAACCCGGATATAAGAGAGTTGTCGGGACCGGATAAGAAGTCTCTTATATCCGGGTTTGGTCTATTTTGTTTGGGTAAGTATGGCTCTAATTTGGGACCAGATACAATCTCTCTTATATCCGGGTCTCTTATATCCGGGTTACACTGTATATATATATAATTATATATATTGGGCACCTCGGCGTGGTGTAATGGTTAACAAGCGTGTCTTGCTAGATCAGTTACTACTGAAAAGTGAGTTCGATTCTTACTGGGTGCACCCATACTTTCGGCCTTGTGCCACATCTAAGCTACGCTTGGAAAGTCTCTATAATTATATATATAAATTTATATATATTTATAGATATATATTTATAGATATATATTTTATATATATTTATTTAACTACTAATATTATCATTACCACCAATCCACCCAACACCATTACTGCCACATATCTACTATTATCATAAAAACCCGCTATGATTATTAACGTAAACTACTCCCCCCTCCACCCCCAGCGTATTTAATACCACCATATAAAATCCAATAAAGATTACAAACTGCAATTTCTACCAGTTATATATACGCAGTCATCAAAACCAAGCAAATAACCAGCTTTAAAATAATAACAAATAAACTTTAAAAAATTAAAAATAATAGCAATTTTTACCTATCATAATTTTACACAGACCCCACCAGACGTATATACTTGCATGCAAAGAAATATTATTCATCGAAAAAATAGAAAAATGTTTTGATTGCTGCACGAGAAATTTTCGCTACACTTCCGATCTTTAAATTTCAACATACAAATGCGTATGTATATAGACAACAGCACACATATACATACATATGTCAAGTCCCATACTGTCCACATATGTTTATGTTTGTATGAGTCCCAGCGGGCGAGCGAGTGTGTATGTGTGTCTACGTACCTCAATGGGTATACGGATATGCATCTATGTTTGCGTTAGCATGAGTGACATCATGACGACGATTCCACCCCACTTCCATAATAACACCAATACAAGCAATGTACATAAATCCAAAATTTAAAAAAAATTAATCAGTTTGTCTGACGATCGCAAAAGCGTGAAACCCAGGGTCAAAAACTCACATCAATCTAAACAAATATGTTAGCTCTATCTCTGATATTGAGCGCTTTCTAATAAGTACCGCGCATATGATATATAAATAATGATAATAATAATAATAATTGCAGGGATTCCTGGAAGCCCATGCCTCAAGGAGATACAAAAAATTGTTCTGACAAGTACAGCCCACACTTTACGAAGGGCTTTATCTATGTAATTTTTATTTTATTTATTTATTTTATTTTGTTTTTTTTCTTTTGGTCAGTGAAAAGTGTCATGATGCCATTTCTAACCTTAGGTTCCTGGGTGGGACCCGGAAAGAAATGTGTAAACGCCAGAAATCAAAGAAGGAAATAATAATAATAATAATAATAATAATAATATATATATATATATATATATATATATATATATATATATATATATATATATATATTAATATATACACACTTTTCACATATACATATTTATATATATTTTATACATATTTATATAAAATATATATTTATATAAAAATATTATATATTTATAATATAATATTATATATTATAATATGATAAGATAATAATATAACAATAATTATAAGAATACAATATAATTATAATAATTATATTACGATGTAATAATTTAAAAATAATTATATAATAATAATATAATTTTATTATAATATAGTAATAATTATGTAATAATATAATGTAATAATTATTATATTATAACTATTTTAATAATACAGTTAATTATATCATAATAAAATACTTATAATAATTATATTACAATAATATTGAATTAATCAAGAAAATTCAAGTGACATCTGGTTTTCCAACTAACATAATTATAATTCTTATAATTTATAGTTGCTAAAACAATTAAATTAAATTACATTAAATCGATAATCAAAATATTCGGTTGTTCGGAAAATAATGATTTTAGAATAAACCTCTTAATTTTCTTCTAATATATTATTATAATAGTTACATAAAAAATATGACTCATTCCTAAAGATTAAATTGTCCTCTGTTAATGTGATATCAAACTCTTTCAGAATGTTGTTCTCAAATACGTGACGCACCCTGTGTATACACTGTCCTGAAAAGAATGTCCTATTTTTAAATAAACTTCTTAATTGTCTTCTCATATATCATTATAATAGTTACATAAAAAAAATATGACTCATTCCTAATGATTAAAGTATCCTTTTTTTTAATCTGATGTCAATCGCTTTCAGAATGTTGTTCTCAAATATGTGACGCACACTGTGTATACACTGGAAAATAGTATTAGCTTTGTTCGGAAAAGAAACATTTAAACTGAATCGTTACAGTCCCAAAGATCCAATGGAAGACCTATCAAATTTATTACTAGAATATCGGGCGACATTTAAGCTAGCTCCTGCGGAGGGTCCTTGATTGGGCCTTCATCAAAATAGGTAGGTAGGCGTAGATGCGATAGGCAACAATAAACTACAGAACTCAAAATCTATCTATCTATCTATCTATCTATATTTTAAAGATCTCCATTATCGTCAGAAGCTAAATATTTTCGGTATCATAGCCCCCCCCCCAAATTGTTATCTCTACCCTTGGATTTTTTTAATGTTACTATTCAGTTTTAAATATACTTGTACTGCATGTGTATGGCATCCTTCGATCATGAGAGACCCCCTGGATCTGCGTCCAAAGTTTTATACCTCAGCTGCTGATGGCGGTGCAGCATTTGTTATGGCTGTACAGGCCCACAAAGCAGTGGCAGTCTCGATTGTAATGAATGCATATTAAAACGCTCTCCCCATAATGTTGCCGTATAATTGGCGTCATAAGAACGGATTTTAAGACATTTTTATGTTTATACATTCTTTTTATAGATACAAATATTTAAGTATTAAGTTATAATAAACAGTATTAAACCACATTTACCGGCCTGAAAGTCCGAGAAATTTTCATAGAAAATATGCGTCCTCCGACAGGAATTGAACCTATATTCTATACGGAACCGTCATTTAGCCTGACGTTCCTTAACCGAATGGGCCACAGAGGAGCGTTCGGTTAGCAAGGTCGATTTTACTGTTTTTAAACACAATTCTCCATGATTTTCTCTCACATACATTCATATCTGCTCAATGCGTATCCAAATGTAAACAAATGACGTCACACATTATGAAATGGACAGAGTCCGACAATTATTTTTTAAGACATTTTTATGTTTATACATTCTTTTTATAGATACAAATATTTAAGTAAATGCTCTGTTTATAATAAACAGTATTAAACAACATTTACCGGCCTGAATGTCCGAGAAATTTTCATAGAAAATATTCGTCCTCCGATAGGAATCGAACCTGTATCCTATACGGAACCGTCATATAGCCTTAAGTGCTTTACTGATTGAATGTACGAGAGAAAATCATGGAGAATTGTAGTTTAAAAACAGTAAAATTGACCTTGCTAACCGATACGCTCCTATGTGGCTCAATCGGAAAAAAGGGATAAACCTCTACTCCTGTTCAAAAGTCTGTGAACCTTGCAGTATGCAAACCCGTCTAGTCTTTTGTGTATACATTAAATATCAGAGGCACACGGAAGTCAATCCCGCACAACACAGATATGTATATAGATTATCAATGCACAGGCAAAGTCATTCTTGCAGTTTCTAATGTTCAGATAATCCTCACTTCTGTTATGATATAGGGTTTCTATGATCTTTAGTTTTACTAATGCCAGAAAAACTTTGGCGATAAAATTGGCTTTAAAGTTTGATTTTTCTCCACCCTGGCCAAACACATAGACATATACGTCTCAGATTTTTTTTGTTTTGTGCTCACTTTCAATAAACATGACGCGACAAAATGAAGCCGGTGGCGGGACGCCAAATCAGATTTTAAAAGTGGTGGGGTTAAATCAGATATTAAGTTTTAAAAGATTCCTGATTCTACATTTTTTTTTTTTTTTATCTGATCCTATCATTTTTCTTTAGATCTATATGATTTGTAAACATTTTTATTTTTTTGCTTGATGTTCTTTACTGAAATGAGCGCAGCTGATTTTTTTCCCGCGTATAAGACATGGATAGAATTTTTAGAAGCTAATGTTTTCTTGAAAAAAAATATAAATGAAGTTTTCTGATTTATTTGCAAAATTAATATCAATAAATGATTTTAAATAATTTTAATGGCAATAATGATTTTAGACAAAGAATAGAATTTGTAGAGGACTGTCTGGGTTTACGTGTTGTTGAATTAGAGACACGTGCTGTTTATTCCTGCTAGAAAAAGGTCCAACTACAAGAAAATGGCGGACTCAAGTTGAGTCCAACCGAAGATGTAAAGAAAACAAACAAGACCGATATATATATATATATATCAACAAATATATGTATTAAACAACAAATTTACAAATGACAAAGACATCAACATTTGTGTTTGTATGTGAACGTAAAGAGTTTGTATTTTGGTGAATGTTCGTACGTACGTGTATGTGTGTTTCATGGCGTTTTCTCACAAGTGGGCAAAACGCAGATTTCTACGAGAGATTACATTTTAAATGTGTCCGCTGAAATGCAAAGTAGAAAAGAGAACGAGGCAAGAAGTCGTCAAGTATTTATAGTGTAGGGAGAGCGACCCCTAGTGAACAATTAGGGAATTAAGGAGGAGGTAACTCCGACAAATTCAATTCACTTGCATTGTCATAGAGTGAGGGTCACAGTGATGTGGTGTAGTGGTTAACAATCTTGTCTCGCTAGATCAATTAAGACTGAGTAGTAAGTTTGATCGTCACTGGATGCTCCATTCTTTCGGCCTTGTGCCACATCTAAGCTACGTTTAGAAAATCATTTTGGGCACCTCGACCTGGTGTAATGGTTAGCAAGCTTTTCTCGCTAGAACAATTACGACTGAATAGTGAGTTCGAGACTCACTGGGTGCTCCCTACTTTCGGCCTTGTATCACATCTAAGCTACGTTTATAACATCATTTTAGATCACTTCTACGCGGTTTAATGGTTAGCAAGCTAATCTCGCTAGATCAATTACAACTGAATAGTGAGTTCAATCCTCACTGGATGCTCCATACTTTCGGCCTCGTGCCACATCTACGCTACACTTAGAAAATCACTCAGCATTTCTAAGTGGTGTAATGTTTAGCAAGCTTGTCTCGCTTGAACAGTTATAACTGAATAGTGAGTTCAATCCTCACTGGGTGCTCCATACTTTCGGCCTTGTGCCACATCTATGCTACGCTTAGAAAATCATCATTTTCATAGGTTGAGATCAAGAGAACGGATCTAGTCTTCTGTTTAGATCTCAGTTTAAGAAAACAAAATGATGGAGGGAAGCCTCTTCCCATTCGGGAGGATAAGACGCACTTGCAAATAAAATATCATATTAGCGTCGAATTAGTGTTGGTAAAATAAAATAACATAAAAAGGACAATAGCCGTCAATGTGTGCTAAAGATTGTTTTAGGAAACAGCTTTGTTTAAGAAAAATATATAAGAAATGGCGTGTTTTTTCTTATATATTTATGCATGCCATTCATTTGATACTTTATATCGCACGCTTGTGTGCTAAATCTTTTTCTTTCTTGCCCATCCTGTAAGATGATATTGGCGGCCTAGTTTGTTAGAATCAGTCCTGATGAGAGCAAGATCAAGAATGACTCAACAATCTGATTCTTGAATGACAATCTCGTCCACTGATAATGAACGAGAAACCGGTTTGTCGGGGGTGTTGGGAGTTCGAAAATAAAACAAAAATAAATGAAAGTACTTTGTCAATTCCCCTTGCTAACCGGCGTATACGTTGAGCGACAAACACGTGTCCCTCCCTGAGATGCCCACAACAAACATAGCAGACTTAGGATGTGAGTCCACGTAAATAAATAATGTATTTATAGCTGGTCACTCGTATTTAAGGATACCCGTCTATTAGGGTGGTTAGCTCAGGCACATTTGTGTGTATTCAACATCCACAAAGGCCACCTGTGGTTTATACTGCAACTATACTGAGCAGACCTTAGTTACAGTTTCTGGGAAAGAGCATGTTATCTAGCGTGATCAACAATTTGAACAAAACCAACACGCTCAAGTCGTCAGCCACAATGACTTGTGACTTCGTGCTAGCACAGCTATCGACGGCACCAAATGGTTCCGTCTACCCAACTTCACTCACAAGGCTTGGGTTATCCCATGGTATGGTTTTCAGGCACTTGTCGCACGCTGAGATCGACCCCTCCAGTCCGATAACATCAGGAAGTTTCCTTCCTGGCAAATCGACCACACTTAGATTCGAACCCGAGTCTCATGGTCAGAATACGAATGTTCTAACCACTCAGCCAAATAAATATTAACAATAAAGGATTACAAGCGATAAAGACAATAATATGTGTGAAAACTATTTCGGTTCAAATTATGTGCCGTGAATGTATGTACGTACGTGTGTGTGGGTATGTATTGTTCCTGCGTTTCCCAAAGGGGAACGCGTTCTTCCGCGAGAGATTTGCATGTGTAAGCGGAAAAATAATAAGAAGAGGACGAGAAAAGATATCGCCTAGTATTTATAGCCGGGAAAGCATCCCCTAGTAGCGGTTTCGAAAATTAGGCGGAAGTAAACTGATATTAAGAAAGGTTAATTTTTTTTAAAATTAGTTTTTTGTTAAGCAAAACAAATGCATACTTGCTGTTGCCACCATTCGGACGTAGCAGTAAGCTCAACACGTGGCCCTTTTCAACCAAAAAATATTAAATTTTAGCTTTCATTTAGAGCCTATCTCTGGCCTATATAAGAACGCACCCAAAGCTACTCGGGGGATTCACAACGAGTACCCACAAGAGCACGAACAAAAGTACCCACAGTAAGCAAACACACGGGGCATTCACTCGCATCACGTCGAAGCTTCTCTTATTCGAGCAAACACAAATGAGATACAAGTTTTTCCCCCAAAAGTTTGGACCAAATATGGATCGGAATGATAAGATAAAAAACAAAAAGTAAACGTTTATACAATTTATGTTTCACTTTTATTCAGAGAAAAAGAAGAAAGCAATTTTGGTATCTTTACTTTTGCATTTTTCTTTCTTTTTTAAACTTTTATTGGTCAATCATATTTCCCGGGTATTCGACTTTTTAATCCACCATTAGTATAATTTTATCGTTCTGGATTCAAGGAGAGACTACGTGTCCATCTAAAATCTCAACACACACACACACACACACATATATATATATATGCGTGCGTGCGTGCGTGCGTGTGTGTGTGTAAGAGAGAGAGAGTAAAGACAAGAGGAAAACTTAGCCGACACGTTTCATCCTCTGAGGGGCTTTTCCAAGACAAATATCAAGGTACAATTGCCTTGATAAAGCCACTCAGAGGACGAAATGCGTCTGCTAAGATAAATTTTCCTTTCGTCTTTATTCATATTGTCCTTTTACACATACACTTAGAAATTTTTGCACGTACACACACGCGCGCATATATATTAAAAAAAATCAACCTAGATCAAGGAACAGGTTAATAAAAATTTAAAAAAATATCCAAATGTTGGACAAGTTTTGCCTTTATTTTAAATGGAAATTAAAACAACCATACGAAGCTTAGAAAAACTCTCATGATATATATATATATATATATATATATATATATATATATATATATTTATCTTCGCGCCTACATATGTTACACGCACATTCACACATCCGTACATAAACGGACATTTGTTATTCCAAACCTTATTGCAATAGACCTTTTCTAAACTTTCTTTATTCCTTCTAAGAACATATTTTTTTCCTTTTTACTTCATTGTTATCAAAATTGTTAGACATTGTTATATTATTCCTCCTTTTCGTACAACCACGAAGTTTCGCTGTCCATTTCTTTCTGTCCTTTGACCTCGGCTACGACATCACCTTCCTTTACCCTAAATGATTGATAAACCCTCTCCTCTAATTTGTGGACCCTAGTTACTATATTCTTAATACTTGATATAATGCAAAAATATTACAATGATAAAACCGGTTTATCTTATATATATATATATATATATCTAGCATGTTTCTACATTCTATTGACTTGGGTTGTTTGTTTTTTTTTTATTTCATACATCTAATATTTCATATTTTAGACCAGTGGTTCCAAAACTTTTTTGAACCCAAAGGAAAGTCCCGGTGAAAAGGATCAAGCAACTCTACGGCAAAAAAGGTTCCAAGATAGGTTTAACAACCGCAGATTCGAAGTCAGAACATTATCATTGTTAACTCTCTCCTCCAATTTGCGGACCCTGGTTCTTAGTACTTGATATAATGCAAAAATATCATAATGATAAAACCGGTTTATTATATATATATAAATATATATATATATATATATATATATAATATGTTTCTACATTCTATTGACTTTGGTTGTTTGTTTTTTTTATTTCATACTTCAAATATGTCATATTTTAGACCAATGGTTCCAAAATTCTTTGAACACAAATGAAAGTCCCGGTGAAAAGGCGCAAGCATCTCTACGACAAAGAAGGTTCCTAGATAGGTCTAAAGGGAGATAATCGCGGACTAGAAGTCAGAACATTATCATTGATAACTCTCTCCTCCAATTTGCGGATCCTAGTTCTTGATATAATGCAAAACTATCACAATGATAAAATCAGTCAATAATTATTTAAAACTATTTATACTGGGACTCATGCATGCAATTACAAGTTATCCACAATAATATTTTAAATTTTGAAATCATATTTATTCTTGGAATACAAACTTTTTAAAAACTGTTTCTAAATCTTTAATTGTCTTTCAACCATCCCGTCTCACCTGCTATCCTCTTCCGCCTCACCTGCTATCCTCTTCCGTCTCACCTATGAGGCGCATCACACGGTTTGGGAATCACTGCTTTACACTGTTATGAATATTGTTGATTAAAGTCTTCAAGTTGATATACAGGGTTTGGGTAAATATTGCCCCCCACACACACATTTCCTACATAAATTTCCACATGCAGACATCAAATAGACAACCCATTTAAAAACAGCTTCCGCTGCACCGGGGTTTAAGAACCACTGAACAAAATGGTCAGTATAGTTCCAAGGATAATAATGCATAAATTACCTTCCTTGTTTTACAAATGATGTTTCCAATGAAAACTGGGACAGCATCACGAACTGATATTTAAAGCAGTCGTTGGCAAATGGCGGCTCGACTGGCGCGTATAATTTAATGCGAAAAATAAAGTTTATTAAAAGGTTGTATTGTTTCCTTTCGTCCTCCCTTGTTCACTCACTTACGATCCTGCAGAACCACTTACATAAACAATGATTAAGTACAATGTTTGTTGAATTTTGTAAATTTTCGTTGAGGATAAGGTTGTCAGCGTTTTAAACCATTGGCGATTTTCACTAAGGAAGATCATAAGTGTAAACATCTTTTGCTCCAGAAACAGCAAACGTCAATGGTAATTATTTTTCTCTACAGAATAAATATACTTCTTCTTTTACATATATTTTTGTATCGTCAAACGAATAAATTAGAAACAAATCACCCGTAGCAGCGTGTGTTAATCACTCCAATGATGATATTAGTGGGTGGTCCGAAAGTATTGTCACCCCTTAAAAAAGTAATCAGAACACCAAGTAATACAGTAATAATACAAAGGCACATGTACTGGATTCAGTTTATTCACTTTCATTGACGCTGTCATACATCGAGAAGGTCTGTTTATATTGCAAATATCTATTTCTATTGCAAATACTGATGCCCATGTTTTTTTTTTAGGAAAATATCTGTAGTATATTTAATGTAAAAATTACCTTGATTTTTTTTAGTAGCATAGCCCGCTTGTGCCTCATGCGGCCCCTTTCTGGGTCATGTGGCCCACCTGTTGGAAAAAGGTTGCCCATACCAGATTTAAAGCCTAAAGCGCCAGATTTATCTCACTAGATAACTTCCATGCAATGAATAAATCTTGGTACTCTCGCCGAGAGATTTTATCTATCGACTTCCATTAATAATTAAAACATAAAGATATCTTTCAGTGTGGTCCGAAAGTCTTGTCATCCCTTACCAAAAAGTAATGAGATCAATAGAAGGACAAGTGATACAAAAATACAAAGCACATATACTGGATTCAGTTTATTCACTTTCAATGACGTTGTTACATATCGACAAGGTCTGTATGAACACCATCACTTTTTTTTTTTATGTCAGCCATCTGAAATAGTAAAAATTCGGATTCATTCGCGTCGTTGATGGCAACCATTACTGACGTTGTTTGCATACATTTGCTGTGGAACAGCTATGAGTTGAATATTCATTTGTCTTGATTATTGTGCACGTAATATAGTTCTCTTGCGACAAGTTCAGACGAGTAACATCAATAAAAAAGGGCCGTTAACTACATTCTTCTGCGCTGAGCTTTCCGCAGCGAATGTATGCAAACAACGCCAGTAATGGCTGCCGCCAATGACGCGAATGAATCCGAAATTTTTCTGTCGATAACTCCAAAACGGTAGATTGTATCAAATTTACCAAGTCATTTTCGAACGAAACATGTACATTTACACCTGAATGTAAGTATTCGGAAAATTTTTAATGCAAACTGAGCGCGGGTCCTAATCTGCAAATTAACCAAAAATTGATATAAAACAATGTAAATTAAATAATTGACAAATAATTGGTGTAGATAAAAAAAAAAAAAAAAAATAGATATTAGATATAATAAACTAGGTTGGTTTATTAAATCTGTTTTTAAGAGAAATGTTTAAAATAATTTTTTAAAAAGTCAGACGGTTAATAAAAAAAGTTAACTAATAAATTTTACTTTAAACTTTCTAAAGATAGAATGACTCGAAAATAAGTCAGTCAAAGGAGGGCGGTTTGCTATTTAATTTTCAAAATTCAAAAAGAGATACACCTTTGGATTTTTTCTTTTCCCCAACCAAAAAGGTGTGTTCCTCACACGCAAATTAAAAATTTCAGATCTATCGAGAGCCTATTTGAAGACTATATAAGAAATCGATTTGAGAAGAAAATTTCAAAAGGTACCAGAAGGGTACCAGATAGTTACAAGAAGTTATAAGGAAAAACAATTTTGGTTGTCATTATTGGCTGAACTCGGCTGTTTATTACAGAAGAAGCAAGAAACAATCGAAGACAAAAACAGAGAAAGAAGCAAGATCCAAATGAAACCAGAGAAGTGAAAAAAATTCTTAAATTAATAATCGAACCGTGTTAATAAAGAAAAAGGGAACAAATTTGTTTAAGTCCCGGTAACTCTAAGTAACCTGCCAAAACCTTTCTCGGTTCGACTTTTGATATATTTTTTTTTTTTTTTTTTTTTGTAAAGCATTTCACCCCAACCAAGGCCGTTACAGAGTTGGAGCGAGAGTAAAGAGGCATGATGGAGGAAAGGATGAAGAGAAGGACAGGGAATAGGTCAGGACATCTGGAGATGTCGATTGACATTACATTTGAATAGTTGGAGATTATAGCTATCAAGGAAACAAATAATAAGAAGGGAATTCCACAGACGGGAGGTGCGAGACATAGATCTATTGGAGGAGAAGAGACGGCCATATTTAACCGTTTCGACAGTGATACCAGCCTAGTTGCACGCTTAAATTCATGCAGTCTGGGAACTAGCGAAAGTAGCTCGTCGGAGCAGGTACCGTGAAAGTATTTGTAGAAAAGACAGAGGGAGGCGACGTCACGTCTGTGAGAGAGCGACTGTAGACGAGATGCCAGATCAGGACCAATCGCATTGCATACCCGTCTCTGGATCTTGTCGAGGACCTTAAGGCGAACAGAGGGGGGCACTAGGCCATGTATAGCAGTAGTATTCCATGCAAGGGCGAATGGTTGATTTATAGATTTGAAGGATAGAATCGGACGAGAAAAAACTTTCCCTGCGGTGGACGAAGCTATTGACTCAATGTATTTGTTCCATCTCAGGTCAGCAGTCAACGTGAGACCGAGCAGCCGCAGAGAGGTGCTCTTGTGGAGATGAGCGTCAGACATTCTAATGAGCGTCAGGGATGGATCCCTGTGGTGAGTAATAGAGAGCAGTTTTGTTTTTGAGGCATTAAAGTTAACCAATGCCTTTTTTAAAATAGTGTTTCCAACGCAATCTCTAGCTGCATAATTGACAGAACAGTGAGCAAAATTTATCTCTGCCTCTTTGAAGTCCTATTCACTGTTACAATATTTATATTTTTTCAAATAACCAACATTACTGCGAAAATTCACGAATAATTCTATATTGTTCACTATTTTTCTACTAAGTTCTTCTTTTGCACATTACGCGCTTTTTTGACATTTTGTCCGTTTATGATCACCACATCAATTGTATGTGATTGCTGCCAGGAAATACCAGGTTGTCTGAATCGAAGTTAATACCACCTAGGAAGCTTTCATCTAAGAGGAGTTGATCTGTGGTGACCCTAGTATGTACTAGTCTCACTCTAAGAGATAGCAAATTAGGCTTTGCATTCAGTATCGCACCAGAGAAGTCGGGTGCATGCGAGAGTTGGCCTAGAAATTGACCCATTGCCATCAGGTGTAGAATAGGGCCTCAAAGGTTGTCAGTGGTTGCCCCCAACATGTCGAGCAAGCAGGGCTTGGGATGTGCTCACAAGCGAGAACGGGATGACAAGCAGTTATATAAGCGCCCCAACCGAGAGGGAAAATTAGTCTTTCTCATTATCTTCGGGAGAAGAATATCCTCAAAGTCACACCCGATATTATTAGATTGGTGCAAAAATAATGTCGTTTTATGACGTTAAAAAATACGTCATGAAACGACATTAGTTTTGCACCAACCTAATAATAGACAAAGTCCAGACATGAATAGACAATACTTTTCCGTATGGAAAATGTCTTCTCGAATTCTTACTGTTATTTTTAATGCTACCATTTCTACCAATTTTCTCTTAGCATTGGTTCTCAAGCAGTTGAATTTAGAATGAACTAATAAAATTGGTGTGAAACATCATCTTCATTGCCATATTTACAACGTTTCAGCTGTTGTACGCTCCGGCCTTCTTCAGGTGACTGGAATTTCGAACCGAACCCTTTATTTCGTCCACCGGGGTAGATACTTCTAGCTCCACGTGTCATGCCTCTTCTGGATGTCTCCGTTATTTCCAAGCTTTGGTTCACCACTGCTGTGGGCTGGTATCGAACTCACAACACTTTGGGTCAAGTCACTAGATTTAACCAACTAGGTCATGTAGCCTGGAGGACATCTGTATATGAATTTTTAGCACTTATAAACTTAATGTCTCAACAACCTGTGACGGGTACACACCTGGCCCAGGGTCAAATCCTTTGGTTACGGCGCCAACTGTGACGTCGCTCCTCCTGGTTCCAAGCGTGCCGCTCCAACCTCTTGGTCAGATGATCACCAGCCTCGCCTTTCCCAACCCGCTTCCAATACCTGGTTGCTAAAGCAACTGTACTGATCTCCGGTCTGTCTACCCACGCTGTGTTTAGATCTTAGACAGACGGGACCAGCATGGATTGGGCCGTATGCAAGTTGAGTCCGACGGGGGTGGCAAAACACAAGTAAAAGAAAAAAACTCACGAGACAAAAAATTACTGATAAAAAAAAAGGGTGACAACCTTTTATATCTAATGTCCGTTACATAAAGAAAAATTGTTCTCATTCCCGACCCGCTCTGTGGACTATGGCACCAAGCTTCTATCATACAACTTAACGATTTCGAATTGTCTACTCTCCAGAATTGTGTATGTCGGAGTGTGGTTTAGTTCGACACTGGGGCTAATTTCTATCAATCATTCGCAGTTGATTCTTCTCTTCGACTTGAGTTGTATTTCTTCACTTCGATCTGGTTGGGTCGAATTCTGTTCTCGGCTGGGCTTGATTTTAACTTCTTCTTCTTCCGTCCAGTAACTCTTTGGCCTTGTCTTCGACTTGGCTGCAACTTCTCCGCGGCTTTCGAGTAATCTTCTTCTTCGTCGACTTAGATAGGACTTCTCTTGTCTTTGACTTGGGCCGGAAGGATTTCTTGTTTTCGACTTGGGCTGGAAGGATTTCTTGTTTTCGACTTGGGCTGGAAGAATTTCTTGTTTTCGACTTGGGCTGGAAGGATTTCTTGCCGCACCCCCCCCCCCCCCGCCGTCCGAGGTGATCTCTTCTCGCTGCCGTCCGGGGCTGAACTCATTTTTTTGTCGATTGGGGTCCTGCTTTTATTGACGCCGCAGCAAACCGGGGTGGGTCTGTCGGCGTCAGGGCTCTCTCGATAATCCCAAAAGTCGCATTAGTTCTGATTTCCCATTATCGCTATTATTTTCACCCCTACTTCCTCACAGTGCCTCTGGGGGGAAGACGCATACCCATCTCTCCCGGTCTCTCGTATGTCAGGTGACCGTTTTCGACCAATGGTTCTTGATCGAGCATTCTCCCTCCTCTTTCCGCATATCACGTGACCGCTTTCGGCCAATGAGACTGTGGTGGGACGCCTCCCGTCTCCAATCGGGCGTGGCTTACATCGTTCTTGTTCTAAAAAAAACAAAATCTAATTTGGCCTTTTTCACACGTACGAAAAATGATAATCTTGGCTTTTTCTCACCTGGGTTCTGTCAAAACAGCCTGCCGCTAATTAGATGTGACTTCAGGAAAGAATATTGGCGCTATCTGTGAGCCGAGACAATCGTTTTCTTTCCTTCTTTGTTTTTGGTCAGACCTGATAGTCAAAAATCTTAATTATCTGAATTGAAAATGTCTCCACTTCATCATCGTGGGGTTCCAATTTTTAACAGGTCAGAATCTGTATACAGTTCCACCGGTCACCACCTCAACACAAAAAAAACACCTTTCCTCCGATTAAAATTTCGTTTCCATTGTTCTAAAAAATCTTTATTGTTTCAGCCAACCTTTAACAAACTTCCATCCTACGCGGACATGGAATTAGTTCAAGTGCTTGACCTGATAATTTTGACACTTGTTAGGTGCTGGTCGTACGTGTGTGTTTTCGCTTACGACCTGGTTTCGTATTATGTTTCTGTCTTTCCTCTTCTTTTTGTTTTATTTTTTTTTTTCTTCTTCTCTATTTCTTCAACCAAATATAACAATTTTTATTTCCCTGGATTTCGGTCAGGTAATTTGACCTGATATATTTTGACACCTGTCTTGTCTTAGTTTTACTTATGACCGGGTTTTGTTTTATCTATTCCTCTTTCTCTTTCTTTTTATTATTATTATTTTTTTTTTTCTTCTCTTTGGATCGCCTAAATACAGTTAGAGAATTATTCTCAAAACTCAATTATTCTTCGTTTCTAAATAACTAACAACTGGTTAATAAACCGAATAAAAATTAAATCATATTTCTATGAATATCTCTTTTTAGTCTTTCTAAAAATGCAGGGTGCCACAAACCAGTTTTTTTTACTAGTGCTCATATTGTAATTTTTCAATTATTATTATTGCATTTTTACCAGATCTTATATTGGAATTTTTTGTTGTTATTCATTGCTTTTCTCTGTCACTCCTTATTACTGGTTCCCATGTTGTATTCATTTCTATGCTTGGTCAATTGTTATCTTCTGTTTTCGTAATTCTTGTTCTTTTATTTTCCTCTCTCCTTAATAGTAATTTTTCTCATATTCTCTAACACACAGTAACCCCTTGCGTTCTAGTGGCTTTATTGCCTTTGATCTTCAAAAATGATAGCCTGGTTTGGGTTCAATAGGACCATGGTCATAAACATTTGGAGGAAGTGGAAGGCGTGTGAGAATAAGGACGAGTTTACTGTTCGTTCTTCAGTCGTTAGGACCGACCAGTTCATCGCCGCTGTCAAGGAGAGAGTCGACAATGATGGAAGCTAGAGCTACACCAAGATCGCCGCTGATACGGGCTGTCACAAGTCGACGATCTGCCGAACGATCAAGGACATTGGTTACTCCTCCTACCGCAAGTCTCACCGCAAATGCCTCCAAGGAGTCGAGGAAGGTTAAGGCAGCGGCTTTGCTGAACGAGCTGAAGCACGGGTATGTCGGGATGCTGACGTTCTTCTCTGATGAAAATAATTTCATCGAGGACCAGATGAGCAACAAGCAGAACGACAGGTGGATCTGCAAAGACATCGAGGAGGTTTCCCACCTCCGTCATGGTCCTTGGCGTCATCTCCAGCGAGGGGGTGCCGACGTACCTCCGTTCTTCTTTCAAAAGGGCCTGAGAGTCACCGCTGAGATATACCAGGAGGTGCTAAAGATCGAGAAGATCACCGCCGGACGCCCCTACGTCTAGCATAACTCCGCTCCTGCACAGAAGGCCAAGACGACCCAGGCGTGGCTGCTCAACAATGTTTATCACCACTGATCGCCGGACTTGTGGCCGCCCTCCTCACCCGACTGCAACCCCCTTGACTATTTCTTCTGGGGCGTGATCAAGGCAAAGACTAACAAGCACGCCCACAATACGGTCGAATCTCTGAAGTCTGCCATCGTGGAGGCGTTCGCCGCTATGGATAAGGACATGGTCGCCAAAGCGTGTGACTCATTTTGCGCCCGCCTTGAGATGGTCGTCTACGCCGGCGGTGGTTACATTGAAAAATAATGTAGTATGTAACTCTGTTGCTAAATAAACTGTCGGGTGCATACACAACTTTTGTTTTTATTGCCCATTTCGTTTTCTTTTTGTCAAGTGTCGGGTTTTGCTGCAACATCCTGTATAAAGTATATTTCAACTTTTGGTGTCAGTTTCACTTAAAAGCATACATAAGTTTTCTATTTTTTAGAATCATAAACTGATCCGTGTATAGTAAGATAACTTGTAGAAATAGTTTGGTTTGGACGACACTTAATGCCGGTGTGATACGGTATGCATGCGAGGGAACCAATCAAGAATTAGAAACCCGTATTGCGCAACACGTGCCTTCCTATCAACGATAATTGAAGACCACCCAACATGTGCATGACTCGTCTATTGGACAACACACACCGCTGAACATGATGACACATTTTTTTTCTGTTTCACATAGAGTTCGCTCTACCCACTACCTTAGAGTCCTGTATATATCAAATTATATCTGCCCAGCCTATGCAAACAAAAGGATCATTTCATTTAATCCCTCTTTTTATTTGGAGTATGAGTAAACCTTTTTTTTTTTTTTAATTTTATACTCTTTTAATATCTGTTTTTAAAAAATCCTTCAAGCCCTGCATTTTTGAACAAATTTCACAAATAATTAGTATGTAATGTTTCACGGTAGATATAAACATATTTACAAGTGTTTACCCACCGTTCAACCGGTGGCTGGGTATTAAGTCTTTTTTCTCTACCACCGGTAGAGTAGAGGCCAGGGCCCAGGGTTAAAAGCATACATAGGGTTTCTATCATATTGAAATCATAAACTGGTCCGTGGATAGTACGATAACCTGTAGCTAATAGGATGTTTTGGAAAATGTAATAAATTTCAGACACTGACGGGAGCAGAATATTTAAAATTAACATCCTTAACTGAAAAGTTTAATCTGTTTGAAAAATCTCATCATTTCTACAAAATTTTTTCTTAGAGAAATAAATTCATTTTTCAAATAAGTATTTTACAATTCGACTTACAGAATTGGTTAACCTAAAAGAAAGTGACCTGCCCAGAGTAGCAGATGGTCTTGTTTTCGAAAATTGTTTAGAGACGCTGCATAAACGCTAGATACGCTGCTAACATATTAACGACTAATACTTACCTTTGAGCATGTAAATCATTATGAAATTTTTTTTTTTTTATCATTTCACCCCAAGCAATGTGATTGATTCGTTTTTTACGGCTTACCAATCCTTTGCAGGTTATTTAAAGCCAGAAAATATTTTTTTAGATTGTAAGAATATTTTTGTAAATAATGATTGTGATACAAGTCTTACTAATTAACCCATAGTTGGAGGAAGAAGAGGTGGATTGATACATTTCCAAAGGGTATTTACCCTAAGCGAATATAACGAACCCAACAAGAATTAGAACTCTGCTCTCCGATCTCCAATTCCAAGCTGTTATCCATTACACCATCCGCACATCCAAGCTTACAGCACCTGGTATTCCTAAGCAGTCACTCATTTAGCTACTGACCAGGACCAACGTTGCTTATCTTCGGTGATTTTATGAGAACTAGTTTTTCGTGATATGACCGTAAGCCTCAAGCAAGGCGATAATGTCACTAAGACGCAAGGGGCTACTGAGCGTGAAAGTGAAAAGACTTTAAAAGGAACTGGAAAACCAATCCTAAGCAAGAAATAAGGGATAAGCCTCTATTCCTCTTTAAAAGACTGGGAGGAGTGTGCACCAGACAATAGGCAAACCTATCTACTCCTATTAAATGGCAACTACTGTAGAGTTCCGACTCCTAGTTTCTATTAAAAATCATGTCATGAATTGTATCAGTCAGTGGCAGATTATACAATTCCAGGGAATTCTATTGAACGCAGTTGTTTAGATTTGAAACGCAGGAAAATAAAAATAGAAGGAAGAAGTCCAAGTTGTTTGAACAATTTTAATTCTGGACAACTCATTATGTGAGGATTTTGGAACTCAAAACCAAACCAGGTTTTTTTTTTTTATGGCTTATCAACCCTTTTTGGGTTATTTAAAATTGAAACATATCTTGGTTTGGAAGAATAACTCTTTATTTTTTTAAGAGTGAATACTGCATTAATATTTTTTTTAAGAATAATTTTTTTCCCCAGATACAAGTCCTACTATTTAACCATAGCTAGGGAGGGGAGATGAAATCAGTTTTTGCAAGGATATTTACGTGTCAGTGAATGTAACGAATCCGACTGGAATTCAAACTCAACTCTGATTTTTTTTATTCTGACTTTTTACCCATTACACCAGCCGCACATCCAAGTGGAAGGCTAAAGTCAGAATTAGTTTTCTTTTGTCTCTTCGTAGTGGAGATTTCAAGTGGAAAACGTGTTACACTGAACCCTACCCCAAATTATCCTGGGTTCATTGCTAGTTCTTAAAGCAGGGTGACGAATGCAAGCTTATTCTTTTCTATTTAATTGGTTAATTTTTAACCAATCCAGACCGTCACTAAGGATATCTTGTAGGTAGTACTCCTTACAACACAAGTTCAACTCTATCACTATTTCCATGGAAAATGTTCCGAGCTACATTCCTTTCCTTCTACCAGTTCAGGCCTTCACAGCTAAGACCCACCATGCCATCTACACAGATGCAAGCTGTGCTCATTCCCTTGCTAAAAAGCAAGTTCCATTTGAACAGCTTCTTCTCAAGAGCGGCTGCTTTGTTAAACAGACTCCTGAGAGGATGCTTCCTTGATCAATACAATCCATTAACCTCTTCAAGTCTAGGGTTAACTGTTATCTAACATAACCTTATAATCTGCATTTACTTCCTCCTCTTACATTCATAGGACTTCATTTAGTCACCCTCTACCTTAAGTGGCTCTTATATTGGGTGAATATTTATTTTTAAAAAAGTATCTGGAAAATCAAAAGCTTGATGAAAGTTAAAGAATTAGAAATAAAACACAAACTAGTGACACTTTCTGACAATCCATAGAATGTTTTAGAATTTGGACATAGACCAGAATAAGGGTTCCTCCCATCCAACCTCTCTTGGAAATCAGTGTAGTATTACAGCTGTGTCTTGCAGGTTATACATCGATTCTTTTGTGGTACTGACATCATCGTAGAGCATGGTTATTAGGTAAATTTTATGAGTCATTGCTTGCGAATGCAAACTTTTTGTAGTCATAACCTTGTTCAACTGGGCTAAGCTTGAGCAAAAACTGACAGACTAGGTCTCTCTGCAAAGTATTCAACGGTTTTGAATATTTAGAGAACCAGTTATGAGGTGATGGCGTAACTTGAAAGTCAACAAGAGGGGACCTTACTGCACATGCATGAATAGATACTCCACCGTGGGGTTACTCAGTTGTGTAATGAGCTTGTATTGTGTGACTGTTATATTCTCAATGATCGAGGCAGTAGAATGTTCAAGTCTTGTGACAGGACCCTTTTTTTTGGGGGGGGCATAGAATGTCGCATCACTCTGTCAGTTCCCTGCTTACTCCTACAGTTGAGAGCTTGCAAATTTTAGTTGTTGCCTTTGAAAAGGAGATTTCAGGCAAGAGAAAACTTTCTGGACAGATATTGGATAAAGCAGAAAAAAATGTTACACATATAAAAAAATTTCTTACCATGATTAAGTATTGTACATATCGTGAATGCAAAAATTTCCAGTAAAAAAAAAAAACAAAAAAACAAACAATATTCAACTGTATGTCAAATCTGTAGCTTTCAAAAGAAATGTGCTGTGTACTTTTTGCACACAGCTAATAAAATCTGTGATGAACCATGGCACAAAAATAAAGCCCACTTGAATTATGAACATAAAAGTAGCAAGAGATGCCATTTTAGTTTTACAAGTCTTTCTTGAATTATTCAATAATAAACTTTGTATTCAACTCAACCCAGTTTCAGGTGCCCTAAAGTTGTCAATGTTGATATTTTCAGTGAGTCAAAGGTCACTTGGGGTTTGAGCAAACCTTTTTGGGTAGAAAGCAAACATTTACATTATTCAGACTACTGTCCTCATTTTTGTTGCCATATTTATTATGTTTCGGCTGTTGTACACTCCAGCCTTCTTCAGGTGGTTGGAATGTTGAACTCAAGGCACAGTGGATAAAGGTGTTAGTTAGATCCAATGTCAGGACCCAAAGAGTGCGAGTTCAATACCTGGTTAAGGCAGTGGAGAACTGACATCCATTAAACATTGCACTAGAAGTCTATCCCAGTAAGCAAAATAAAGAGTTCAGTTCGACATTCCAACCACCTGAAGAAGGCCGGAGCATACGACTGAAACACTGTAATAATCATGGCGACAAAGATGAGGACAATAGTCCGAATAATGTATATAATACCTCATCTCAGAAATATAGACACAAGCAAAAATTTAAGTAAAAATTCAGTTCTAATTGAAGTTAGAAGAGTGTTATATTTGAGTCTGGTGGCTGAAGTAGTTGTGTATCATTAACACAAGATGATGATTTTCAAACACTAGTAAAAGCCAGGATTTCAAATCTTGATTTTCAAGGTAGGCAGACATACCCGGCCCAAAAATATTAATAATATAAGCATGTTACAATTAAAAGAATTAAAAACAATTTATTTAAGTTTTTTTTTTTTTTTTATCTATATGACTTGGTCATTTTCATTAATTTAACAGTAAGAATATAAATATTTTGTTTAATATTTATAATTTTTGTGCTTTATTTTTTCCTAATGCATTTAATGACAAAATTTACATTACTAAAAGAAAAAAACGTTTACAAAATAATTACAAGCTCAGTGAAAAAGTTCTCAGCCTAAAATATTTATATAATTTATCTGCAGATAATCTCATTTTTTATGGGTATTATGCAAGGCACATTTTTATGAAGAAAGAAGACTAAGAGTTTATAATAGTGTCACAAATATTAGCTGGCCCCTGATTTAATGATTTTAGGATTCAGGCCTGTTAGATATGGGGAGTAATGTTGCCTTACCCTGCCACACCAGCCTATGACGTTATCCTTCTCTTAGACTGTTTGTTATACCAAGGCTAGTCTGTCCTACTGTTTACCTACTAGTGGGGGAGGAGATGGGTTCATGCCTTTTCCAATGTCCTGAGTGAAAAAGTGAATGCAACAGTTGGAATTTGAACTGATTCTATCTTACATGCTGATAACTATTTTTAATGATTTCACCACTAGCAAGGCAATAAGGTAACTAAGAAAGACAAGAGATTACTCTGTACATTATTCAGACTATTGTCCTCATCTTTGTTGCCATATTTATTACGTTTAGGCCCTTCAGTATCAGTCTATATTTTTGAGATGAGGTATTATGTACATTGTTTGGACTATTGTCCTCATCTTTGTCGCCATATTTATTACATTTTGGCTGTTGTACGCTCCGGCCTTCATCAGGTGGTTGGAACGTCGAACTGAACCCTTTATTTTGCTCACTGGGGTAGACTGTTCTAGTTCCATGTTTAATGGATGTCTGTTATCTCCTGTTAATTTCCCTCTAAAATTTGTCCACTGCCTTAACCGGGTATTGAACTCACACTCTTTGGGTCCTGTCACTGGATCTAACCAACGCCTTTATCCGCTGGCACATGGAAGTAGAACAGTTTACCCCAGTGAGTGAAATAAAGGGTTCAGTCCGACATTCCAACCTCCTGAAGTAGGCCGGAGTGTACAACGGCCGAAATGGTGTAATAAATATGGCGACAAAGATGAGGCCAATAGTCCGAATAATGTACATAATACCTTATCGAAATATAGACAGGTTACTCTGTGTTAGAGAAAATAAAGAAGGAAGGAGGAAAAAAAAAAAAAAAAAAAAAAAAAAAAAAACTAATGAGAGAAGACAATAAAAGAAGAGGGAATTAAGGATGAGAATAACTGACATTGCATTTAAATTTTAAGCTGTTACAGAATTAGTCTAACAAAAATGCTCTCCAGGGTCTTGGACCAGACTTAGTAAAAGACTATACTTATTTGAATAAACCATTCCATTGGCTTACCACAATCCTTTGTGATGTTTTGTGTTTTTATGTTGAGATTTATTAACTACAAATGAATTCAGGATGTTTACACGTGCGTCATTCCTAATCTTGATTGTTGTCTGTTGCTTTCAGTGAGAGATTTTTTGATTTATTTGTCCTACTCGAGGCAAAGAAGTTGTTTTGTGACAACTTCAGAGACATGTAAAAGGAGGAGAGGCACAAAAGCACGTTGGATGCTTATTGTGAAGAAGGAAAACATTTGGATGCGACATGAAACCTTGTACAAACGAATCTTCACATTTCTGGTAAGGAAGAAGCATGAAGTATAAAGATGCCATTCAAAGAAAATAGATTTAGGTTGAAAAGTGGAGTCTGGTTGACATCTGTGGGCTCGCTCAAAGGTAAAGGATTTTGGCAAGGAATCTATTTGTCATTACCTGCTGTCCATTGCCTACAAGAGGCGATCTGATCAGACCAATTTGTGTTTCGGTTTGATCCAATAATCACTTGTCCACTTTTGGAAATTCATGGGTCCAGATTCTCCAACCTCACATAAAGATGGGCCCCCTTTTTCATCATTGTGCTAGACTTTATTTTGTTTCTTGAAAAACAAAAAAACCATAAAAGCAGGGATGAACATCATTGACATTGAGATTTCACTTTCTATTTACACCTAGGAAATGTTTGTGATATCAATCTCTGTTTCCTGCACTTCATCCAGTTTATAAGCAAAAAGGATTCTCCGAGTTCAAATTGGTGCATGTTGTTCTGATCAGCTTTCTTCTGTAAAATTCTGACGGCCACCTCTTTTGCTTTTAGTTCTATTCCTCTAAAAAAATGAAAATGGTGAGAAAATTGTTAACGATTCCAAGCAGTCAACAAAAAGTCTGTGGACATCTGTTCTCAAATTAAATCTTAATTTTGTTGATATTTCCCATACAGAAAAATCAGAGGTTATGTCATGATATAATTAATAAGTTAGACTGCCATGGATTTTGATCCTTGTGCCTGTCAGAGCATTTGCTAAGAATTGGGTTGGTTATAATGAACTTTGAAGTAACGTCATGGATGCTTGAGATTTCAAATGCTGGCCTCAAGTTTTTCCCGCCAAAAGCTCCATTCAGAGTTGGCTGGTCTTGAATAAATTATTTTTTTTTTCTTTAGTTGGTTGCCATTTACTAAAATCAAGAATAAAAGAAACAAATGTTCAAAAACAAAATTGTTTAATTCATTTTGTTCAGTACAGATTGAAAGAAAGTCTTTTCTATTTTGATAAGGGACTATGAACATGGCAACATGCAAAAGAGTTTGGCAGAGGATGAAGGCCTTCGTTAGTGACAGTTTCTTGCCATCTGTGTTCTTTCCAAGAAGGCATAGAATTAGCACTGGCATTAGTTAAAAGAACAAATTAAAAAAAAAAAAAAGGAAAGTTTATTTACAGACCCCCACCCAAAAAACAAAACACATTTGTGTTTCCAAAGTATGACAGCACTGCATTTGAAAGGAGAAGAGGAAGATGGACGCTTCACAATCTGGTGATTTTCGTCCGTTCATGCAGGAAAGCCAGCGAGATTGAGAGAAAGCTAGACAGAGAGACGAATTTCTGGAGAAACAGGATTTATTAATAAGAATGGAAACAATTTGAGAAGGTTAAGGGTCGAATGTTCATTACTAAAGACCAATTGAGTCTTCACCCTTATTTCAAAAGACCTAAAATGAATGCAAAGGTTAACATTGATGAAAAGGGGGACTTAACAAAAACAAGTTATTATATACGAGTAATCTTGAAGCTGTTGAGGCACCGCTTAAGACCTTTTGAGCAGCTGGCCCTGGAGCAAAAGAAGTGGTGAGTATACTGCCCCAATAGCATGAAAAGCATTAAAACTTAGACGCTTCCAATATCTAGAGGCAAGAGCAATGACTAAACAATCTGCATGAAGACCAGCAATTTTGTCTCAAACCACAAACCTTGTACCAAACATCTGTATCTTGCAGGATTGAAGTGTTATATTTGACATGAACATCTAGCAACTAACCAAATATTAGCTTCAGGACATTCATGTCAAAATCAATGGAAGAATCTGGTAGCGTTAATATGAGAAATGTCCATTTAAAAAAAAAAAAAAAAAAAAAAAAAAATGATCGTATGTCTGCTCTGAGGTGATTAATAGCAATAATGAGATAAAACCTTTAATGAACATTAAAAAGAAAAAAGTTACATTTCGTTGTGAACAAATTTTAGACTTTTGTATAAAAGAAAACTACAACTGCAAAAGAAAATGGCTAAGACAAAAAAAAAAAATTTTTTTAAAATCCCATAATCCTACAGATTATCAAACCCTCCCTGACCCTAAGAAATGAGAGGAAAGGATGTGACCAGTAAATGAGATTGAATTCCTTTCTCCCCCTCCACCACAAACACAAATTTATACACTGAGAGAAATATACATTCATTGTTACATACTTATGGTACTGATGTCATTTTCAAATACCTACCTTCAATGACTAACCATGGATATACACAACAATAGGCACTGAAGCAGTACCGAAACACTACCGATAGATGGAGCCACCGTAGCATCTTATTTTTATTCTCTAGTATGTATTCCAAAGCAGTACCGACCATTAACAATAAATTAATCACACTTCTCTCATAGAATACTGACTGCCTTCTGATTGTAAATGGAGGAAGAAATTGAAAACAAAATTTCATTAACATGATTGCCGGCTAACAAAAATAACTGCATTTGAAATTTAGTCACTGAAAAAGTGATTGCCAGAGAATGACTAAATTTCCATTCAGCCAATTCTCTCCGATATAACATTTCACCAAATATCTGAGGAAAGGGTGGGGAGAGAAAATTTACAATTCTCTAGAGACCTAAGGAAAATGATGCCCCCCCCCCACAAAAAAAATGGATATAAAGACCAAAACAAATTTTGAGATTTTTTTTGTTCTCTTTTTTTTTTCATTTAACAGAAACTGCATGATGCAATGAAATTTCAGTCCAAAGCATTTAAATCTTGTGCAAGTTTTTGAGAAATAACAGCATTTTTAAGATTTCAAGCCAATGTATTCTTTTCTTCTGATAAAAGGATAATTCACGTCAAATGAGTTTCTGATTATGAATCAAGTGGATCTATTCATTCCATTTTACAGAATTTACAGTGGCATTCAGCAATTACTACAGCTGTTTTGTAATAAACTACAAGTATTGGTATAAAAAAAAAAAAAAAAAAAAAAAAACTCTTTTTTTTTTTTTTATACAAATAGTAACTTCTCACCTATCTACATTACTTAGTACAAGGATTGATTTGCTTTTAATAACTTATCAAACTTTTACAGGTCATTTAAAGCCAGAAGTTGTTTCCGATTGTAAGAATTTTTTTGAGATAATGATTTACTGACACAAGTCCTATTAATTAACCCATAGCTGGTGGGGAGAAGAGATAGATTCATATCTTTCCGCAATGGTATTGGCACGTAAGTGAATATAATGAACCAGACTGGAACTCTAATCTCTGAGTTACAATTCCAGGCTGTCATCCATTATGCCATCAGCACCTGGTATTACCAAGAAGTCACCCCTCTAAATACTCACCAAAGCTTGACATTAATTATTTTTGGCAATCTTATAAGAACTGGTGTTTCAATGTGATATGGCCATAAGTGCCATTCTACTTAAGAACAAAACACACTGATTAATGGTTCCGATGGGGGGTAATTTCTGATTTGGTTATGAGAAGAAAAATTAAGCCCGAATTGGTTACCACAAATTCAGTGATTGTGAGTTGAACATGAGTTTGCTTTGAAGCAAAGAGAATATGTGAATGGACAAGAAAGTCATATTAATATTGGTAGGTTCCTAGTAATTAGAAAAAAATCAAATCAAAATGCAAAGGCAACGGTCCTTATTTCGTGTGTCCTACACAGCCTCCAAAAGCAACAATAAATAAAATCTGCTTGATTGTGTGGCTATATGATCATCACAAATTCAGTTACCATAAGTTTCCATAGCAGAGAACGGTTGCTGAATATTGACAAAGAATTCAAAACATGTAACTTATTCAGATTGTTTTTGATGCAACCAGAAAAATTGTTAGTTTTATTAGAAGAATGCTTTTGACAGTTTGAAAATAATTTGACAGAGAAAAAGGTATAAGTTTTTTTTTTCATTTTGATCCTTTGAAATTCTTGAAAATTTGATTTTTTTTTTTTTTTAACAGTTTATCAACTTTTGCAGGTTATTGAAAGCCAGAAAATTTTTTAGACTGGAAGAATTTTTTTGGGAGATAATAATGCCTCACTGATACAAGCCCTACTAATTAATCCATACCTGGGGGAGGTGGATCCCTTCCTTTCCCTCAAGAGTATTTGTACATAAGTGAATATAACAAACCCATCTAGAATTGGAACTTGGTTCTTCGATTAACAACTCTTGAGTTGTTATGCATTACACCACCTGGTATTCCCCAGTGGTCACTCATTTAGGTACTAAGCAGACTTGATATTGCTTAACTTTGGTGATTGTACAAGAACTGGTGCTTCAACATGACATAGCCATAAACCCCCTGACAATTTAAGTGAATCAAGACAAAAGAGAATGAAGCGACAAGAGGGCAGAGGAAACGAAAACAAAAGAGAAAGAAATAACAACAAACTGCCCCACCCCCGTTTTTAGGATGAGTCAATGTATGAAATGTTTTCACTTTTTTTTTTTTTTTAAATTCAAAAAAAGAAAAATTTGGAGAGCTTCAATTCTAGCCAGGAGTAGGTATGTGTTTGTTTAGTAACAAATTGGGGATTAGTTTGGATTTCTTTAAGGCTAACAAAGAAACTTTTTTGAATTCTAGAACAACACTATTTTCTTTTCACTTTTTTTTCATTTCTTCACCTGTATTCCGATTGACTTATTTAACATTTTTCTTTGATAAAGAAAGAAAAATAAATACAAAGTTATTTCCATTTTAAATATTATCACCATTCGAATCTGACAGAATCCATTGCATTGTAGATCAGCAAGGCAATCTAAAACATTTTAATAATGGTATTTACTTCATTGGTCTTCAATGTTTGCCATATTTTAAATTGCTAGGAAAAACAAAAAAACAAGAGCAACATAGAGGTTGGCATTTGTGAGGGAAAAATGCCAAATTTGATAAATGTTTGATATATTTCACATTTTAACTGCCTCAAAAACGTAACGGGTATACAGTTTCAAAAATTGATTTGAGTCAAAGAAAACATGGTGAAATGTGCTTACTCAAGAATCTCAGATGTACATCCATTCAAATTTTCTTAAAAATTCATTGAAGCCGAGAACAAAAGATCAAATTTTAAGTTTAATTGTGAGTCACGTAAAGAAAGTAGTGCCCCTCCCCAAAGAGGTTTGACAATGAACAGAGTTAAGTGTAGAAAGGCCTAATTCTATAGAGGGAGGAGAGGAATGCAAAGAGAAGCTTGTTTGCATTTAATAAGTATTGGAATTAAACATGGGAAAAGAATTTAAAAAGTTAATTAATTTTAAGGAATTAAATAGAATTCTGGGGTACATTTGTAAATGAACTGAAATATTAACTTTAACGAAACTGGTTACAGCCATGTGTATTCATCTGCTGCATTCATAAAGTTGGGCATAAATGAACTACTTCTCTGGTTAAAAAAAAAAAAAAAAAAAAAAAAACAACCTTCAGATTAAGGTGTTTATATAAAGACAGTTCCATTGGCTTGGTGAGACTTTAGGCAGGAGTAATTTTGGAGAAAGAGCTTCCCCTTATGATAGAAAAAAATTTTTTAAAAAAGTAACTGTGAGAAGCCAAGAGTCTATGTATTTGTTCCTATAAGGACATATTTGCTGGTGGGGTCTTATTGGAAGAATAGTTTTTGGGAAGAAGATTATCAGAATTCAATCAAGTGGCTAGCTAGCCACGTGCTTTCTGGAACAAAGACACTTAAAATGTAAAATAATGGTCAAATCATACCAATATATTATTAGCAACAAGCCACAAAATTGAAGAGAAAATTGTAGTATCAGACTAACACATGACTTGTTCAATCATTTATTATAGCTGTGAATGAGTAATTTAAAGTTCCAACCACTTTGTAGTGCTGCCAGGTATTAGAATAGGGGAAAAGGAAGACATTAGTTGAAACATCACTGTAACCAACAGCTAATATAAACTGTTTTGTTAAAATCTTATGTTTTTCCTGACTTTCTTTTCATTATTCCAAGACAGATTTTTCTCAGAAATTTGTTAGCTTGAGTAACATGTGACTGACTTGAGTTTACTGTGCTTCAACCAAAACCAGAGATTTCTTTACATCTAGTAAATGCAATGTAGGTAGGGGGTCTCCTCCTGTGTAGAACATCACTGAACTATGCGAGCTGGCTAACTTATGTTTTTGATAATAATGCTACATTGATGTAAGGAAATGTAAAGCAAAGGGAAGACACAAATGCAACACATCAGGTCCTGTCTGCACTATAGTGACATAAGAGACGGTGAGATTACCACAGAAAGATGCAGAGAGGCATTTTAAAGCCGACAACGATTTTGACAAAGGCATGAACTGAACTAAAATTAAACAGGCAAATCATTTGATATGAAGAGTGTAATAGGCACTTTGAAAGTGGATGAAGGAAGAAGGAAAGTAATCCAAGATGAATCTGATAAACTTATTACTCACCATAATAATACAAGAGTTACTTGCCCTTTATTTGCGTTGCTGCCCAATCCAAGAGTGCTGTAAAGTTGTTTGCCTGACACACAACTTGAAATCAGTTGCCCGATAACTAAACATCAAAAGACTGAATATTGGGAAGTGGTTTGTTCCAATAACCTTTCAACACTCTCATATATATATATATATATATACACACACATACACACTTATTATTCATGTATTAATGTGACCTTTGAAGACCTAATTTTGAAGCTAATTTGACTACAGTAAATGGATATATAGTTTGATCAACGACATAACCAGGGTCAACAGTACATATGCTAATTTTATATCTCATGTATGACGTGATCTCTTTAAAATTAGCTTCAAAAGTTACATGATATGCAAATATATATGGTATAAAAAAAAAAACATGGAAATATTGTTTAAAACCAGAACCCCCTGAAGACTGGAAACTTTAACCAAAAAACACTTTGAAGTTGGGATAAATTGATATTTAAAATTTTCATTATATATATATATATATATATATATGTATATATAACATACATATAGGTAGTAATCCATTGGTATAACCCAGGTGAGTCCTAATTAACACAACACAGAATTTAAAATATGTTAAAACTGACTCACAAAAGAATTTGTTTTATATATATATATATATATATATGTAAAACAACAAGTTTTAATAATTTTCCACAAAAAGATGTTAAAAAATTAATCTTTAATTAATTAGGATCCTTTAAACACCTTCATTTAAAAAAACAAAGGACCTTATTTACTTGAAGTGCCATGTGTTAAATGAAAGCTATCTAAAGGGCATCACAGAATCCATGTTGAATAATTGGTAAATGATTCTCTAATTTGGTAGGCCACAGAAAAGATTACTCTTAATTCAGAAGCATTGGTAACAGATGTTCTTCTTTTATTGCCTTCGAATCTGTTCTGGAGTGATTTCACAGTGGAGGCTTGTATTTGTACTAAGTCGGTCCTAAAATGGGTTCGACGTACAAAATGTTAGGAACTTGATATAATAGGTAATGACGCAGAGAAATCTAGTTGTGGTCGCTGATACTTTAATATCCGACTAACTGACCGACTCCCTGAGCGACCCCCATTACTCTTACTACTCCTACTTATTATAGGTGGGAGTGTCTATTAACTATAGAATAGGTGCGTTCCACTATAAGAGAATCAAAGTGGCAATCTGCACAGCTATGAAAAGAGGAAGCAGAAAAAGTCTAGTTTGCAAAGATTTCTGTTAACATAAAATTTCAGCAAATCATTCAACACAATTTTCAAGCCTGAAACTGATATAGTTTCCAATTCTTTTAAGTTTTCATGACCCCAGTATTCCTTAAGGTTCAGATGGCCTCCCTATCAACAGACAATACCAAGGTTTTATATCTGAAAGGGGGACAGTCTAGATTAAACCAGTAAAATCTAATCTTTTGCAGGTGGGTCATATATAACACATTACCCGAGTCCCATAAACAATGGTAAAGGGTTTAATTCAGTCTGATTTTCAGTCAACATTTGTGTGTGTAAAAATAAAAAATAAAAAAATAAATAAATAGACACATACACATATGTGTGTGTGCATGTGTGTATATATTTATTTCTTTTTTAAATACACAAATGTTGACTGAAAATGGTTGTTTCAATACCAACCAGACTGAATAAAACCCTTCACCAATTTATGGGACTCAGGTGATGTGTTTCCTGTCTAAATGCATTGACATTAACAGCACAAAGAATTCAATGGCCTGAACAAAGATTGGAATGTTAATGACTCTTCACAAATTTATTAGACACGGTATTTTGTAGCCTTTTACAGAATAGCAGACACCAGCCCAAATCACCCACCAAAAATCCTAATTCAATCAACATTAAACATTCAATACAAGAAAAAAACAAAAAAAAAAAAAACAAAAA
This sequence comes from Acanthosepion lycidas, assembly GCA_963932145.1. Classification (NCBI taxonomy): domain Eukaryota; kingdom Metazoa; phylum Mollusca; class Cephalopoda; order Sepiida; family Sepiidae; genus Acanthosepion; species Acanthosepion lycidas. Next base: position 93,911,557 of record OZ010600.1, read on the forward strand.
CAAAAAAACTCACATTGCAAATATTGACAAGGAAAACTACTGAATAAGCACCTTTAGAACTACTATGTCAATATTTCACCTGCACAAGTTTAAGGTGGACAACTTAATAAAAAGCTTTGCAAGGATACAATTATTTTCAAATCTATTTCCTTGAATAGATTTTTATTTTTTGTCAATGTCAACTGTTTTCATTGCTAAACAATTTAAAAGGCAATGACATTAAAAAAAAAAAAAAAAAAAAAAAAAAAGTCTCTCCAAACGTTAAGATTTCCAGAATAACATAAAATGGAATTTACAAGTGGGAAATTGGAAACAATTGAAAGAAAAAGAAAATCAGGTTTTTTTGTTGCTGCCAAAGATTTTCTTTTAAAATATTATATATATATATATATATATATATATATATATATATATATATATATATAGAGAGAGAGAGAGAGATATGGCATTTGGGAAATGCCTTCCTTTCAAACTGATTTTTAGCAACAAAATAAGAAACACAAGAGATTGAGACATTACTCACATATTGCAGCAGAGCTCTATCTATGGCTAAGAAGTTCAAGAATAATATTAAAAAAAAAAGCTATGTTTTGAACTGATAAATTTTTTTTCTTTTGTAAAGGGTGTTCTAGTACAAATGTAACCCAAATAAACGTATGTACTTTTGCTGATTTTTAATATTTTGCTTTTATATTTCTGACTTAGAGAGATGAGAAGATAGCAAAATCAAAACACCAACTACAATTCCTTTTAAAGAACAGAAAATGTTCTGTGTTCTGTGGAGAGAAATTCCTATAAACATGCTATCATGAAATTCTGCAGAGTATGGCAAGAATAAAACCCCTAGCAACACTGACGTTTATTGATGGATACAAAAGTTTGAGGCTACAGGGACAATCAACAATATCACAAAAAAAAAAAAAAAAAAAAAAAGGTCTCCAGCAGTCAAAGTTGACAAAAAACCTACTGTAAGGTCTCTTGAAAACATAGCAACTGCCCAAGATTCAGTAGGCAGGAGTCTGAAGAAATCCATCTGTAGAAGGTGCCAGGAACTTTGCCTCACCAAATCCTCCCATGAGTTATGGCAGAGGTGCAACCAGGGTTCAGAGGGGCCACTAGTGGCACCAGGAAGATTGTTCATCACTTATACAGCAAATATCACACTGGAGTGGCTGAACCAGAACTTCCCAGCTGTAAATGAAAAGCCAAGTGGTCTCTGTGCATTCCAACAACCTCAACACCCCCTCCGGCAGAGATTTTTATCTGTGCGGGTATCTGAAGGATCGAGTCTACAGGAACAACCCCCACACCATCTCAATGGCAAAAGGCAGTAATCACTCAAGAAATCAGTTATACCAAAAGAAGTGTGTAAAGTCATTGACAACTTTGCCCGTAGAATTCAAGTGCCTTCAGCAAAACGGAGCATATTTTGAACATATTCTTTATAAATGACAAAATCTTTGCCAGTAGAGCTAGCGACATCTCATTTTCAGAAATATATGATTTATACATATAAATATATATTTGTAAACAGAAAATAAATGGCATTCACATCTTTGGGTTACACATACTGAGACATCTGTATGTAAAGCTCGAGTTGACTAGTCAAATAAGGGTCCTGCTGGACATTGATGTGAAATGTGGACAAATTTCAACTGTTTCGTTATATATATATATATATATATATATATATATATATATATATATATATATATATAGAGATTGCTATCAAATCCAGAAACAAACTGTGTTGATTTACATTATTTTGTGTCATTGGCCAGGGAAAGCCAAACTCCTACTCAGACTGCCACAAAATGTATCCTACAAAGGGGAAAGAGAATGTTTTCTGTTGCAGAGCTGGAACAGACTGGCTACACTCAGACGCAAACTGAGTCCAGAGGTAACCTCCCAACCCAACTCTCACTGGAAGTGAATGTTGTTTTTTTGCCAAAAAAAAAAAAAAAAAAAAAAAAGTCCTAATCATCTTCATTTGCGATGAGACATACTATGACCATCCCCTATGCAGTCTGAAGTATATCACCCTGATAGGTTTTCTTATTTGTTTCACTCCAAGCAAGGCAATAATGCCCCTAAGACACAAATGAACTAGAGATGAGATAAAAGAAATTATTGATTAACAAGCCACATTATCCTAAGAATCTATTGAGGTGAGAGGTGGTCGAGGTAATCACTATAGTGGCAGAGGTAGATTCAAGAGGCTGGTGGTGGTGGTGGTGTGAGGTTGGTTGTTGATAGAAAGCGGATGAATTCATTCAGTTTGTTGAAAGTGAATGATACAAGGAACAGTTGGAGGGATTGGGTTAGGTCGGCATATCTGGGAAATTGGTTAATATGGCAGTAATAGTTAATAGTGCGTACAGAATTTTGACACCAGTCTTCCATAATTTCTCGGCCAGTTGTATGGAAATTAAAACAAAGTTGAGGTGTTGGACCTGGCAGTGAAAACCAAGCAATTATGCTTTGGCTCTGTCTTCAAAGTGGAGAACACTAATTATTGCTCTCTTGAAAGAACAGGTCACCATCAGAAAATGAAATAACTAAATTTTCAGAGGACAAAACATAATAATTCTGTGTACCATGCTTCATTGAATAGGGGAGAGAAATTCATTTGACCTCTCAAAGACTTAACAGCTGAAGTATAACAGGGCATCACAAAAAAAAAATGGTTCTATAAGGCGCTATAGAGCAGGCATGAATATTTTAAGGCTAATTGAAAAAGGTTTAGTGAAATTCCCAAAACATATGTACAAGTTGACATACTCAAAAGAAGAAAAGATGTCATTCCTTTTAAGACAAATTAAAATCTTTTGGTTTCTTGCTAACAAGATAGGCATCTCTTGAATTTATCAACAATCCTTGAGCTACAGCACAATTATGCAAAGACACACAAGTTTTGGAATAAGGGGCAGCAAAACACCTCAACTTAGTTTTTCATTGAAAATTTTTTTCTTTGGTTGCGGGGGCAGCAGACCTGAACATCATTTGTTTTATACATAATAGTATCATAAGGCCTAAAAAAAAAAAAAAAAAAAAAAAAAAAAATTCTGAATAATTACTGAGTTAAATGAATGCATTATTTTGTGTCCCCTAAATTTGGTAATGTTTCTATTTTTTTGAAAAAAACAAAAAAAAAAAAAAAACAAATCCAAAACTTTCCTAAAGTCAGAAACATAGTAACAAGGGGGTGGGGGGGAATAGTAATTGCTGCAAAAGAAATATTACCAGAAACCCCCAAAACTAGACTAAATTTTACTCCCGGTTTGAATTTAAATTGTGTGTGCAGAAGAAAGATAAAAATCTATGGAAATAGCAAACCATCTCAAATTCGTAAGAGACTCATTCAGTTTCATTTTTCCAAATATTAGCGATCCAGGTCTCTGTAACAGTTACAATAGTTTGAACAATAAATTGTGACTATATACAAGCGTAGCCTTAAAGATCAGAAGAAGAAATACATTGACAGAGATAAAATAAGTATAAATGCACCAATAGAGAGAGAGAAAATTATTTCTTAATATTATTACAGCCTCATAAGAAAACCAATGAAAGCTACTTCAAATTGTCTGAAACATTCTGCTGCTTTAATGTGTAGATGTATTGGGGGTGGAGGAAAACCTCTATTTTCAATTCAAATTTTATAATGTACTCTGTTGACAAGTGTTGAATGCATCACTAAAAAAAAAAAAAAAAAAAAAAAAAAAAAAAAAAAAAAGAAAAAAAAAGGAGTATAAAAATAGTTTATTTCCTTTGTTAGACCTTTAGATTAGACCACAGAATTAGAATGTGCACCTCTACCACGATGACTCACCATCTTAAGTAGAGATTCACTGGCATATTAACTTATTCAATTTCATTAGATTTTCTATTATATCCATGTCATAAAAGTCACTTCATTAGCCCTGCAGATGAAATCACATAATTGGAATTTGTGCCTCAACCATGATGACCTATCTAAATAACTTCATTATATTTTCTATTACCTACAAAGGTCATAAATGCTGATGCTTAATATTTCTTGGATAAAAAAAAAAAAAAAAAAAAATGATGCAAATAAAATATCATTTTCATGATAAACAGAAATCCTCAAAACTGATGTTTCTGCACTATCCAAATTAACTTTCTGTACAAAGTTAGAAGCTGAAGCAAGAAATTCCATGGTGGCCTGCAGTGCGTCAAGAAATAAGATTTAATCCTAAACCAAGAGGCAAGCATTCCACGTGAATAATTAAAAACCTATTCGCAAACAATTAGAGGAGATTGGGGTAGATGCGAATGAAGAAATTCTCCTACAACACATTTTAAGAGCTTCATAAATTGTCTGACTGCAATTTCTCATTTCCAAAATGTTGTTCATAGATTTAGTTTATGAGTATTTCAGGATTTACTTCATTGAAATAAGCCAAATGAAGAATTAGTCAGAAAAAACTTGATAGAAAAAAAATTTACACATCAGCCATTGAGCTTTTGGTCAGGCATCTCAAAACCCAAAATATTGCCCAGATTTGGCTGAAGACAAAAATAGAGGTGTGGCCATTTCTGTGCATCTTGTAAACTGAAGTGCCAAAAATTTGAGATAGCATCATACATGGTAAAATTACCGAAAGAAGAGAAACATTTCATGACATCATCTTCCAAGCCATCAACCAATGCAAGCATAGAAAACATTTTGTTGTCAATCAACATGGGCTCCGTTATTGACTGCGCCTATTGGCTACCATGGCAAGAGCATATTTATGAAAGATCAACACAGTTTTGCTTATTTAGAAAAGTTAGGTTTATTCGGGCACATGGTTAAGCTCATTTTTTGAGTGGACTGCATAAGGCTATGGATTCAGCCTGCAAAATGGTGGTGTCTGCGTATTGATTTGAAGTGTGCTCTTTTAATACTCTCTAGGACCATGAGTAAATCTGAAGACCCCTCCCCCACACCTTAACAGGTACGACATGAACAAATTGTTTTGTTACAGGCTACTTATGCTTGCCAGGTTTCCCTGGTGTTGGCGTGGGTGTGATGGTTTGTTTCATACAATTCACCATCCAGTCAGTATACACTGATGACTGGAAACTTTCTGTAAACACACTGAATTTCTGGTACTCCATGTCCACGTTGCAGATCTTACCTTGCAACAATGACTAGCACTCTGTCAAGAGAGGTGCTTCATAGAGTAGAAATATACTTTGAGAGAGGGGAAAAATAATAAGTAACTAGATTGATTAAAACTACATTTTTGTGCAAGCTATTTTGTCCAGCAGTTTTCTGCCATATGAAAAAGGAAAGTGAAGAAATTAATGTTTCTTCTGCCTAGAAAGAAACTAGGCCATTTGTTGTGAAGATGCCCTTGGGGTAAACAATTCAAACATTTCTCTTTGTAAATCGAAAGCACAAATGGGAAAACATCATCTGTTCAGCCAACAAGTTATGAGTAGCCCATTAAAAATATTATAGATTGAAACCTATAACACTGGAATTTTATAAACCTATAATTAATACTGTAGGTTTGTACTTAATACTGGATTGTTTTTATTTTTTTATAAATCATGGATTTTACAGCAGACATATAAGAGTTAAGAGAAAGCTATGAAATAAAAGTGGTTCGGTCTTTTTGTCCATCTGCAATAGAATAGTCACAATTATTATTGACACTATCCTTTTGAAGATAAAAATTAACATACCACTGTCTTGATCGATTTATTTTCTATGGGTTATCAGCCCTTTGCAGGTTATTTAAAGCCAGAAAATATTTTGAGATTGTAAGGATTTTTTTTTTGTTTGAGAATTTCTGAGTGATACAAGTCTTACTAATTAAACAGCTTTTAAAACAGAAAGAGGTGGATTCATGCACTTCCTAAAGATATTTGTATATCTACTTTAAATTTCTCATACAACAAAATAAAAAGTGAAAACTGGTTTTACAAATAAAAAAAGAAAAAAGAAAAAAAAAGATTATTTAATAGATTTGTGATTTCACTGCAACTGGGAGGGGAGGGGGATAAAATTGTGTCATGCAGTGTTTAACAAAACAATTGCTGGAGAAAATCTTTCTGCAATATGCTAAAACTCAAACACTTTGACTGAACAGAATCAAGAAGAGTTAGTCTTAAAAGCTATATGCAGTTCAAGAAATCATTTAAGGGTTGGAAAGAAACCAAATTCTAAAAGAGAAAAATCAATTGAAGCTAAGCAGAATAACTTACCTGGATTTTTATACTTATTTAAAATATTTGCCTCTGCATATTTATAATTTCAGGAAAAAAAAAAAAAAAAAAAAAAAAAAAAAAAAAAGAAAAAAAAAAGAAGATCAGTGGGCTTAATCTTACCGATTATTTAATGAGACCACCATTTTCTAAGAAACTGCAAAATGATTCTTAGATTTCCTCTGTCCAAATGTTTTGAGATTACAGAAAGCCTTTGGGAAGGATTTTACTGTAATTCAAGAAAAGACAATGACACAGTGAAGATTCTTATAGAAAATAAGTTGTGTGATAAACATCTTGTCACATAACCTCATGAATAGTGGGAAATTTGCAATGGACGTCATGTTCAAATTGTCTTAGTACCTTTCTACAGTGTTATATTTGTGAGTGAATACAAAAATGGTAATTTCTTTTCAAAACAAAGCCTACTCATGAATGTTAGATTAAAGATTTAATTAATGCTTTAAACTGATCAAGTTTATCTTGCAATCAACAAGAGTTGAAGCAAAAACAATGTTAATTGCAACTAAGAACATTAGTGTGACTTAAAGGAATAATATCTTCTTCTGGCCATTTTGGTGTTAAGAGACCATTAAATTTGCTTCCATCCATTTGCAAAGCTTCTTCAAAATATTCTGGACTGTCTCAGAGGAGGAGAAAGAGTAAAAAAAAAAAAAAAAAAAAAAAAAAAAAAGGAAAAGAAAAAGAAAAAAAATTGCAGGTTTTATTATCCGTATGGATCCTTGAACATTTTCTTTGAGATTGATGAGTAGGAATCATCTTCATAAAGTCACTTATTTGGATACTAGCAAGATAGAATGGTGCTTGCAGAAATGTGAATCAGTATTTTAAAAAGGATTTAATACTATAAACATTATTTTAGCAGATATCCATGTTTGAGTAGCTATCTGAAAATAATGTTTAGTATAATAATAGATTAAAAATTTTAAAAATCCCTCAAGCACATTGGTTAACTAGCATTTCACAGAAACTATCAAAAGCTCAAATGCGTTTTAAAATGATCATATTGGCCATTTTGCAATAATAATAATAATAATAAAAAAAAAAAAAAAAAAAAAAAAACTTTTGACAAAATGGGCATATTTACTAAAAAACAAAAGCAAATATAGAGGGGATAGGAAAAAAAGAAAAAATCTACTAAAAGATGGGTCAAGCTAAAGAGAAATAAGGCTGGAGTGGGAGGGTAAGTTTCACCAAAGCATTGAAGCAAAGAGAGGAAGGGTTATGAGAAAAAAAATTATATTAAATTGATCATAAATTTAATTTTTTTTAACCTTTAAAAGGTTTAAAATGTTTCTTCATGCAAATATTAGAATATGGGGTCAAGGAGAGTAAAACTGGATGCACAAGTTATTTTTCTTTTGTCCTTGAAAGTGACTAGAAATGTTAAAAAGTAATTTATATTTTTATAAGGAAAGAATAATTAGTAAAACCATCCAACATTTCAATACATTTTTATTTGGCCATCTTAAAAAAAAAAAAAAAAAAAAAAAAAAAATCAGGATACACAATGAATATCTGAGGCCAGTTTTCATTTCTTAACAAGATGGCTTGCACATCTGATAATGTAATTCTTTGGAGTAAAAAAAAAAAAAAAAAAAAAAAAAAAAAGAAACCAAAGAAAAACCTTTTATGCAAATACTTTATGCCAAATTGTCATTGATTTTCTGGATGTTTTCTAAATGACAACTTTCAAGAGAAGGTAAGTGTTACTCGAGATATTTGTCCACCTTGTCTCCAAATGTCAGGCCAACAGAAAATATTAAGTTACACAGTACCAAGAGCAAACGAGCAGCCTGAACTGGATTCAAAGCTGCTTGATTACTTTTCATCCTGAAATGTTTTATGCTATTTGGAAATTTTGATCTGTCAAGTAGAAAGGGAATGTTTCAGTTGAAATCTTGCAGATGAACAACATCCAAAGTTTAGATAAATAATTGGCACTTATATATGCATAATAATCAAATCAGATGTGGGAAAATTGTCTGAAGATCATCACTAACCATTCCAGAAGGCATTTAGCTTTGAGAATCAACTAGAGGGAGAAGAAAAGAAAAAAGAAAAAAAAAAAAAAAAAAAAAAAAAAAAAGAAAATGGCCAATCATCTTCCAGGCAAAAAGTTACTGCCACTTTTAATTCTAGACATTCCAAGTTACATACCAAGTGTTCTATAATGTAGACGAAAAGATGTTTAATATAAAAAAAAAAATAAATCCATACTTCCCAACCATTAAAGAAAAAGAAAAAAAAAAAAGAAAAAAAAAAAAGAAAAAAAAAAGAAAAGAAAAAAGAAGTGGGAAAGAATATAAAAAAAAAAAAAAAAAAAAAAAAAAAAAGAAAAAAGTGCAAGATGAGAAAGAAAGAAAAGGAGAGAGAGAGAGAGAGAGTCACCAACGGCCCAACAGTGTGGACAGTTGGGGGCAGGCTGAGCCAGCCCAACAACAACTACTTGTTGTGACCTAACCTACTTGCCTGCTGAGCATGACAGACAGCCCATCACTGAAGCACCAGGCCACTCTCCCTGTAAAACCTAGGGAAAACAGGAGGGACAAATAAGTAGCTGGAATCCTTTGATGGGACGCACACGACACACCCAATCCAATCTTACATCTCTTTTGCTCTCTGTTCAATAACTCATTTGTTAATTTGTGCTCCCAACACAAATCAACAACTTTACACATTGTGAAAAAAAAAAAAAAAAAAAAAAAGAAGAAAAACAACAGCAAGAAACAGAAAAGCAAAAAATATTTACAATTCAGTATAAAAGAAAAAAAAAAAAAAAAAGTCTAACATCTATTTTATCAAATATCAGATTGTGTGTGTTTTTTTTTTTTGTTTTTTTTTTTTAATTCCTTAAAGACTTACCAATTTGTAAAATAAGGAATTTTTTTTATTCTCTATGAATTGTAAATATTTTGTTTTATTTCCAATTATAAATATGATGATCACTTCATTACAAGGAAGACCATTTGTTTTGTGTTTTTGCTCTGCTTCAAGATGATAGGCTCGGCCTTTTGATAAATCTGCCGTGAAAAATATTGATTAATCTGGGAGACTATCATTCTGCCATCTACACCATTCAACTATTTTTTTAACGGTTAAAAAAAAAAAAAAAAAAAAAAAAAAAAAAAAATTGATGACACAAAGGAAAGGAAAATGTTTAAGAATATGAAAGAAGCTTCCTTCTAAACAATCCAGCTGGTACACTTGAAGGTGGTATTTTTGTGCGATGAGAGTACAGGTGTCAAATTGGTAGGCTCATCCTGTAACCAATCTTCCACAGAAAGTTTCAGCAAGAAATACTATTGAGTCAATAATTCAGTGGCAAAAATAAACCACTAATCAAAACAAAATGCTTAAGTAGTAACCAAAGAAAAAAAATATTTCTGTGATTCAAAAGAAAACTAATTTAAGGAATTTTCAATCATTTGAACATTAAAAGAAAAAAAAGCTCAAGTATTTGATAAGAGTGCCTGGGTAAGCAGTTTTTTTTTGCATAAAGAACCGATTTCAATTCTGAATGCTCATTTTTCTCATCCCCCCCCCCCAAAAAAAAAGAAAAAAAAAAAAGCAATCTATTTTACATTTATTCTTTGTCTTTCTGGTGCTATAAGCAAAGGAATGATGGAAGGCACAGGAGGACAAATAGGAATTTTGGGATTAAGAAATTAATTTCACTCCTACTGAAATAATTTAATGATCTACAAGCACTGAAATTAAAAACAAACATTAATTTAAATGCTGCCATCAGTTTGAGAGATTCTAATCATTACAGACATTTTGCTAGAGAAAGTGTTAAATGACCGCTAGTGATATTCTTGGGATTCAGTTTCTTGTTTCCTTTTCCCTCTCAACATTCTAGAACACAACAGATATCTTGGGATAGGTCAGAGGGATAGTGGCTGAAAACCACACAGAAGCATTAAAAATTATTTGATTTGTAGCCAAGTTTCAAGGAAACAATAAAAAAGTAATATGGTGAAAATTTTTTTTTAAAAATTCAGTTTTTCCTTGTTCCTTTTTGAAAATAAAATTCAATAGACTAGAGTTTAATAACAGAAACACATTTTCAATAGTTATAAAACTTATATGTAGATGATATTTGAAGAAGTGTCCTACAATATTGTAAGGAAGCATTTCCCAAAGTAATTATGCATGATGTCATCGTAAAAGATTTCATTATCGTTCTGCTTTCTAAAGGACAAATATTGAAAAACTACAAAATATTGCTTGAAAAATGGAACCCATTTGTATCTGACTATTAACTTGAAATATTTAAATAATTGTGGTGATGCCTAATTGCATCAGTGGGCTTTGGAAGGGAGGGAAAGAAAAGGAAAAAAAACCCCTATCTTTGACAAATTAACTGAGAGCAAAAACCAATCAATTTCTGAGAATTAACTTCTTTAGTTAACAGCCATCCAGGAAAGCATTTTGTGTGGCAGTTATTAAAGCCTTAAAACAGCTAATAATAATATTTCTGAATATTCAAAAATGTTTCTCAATTTTTCCATTCCTCATCTCTTGAGATGTACAAGTTCCAGTTGACATGTCAGACAAAATTAAGAAAATGATTCAATGAATAATTATGAGAAACAGTTAAAATTTTATCAAATATATTTCCTTAAGTCAAATATTTTTTTTTTCTCTTCTAAACATTATTCTTAAAACTGTAGATAAAATTTGGCTTACCTAGAAAAAAGTTACCTGAAGATGGGTAGTGAAAAGTGGTTAACCTAAATAAAAAAAAGAAAACCCATCAATACCACTCTTTGATAAGAAACCATAATTTATTTTTATTTTGAACCTGAAGATTAAAAGGTTAGGAATATAAACATTACTAATAATAAATAAAAAAAAAAAAAAGAAAAAAGGTAGGCTTTGCCATGAGGGTGGAAGGCGGTGTCCATTCTTCACAATTAAAACCGAGTCATTACTTTATTTTCAAAATGAAAATGTTTTAGATAAAATTACAAAGTAGAGGACACAAGAAATGCATGGCAAAAATTGTTTAAGGGGGGAAAAAAAAAAAAAAAATCTCATGCATGCCAGCTTAGCATTTACATCAGAGGGGGTGGGAGGAGGGTTCCACGTGCAACCCACCAATAAAAAAAATATATAACAAAAACAGAACACAAGTTAGACTTCATCCTACAGAGTGGGACTTGACTCACCTTGGACAAGGCATGTTCTTCAGGAAAGTCTCCAAGATCAAGGCACCATTTTTTTTTTTCTATAATAATAATAATCTTCTTTGCCTTGAACAAAATGAAGAAAGAAAAATGGATGGCCTGAATTGTTTTGTCATTAAAAATAAAAGGATATAATAATAATAATAATAATAATAAAATTATATAGAAAGATCCAGGATTAACAAAAGGCAAAGTTATTGATTATTCCTAATGAGGCCAAAAAACAATTTTGGATTTTTGAAGCAAAACTTGAGGCAAAGATTCTTGGTTATGTTCCAACTAGTGTGTTGCTTAAAGAAAAAAAAAAAAAAAAAATCAATCCATCCTCTCTGATCGTTATGGACCTTTATTTATTTTTTTTTTGTTTCTTTTTAAGAGTTCTTTTTGCAATTGTTGTATACTTGTTAGAAGCACTTTCATTAATAACAGATGAATTCTCAAGATCCAGGTTTCATTATTAGTTTTAATTGTTTATTTTAGTGCTACTTTGTAACCAAACTATTCTTTAGTTTTTCAAATGAGAATTTTAGAAATAAGGCAATTTGCCTTCCCTGCTTTACTACAACTAATACATTTATAGGTCAGCAAGAAGCCAGTCTGGAAACAAAAAAAAAAAAAAAAAAAAAATAAAGAAGCTTGTTTTGTCATAAAGAAAAAAAAATTAGTAGCCAAATTGGTAAAAGTGCTGCCACAAGGAATAAACACTTCAAATGGAAAATAATAACATGCCTGCCTGATTCAGCCACAGGGAATAAATTGAGATACAGTTGAAAGGCTAAAATCACTAAATGTTCAATTGACTCTTCTCATTCTAAAGGAGCTTAAAAGGAGCCTGAAAAGTAGGGAAATTCAAAATTTGCCCATCGCATGAGAGGTCTTGTCCAAAAGGGACTCTCCTAATTTCCTCCTGTACACGTATATATCTCCAAACAGCCTTTGTCTGAATAAATAAATAAAAAAAAATCTCCCTGTGCCATTGAAAAATCTCTTCTTAGGATGGACATGTTTTATGCTCCATAGTTCTTGGAAAAAAAAAAAAAAAAAAAACAAAAAAAAAACGACATTTTCGCCATCATCATTTGTGGTCTGAGATTCCTCACCACCCAAAGAATTATGAAGACTAACATCATTGTAGTTCTGATCACATGCACACACAAACATGTTTGAGTGAGTTTTAGCTAGCAGGGTTTCTGGCCTTCCCCATGTTTTTGTTTCATTCAAGAAATTTTGAATAGAACCCTCGAGATTTACAAAAAAAAAGTTTTTGTTAACTCATCAACACACAAAAGCAAATAATTTTTTTAATTCAGGAAACAGGAGACATATTTTTGAAATATTATTGGATTTATTTGTAATATGACATTTTAAGTATAAGACAAATAATTTAGACAAGTTTTTGTCTACTTATTTTTAATAGGATCCTTTCAGAATTAGACAAGTTTCTAAGTATCCTTATTAAAGGAAGAAAGAAAATTACCATGTTGATGTTCTTTCTTCCTTCCTTTAATAAGGATAATAAGAAACTACTAAGAATACTATATATATATATATATATATATATATGCACACACCAAGCAAAAACATACCCATTGAAATTGTAAGTTATAACAGTCTTTTCAATGATAAGACTTCAATACCCATCTCATCAGACCAAATAGTAATATTTTATATTAAAAAGACCTACTTGGATTATCCTTTCCACTAACGGATTTGATATTTATATATTTTATATACATATATATATTTAATGAAACATGCATCAATGAATATATATATATATATATATATATATATATATATATATATATATATATATATATATATTTAAAAACACATATTTAGCTATCATCAACACAGATTCACACATTAAAATCCTAAAAAAAATGAGTGTTTTCCATAGAAACTCCAGAAAAGGAATGTGTCATTGTGCTGACAGCTTGAAATAAAAAATTTTTATCTTATAATCTATTGAACTCTGATTTTCAGCTTCTATTGAAAAGTATTTGAAACAGCCCCACACACTGATATAGATAACAAAAGGAATAAATATAACACATTTCTAAGACTAATGTTGTTACTAATTAATGTAAAGTTGGATTAAGAGGCTGATACTCAAAGATCCTGTCCAATACAAACATTTATGGAAGGCCAGAAAATGCACTGACCAAAAACACACTCAAAACCACAAAAAGGAGGATATAAGACTAAATAATTCATTAATCATCAACTGGTATTCACCTATAATAGATAACAGACAGGTAAAATACTACATTAAATCAATGCAGAGGGGGAGAGGGAGAGAGAGATCCCTCCCCAACTCCCAATAAACAACAAATACGCAAAACAAGCGAAATAACAACAAATAAATAAGCTATTGTATACGGCAAGAGAGAGAGAGAGAGAGAAATGCAAATTAACATGTTTGGAGCCACAAATCTGAAAACATTAAAACGATAATAAAAATAAACAAAAAGGTCACCAACTAAACTCTCTCCTCTTCAGGAGAGGCTAAGTTGGGGACAGTCAATGCCCAACAGCAAGACTACTTGCTGTGACCTACTTGCCTGCATTGTCCATATAGGGCAGGTCTCCCTTTTCAACTAACCCCTTGGGGTCTGACCAGAGAGAGACACACAAAGAGATACACCCACACAGAGAGAGATAGCATCTGCTGAGGATGGGAGACCTGCCAGTCCTTAATTTACTACATGCAGAAAAAACAACACAAGATAAACAGGAAGCAAATGGATGGATGGATGGATGATGTGGCAAATGAAGAGGGGGGGAAAAAAAAAAAAAAAAAAAAAAAAATAATATATATATATAAATATATATATATATGAGGGGGGTGAAAAAAAAAAAATAAAAAAAATAAAGAAAAATAAAGAACACATCGCCAACAAGAAATTGTTGGGGGCCCCAGTCAGCTGCGGCCCAACAGTAAGATGCAGTGGTAGTGGCAGTAGCAGTCTTACTGTGACGTGCTGACTGACTTGCCTGCTGTTAGAGATCCTGCGAGTTTCAAACCATGGCTTTTCTTAGCGGCTAGCTCACAAGCAGCAGGCTCACGAGTACCCAACAACACTCCCAAACCAAAACTCTATAACCATGAACAGGCAAAAATTAAGTAGAGTTCTTTCTCATTTTTTTTAAATTTTATTTTAAGCTATATATATATATATATATATATATATATATATATATATATATATCTCAGGAAAGGCTTAGAGAGTGATCAGAAAGAGAGAAAGAATTACACGAAAATGTGTGTGTGTGTGTGTGTGTGTGTGTAAATCTATTAGACTGAGCCATAAGTAATTCCTGTTTTTAGAAATCAAATTGTAATATTTTGGAGGGAAAGTTGATAAAAACGGCAATTATTTAAGACTCAACTTAATGTTATCACTGCTGGAAAATTTCACTCTCTCAAGTTTGTTCTTATTACGCTAAACATTACTTTCAGTGGCAAGACATGTTCGAGCTGACATCTGTCCTTTTTATTTTCTTAAACTGTTAAATTAATGTCAACTAACCAGAACCGAGAAATTTCAAAAAAAGAAACATGTGCCTGCTAATATGAGTCAAACCGTTACCCTCCACCCAGCTTTTTTTTTTTTTTTTTTAAAAAACATCAGATAAACCACTCCTCTATAGTCAAAGTGGTAAGGCAAGCATTTGAGTCTTCCCTTATGACAGTCTCCCGTTGCCTAATTGGTAAGAGCATGCTTCAGCTACAAGTGTGGTTTCCTTGCTGGGGAAAAAAGATACAGGCTCAATTTTTTTTTCAGAGTCACAGTTTTCTTTAGTAGGAATTGTAAACCATAAGCACTAATTATCATTAATTTAATTTTGGAAAAAAAAAAAAAAAAAAAAAGAAAAAAAGAAAAAAGAAAAGAGGAATGTCAAGTTAAACATGTGTAGCCACTAAAAGCCATTTAATGTAATAAGAAAATGTTGAATTACAACAATAAAAAAAAAAAAAAAAAAAATCCACTAAAAAAAATTCCTGTCAGCTAATTAAGAGATTAAAGAAAATTGAAAGCAACATAGATAAATAAAAATGCACCACAATCATCAACATGTCAAAATGGAATTGGTGAAGCAAGTTTGAATTCTGGATGAGGCAATACGAGATCACTAAATACTAATACATTGAGAGCAAAAGGCATGAATCCATCTTTCCCTTCCTCTATTATTCTATCACCAGAACTTTTAAGAAAGGTCTACTCACTAGATAATGACTAACCAACATATTGCCAAACTATGTTGGCCGATAAACTCTATGACACAAGTGTACTTGAAGAATTGCACTATTTAACCTCTTTACAAACATAAAATCCTATATATCATACCAAAGATTAAAAAAAAAAAAAAAAAAAGAAAAGAAAAAGACAATGGAAAAAGAACATTAATTCAAGCAATAATAATATTAATAATTTATGAACAATTCAATTTTTTTACCACAATGACAGCCAAAAAGGTTAGTATTCATGAATATGACTGGTGAGAAAGACAAAGTAAATAAAATAACCATTTATCTTATACATCATTAGTGATTTATTTAGTGTATTCAATTTCTTGGATTATGTTGTGGTGTAATGGATAAAGGCTCAGAATGAGAATCTGTAGAGCCAAGTTCAAATTCCAATTAAGTTGGTTACATTCACTTACATGCAAATACCCTTGGGAAAGGTAGGAATCCATCTCTTCTTTGCAGCTATGGATTGAATAACGGGACAGACTGGGTCCTGTTTAGCAGCCAGTCTACTGCAGAAAGAAACAGCAGCCCACTGCAGGAAAATCTTCTGCATTGTCATGAATCAAAAGACATAATTGCCAAAGCTGATTCAATTTCTTAAACATGGATCAAAGAAGTATCTAAAACTAAAAACAGGTGGTAAATACTGGCAGTTATTATACAGACTGGCTATTTAGGATTTTTGAAAAATTATCATCTACTAATGCCAGGCTGTGTGTGTGATGTGTGTGATGTGTGTGTGTGTGTGGTGTTAATTGTCCAATTTGGGGGGGGAGGGGGAGGGGGGGCATTTGCCATCAGAGTTCTTTATGGTTTGGAGAGTTCCCTTCATAAAAAGGAGAAAACTGGATCAATTTGGCAAAAGAGCTTTAAATATATTTTGAAGCAGCAGTTTTTCAAAATTTAGTGAATTCAACTTTTTGTCAAAGTTTCCCCGCCTTCTAATTTGCTTTGAATATGAGCAGGAATTTTGATACAATACAAAAATTCTTGTCAAGTTTTTATTATTTTGGAATGGTGACACCATTCAGTAGAGTAGATGGGCACCCATAAAGTCTTACAGAAAATGAAAACTGCCAAGATCTCTTTAAAGGGAGGGGTGAGTTTTCATGTGTTTTGTGTTTTTGCAACAGAGCCAAGATATTTTATTGCAAAGACTGAATTTAACTCATTGCCCATATTGAAATCAGCAAAATATTGAAATTTTTGTCTGAATTGATATTTACAAAGCTTATTTTAATGCACCCAAAAGGCCAAACATGAGTGAACTTTGAAAGTGTTGCCTAGTTTTTTCCAGGCGGGAAGGCAGAGCAATGTGCTTATGCTGAAAATCAGGATCTGGTTGAAAACAAGCAGATCATCTGATATTTCACAAGCAGTGTCCTTCCATTGTTCTTAACTTATAAAAAGGAAAATACCAGCAGATGATGTGACCCCCAACCCCAAAATAATTAACAGCAGAAATCTTCCATTTTGGCTGAGACCACCCAAACTTGCAAATTGGTAAATATGTTTTTTTGTGGTGGGTTGGGCACAAAAGAGAATTTAATTAAAATTTGTACTTGAGTAAAAGATAAAAACAAAAAACCCAAAACACGTGGCAATTATTAGGGTGGGGGGAAGAGAGTAAATGATCAGTAAAGATCAAGAGAACAATCAAGAAAAGGGGTTAAAGATTCTAGGCCAGCTCCTAATAAAGAGAGAATCAAACTGTAGATGAAATAAGTTTTTCTTTTGCAAATAAAGACAGTCTGCTAAACAATTGTATACAACCAGAATTTCAAGTTTTGTAAATAAGGCAGTTCAGGTAATGATGCTGGTTTCTTACTAATCTCAGTTCAGATGGTCATAATAGGACAGTTGGTAGGAAACAAACTGACAACTCAATGATTTGCAGATATAACCCCTTAAACATTACAGCAGGTAGCCATGTTGATATTAAAATAAACATAACTACTTCTGTTTCCCATCAGTTGGAAACAGTTTCACAATCAAAATTAACAATACTGAATTTGGTTTCCGTTTCGATATAATTGTTGGCATCTGAATAACAATTTTCATTGTCAATAGTGAAGAGACTTTGTTTATTTCATAAATAGATAAATAAAAAAAAAAAAAGTAGTATCAAAGTAGTTTGCAGATGGAAAAAAAAAAAAAAAAAAAGAAAAGAGGAAAAACATTAAAGAAGCAAGAAAAAAAAAAAATCTTTCAAAATAGCAAAATATTTATTTTTGCATGTTCATGGCAAGCAAGAGTTGTTGTTCTGTTCTGTTTATTTTTTTGTCTTGTTTCAGAAAATTTTGTTTCTATGGTTTGCTACTTGTCAAAATGTTATTTGCCAACATTTCTGAAGAAGAAAAAGAGAAAGAAAAAAAAAAAAAAAAAAAGAAAGAAATATACATATAATAAGTATAAGACCACACACATTGAAAACTTATTCCTTAAAATGATTTATTTCAAAACTGAAATGTCCCAATTACACAGCTCACCACACATTGCTCAACAGAATGATGAGACTTACCGGGTTCAAGGTTGCAAAGAGACACTGCTGACCTCCCCACACACTTTATGTTTGGCATTATAAGAAAAAGAGAAAGAAAAATTCAAAAGAGCACTTTTTCCTTTTTTTTTTTAAAATAAAAAAAATCAAAAAAAAATCACTTGTTAAATTGTAAGAAAGCTCAATCATTTGAAAGTAACATCAATTCATTTAATACAAATTTTTTTTTCTTCAAATGAATAGTGACTTTTGTTATAGAACAGGATAGCTGACAAGATTGAACTAAGCTGGAAATCTTTAAAGTTACTCAGAAATGATTCTAGTAATTATCTAATCTTTGTTTGAATTTGGAGAAAAAAAAAAAAAAAAAAAAAAAAAAAAAAAGAAGGAAAACAAAACAAAAACAAATATAGAAAGTTATCATTTAAAAACAGGCACACATACAAAAAAAGTACTAATTCTTCCTAAGACATGAAGCTGAGGAGGGGGAAAAAAAAAAGAAGAAAAAAAAAAAAAAAAAAGGAAAGGTCTAATGGCCCAGGTGTCATTTTAACAGTTTTAAATTGTTTGTCGACCTATTGATGCTTGAAAAATTCTAAGCTGACAGCCAGCTGGACTGTTTGATGTGAGAAATAATGAGAGTCAATGTTTGAAATAATTTTCAGATCAGTCCAAGTAAAAAGCCAGGCTGCATTTGGAGTAAGCCAAAAGTTTACTGGATCAGAAAAATTAAGTTTAAACAGAGAGAGAGAGAGAGAGAGAGAAGAATTGAATAAATAAAGATCCAATTTTATACCAAAATAGTTTATAAAATTATAAAAACATCAAGTAAATAATTTTGTAAGCAATGTGTGGAGAGCAGCAGTGCAGTAGTGAATTGTATCAAAATACTCAAGAAAGATGGTGGCAACAGCAGCTGCTGCTATATAGAAGCCACCACTGTCACAATGAGAAGATGCAGTTAAACAGAAAGGAGGTCAAAGAATTAATAAACTGACCAATAGGCTTACCTTGAACTTACATGAGGAGGAGGAGAAGGAGGAGGAAAGGTAGTGAGCCAACACTTGTCTTTGAAAGGTCCAGGTTTTACTGATGACAAAACTCCAGACAGACAGACATGATCATGTAATTAATAATGGGCCACATATAGAAACACCAAAATCTTACATGAAACAACCATTTTGCTGAAACGGTGGATTGGGTGGGTGGTCGACCCTCTTTATGTCTTTTGTTTTAATTCAAAGTGAGGGACAGGGATTATTGTTTTTTCCTTCTAAAGATTTTGATCTGGGAAACAACGTTAAGAATGAAATGAGAAGAAGAAGAGCGAGAAAAAGCACTTGGAAAAGTGAAGGCTAAGACAATCAGCTGTTAGTATAAGAGTTGCTACTGACAAAAGTCCAAGGGTAAAGATGTGAGAGGAACAGTAGCTAGATACTAGCAAAACTGTTTTAGCCCTGCTTATTCTTTCAACAGTGCTAAATAACCCAGCTTGTGAGTGATGAAAGAAACTATAGCCATGGATGTCAAAAAAAAAAAAAAAAAAAAGAAAAAAAGAAAAAAAAGAAAGGGGGGGGTGAAAGAGAAGTAGTACAAGTTGTAATAGGCAGGGGTGTGTAATGTGTTGTTTTAGAACCTCCCTGCTTGTGGCGACTGTGTTGTTGTTGCCGTCGTTGTGGATGGTTGATTAATCATTACTCCTCCCCGAGGATAGTGGTTGTAAGGTGCCCGCAAGTTCATTGATGCTGGTACACTGCCGGGCATCCTGGCAAGCATTGCACCTAAGAGAAAAGTGGGGTCAAAGGGGGAGGGGAAAAAAAAAGAAAAAGAAAGGGGGGCCAGAGGGAGGAAAGACATTAATATGAAGAATAGTATTGAAGTCAAAATTAACTTTTCTATCAAAAACAAATAATATTGCAATATTTGACATTTGAAAAAATTCTAACTGAGCAGCAGCAGATGAGGAGTTCTTTATGAAAAACCTTTACAAAGATGGTAGCCTATTCAGTTGTAGGATTAAAATTATATATCATCAGGAAACTTAAAATGGTATTTAATAGTTACTGCCCATTAAAAGCAAAAAATGTCACATTTTCAATCTTAAAATTAACAATAGATTCTATAACATGCTTTTATTAAAATTTCCATGTTGTATTTTAATATTGAAATCAGCAAAAAAATCAACTGCACACGTAACATGTAATCTGATTCTCCAATTATTATAAGCTTAGAAAATTGGCTTAGACAATACAGAAGTAAGAACTAGATTTTTCGTCAGAGAAAAAAAAAAAAAAAAAAAAAAAAAAAAATACTGACCTGGTAACATCCCAGACCCCATCATCCCCTGCATTGGGCGTGCCCCTTGGGTAGATAGTTTCTTGTATTTTGGGAGATTGGCCCGCCGCTCCTCCTGAAAGCAGAGGACACATGGGAACATTCAAAAAATGTGTTTTTTTTTTTTGTTTTTTTTTAAAAATCATGCAAGTACGAGTAAAAAGAAATTAAAAATAAAAAAGGCTGAAAACAACTTACCCACATATTTTCAGGTCATCTTTGAGTGCAGAATGATATGTGTGTGTGTGTGTGTGTGTGTGTGTGTGTGTGTATGTATGTACATGTGCGCATAACAAAAATATAACAACTTTCCAAAAAATCATCACTCACTCATTTAATGGACTTGTTCGGCTGGCACCACGACTCTTGTAAAGTGCTGTCACTTTGGGAACAAAGAGAACATTCCACTGAACTAAAACCTGGAATCTTGATACAGTTTTTCATCAAAGAGAACAACAAAGCAACCACAGGTGCTAGCAGTCTACTACCCCCACCACCCAAAACACTAATCCTCTTCTCAGGATGTCATTAAGCAAACTATAGAAGTAATTTTCATATAGAAAAAGATTCAATAAAAATAACATTTAGAAAATAAATTTGCTAAGAAAAATTTGATGAATTCCTTCCACTTGAAAACATTTTTAAATTCCTTGCTTTTCTTTTTAACCATATCAATTAGGTTATATAATGAATGCATTATTGTTACCATTTTGATTCTAGTCTCAACATTATGATACAGTGTGTGCTATATAACAAAAAAAAAAAAAAAAAGAAAAAAAAACGAGAGTGGTGAATATGTAAGACTGAGTAAGAAATCATTGAGACCTAAGTGTATTCTCTTTGAAGGTTGTCTGACATTTTGAAACCCAAGAATTCCTTCAGATTACATTCCTTCATCTTTGATTTTCTTTCAGTTTTATTTTTGTTCCTTAAAAATAAATTGCACAAAGTCAAGCAGATAATTTCAAACAAGAGGCTTTACAACAATTGCATGAAGAAAATGTCCTACCTGGTGTCTGTCAGAGGAATTCAACTCCGAGTTCCCACCTTAAACTCAATGTAAGAAGCCTATTTTCATTAAGAAGCCCAATAGACTTCTTAAATGAACTGCAGCAGCAAACTGCCCAGTGCCCAGATTAAACTTGGCCCAACTGAGAACAACACACGCATCTACATTGGCCTACTGTCCCATGAAATGCAAAGGAAAACTAGAATCTTAAATGGAAATGAAGCTATAAAGAATCATGAAACAAAAATAAAAGAAACTTTAGAAAATAAAAAACAAGTTAAACTTCAATAATCTGGAAATGAATCAGAATTTTTAAAGTTTTTTTTTTTTTTTTTTTAAATGATTCTTAGACATGACAGCTCAGTAAAAGGACAGTTTATTTCTTGTTCTTGCAAATGGGCATGTTTTGCATTGCAGGCCCAAAGAGAGACAATTAAATAACTTCAAAATGGGGTCGCAGTAAACAAAAGAAAAGAAACTGCTTTAAACTGGGGGAAAAACAAAAACTGTCAGTCATGGAACACATGGTCCATGATAAATGGAATCATTATCTTTTCATGGGTGAGTTGGCCAAGTGGTTAGAATGTTTGCCTTGTGTGACTAGGAAGCTTGGGGGGCAACGAGCATGGTGTGAAAACCATGCCACAAGTTGAGGGAAACTGGGTAGACGGAGCTGCTCGAAAGGCAGTAGATGATTGTATTGGCACAAAATCACAAGTCATCATGACCGAGGATTTGAGCATACTAGCTGTGTTTAAACTGTTGATCACACCAGATAATGCACTCTCTCCCAGAAAGGGTAATTAAAGGTTGCTCATCATATATTTGCACTTAGCAATTATAAACCACAGGTGCACTTTGTGAGTGTTGAACAAACACAGATGTGTCTGAGCAGGAATTTGCAACAGGGATTGGCTATAGCTACTCTAGCAGAAATGTGCATTCGGAGATAGAAAAACATCCCTTATTTTTTCTGTTAGCAGCCTACTGGTCGACTTCAAGCAAATCCTTAAATAACCCACTGGATTCATTAATATTTATCAAGCAATAAATAGCATTATAAGCTTTCCATTCAATCATATGGTCTTTTCACATTGCAAATGGCCGCTGCTTCCTTGAAGCATGCAAAGCATCAAGTAAGCATGTTGGAAATTTGTTACAAAAAATGTAAGCCAGTTTCAAATTTTCATAAATTTTGCCGTTGTCTGACATTTGCTGACATTTTTTTTAACAGATGATTGAAGTCAAACTTGTAAAGAGTAACATTTTACGAAGATTCATTCTCAAAGTTGATGAATTAATTTTGTTGCCTTTAAGCATTTCTGATTGAGATTTTTATAAAAGGCTTTTGCCATTTAATAAAACTGGAAGAAGAAGAAAAAGAAAAAGAAAAAGAAAAAAAAGAAAATTATATTTTATATAATTTTGTTTCAATCCCTCTTAAAACCTGAACATGTAGTTGCATGGAGGAACATCAACAGAGACAGGCATTTGGGACGGGCAGTGTGCTGGAGATGGCTGCATCATGGCAAGGTGACTAAGAAAACAACCAACAGTTATAGTAAATTGCAACAGTAATGAAAGCCAGCAACAGAACTTACCAAAGAGATGTCTTCATCTGGATGCATCAATTTGGAAGCTAATCCTGAAGCAGATTCAGGTTTGCGGATGATTGGTGCTCCAGAGATGGTTGCACTAGGTGATATTGATGTCGAAACAGCAGCTGCAGAAGGGAACGTCGGTTTCACTGGCACCAGGCCCTGAGCTGAGGCTGTTGTTGGTTTGAAGTCTGGGCCAACTGGTCGAGAACTACTGGTTTGGGTCTAAAACAAATGGAATGCCCAAAAGTCAATCAGATTAGCCTGAGTAAACCTAATTCCTTCATGGCAATAGAAATTAAAATAATATTTAAGCAAACGTTGAAGAAAAAGAAAGAGTGGAGGACCTGAAAATTGGGAATCAACTTAATGAAAGAACAAGAGAAGGTCTGATTTATGCCCCCACAGGTCAACTTATCCACAAGTGCGCTACAGAGATACCATATAATCCAATACTGCCTGTCTCATAGGTCATCGGTAATTAAAATGCTTTCCCCTACCATCGGGTATTTCTAGTGAGGAGAGTGGCTAGTTTCCTAGCAAGAATAAAAAGGTCAAAAGGTGGATGATCATTCTTGTAAGTGTCAACAGCCATCTAACACAATAGATGCAGCTTGTGTAGGGAGGGAGTAGTGATGACATGGCATTGCTGGCCAGAGGTCACTTCCTTGGCATTTGAAGTCAATGGTTTGTGACCTGCAACAATGACGTGCTCCCCCAAGGTCTACTTGTGAAAAAAAGAGATGCTCTACACATGAATGAAATGCCTCTCTGGTCTTCAATCCAGGGACACACAACAATCATAGTTAATGGTATTGATGATCATCATCATCTTTGGCATAAATTAAAGCAATAAACATTTAAATAAGGTTCCAGAAAGTTGTCAGCCTTTTACAAGCAAAGCTTGATCCCAAAATAATCAATGAAAAATATTGCAAGATATTTTGCTGATGGGCAAAATTAATTCAAATTTAATTCAACTAAAAAGAGTTGAGAAGAATTTGACAATATTTTCTGGAGATGAAGAGTAATTTAGACAGTAATAAATGACATAGCAGGAGAAAAGTGAAACCAAACAAGTGTATCAGTTATTGGCATAGATTTTAAAAGTAAATGAATCTACAGCTGATGGCCAATCAACAAGTAGAATGAGACCCTTTAGCATAGGGAGATAAAGGCAGAGTTGTGTTACACCAGTCTCTAGTTGGAGAGCCATTCATGTTTAGTTATTTATACAGAATTTCTCTCAAATTTTTATTTGCAGAGATCATTTGACATTGGGAAATAATTTTAACAAACCTGAAACTAGCACAGTTGTGTAGAATATAGTGACTAACATGTCAGAGAAAATGGGCTTAGGGATTTTGCACGTAAACAATGTATAATTCTTTAAGAAGATTTACAGTGGAGAGAGGGGGGAGAGGCACAAAATAGAAAAACCCACAAACAACAGAAAGTGTAGCCAGGATTGCTTGAGATTGGTAGGACTGAGAACTTTTCATCTAATATTGAAAAGCTAAACAATATCAGAAATTGTAATTAAATTTCTGAGAATAACAAAAATCAAGTGTTAGGAATGTTTTCAACTTCTGTCAAGTTGAAAATGGATTTATGGTGAGACATTTTTGTTCTAATGATTTTCTGGAAAAGGCTAATACCTGAGCAGCAGCAGCAGCAGCAGCAGCGGGGAATAGAGGCTTTGCTGGGGTATTCTGTGTTGATGTGACTGACTGTGAAGAAGACACTGGGGGTCTGGATACCTGAGCTGCCATCATCCCACGGGGAGGCACAGCCATTGCTGGCATTCCAGGACCATTGTTAGGATGCATTCTGTAGACAAAGAATTTTATAGCATTTCTATCACTACATTAAAAAATTGTTAGCTATATAATGTTAAGTTCATATTAAAAGATTTCTTAGAACAATTAAAAAAAAAAAAAAAAAAAAAAAAAATTTTTCAAAGTTCAACTTTTTTTAAAAACCCTTCGAGTCCTGACCACCACTTTACCAGTGCTAGAGAAAAATGGTGTAATGTCCAGCCACCGGTTGAACGTTCGGTAAACACTTGTAACTATTTTTATATCTACCGTGAAACATTACATACCAATTATTTGCGAATTTTGACTCTGCTCAGGGAGAAGGGTTAAAATTGTTCAAGAACAGAAGGCTTCAAGGGGTTAATCAAGAATTTGTGAGCCAAACTTATTCTGAGTTTTACTCATGCTAATAATTTTAAAAGTTAAACCATAAACATTATTTAAATACAGACCATCTGCATTTTTGTTGTCAATATTTTGGTCATTGTGAAACATTCACGGGAGAAAAATTTCCTTTAACAACATTTGCAACATATCAACATGAATTCAATCAATAATTTTGTTAACATGTCATTGTGATGTATTTGTTCAGAATAATTGCATTTTAGTTTTAAAAAAACAAACAAATCCTAAAATGGTGACATCAATTTGTCTCAAGAGAAACCTTAAGTGATATTGAATGATTGTTTTTTTTTTTACTTACCCAATAGGTCCCATTGGTCCTGAAAGAAAACAAAAAGAAAATGTCAGTGACATGCTAAAATAGAGAATCCCAAATGAGAAGCAAGTTTTGATGTTGTGATATTCAGTTTTGCTCTAAAGGAAATCAAATTAAATTTCCAAGCAGGACTGTCAAACATTACAGAAAATATACAATTTATTTTAATAACACTTCCTGTTCATTCTGTGCCAGATTATTCACATCATGGCTGACAAAAACTATATCTTTCGTGCTCTCTCTCAAAATGCTATATATATATATATATATATATATATATATATATATATATATATATATATATATATATATACTTTATTCTATATATTTTGCTACACAAGTTTTGGGTCTTGTGACATTCATCAGGTGAAGAATGGTTATTTTCAGATATTATTTAAAGGAATTAATTCCCCCACCCCATGTTCAATCTTTCAACAATTGTCTTGTGTGTAGTTGTAGTCATCTGAATAAACCTTGGACTGGCCTAAAAATGTTCTTCTGGCTGAGGGGGTAATAAAACAAATTTGGTCAGAGAAAGGGAAAGAGGAGGATGTCTTTGTTCTTATTTTTTATGAACTCCCACCCCACCCCGTGTATCTTTTTATTCCTTCCTCTATATTTGTGTATTGTTTTTTTTTTGCCAGTATATACATTTTCTTTCTCCATATTGTATTATTATAAGGAAACCCACACACATACACACACTCTTTTTGTATGTGTGTGCATGTGTGCGAATGAGCCTGTGGTCCATCTGCTTGTTTTTGCCAGTATGCATGTATATATTCATTCTCCATAGATATTATTATTATTAGGAAACCTTTATAGTAAATACATGCATTTCGTATTGTGTGTGTGGTTCGACAAGTGTCTTTTGCCACTATGTGTATATGGTATGTGTGTTTATGTGAGTGGGGTTATAATTTGTTTAGTGCTGATTTAAATTTGCCTATGAAGTTTTTTCTTGTATTTGAAGGTAAGATTAATCATCTGTTTGATATATTGCCATAATTTTAAAGTTACCCTTTTTGCATTTGTGGATGTGTTGTGACAGTTTTCTGTTGCCTGGTAATTTAATGTTGCTTTTGTGCAGGGAGACTGTTGTTTAGTGCTTGAGTGATACCTATATAAGATTTATTGCATTTTGTGTACCCGAGTGCACACACACACACACACACATATATATATAAAATGATAGCTGGCCACTCATACCTGAGGATGCCCATCTCCTAGGGTGGCTAGCTAACCTCCATCGTATGTGCTTGCACATGCACATTGTGTTTTTTCAACACCCACAGAGCCCACCTGTGGTTTATACTGCAACTATACTGAGCAGACCGTAGTTACAGTTTCTGGGAAAGAGAGTGCATTATGTACTGTGACCAACAGTTTGAAGAAGGCCAGTATGCTCAAACCCAATGAGTTGTGACTTCATGCTAGCACAACCATTATCAGCCGCCAAGACTTCCATCTACCCAATTTAAGTTAAAAGGTTTGGGTCAACTTGTGGCATAGTTTTCAGACCCTTTCCAAAAGATACTGCATGCTGGGATTGTGTCCCCCCAGACTGATAATATCAGGAAGTCACCTTCCTGACAAGTTGACCCTGGTGAGATTTGAACCTTTAGTCTCATGGTCAGAAAGCAAACATAACCACTTGGCCACACACAGGGTTCAATGGTTAAATTGTTGGCATTATATTTTTAATTTCATGCATGTGTGTGCGTGTGTGTGTTTTTTCTTTTTTTTAAATGACATCAAATGGTGGCTGGTTGAGAACAAAAACATTTGTAACTTCTTTTTACTCAGCAAAAGCTCTGAAACAAGATCAACCAGTGTGGCAACAAGTGCCATTTGGAAGTGTGTGGGGAGAACAGCATTTGCAGAACTTGTCCCCTTAACTCTAATGGAAGCTACTGCAAAAATTCACTTACATAGATGGTGAACAAAATTAAATGAAGGGTATTCCAAGATTGACAGACACACATGAAGGTGACTATAAGGCACAACAGTTGAAATGCTGTGATAATACTAAAACGTCGAGGACATTAGTCTGAATGTAAATACTAACTTCATAACTGACAAGACTTTGCCACTTTCTTGTATGAAGTCAGTGAAGTGAAAGGCATCTAAAACTGGCATCAGGTGTGCTGCCATGTGGTGTGTTTTGTTGAATAAAACACAGGAAATAATTACAGATTCCCCAGTTTCCATTTTTAAGAATTTGCAAGAATGTTTATTTTAACAGACTTTCATTATAAAAAAAAAAAAAAAAAAAAAAAAAGCAAAATCCATACATACAAGTTTTTTTTTTTTTTGGTGAAGCAGGACAGGAATTTTAATCTCACACAAAGTAAGGTGTGTCCTGACTAATGGAGGAATTGTCATAATGATTTGATATAAGGTCTTACAAGACCAAATACTATTTCCAGTAACCAACTCAGACACTCACTGTAGTCCAACTACACACGGTGTTTTTTATTGAGACCACCATCTTTAGGTTACCATTGAAACACCAACATTTCTCTTTGTCAAATGTTAACACAACTGGTAATGGAAATTTTTGACCCTTCTTTTCTAGTAAAATAAGTTAATTTGGAAAAAATCAAATAATTGTCAGATTTTAGTGAAACTTTCAGGATTTTTTCACAAATGAATTAAAAAAAAAAAAAAGAAAAAAAAAAAGAAAAAAAAAAAAAAAAATTTTTTTTTTCATTTTTAAAGAAAATCTTGATAATTTTTTTTTTTTTAAACATTTGTTATCCCATCACTTATTCCTTAAAAGTAAATTTATCCTCCATTTTTTTTTTTTTTTCAAACTTACCAAATTCCCTATATCTGTTCCAAATGGTAAATTAAAAACTGCACTAGAACTACCTAATTATTTAATTAGATAAGCTTTAAATTACTTTTATAAATAATATATATTAACAGCATAAGAAAATAATGAAGAAAAAAATTGTCAGTGAATAATAAATTTTTACAAGAATAGTTTTCATTTTTTTTTTCTCTTGAATTATAATAATTTATAAAGTTTCAAACATATTTAAAAAATTTTCCCAAAATTCATCCTCATTAGGTTAAGTGAAGACTATATTTACTAAGCAATAAATTGAAAAACTTAATACAAATCATTACAACAAAGATTTTTTAAAATCAAAAAAATCTGTTAATGTGTATAAATGTGCTTATTTTGAAAGTATGGGTGATCATATGACATTATCAGAGAATAAGATTGATCATGACAAAAAATTTAAAGTTAACATTCCTAAAATTAAATTACAGAGAATATTTCTAACATTTCCAACATGACTGAGTACTTAAAAATTATATAAAAAAAGCATTCACATGTCATTCTCTTAAATAATGTTATAACAGATGGAGGTCTCCATAGAATAATGATAAAAGTGACACCATTCCTTAAATCACTTGTCAAGTGACTTACGAGATGGTTGACAAGCATTTAATTGCACTGCTGTTTGTTTTAAAAATCCATTTCCCTGTTATTTCTTAACTTGAAGTAAATATTGGTTTCAAATCAAATTATACTTTAAATCAGCTAATATTTCTTAAAGTTTCACAAAAGTATATTTTATTTATGGAAGATTTTTAAAACTTAGAATTAACTTTTGTTTATAAATGTGTCAAAAATTGCTGTTTTTGTCAAAGTGACCAAAAAGTTGAGATCCCAATCAACATTTCTATTTGAAATACACCAGAGTACTTTGCTTACTAGAAATTTATATATATATATATATATATATATATATATATATATATATATATGCGTGTGTGTGGGGTGGGGCTCCTATAAGAAGCCCATCCATTCTTTGATGTCTTCTTTTATCCTTTGATAAATGTGTGCTTGAACTGTTCAAATAGAGCATTATATTTTAGTCTTTACAATCAATATTGATTAGAACATTATAAAAAACACATTTGAGTTCATTTCTGAATATATTTATGATGCCCACCCCACACACACAGTAGCATGATCTGACAGGTTTTTCTGTTTGTTTTTAACAGACCGAATATAAAAATTACCCAGTCCCGAGACCACTGTCAGGCTGGCATTGCTATTCACTTATAATTATAAATGCTTATATAAATATGAAGAATATATCAAGACTTTCTAACTTTGTTTATTTCAAAGGTTTTATTTAAAGTTTACACAATGCAAATAAATCAGGTCAAATTTCTTGAGGCAATATACTTAATATTTTGGGTTATCTCAGTGCAGTTATGTGTCATGCATGATACATGCTTAGGCAATCATGTATCTTTTGATACATGACTGATGAGGCAGGTTTTTTTTGGTTTTTTTTTTCTTGCATTAGGTTGCCATTTCTTTCTATGGTAGACCAGTTGCCATCCAAGGCTATAGAACCTGGTCTGTCCTGCTAGTTACCCATAGCTAGGGGGAGAAGAGGATTCATACCTTTCCCAAGGGTATTCGCACATAAGTGAATGTAATGGATTTGACTGGAATTTGAAATTGGCTCTCCGATTCCTCAATCCAAGCCACTATCCATTACTCCACCGTAAGAAAAAAAAAAGGCAATGTGTTCTTGTTCAATGGTCTGTAGAATGATGTCAACTGGTTTTGTATCTGAAGAGTTCAGTGATAGAAGAAAGAATGAGATTAATGTGATACTTGTAAAATCTACAATACTCAGCATAAAGGATTCAAATGCTTACAATTATCATTTTGTAAGCATCAGCACTTATATATGAAAAATTTAAAAATAAAATCAGTCAATTGTTTTACTTTGTAAAGAAAGGTGGAGAGAGCTAAGTGAAGTCAAGGAAACACAATCAATGTTTGTGAACAGCTTTGCTCATCAGGTTGACAGGTAATTAAAATAACATTCAATAATGACCTTTGGCAAAAAAGCTTTTGTTTATAGGCAACAAGCTTGGCACTAATCGTAACCAGTCATTGTCACCACTCAGTTAATTTTATAATCGGTGAGGGTGGGGAGTTACTGGGGGAAATATATTTCATTTCAAGAATCAATAGAGGAAAAAAAACAAAACAAAGATGCCATTGTTATAAACAATATGTTACAGAGTATTTGTCTGTAAATATGGTTTGTCATTTATTTAAAGGCTACAACACTTAAAAGAAAAGAGAGAAAAAAAAAAAAAAAAAAAAAAAAGAAACCATAATTACCAGCTGTTGCGCGTCATTGAAAAATATTGTAGGGGAGGTGGGGGGGACAGATTTGGGGTTTTTTTTTTTGTCTTTTGAACAAATATTTAAATGAAAATCTGTTATAGATGCCTTATCTCTTATAGTAATAATAATAATAATGGAATGTTAAATCCTCAAAAGGAAGGCATATTTTCAGGCAGACCTATTTTCCAATAAGAAGCAAAAGAGGATCTCAGTTTGTTCAACATGCCTTTTTTTTTTCTTGTAAGCCATTCTCAGTGTTCATTTCTCTATTCTATTCAGTTGTTTCATTGACATTTTTATTATTATTATTATTATTTTTTCATTTACACTGTTTACATTGTTTAGACTGTTGTCCTCATGGTTATACCCAAGAACACATGGCCAGTAGATAAAAGCATTGACTTGACTTGATCCAAAGGGTTGTGAGTTCAATACCTGGCCACAGCAGAGGTGAACAAAAACTTAGAGAGTTCAGTTACTAAAGGGAGATAACCAGAAAAGGCATGGCATGTAAAACTAAAAAATAGTGTTTGGTTCATAATTCCAACATATATCACCTGAAGAAGACTGGAGTTTACAACAGTCAAAACGTTGTGAATATGATAATAAAGATGAGGACAACAGTCTGAACAATGTAAATACTTACAATACCTCATCTCAGAAATCTAGACAAATATTGTTTTTTTAACAAAATATATAATTAATGCTTTTTATGTATTTATTGATAAATTGAGCAAAAACTTCATTCCATTAACTTTTACAGTTTTGAAAGGCATATCTGAAAAGTGCTTAAACTCATTTTTACACTTGTCTACATGCAATCTGTACCATAAGAGAGCTGAAGCTTCAAGGAAGATAAGAATTTTGGAATTTGCAAACAATTTTGTCAGTGAATGAAAGAGTAAGATTTTGGATTTAAAGATTAACAGGAAGCAATTTAAATTTAGAAAAACAGAAGTTGCCCCCTCCCCGCCAAAAAAAGATTTAAAAGCAGTGTTGAAAAATTTCAAAAACCTGTATTGCATCAAACTTAAGAGTATCCATGGCAACCATTTCAAATAAATTAAAAATGAAACTTAATCAGGTTAATTTGAAGTGAATTAAACAAAAGAAGCAAGAAACATGTACAAAATCTGGTGATATAAAACTGATAGAATTCTGTATTATAACCAGAAATGAACATAACAGCTGGAGGATATGAAGAAAGCTGAAACACCAATCAAATCTACATCATTGCTTCCTTTAAAATTGAGGGTGGAATACACAACAAGGGTGTAGAGACCCAGAGTTTGAAAGTAAAAATTCAAACACCACCCACTTTGGTGAATGTCATCTGGCAACAAGGAAACACTCATCCATATTTGATAAAAGATGGCAGCTTTATTGCACTCAACCAACCTTGCTTATGTAAAATTGCCAATTATAAAGGCATCTTGACCAGGTCCTATTATGAGAAATTCCAGCAATCAGGACTAAGTTTAAAAATAATTAATGGAATAGTTAAGTTGTTTGAATTAAATATTCTTTAGAATAGAAACTGACAATTTGCTACCAATTTGGAACAGACATATACAAGCAGTAGATGGAATATGTTTGTTCAAGGATTAGAAATGACACACACAGGGTGTGATCATAGTTTACACAATGCTTCCCCAGCCATAATCTTTCTCCTCAGCTGATCAATAAACTAATTTGTGGAAGTGGACATGAATTCAAATTCAATGATATATGAGGGGTAATCCTTTATGGGCCAAACATTTGGGATTGGTCAAAAAAATTATCCATGAAAGGCAAGCTCTCTTCAACATAAAAACTTCTGGTAAAATGTACTAAATAGATGGGAAAAATTAGTCTGAAGATACTTAAGTATATTTTAGACTAATTTTCACATATATTAGTTAAAGTAATACATTTCAGAATGTCACAACACAAGCATTTCATTTATGTAGTAAAACAAGATGACAATCATTTTCATAAACGTTTAACTAATGGAGATAATAAAAGTTTTATATTTTTAAAGAAAAGATATCTCATTCAAGAGATAAAATTATGAGTGTATTTGAATTTCCTTATCCAAAATCAGCAGAGTGAAAAATCCCTTCTAATAAGCACATATATAGGTTTTTTTTTTTTTTATAAAATCACATCATTTGAATAAAACTTGTTTACTTGACATCTAAGTTTTTGACTAGAATAATAATACTTCACTTTATTTCAATTGATAGAACCATTTTCCTTTGGTTTGGTTTGTTTCATGGCACATCAATCTCAATGGATCATTTAATGCAGACAACTTGTTTTTTTTCCTGGTAATATTTTTTTTTTTTTTTCAAAAACGCATCACCGGCAATAGTTTTTTTTCTTCGAAAATTTATTTCTGGCAATTTTTTTGTACAAAGTATTTCTGGTATTAATACCTATTTTTACACTTTCATAATGCTTTTTCTTTCAGTTTCAGGGTTAACTATTTGCCTATAGCTGGGACCCTAACAGGTGCTACCACCCTGGGTCAGGGTGGATCTGGGAACACCAGCAATTAAGAGGCGATTCCACGCTTCTCAAAACCTCCTGATCAGAGGCCTTGCTGTTGGATGTAGTTTATCGTCTTACCCAGAACAGCCATTTTCCTTTGACAGAAATATCAAATATTAGATGAAATAGTGGATGACATTATTACTGTATTTGTCCTTCCAAAATGCATGTTACTGGCATCAAACCCAAACCTATAAGATTGATTTAGAATTAATATTGAACAGTGGTTCAATAATACAGCAATCAAAACCAATCACTTTGATTGACCAATCAAATGAGAACAAATGAAAATGAAATTAAACATTGTTGCAAAGAAGAAAAAAATAAGCTTACCAACAGGTGGCATTGGACCCATTGGCCCAATAGGTCCTATGGGTCCCATTGGTCCTGCAGCTACAGGTCCTGGTCCCGGAGGTAGAGGAGGCATATTTGGAGCTCCAGGAGGGACATACGGAGGCATACTGGTGGCAGGCATCTGGCCACCATTAAAATAACTACTGTTAGGAGGACAACTATTGCTGTCCTCATCACTGTCAGCTTGAGGCTGTCTGTTATCACCTAAAAAAAAACAATATTAGAAATAACAAGGGCTGGAGGAGAAAAAAAAAAAAAAAAAAAAAAACCAAGACCAATCACTATAAAAGCATTGAGTGGATATATCGGGAGTCCCCCCCACCCACTCACTAAAGGAAAAAAAAAAAAAAAAAAAAAAAAAAAAAAAAAAAAAGAAAGCAAATGTCTACCTGCCTGGGCATTTGAAAGTCTTAATAAATCAACATTGCCTTTCAGCAGAGAATTAAACCCATGCACCCCCTCCCTCCTATACTAGAAAAACTGCTTTTAAACCAGACATGTTTTAGGCCATTCAATCACAAAGGACTTTTGCAGCAAAACACAGCCCAATTAAACTTCTTAAAAACAACACATCTTGTTGGAATCTTTTTAAGCCCATATTCACAAACTATTTTTGTATCTAACATGTAAACAAACTAATCTCTAAGGATTTAATGGATTTTATTCATAATCAGGTATTATAAATGAAATCCATTAATTCCTTTGTTTAAGTTTCAGACATACACACTCACACACACGAGATAAACATTTATTAATAATGTATTTGTTTATTGTAGAAAAGCTAAAATTTCCATCCCATCTTATTTATTTTGATTCATTGGTAAACAAGTGTATTGTTTTCCTGCTTTACCTTTTTAGAAAAACTATGACCCAGATATTCAAGGATATATAAGAAAAGTTCATTTCAACCATAGCAGAAACAAAAATGTTTCTTGGTGTCAGATTTCTAAAGACCAGGATTCAGGTTTTAAAAAGAAAATTTAATTAAATCTAAGAGAAAAAACAAAACAAAACACTTACAAATGACAATGAGATCAATAATACTAAAAATAATTAAGGGGGATGCAAATGTCTTGCATTTTTTTTCTAAATTATTTCATATAAATTTGTGGCATTATTCAAACAAAGTATTTTTATGACTTGCCATTATCTTTCAGCCAAATTATATATATTCTATCCTAAAAGGGCAATTCCTTAAATCAAAGACAGAATTTTTGGTATATCTTGTACTTGTCGGAAGCACTGATGAGAAAGTTTTTTGCCTAAAGTGAAATAAATGATCACCCGAAGGTAACAGGTGTGGAGAATATGTCACATTTTTGATCTCATTTCCATGATTGAAGTTTTTTTTTTTTCCCCCCATCACCACATTTTCAGAACAAACAATCAGGTAATATGCAGCTAAAATCACTGGTCAACTTCCAAGTTGACCAAAATTTATCTTTGTTCCAAACAAACCAATTGTTCATTGAAACATTGCATACCAATTTTGAGTTTCTGTCTATATCTCCGAGATGAGGAATTCTGATTATGTACATTATTCAGGTTATTATTCTCATCTCAGTTGAAATGTTGTGAATATGGCAATGAAGATGAGGATAACAGTCCGAATAATGTAAATAATGCAAGTAATCGTAATACCTCATCTCACAGATATACAGAGATATATAGAGAGACATAGACATAAAGGCTGGAGCGTACAACGGCCAAAACATTGTGAATATGGCAATGAAGTTGAC
Organism: Acanthosepion lycidas; assembly: GCA_963932145.1. Lineage (NCBI taxonomy): Eukaryota > Metazoa > Mollusca > Cephalopoda > Sepiida > Sepiidae > Acanthosepion > Acanthosepion lycidas. The sequence continues at coordinate 93,947,021 of OZ010600.1, forward strand.
GATATCAATCTGAATAATGTAAATAATGCAAGTTACAGTTTATCCAAGCTTCATTTAATAAAAAGTTCCCTTTGAAATGCACACACGCACACACAAAAAAAAAAAAAAAAAGAGAGAGAGAATTTTCCAAGAGATTCAGCTTTCGCAAGTATTTGTAACATTTCTCATATCACTTGGCTAAGTCAAGAACTTTTCACACACACACACAAACACAATTTTAAAATTTAAGAGATGCTCATGAATATTCATTAGGTTAACGCAAAAGTCAAGGTAAATTATGGAAGATGCTAAGTGACATAATTCAGTGTCTAATAAAAGAATAAGTAATATTGTTGAATTTTTCCTGGTGACTATGAGTCTCACTTAAATGAAAAAGATTTTGAAAAACTAACATTTTTACTTTTGTTTATAAATACTTGTTACAAAATGAAATCCTTAGATTTTGCCTTGATAAAATCCATCAGAGAATGAAACGTGCTGGCTAAGTTTTCCTTTTGTCTTTATTCATATTCTCCTTTTTACAGATATAGATTTTAGTATCTGTCTGTATCTCTGAGATGAAGTATTATTATTATTTACATTATTTGGACTGTTATCCTCATCTTCATTGCCATGTTCACAACATTTTGGCTGTTGTATGCTCCGGCTCTCTTCAGGCAATTGCAATTTCATACTGAACCCTTTATTTTATCCACCTGAGTAGATTGTTCTAGTTTCACATGCCATGCCTTTTCCGGGTGTCTCAGTTATTTCCCTTTAACTCAAGGTTTTTTTGTTTTTTTTTCGGCTCACCAATGCTGTAGAGCCTGGTACTGAATTCACAAATCTTTGGCTCTAATCAATACCTTTATCCACTGGGCCAGGTGTTTTAGTTATATTTGAAATTATGCATGTGTGTAAAATTTCAGAGATAACCCTGACATTTGAATCTCAACAGGGTCAAAAAGGTGGCTTCTTGATAACCTAAGGGTGATGATCCCAGAATGAAGTACTACTGCTGGGAAGTAGTACACCCAAAAGTGGGGTACTTGAAACTTGTTTGGTGGTTGTCCTAAAATCTGACCATGTCAGATTATGCACTCACTTAGAAACTGTAAGGTCCACTTGGCTTAGCTTTAGTAGAAAACCACTGGTTGTTGATTGTGTGGGTTTTTGAAGAAACTCAAGATGGGCCTGGGTGGGTATCTGAAGTAGGGATTAGCTAACCACCCTAGTGGTATATGGATGTATATGCATGTACTTGGAAATGAGTAGCTAGCCATTTATTATAGACAGAGTCACATACACACAACATTTTATAATCTTATGTAATTTCTTGGTTTTTTTAAATTAAAAATAATTTTAAGTAGAAAATGTTTTCCTTTTCAGCCCCCTGAGCTACCAATGTACCAAAATTTACCTAAAAATCATATTGGAATGAATATTTTTGTATGACTAGCAACTTTAAAAAAAAAAATTATATTGTTGGACTACCTTACAGCCATTAAGTAGTTCATTTCTTTCAGTTTATTTGGTGGTTTTTTAAAAATTAAATTAAAAAAAAAAAAAAAAAAAAAAACTTTTTTTTTTTTTTAAAACTTGAATAAATCTTTTTAAAAATCACCATTTATGAACGAACTTATTTTTGGTGGTAAAAAAAAAAACCCAAAAAAAAAAAAACCTTTAGACCAGAAAATGGCTTTAACAAAATCCTGCATGTATTGGCAGATAACAGAATTGACAGTGTAAAGATCATGAGATTTTTATTGTTTATGGAATTTAAGACTATTTTCTATAAAATTATGAAATGCAACAAATCAATGTTTTGAAGATTAAACTATACAAAATTCAATCATTTCTAGGATGAGGAGTTATCACCATTTGTATTATTTACATTCAGACTAATATCCTTATTTTCATTGTTATGACAACATTTTGACGATTCTGAAAGCCTTCTTCCATAGTTTGTTGATTTGGGAAACATTCAGGTAATTTTGAATAGAACCCTTTATTTAATCTACAGAAAACAAACACACACTATCCCTGTAGATTAAATAAGGAGTTTACTTCAAAATTCCCTGAGGTTTACTTAGGGTGAAAGATACATGAAGATGGACAGAAGGTATAACAGATGAAACCTTATGACAATAAACAACACAGCTGAGAAATTAAATCATTTCCATTGTCTTTCATTGAATGAAAGTAGAATTTTACCAAAACAAGTGAACATTTGGAAAAAATGCTTGTTCATATGACAATGTTAGGTTTAAAAAATATTTCCTGCATCAAAACATCCTAAATTATTTCAATTTCAAATTGTTAAAAATAAACTCTGAAGCATTTAAACTAAATAGAGACAAACAAAATAAAATTCTTAAAGTAAATTTTCTTAAAAGTGGTTCTTTAATTATAAGGAAAAGTAAATAGAATACCTTTGCCAAGTTTGTGTTTTTCATGTTCCTTCAGATCTTCTTCAGGAATTCCTTCCATGCCATAAATTTCTATTTCTATATTATTGCGACCAGGCAATGCATTTGGAACTTTATCAACTTTTTCTTTGTGGACCTGCAGAAAAAGAAATTAAACTTTAGCTATGAAAAGCAACCAAAAAGCTGAAGATTCTTTCTTTTGCAGAATCAGCCAAATTCTTCTGATCTACAACGAAATGCTAACAATAATTCAAGCCAGCCTGTTGCTTAAAATTTGCAATGTCTAAACAAGTTTCAAAAGGAGTTTGTGGCATGAAAACTTTTCAGCAACTGTTAGAGAAATATCTTCTTTTCCTAATGCAGTTGTTTCCAAATTTTTTTAAATACCATTCTAAAAAGAGAATTTCTTTTGATATTTTACTTGTACACAAATTACATTCAAATTCTTATTTCAATTTACATGAGAAATTCACATTGCCATAACAATGATTTCTGAGCTCAAGAAATAATCAAGAATTATACGGCCAATATGAAAATTGAACTTAAAATGTAAGCAAACAATTTTAAATTTATGTATTTCTATATAGTTAATGCGATTTTTGATGTATGAACAAACCCCTTAAAAGAAAAGGGACTTGAAATTTTTTCCGAGGTGGTTCAGAAAATAAGAAACAAATGGCAATAACAGGTGAAATAGGGATGTAGAAAGTGGTGCCAACAATTTCTTTGGCTGACCCACTACCTTAAAACTGACCAAACAGCACAAGCTTTTTGGAAAAGGTTTCACAGTTGGATTCTTCAGCAAATCTCATAAAATGAATATGAAGGTGGGTGGAGTCTAAAAATGCCTCCCTTATTACGATCCAAACAATTTAAATTCTATTCTAAAGCAATTTTAAGTTTGTAATTTTGCAGAAGTAGAGGGACCAATTTTCCTTAATTTCCTTTCAGGTTTTAGGGAATTCTGTTTTTTTTTTCCTGTTTCCAGTGTGGAATTCTTTTTTTTTCAGTTTTTAGTATAGATTTCCGTTTTTGTTTCATTATAATACTTAGTGAGAAAGTGTAACAATATATATAAAAAACAAACTGTAATCTCCTCTAATTCCAAGTTCTTGTGCCAGACACAAAAACAGTTTAGAAGGAATAGTAAAATAGTCTAGGTGCAAAATTACAAAACAAGTTTTAAAAGGAAAAAATTTATTTATACAATTACGAAAAAGGTAAAAATACAGAGTTTACACAAAAATTTCCTTTCGTGTGTCTATTAAGGCAGGATAACAATTTCAGATAGAAAGGACAACCATTGAAAAATGGGGGAAAAAAATTACAGTTTGGGAAAAGACAAAGATTTTGAAAATGACAAAAGAGGAGAAAATTTAAGGCTGTTAAAAAAAAAAAAAAAAAAAAAAACCTGAAAAGACCCACTTTTACTTGCCTTATGCGCATCTCTGGAACATTAAGGTAATGTTTTGAAAAGTTCTTTTTAATTTCACATAGTTCGTACTTTGGGAAAATTCCTTTTATTTTTGGCTATCCAACTATAGGAGAATTTTCACTTGAACTTCAAAATTCTTTAGAGCCTCTTTGTAGCTGGCCATAACTGGTGCTGCCACCGCCGCCTTTGACCCCTTGCTGTCAAAAAGTCTTCTCACATCTACTGGCCTCAGCTCTGTTTATTAAGAAAATTAGGCCCCACTATTCGGGATGTTACTAAGACCACATCTCATATATCAAAAAAAAAAAAAAAAAAAAAAAAAAAAAATTTTTTTTTCATAAACTGGAAATGGATCTTTCACAAATTTGGTTGGTTTCAACCGCTGAGCCGAAATGATATACAGTTGTAACAATTTTTAACACAAATTGTCTGGCCTTCATAAAAATACACTGCTTTCAAAGGAATGCTTATTAAAAAAACCAAACAAACAAACAAACAAAAAAAAAAAAACCAAACAAAACAAACCCAAGATGATTAAACATTTTTAAAATAGTGAAAAAATAAAATTTTTATATTAAAACAAGAAAATAAAAAGGAAAATGATAAGTTGCTCCAGCTTGATAGTGTTTCGTACCTCATACTTCAGCCCTTAATCTAATTTGATGAGTTTCTAGGACAACCCTTGCAAAGAACTCTGCAATCCTAAATAAGAATTAAGTGAAAGTGGGAAAACCTACAGAAAGGTAACACCCACAACCATCATCTCTAGAGAGAAAAAGCTACATTATCATTTGGTCACTTTACTGAAATTATTAAATAACATTTTTGAAAAATGTCTAATTTGTAAAATTTGGCTTGCTTTCTGAAATGATAAACTCTACCACTAACAAGCCAGATATCTTAATTGTCATTCAATTTAAACCTTATACCTTGAGAGAGAGAGAGAGAAAAAAAAAAAAAAAAAAAAAAGTTAAAGATTACAACTTCTTTGTAGAGACACCAAAAGGATTAAGACTGAATATATCTCTTCAGAAAAAGCAGGTGATCTGCTAGGGCCAAAGATCAGCTTTGACATTTCGGTCCCCAAGCTGCCTATCAAATTAAACTAAACCCCACCCAACAAAAAATATTTTGTAACTTGACAAAACAAAGTTTGTCTCTAATCACAAATCTACACCCCTCCCACTCCAATGCCAGATAAGAAACTAAATCCATTAGAAAATGAAAATCAACATTACCTGATAAAGTTTTCAGTTCAACAAATGAGAGGAGAAATCTGAAGAGATTTGATTAGAAAAAAAAAAAAAAAAAAAAAAAAAAAGGAGAGAATAAAATATAAAATATCAAGTTTCCAATTTGTTTTGCGGCCAGACAGGAACAATTGTTTCTTTTAAGGTCAGGAAAAAAGAAAAAAAAAAGACAATTGGAATACAACTTAGTTGAAGTTCATAAGTAAATAACTGTTTATTTAGCATTTGATGTTAGGATAGGAAAAAGATCTTTTCAATATTTTCTGAGAAAATATGAAGACAAAAAATGGCTTAGGGTATTTACAAGACAGAAAGCTAAAATCAGTCTGGTGTAATTTAGTTGTTGACAAAAGCCAAGAAAATGCAGACAGAACATCTACTGCAACTTTTTGCAACCTTTCCATTACTAATATTTTCACTAAATAAACCTTTGGGAAATAGAGGAACACCAGTTAGTGAAATACTTGTAAAAATTCAAATGCTACTCTTGTCCTTTAATAAGGAGATTCTTTTAACCAACAAAGTGAAGTAATGAAAGGCTATTTTATATAATAATGTGTCTGCACTCAAAGCAAATAGACAGCAAGGCCCAGTTAAGAATGGACAGTGCCCAAGTCAGTTAAAAAGTAAGGTTACCAAAATATTCCATTTGTATTGAAAGCCAAAGTGAATTACTTCCCTGCCAATCTACCATATTTGATGATACATGCATATCACAGAGAAACTTCTTCAGGGGGAAGGGGTGGAGAGAGGCACACACCTCACCACCAAAAACACACGCCCATTAAAATAGAAACCTTTGCTGGTTTTGCCATAGATGATATCACAAGTGAATGTTTTTAAGTAAATTTCTTAAAATAAAAAAAATTTGCAAAGAGTAAAGAAATTAGTAAAACAGTTTTTCTGCAACAATAACACACAATTTCATAGAAAGACTCACTCTAAACTAGAGATGGGCAGTTTAACAAAAAAAAAAAAAAAAAATTTTTTTCGGTTTCATCTTCACTGTAAAACCACATCGAAAGTTTTTATGAAACTTCATTTTTTGGGGTTTTTTATTTTATAAAAAGAAAAAAAAAAAAAAAAAAAAAAAGGAAATATGACATGTCTAAAATCTATTCATTTCAGTTTATAAAAAAAAAAAAAAAAAAAAAAAAAAAAAAATTTTGTGGTAAAATTAAGTTAACAAAATAGCAAGAAAAATAAAAAAAAAATTTGCTGTTTCATCTTAATGTTAACTTTTATGAAGTTGGATTTTTTTGTCAGAGTTATTTTTAGTAAGCCAGTATGCCAATCATGAAATAAAGTTGTAAACAAGAAAAATAAATGAAAATTTTTTATGAATAAATTTGTTTTTTATCTATGGTAGGCACCTAAATTAAATATTAATAATTAAAATAGTTCTTAATTTCACTTGTAAAATGTGTATTATTTCCAGATATGCGAGTCTCGAGTGTAAAACTGTTTGTTTTCTACAAATAAAATTATATATCTATCTAGCAAATAATACACCTAAAATTAGGTATTAAAAAATTAAGTTTTAATCTCAGTTTTAAAATGTGTATATTTTCAAAACAGCAAGTCAATTTTTTAAAAACCCCAAATAAAAATTATTCTTTCTTTCGTTGGGTGTTCTGCCTAAACTTCTTCTAAACAACGAAAATTAATTCATTTTATTTTTACAAATATCTTATGGTTCTGGTGAATACACTTATTAAAATGATTAAAATAGCTTTTAATTTCAGTTTTAAAATGCATATGTAAAAAGAACAGGTGATTCCCACAGATTTGGAAATATACACAATCTAAAGATTAAATTAAAAGCTTTTAAATATATTTAATATTTAATTTTAAGTCTATTTGCTAGATAAAAACAAATTTATTTAGTAGGGAAGGAATAACTCATTGATTTTCCTTGTTTTGAAGAAATCTATTTGCAAAACCCCAATAACAGTTGACTGGCATACCAGAAAAGAATTGCCATATTTTTAATTATTTTAAGCCTGAGGGGTTTCATATTTTAGGCTTTTTAAAAGCAACATCATAAACTAATTTCTGGAGAGCTATACCATTTTCTTTCTCAAAAATGTGTTGCCCGAAGACACAAACATAGAATAGTTTATGCAATGATTTTTCATATTTTACAAATTTGTTAATAAATATGGTAGTTATTTATAATTTATTATAGTTGACAATTTATTTGAAAGCTTAAACTTTAATTTAAGTCCTGAATTCTATGACTAAATTACCTGACTTTAGGTAGACAATCCCTACTTTATTACCCACCCCAATTTTTCAATTCCAGTGGTCTTTAACGCATATCTATAAAACACTTGAAAGTCGAAATGTTTGGAGTGTTTATTTTACGTGACAAGACAGCAGTTTCAATAATTTGAAAGTTCTTTTACCACACATACTATCAGTTACATTTTTTTTTTGCAGCTTACTTTATAATTTTTGAAGGAATTTGTTTTCATGGGTCAGAGAAGAAAGGAACATCTTCCTGCTTGTAGTTTAAGGTGTCTTCTAATATAGTGTACAATTTGAAGAATATTGGTCACTTTGATTTTGCAAAACAAAGTAATGTGTAAAAATTTAGTCTATATATAAAAAAAAAAAAAGTTTCGCATTTTTGGCTGTTTGAAGCAAAATACCATTTTAACTTGCTATAAAAAAAATAATTCGATGAATGAAAGCACATACAAATTACATATTTAAAAAGATTATTTTCTTTCTAGCCATATGAATATTTTTTTTTTAAGATTGGACCAGAAATACATGAGAATTTGTGAGCTGAACGGACCAAGTTGCAAATTTATCAATCTCAAACAAAGTCAGATATTTACTGCAAATGCTATCATTACACAAGAAAATGAATGGCTTCCTTAGAAAACAGAAACACTAAATTAAAAACCAAAAAACAATCGAAAACCACGGTATCAAGGAAAAAAAAGAAAAAGAAAATGGGGAAACCGATACTGAAAACTATATTTGCAAACCAATCAACTCTAACCCCAACTCACCAGAAAGGTTTGTGGACAAGTTGGTAATTGTGAGGAGTGAAGGAAGATTGATTTTAGTCCCACAGTTGGCATTGTTTTATACCCTAAATGAAAACAATTAAAAAAGCAAAACTGTCATTGCATAAATCTCTTAGCAAATCAATTTGGTTTCCCAACCCAATACTTATTTTTAATAAGATAGGAAACTTGGAAATATTTTTCTGTTTTGGAAATTTTTCTTTTTAAGCATTTTAAAATGAGATAATGAAGGCATCAAGAGAATAAACAATACGTTATATACAAGATGGAGGCAAAAAGTCACACACCATTTGAAATCAATTGTTTATCAGACATACCAAAGAAATATTGATGAACTTAAAGAATTAAATATGAATGCAGTGGAATAACATGTTAATAAATCAGGCTGGCACAAAACTGGAATGCACTTTTTGAAAAAGGAGGGCACTTTTAACAGCACATATAACAATTAAATAACTAGTAAATAAAATTTTCATCTGTAATTATACTCTTAATAAATTTTCCCTATGGAGTGCAACTTTTGCCATATATATATTTTTTCCTTCCACTTGTGCTCTTAGGTGCCACGGGTGACAGTCGTCTGTTAGTGACAAGGTGAGTGGCCTGGAGGAGAGATATCTCGTGGGCTCTGAGTGTGCCCTAGCCTCTTCTTGGTCTGGCTCTCCAGCCAGAGTACCTGAGGGTGTATGCTCGTAAGGCTGGTTGATTGATAGGCATACGAGTGCGGTGTCTGAACGACTTGATCCTCTGTCGTTCGATATGTTGTATGATTGGTATTGTTCCTACCATACCTCTTATTGCTTCATTCCTGATCTTGTCTCGCCTGGTCTTGTTCACTGCTTTCCTCAGGCATTTCATCTCACAAGAGATCAGTTTCCCCTCAAGGGATTTTGTTAGAGGTCATGCCTGGCACTGGTACGTCAACGTTAGTAGGAAAATGGCACTGATGAGATTTGCCTTGGTGCTCATAGAAATGCTAGGATGTTTTAGAAGAGGAACAAGTTGGAGTGTGCTGCTCAATGACCTTTGCATACAATTTCCCAACATGGCTGAGTAGTGATATGCCTCTTTAGGTATTGCAGTCTTTCTTGCCACTCTTCTTCCATATTGGCACCACTAGTGCATTTGCCAGTCTCTGGATACCTTTCTCTCTTTATTTTTTTTTTTATTGAATTTTAGATACTTTAAATTTACTATAGTTATCACACTTATTTTCTAATAATTTTGTGTATGAACATCTATAGATCTACAAAAAAAAAAAAAAAAAAAAAAATCAGCACATTTATAGACATACAGAAAAAAAAAAAGAAAAAAATTTAAATTCTTTATAAAATATTGGTGAAGCTTTTCAACTTTTGAGTTTTTATTTAATATCATCTAAAAGGATGAAATGAATACAGAATTTTAAGATATTTAAAACTTAAATTATTCTAAGAGATGTAAAAAAAAAAATAAAAAAAAAAAATTTTTTTTTTTTAAATAATCTCATTCATCCAACAATTACTTGATTTTCACAAGAATTTCTAAATCAGTGAGTTTTTTTGTAACTGTAAAAACACTAATGTTTCCTATACTATCTTAAAAATCTTTAATGAAATAAAAAAAAAATCATTCCAATCAATTTAAATTCACTTTGAAATACAGCAAAGTACATTGCATTTTGAAAATAAATTTAACTCATTAGTTTGAAACTATAACTAAAATAAAAACTTCAAGTATTTATTTAAAAAAATTCATTTTAAAACTTGGGCGTCACGTTTTCTGTGGTGGTAACTGTAAAAATTCAGACATGAATAAAATATATATGAATAAACAGAATAGGAAATAATTTCTTAATGTTTTTCATCCTCAAGATATTTTAGCAAGGTAAATGTAAGGATTTTATGAAAAACTAATTTATAAACAGAAGTGGGTGAAAAATAGCTTCAAAGTTATTACTAAATTTTTAATTTAAAAAACACTAAAATATTAAAGCCAACTCATAAAAGTAATTTATACGGAAGATGTAATTTAATGTGAAAGTCAGTAAATATTGAATTTTATTTGTTTAAATATATTTTTTAATGTACTCATCATCAACTTCACCCACTTCTGTTTATAAATACAGATTGCATAATAAAATACCTCAAGAGATGAAATGCACTAGCAAAAGTTTTCCTTTTGTATATATATATATATATATATATATTCTCTCAAAATGTGTGTGATCAGATGTATATGCATTTCCACAGTTGTCATCCGATTTTAATGAATTTTTTTTGTTTCATAGATGAGTCTTCTGTGCCGGTTTTGAGTCCAAATTGTTGGTGACAATGGCTCTCCACTACTTCCTGTCCATTCTAACTCTCAGCAACGTTTTGCCATTTAGTATCTGTTCTTGGATATATATATCTTTCATAAAAAATTTAACAAAAATAAATAGTTTAAATTATTACATTATTTATTATATAGTTCCCTTTCCAAGCACCCCCACCCGGCCATTTGGGGACATGCTCCCAAATGTAGTTACTAATATTGATTTTCAGGTGGGCTGACTTAAACTAACTGAATGACAAAAATTCCTAGCAGTGAATGCCGGTTTATACTGCTAGTGTGTGCACACACAGACACACACATTATGAAATGGACAAAGTCTAACAATTATTTAAGACATTTTTTATGTTTATACATTCTTTTTATAGATACAAATATTTAAGTAAATCCTCTGTTTATAATAAACAGAATTAATAACATTTACCGGCCTGAATGTGAAATTTTCATAGAAAATATGCATCCTCTGACAGGAATTGAACCTGTATCCTATACAGAACCGTCATATAGCCTGACGTGCCTTAACCAGTTGGGCCACAGAGAAGCGTTCGGTTAGCAAGATCAATTTTACTGTTTTTAAACAATTCTCCGGGATTTTCTTTCATTCATTCATATCTGCTCAATGCGTATCCAAATGTAAACAAATGATGTCATCCATTATGAAATGGACAAAGTCTGACAATTATTTTAAGACATTTTTATGTTTATACATTCTTTTTATAGATACAAATATTTAAGTAAATTCACTGTTTATAATAAACAGTATTAATAACATTTACTGGCCTGAATGTCTGAGAAATTTTCATAGAAAATATGCGTCTTCCGACAGGAACTGAATCTGTATTCTATATGAAACTGTCATATAGCCTGATGTGCCTCAACCGGTAGATGTTATTAATACTGTTTATTATAAACAGGGCATTTACTTAAATATTTGTATCTATTAGGTTGGTGCAAAAATAATGTCGTTTTCTCACACGTGTTACTATGTGAGAAAACGGCATTATTTTTGCACCAACCTAATATAAAAAGAACCTTTACACATAAAAAAAGGTCATATATATATATATATATATATATATATAATATATATATGGCACGGTGGAGTGTCTCGGACAAAGGGCTCAGAGAGTAGAGTTTGAATTCGATTCAAATCCATTACATTCACTTCATTCTTCATCCAAGAAGATGCAAAGTAAAACTGTTCATCTACTAGCAACAGAATTTTTGATATATATATATATATATAAAATGAAATGGACTAAGTCAAAAAATTATTTAATATATTTTCTGTTTATATGTTATTTTTATAGATACAAATATTTAAGTAAATGGTCTGTTTGTTATAGACAGCATTAACATTTATTGGCCTGAATGTCCAAGAAATTTCATAGAAAACATCTCTCCACCAACAGGAATTGAACCTGTATCCTACATGTAACCATCATATAACCAGATATAACCATTTCTCAGATATTCAGGCCATAAAAGCAGTTGATACTGTTTATTATTAGGTTGGTGCAAAAATAATGTCGTTTTCTTACATAGTAACATATATGAGAAAACGACATTATTTTTGCACCAACCTAATATGAACAGAGCGTTTAATTAAATATTTGTATCTATAAAAATAACAAACAGAAAATATATATATATATATAAAAACTGAATGGGTAAATATATATAGGTATATGAGCAAGTGATTGTATACAAACACACAAATACTCTAGAGTGCTCAATGTTATCTCATATTTCTAAAAGAAATTTTTTATTTTTTTTATCACTCCATTTTTATTATTACTTCAAACATTATTTTTAGTGGATACCTGTATTTGAGTAGATGCTCTGCTTATTTATTAAACAGTATAAATATTTATTTTTGTCTACTGACTTTAATTAAATCGAGAAATGTTATTAAAGAAAAACATGCAGATTGATTTGGAAATTCTAGCAAAAATCAAATAATTGTCAGATTTTAATGAAACTTTCAGGACTTATTCAGAAATTAATAAAATTTAAATTTTGAGAAATTAAATTTTTGTACTGCTTAATGTTTATATTAGTTATAAGCAGAAGCCCTTGGAGAATTTAAATAATTGATTTTGTTTTGTAAAATAGGATCCCCAGTTAGTGAAAATCTGCACTGACTTGTAAAATAAAAAAATGCAATAAAACTAAGACATTATTTAATTAGAGAAGCTTTTAATTACTTTTATAAATAAGATACATTATAGACACTTTTGTCTTTAGAAAAAAAAAAAAATTTTTTTTTTTTAGCAATGAAATTATTTTTGCAATAATCATTTTCATTTTAAAAATTTTTTTAGAATAATTTATAAAACTTTTGATCTTTTAAATTTCTGAGTTGATTTGTACTGGTTAGGTGACATTGTTAAGTAAAAACTGTATTTACTAATCAGAAATAGCAAAGCTTATTACAATTCAGCAACAACCAATATTTTATGAAGAATTTTGAATTTTTTGTGTACAAACATGCCAATTTTTGTAATTATGGATGCCCATACATAACATTATCAGAAAATAAGAGTGATAACTATAGTAAATTTAAAGCCAAAGTACCTAAACTTAAATGGACAAAGTATCTTGACAGCATTTTGAAAATGAAACCTTATATAAATACATATAGACAGCAATATATTTCTTGTTAACAGTTAATATATTTCAACCTTGAAAATGGCTAAATGCAGAGCTGAAAGTGCTTGGAAAGAAAGAACAACTGGACAGTTTTCATATAATTTATCCTCTAAAAAGAAAAAATTATAAGATCACATGAGAAATTGTATAAAAAAAACTAAATCAAAGCACCTTGTCTGTCATATTCAATGAAACATGCATAAAGAAAGATTGCTACCTAAACACACACAAGCCATTCACATTATATTTGAAGTAATTTTTACAGATATGTCCACTGTAGGAAAAAAATTAGACTTCTGTCAGTCAAGCTGTCAACAAACACCTATTGGCATGTTAAAAAAAAAAGAAAAAAAAAAGAAAAAATGTGAATTTCTACAATTTGTTTTAAATAAGATTAATTAAACTTTAAATCAGCTAATATTCCTCAAATAAAGTTTCAGAAAAGTATATTTCATTTTTGAAAGATGTTTTTAATAAAAGGAATTACATTTCAATGACGAAATGATATGGATGATTTGAAAAGTCAGCATTGAGAAAAAAAAAAAAAAAAAAAAAAAAAAGTGAGAAAGCCAACAATGTGATTACTTACTTGCATGCAATGGATAGATAATCCAGGTCCTGTGTAGAGCTTCTTGTGACATATGTGACACTTGAAATGTTTTGCTTTTTGGTGTTGTATAAGGATCTTTTCATCATCAAATTCTCGGTTACAATACCTAAAAAGTCAGTTAAGGTTGAACACGACAAGAATATTTTAGTTCAGCATGAAAAAAAAAAAAAAAGAGAAAGCAAACAACCGACTGACATTTTCCTTTTCCCCAATTAGTCAAAGGTATGACATCCCCACACTCATCATCTTGGGTGTGACGAGAAGATACCAACCAATATAAATACCAAATAATCTAAAATCCACGCAAAACATCAATGCTGTTTTAAAGTCTTGCAATGAAAATATTGAGTTTTTTGGGTTTTTTTTTTTAATATAGATATTTACTAAGCTCATCTTGGTACCCGAGGACTAAAATAGTAAGGTGGGTGAGCTTTTTCAGTGCTTGAAGATTGCTTGGGAAGGACTGCCATCTACGTTTTTTCAAAAACTGTTAGAGAGAATACCAAGAATTTGTAAAACAGTAATTAATGCAGGTGGTGGTTTTATTGACAAAAACAAAATATGATGCTGTTATATGATGTTTTTTTTTTTTTATTTTATTTTATTATTGTAGATGAGTGCTTATTTTTTGTCAATATAAAAGCAAATATACTAATTACTGAATTTTACTTAAAACAACTAATTTTTAAGGTGTTTCTAAAGAAATGAAGAGTAACACTAAAGTTTTGGCCTGTAGTGTATATATAAATGAATGTTAGCAGCAGTAACAACTAAAATGGATATCATATGTAATTCAAAGAGAACATAATAACATAAAATCAAGATGTTGACATTCCACACTACTTCAAACAAAAGCTTAGGAAGGACCCTCCCCCATCAATGTTGGAAAGAGCGATAGCAACTAGTGGATATGAGAAATCTATTTTCCTTAACAATTGTTTTAAGAGAAAGATTTTATAAATTTCAACTGAAAGTAGGAACTGGCTGTTCAGCCAAGGAATGCCAAATGTTTCCTTATCATCTGACCTCTCACCCCTGGCATTTTCTTTTAAAATGATGCATAGGATTCCTCTCCCCCAGTTGCATTTTGATAAGGGCCCTTCTTTTAAAGCAACATTTTGCTGATGTTTACAAGTGAACACCCCTTTTGAATTTGGTCAGTGCAATTTAGTTGATATATTTTGACAGCCATCATTTAGTTGAGATAAAAATCATAACACAATGTCAGAACAGGTTTCAATTAAAATCTTTTACAATTCACATCGGCGGCGGCTTTGGAACAAGTGTCTTCCATGTTTACTGCTTTATCTTTGATTTTCTGATACATTTTCAATTTGGTCATTTTGGAAATATTCATGATCTTGCATTTTTTTATTCTACTCAATCAATCAGTTGACAAGCTTCACTAAATTTCCTATTTCCAAACGACTAAAAATCATTCAAATTTATAATATATACAAAGTTCATTTTCATGACATATATACAAAGTTGATGAATTAGAAAATCAATTAACTAAAATATATTTTTAAATTAAAGCAAAAGTCATTCATTAATTTTTTTCCTTTCCCTATTACTTATGTATTACTATGACATTTGCATCGTAACCAATTATAGGTTAAATTGTTGACAGTCTTCCCTTTTATGCAAAAATCAATGAGAGATCCACTTGAAAATGAAAAACTAAATTAAACCAGAAGCTGAGATTAGAAACAATACACATGCTTGCTGGCATTTTATCAAACCAGATCCTTGGCCAGAAAGGATTCTTTAAAAAGAAATCCAATTCAGAACTAGGCTCATCAACAAATACAAAATAATGCTAAGCAGTTTTTATCTTGCCATTTACATTCATGTGGGTGGAGCAGGTTGGTAGAGAAAGCCAAAAATAATTCATTTTTACCAATTAAAAAGCAATGTTTGTTTCTTTCTGGGTCAATGGAAAAGGTTTTTAATAATATATACAATCATTAAGACAACACACAGGCATTGCTTAAAAGACTATAAAAAAACAGAAATCACCTTATTTTTCTTTTATAAAGGTGTATGCAAGAGGGCATGTCAAGGATAGTGCTCTTAAAAAGTAACAGAGTATGTAGATAAGAAAACTGATAAACTTACCCACCTAAATGACCCAGAAAAAATTTTTTTTTTTTTTTTTTTGCTTTGAAAACATTTGCAGGGAGGGTAATTTCTGCAATTTATGAAACAAATACTTCAGGTTTTTTGAATCTACATGGTTCCTAGAAGATTAGACTGTGAACTGGACAATTTACAGTAAATAATCACCAATAAAGATGTTTATATATGAAAGACTTTAATAAATGAGAAATATCAACTAAAAGCACTTAAATTAATTATTCTAAATTTGTGGTGTATGATAACTTTTAGATTAGAATAACAGACAGGTTACAAATCTCTGATTCATTCTATGAAGTTTGTTAATGATCGAGGCGATCATTAACAAACTTCATAGAATGAATCAGAGATTTGTAACCTGTCTGTTATATTAGAATAATATAATGAACCAAGCAAAAAAAAAAAAAAGAAAAAAAAAGTTACAAACATGTGAAGAGACCATTTATGAAGAGTATTTCATAATCAATTATCGATCATACCTTGAAAAAAATACTTTTAACATTGTTATTAACAATTGAAATTTCACATAATCACGATACGAGATTAGAAATAGGGTGCAATTGCAAAACAAGAGAAATCATCGATAGATTTCAAATGAAGCAATTATTTTGCCAACACATGCAAAAGCGCCTCCAATTTGAAAGATCCAGGTAGGATTGAACATGGCACCCTCACTATTTATATCAGTTTGATGGATTTGTTTTCTGGTTTGTCAACCCTTTGTGAGTTATTTAAAGCCGAAATATTTTTTTCAAGAGAATTTGGGGGGGGAAATAATTTTTCCAGATACAAGTCATACTACTTAACCCATAGCTGGGGGAGAAGAAAGTAGAAATTCATGCCCCTTTCGCAAGGGGATCTGTGCCGAAATGAACATAATAAACGCAACTAAAATTCAAACCCTGCTCACAGATTTCTCTTTCAGTGACACCCCAATGCATTTTACACCACCCGCACATCCACGTGTTTATAGCAGTGCAAAGAGATTTCAAATATGGGGATGCTTTCGTATACAAAATACTTTTAGAAATTATTCTATTAATTTTAACATTAAAATAAAAACGTTATATTTTCACATTGCACTGATTAATAAAAACAAGAATTTCACGAAACGGCAAATGAATCAATTTAAAAATATTGTTAATGTCTTTTAAATGAGCTCTGACGAAGAAAATAAGGGAAAAAAAAAAATTTCATTTTTACAAGAGTCAAAACAAGAAGTATTCCTATTTTATTTCGTGATAACTTTTTTAAAAGATAAAAAAAAGAAAAGAGCACTTCAAATACACGTTGACACTAGAAATTATTTTTAAAAATCGATTCTTCAACCTTTATCGTTAAAAATAGTCACGTACTTAGAAATTAAAACTTAAAATTCCAAATTGTAGATAAAAAAAATATGATTACATTTAAAACGAAAAGATGAAATAAAAATCGATATTTTTAAAATAATTTAGATTTGAAATGAAACAAATTTATGACTTCATTTAAAGACGTAAATAAATGAAAATGGTCGTCTATTTCGATAAGCATCGAAGTATCAATAAATAAAATGAGTCATACTTATTTATTTATTTAGGTTTTAATAATAAATAATTCATTTTTACATCTTCTTGCTTGACGCCATCTCTATTTTTTCTTTTGTCATTAAAACAAACAAAAATGTAGATTTATAAATAAAATTGATCACATAGGATGAAATTGTGAAACATTTTATTTTTTAATAACTTTATTATTATTCAATGTTCTCAATTATTTTCTTTTTTCTTGTATTATAATCAGAATTAAAATTTTGGCAAAGGTATATCTAAAAAATACAATTTTTTTTTTTTTTTTTTTTTAAATGTAAAAAAGAAATTACCTGGAATGATTGAAAAACTTATTTAACCCAGAAAAATAGTTATTTTTTTTCCTTTTTAGATATTCGGCTTTTCATTTCTTTTTGGTTTTTATATTCGGGTCTTCATTTAAAGATAAAAAAAAAAAAAAAGTTTCCTAACCTTTTTTTTTTTTTTCTCCTCCAGGTGATTTTTCAAACAGACCACAATTATCAAAGACAATAATATCAGTTTTAAAAAGAATTAAAAATATATTTTTTTTAAAAAAGCGGTTTTCGTATTATTTTTGTTTATTTTAAAAAGAGAAAAAAAAAACAAGAATTAAAGTAACCCCCCACCCCCCAAAAAAAACAAAAAACGTTGTGTTGTGTTTAAAAAAAAAAAACATTTAAAAATGAAACCAATTACGACGTGACGTTTTTGGTTATGGATACTAAGTGTTACGTATAATAAAATTATTTATAGGTACCTAATGTTTACCAAAATAAAAAAAAGTATTTAAAAAGGAAAAAGAAGATATTTTGCGTATTTTATTTAAAAATAAAAGGAAATCATGGCAAACAACGGAGACTGAATGAAAATAACACGTGGATCGGGAGGGGGGGCAGATATCATAAAGAAAAGATGATTTTTAAAAAATTTTTCATGAATCAGTATTTAATCGATGATATAAAATAATTAAATCTTAATTAAAATTTGGAGTAAACCTGAGCAATGACATTTTATTTTGTGTGCGGAAATTTGAAAGAGACTCAAAAGTAAAAATGACTAAAGAAATAAAAAAAAAAATGGCGAAACGAGAGAAATTTCATTTCAATAGAAAACTGGAGAAAATACAAATTAAACTTGTAAAATCTTTAGAGAATTGTCGATAGAACGTCAGATTAATTCTTTAAAATGTTATATTTAAAGAAATTGGATTTTTAAAAGTTCCAGGAATAAAAAAAAATAGGAAGAAAGACGATTGTTTGATCACCAAGGCAATTTTTAATGTTTTTGTTTAGGTGAGGAGAAAAAAAAAGAAACAACTTTAAACAAAACTGGTTCTAAAGACAAAAAAAAAAAAAAAAAGGTCGAATGAAGTATTAAAAACAAAAGCCATTAATAATCAAAACGGAATATCTAGTCTTTGATTAAAATTATAGAAAATATTAAAAATGCCAGAAAATTTAGCAGCGGCAAAAAAAAAAAAAAAAACGAGTGACGACGAAAGGAAATAAAGAGAGAAATTGAAAATAAAATTCCGCTTTTCTTTTCTTTCTTGATAATGAAAAAAAAAAGGATACCAGCACCATGGCTTCAGTTGCTTCTTCTTTTTGCGACCCATGTTCCTTATAAATCTGTAGATGTAG
Source organism: Acanthosepion lycidas (assembly GCA_963932145.1). Lineage (NCBI taxonomy): Eukaryota > Metazoa > Mollusca > Cephalopoda > Sepiida > Sepiidae > Acanthosepion > Acanthosepion lycidas. The sequence continues at coordinate 93,966,056 of OZ010600.1, forward strand.
AAAAGATTCGGAGAAGAATGGTGATGAAACGAAAAAAAAAAAAAAAACACAACTTATGAAACAAAGGAAACCCGTCGGTGTACAGAGGCTCGCCTTGACAAATATGGCGTCCCTAATGACCCGGATGTACGGGAGAAGTTATTATTTCGCTAGTAACTTATGACAGGAGCAACCATAGAGTTTTATCACCTAAGGGAGGTAAGCAAATTACAAAAAAATAATTAGAGAGTTCGAATGTTAGCCAAATCAAATACATTATACACAACTTGGAATCTCAGAAGTTACTGTTAGAAATGATTTTTATTTTTTAAGTCTTTATATTATAACTGTGTCATGCATTGGTTACGTATGAAGCAATTTGTTGAATTTCTGAAGAAGGAATAGTTAAAAATTCAAAATTTAAAATAAATGAAAAAAATTAGTGATTTTAAAATTTTTTAATTCATATTGATTTCAAAGTAACAGAAAAACTTTGTGAATTCAAAAATGTTTGTTTTAAATTTAGTTTAAAATATCTCCAAAACTTTGTGAATTGAGGAAATCAGTTTTATTTCTTCAAAATGCCAGGGAATTAGAGTTAAAGTGAGAGGTTTTGTAGTTCTATAGACTTTGTGATTTGAAAAACTCAACTCAACTTCCACAGAGATTATGATTTAAAGAACTGAATTTTCTATCTGAATTGGAATTTCATCCCAAATTTGAGTTTTGGCCCAAATCAGTCTTTTGGCAGGAATTAGACTTATTGCTCGATTCAGAGTTAAAGTGAAATTTTGATGTTCCATGGAGTGAATTGAGGAATTCAAAGTTATTTCTTCAAAATTATCATTGCTGTTTTCTAAGCTGGATCAGAGATCCCTTTACTTTTGGGTAGAAGGACAAATTTAGCCTTCTGCAGAAGCTAGCTTAAAAGTCTGCACAGATTGCAGCTTTTAAGCTAGTATAAAATAAAAGAATAAGATAGGTTTTATTTATAGTGTAGTCTATTTTGGCACGTCTTTGCCACAAACAAAGTTTTGTAAGCAAAAGTTTCAAGTTTTTTTTTTACCTTTTTTAATTTCAGAAGAAATACGCCACTAAAAACTGATTTTCTGAGGGAAAACTGCCGCACCTGATAGTTTTTGCATACAGGTAATGCTTGTTAAATATTTGCAGTTATTAGTTTGAAATCAGGTATTGCTTGTGGCTTATTTAAAAATCACCTGTTATTGTAGAACTGAGTGTAGCAAATTTAGTTGAGTCCAGTTAATAGACTCATTGTGTAACAGAATAGAAACCAGTAGAGATATCAGAAAAATAAAAAGCAAACTAGTGTGACTATACAAATCGAGTTCTCCAGTCACTGCCATGTTTATTTAAAAATAAATACGTCTAAATTCACCTTCATCCCTGGCGTGTGCCAATGACTTAGGTGAAGACCAAATCAGTCAGATTTTGATCCCGGCTTGAGGTAATTGGATGTCTAGCTACACTGATGAGATGCGAAACAGTCTGTCTGGGGATGACAATCTATATATATATATATATATATATATATATATATATATAGATATATATATAGATAGATAGATATAGATATATATATTAGGTTGGTGCAAAAATAATGACGTTTTCTCACATAGAAACATATGTGAGAAAACGTCATTATTTTTGCACCAATCTAATACTATAATTATTTTTTTAGAATATGATTCCTTCGCTACATAAGAGTTCTCATGTTTCAAAAACTTCAATATAGTTATTAAAATTAAATTGAATTAAAGTATCAAGCTCTGTTTCATCCTCATGTGAAAAAAAAATCTTTAGGCATTTAACGGCATAATAATAATGTCAATAACTCTCTGTCACTGAAGCAGACTAGACAATATGCATCTAATGAATGTCATCAGTTGCTTTAAAATAGACACCCTGACCCTACCTAGACTGGACCTTTTTTTGAAAGTAACTAATATGTTGATACAAATTGTTAACCCTTACACACCTTATTGAAATATTTGCTTCAGCTGTTTCCATAGTAATTAATTTTATGAATGAATATGCTTATAAAGCTGTGTAAATTTTAAGATTAGTTATTCCAAAAATTTCACTTGAAGATGAAACAGAGCTTGATACTTTAATTCAATTTAATTTTAATAATTATTATAAGTTTTTGGCTCCTGTTTTTGAAAGATGAGAATTCTTATGTAGCGAAGGAATCATATTTTTAAAAAATAATTATAATTTAGGCTCTACTTTTGTATTGAGCACTTTTTTTAAAAAATAAAAACAAAAATACTAAAGAACTTCAGATTATTTACCTAATGTGTTCTTTCCTATTTTTGTATATATTTGCACACACACACACACATTCATATATATATATGTTGATATGACAAACAGAGAAAACTTTACAGATGACCTAAGTTCTGGATTATCATGTCACAAAAAAAAAATCACTTCCTCACCCACCTTTTGAGCTTAATTTTCTATTTAGCATAGATCTGACATTTAATTGGTTGATCAAGACAAAGCCACAAGTGTAATTTTAATTCTGACATTGTGTTTTCTCCCCGCACCCTTTTTTCAGAAAAGAGGTAAAAATTTTTCTTTTGAAAATTTTAAAAACTTATTTAATCACCAGTCACTTACCTAAAGAGGCACAGCATAGTACCAAAGACGAAAGCTATCGTTTTGTTTTAATATTTAGAATAAAATAATAATAATAATAATAATAATAATAATATATTGCTTTACTCTGCATTGAGCACTTTTGTAAAAAAAGTGAATACTACGAACAGCGGAATTTTACTTCATCTGTTCTTTCTCTTATTTGGATATATATATATATATATATATATATATATATATATATATACAAAAGTTCATTTTCTCCAGCAAGACATTCATTTCTGTAGTTTACTGCTACCAGCAAGCAGAAATATTTCTCCTTTCAATGATGGCCATTTTGGCCAAAACTAGTCGAGGAATCTAAATGAAATAATAATAAAAAAAAGTGAAAGAATATTAATCTACAACCCAGTGTGTCTGAAGATTTAATTTTTTAATATTTTAAAAATATCTTTTTATTGTTCAATATATATATATATACATATATATATATATATATATATATATGTGTGTGTGTGTATAAAAGTTAACATTGAAGTCAACACTCAGAGGTAACAGGTGGTTTCATGCTGGACACAATTCTCAGGCTGTCCAGCATGAAACAGCCTGTCACCTCTGAGTGTTGACTTCAATGTTAACTTATATATATATATATATATATATATATATATATATGTATATATATTAAACAAGAACAGGGTTTGTCTGTTTAATTTTTTATTATATTTTTCCAATAGTCAGATAAGGTGTTCATTAATGTGCCTGAAGTTCATGTTTTGTTAATTTTGTTTAAGTGCTTTTGACTTTTGCAGTCATTATCAAAATCTGATGTGGTGTCTTTGTGGTAGTTAAAATTCCTTTGCATCCTTGTATTCTTTGAGAAATAATCACTTGAAATAATCCAGTGTGATGTCATGTGTAACAGCTGTTGGGAAAGAGATCATAAATTTATTTTATTTTATTAATTTATATATATCTACGTATGTGTTTTTGGGCATATAAATAATAGGTCCTTACTGGATTAAATATTCGTTGAATTTTATATGTTTATGTTACATTTGTAACCTGTAGGTGATATTACTTGCTTTGTCAAATTTTCTTGATTACACATCGGTTCTCTTCGTTTTTAGGTTTCCCACCCGCAATCTTTTCTTTTTTTTTCCTTTCTCTCTCATCTTCTGGATTTTAAGTTTAGATCATATTGTTTTTTATTGTGCGTAGTGTCACCACAAATGTATACACATGTTTCCGGTGTCTGTTTTTTAATTTGAATTTAGGTCAGCAATTCGGTAGTGAATTATGCATTGAAAAATAATTCATATTTATCTGTATCTCACTCATTTAAACCGTTATTTAACTCCTCTCTTTAAAACCTTTCTCTGTTAAATTTTAATCCCCGCCCTCACTTTTAGGCCTTCCTGTTCTTCTTTCTTCTGTTACACCTTCTCTCTAGAGCTTTCATACATTTCCCTCTCACACTTGTTTCCCACACCCACACATACACTCTCACTGAAATTTTATTTTTTATACCGGGAGATATATTTTCCGATTTCTTTTTGAATTTGTAGGTCTGATGAATTGGATTGGATTGTGATTACAATTCCAATGTAATAAATTATAATCATGGAATTTTAGTGTTTGAGCCTTTTATATTATATTATTACTCTGTCCTGGACATTGAGTTCTACCGGGATTCTATCCTCTTGGGAATTTATATATACACATATATATATACCCAAGTATATGATTGGTGTATGCCGAATGAATTCCAATAACCAACAATTACTATTCTTAAAAGTGTGCTCAATACAAAGTAGAGCAGATATAATTATTTATTTAAAAAAGTTTATGGCATAAATGTTATAAAATCACTACAAAAATAGCCATTTTGTTTTAACACCCCCAGTGTCTTATCGAATGATGATGTTGAATGTAAAATAAATGTTTTTAAAAGTTTTAAATCAATTAACGATCCTTCAGATTATAATATGTAAGCACCCAGACATATTTATATATATATATATATATACACAAAAAAAAGTGACGAGACAGGGAACATCTCCATGGCCCTTTATGAAAAAAAAACAAA
>OZ010600.1:93975748-94013248 GCA_963932145.1 Acanthosepion lycidas
CAGTGGGGTGGGGTGTAAACAGTTTGAACATTTGAGGGATTAGTATGTTTATTATTGATACTTTTCTATAATCAATACAATACATTTTGTGTGCACATTTTATTCTTCATTATTGTATACCTAATTTTGCATCAATATATATATATATATATATATATATATATATATATATATATATATATATATATACAGGGTGTCCATAAAGTTCGTGTGCACTTTAAGAAATTATAACTTTATTTGTATTTGCAATAGAAATATTCTGTAAAAAATGTTATAATACAGTGTTTCAACAAGATGGAGCTCCTTGTCACTTTGTCCTACTTGTTAGACAGTTTCTAAATCAGGAATTTCCTAACAGATGGATGAGAAGGGGTAGACCATTTTATTGGCCTCCATGTTCGCCAGATTTGACTCCATTAGATTTTTTTTTATGGGGACATGTGAAAACAATTGTGTATGCAACCAAACCTAGTTCATTAGAAGATTTGAAAGCTAAAATAACTAACTGTAAATCAGTTGCCAAATGTTTTCCGTGAACTGCAAAATCGTATTACCCTTTTTATTGTTAATGATGGAGGACATGTGGAAACTTAAATAAAATTTCAATAAAATTTTAAAAAAATATAGATTTACTTCTTTCTAATCCTTTTTACAAATTATTTCTATTGCAAATACAAATAAAGTTATACATTTTTTAAGTGCACATGAACTTTATGGACACCCTATATATATATATATATATATATATATATATATATATATATATATATATGTGTGTGTGAAAATATATAGAAAATAGGAAAGAACTGGTTAGGTAAATAATCCAATAATGTTGGAATCATATTTTTAAATAAATAATTATATATATATATATATATATATATATAGTTAAACCTAGAGAGCCAGACAAATCTACCAAGGTTTCACCTAAGCGGATTGTCAGGGAAGGCTGGCTCTTACTGTATCGAGCACTTTATTTAGTTATTTTTCCTACTTGTATCGGGGGTTTTTTCTTTGGGCTTTGGACTTGCATACTAGACGCTTATTTTTGGCTAATGTACATGTTCTTGGTTCTTTCTTTTTTATACCTTTTTTTCCCTTTAGTATTGGTTTGATCATTTGCAAATCAAAACACTGAAGGTTTTCCGAACAAGTATAATTTCTTATGCTTATAATATTACTACTACTAATATATATATATATATATATATATATATATATATATATGATGTCCACAAAAATTTTACATCATTTCGCAGGCCAATAATTTTGGCAATTCTTGTTGAAATAACCTCAATTTTTCACAGCATGTATAGAAATAGATCAAGATTATTTAATGTTTTATTTTTGTTCTGTTGTCAGGTTGAGCCATTCCATTCACTCTCAAAGAGAAGTCATTTTGTGTCTTGGAATATGCTCGCATACAGTCACCCTAGACTGTACAGTGTGCCGTCAATGCAAAATTTGGAAAAAAACTTCACCAACTGGCAAACAAATTTAGACTTGGTACCAAAAATTTAAAGAGGAAGGCTTCTTATACAGGGCCAAAGGATCTGGTCGACCATAATCAACATCAGCGTGTTTGGCAAGGGCTTAACTACCAACTTGATGAGTGCCGTGTCACAGACGGTGCCCATATTGAACACTTATGAAATTGGTCCAATAATAAACTTGTGATGTTCAACACCGAAACTGTTCAATTTCATTGAGCTAGACTTAGTAGTTTTTAAGATAATTGCTTTTAAAATGATGTCAAATTTGTGGGGACACCCTGTATATATGGCACAGTGGATAAAGGCATTGGTTAGCTCCAGTGACCTGGACCCAAACAGTGTGAGTTCAATACCTGGTTAAGGCGGTGGAGAACTTGGAGAGGGGAATTAACGGGAGATAACTGATAACTGACATCCATTAGACATGGCATGTGGAACTAGAACAGTCTACCCCAGTGAGCGAAATAAGGGATTCAGTTCGACATTCCAATCTCCTGAAGAAGGCTGGAGCATACAACAGCTGAAACATTGTAATAAATATGGCAACAAAGATGAGGACAATAGTCCGAATAATGTAAATAGTGTACATAATACCTCATCTCAGAAATATAGACAGATACTGAAGAGCCAAAACGTTGTGATAAATATGGCAACAAAGATAAGGACAATAGTCTGAATAATGTAAATAGTATACATAATACCTCATCTCAGAAATATATATATATATATATGTGTGTGTGTGTGTGTGTGTGTGTATTAGAAAATATAGTTTTTATGTATACTATTATGAACAATAGTTTTAAGGTATGCTATATTTATGGTGAAAGTGCTCAATATCAAGGACAGAGACTGTGTAAATATAAGAGTGGGCACTGAGTTCAACACTGAGTGGCGACAGTCTGTTCCATGCTTGAACACAATCTTTGAAGATTTCATTCAAGTGTGTAACAAGCAACCCGTTATCCTAGATAACCTCATAATCTGCCATTACTCCCTCCATTTACATCTATACAACAGCCTTAATCACTAATTGTAGCAGAGAGAGACTTACTTTGGTAACCTGAAAGGATCAGGGACATGTGTGCATGTTTTGAATTGCAGTGTGGAGACGGTGAATTGGTGAGCTTCAGACTGAAGGTCAATCGGGCAGCACTTTGTGGGGGCAGAAGTGGTGGTGTCGCTTATAACCATTTTTATTTACTGGTTCTGGGTGCTCTTGGTATATTCATTCAAACAGGAGTTTTGTTTTTGACAAGAGGAGTTGCTTCCTTGAGATTGAGGTATGGAGATAGCTTTTGTGGAATTGATTTTGACTGTTGGATTGTGTACCACTGTTTTGCTCATTGGACTTGTATGGAGATTTTTTTTTTGTGCGTGTGCTTCCAAACAATTCTCATACAAGCTATTTCAGCAGGTCAGTCATGGCACTGATGAACTCTGGTATCAGCCAAACATCAAAGGCCTTGTCTGCCATCATAGGAAAAAATCAATTGCCAAAATAGCTTGTGTGAGAATTGGTCAGAAGCACAACACACAAAATATATATATATATATATATATACAATATATATATCTTACAAAAAAAAATCCTCCACCTTGAGTGGCTCTTGGGCCTTGTATTAATTAGTAAAAAAAACAAAGAAAGTAGGTTACTTGGTACTTATGCTTCTCTTGCCTTCTTCATGACTTATGTGTGTTAAATTCTTCAGTCAACTTTTATGTTCATTCTTATATTTCCACACACTCTTATATAAAGCTACCTTTTCTGATTTGCTGAAAAATGAGCATACCATGATGAAAAAATGCCCCAAACTTAAAAATAAATGTTTTATCATCAAAATAAGAGTGATAACTATAGTAAATTTAAAGCCAAAGTACCTAAAATTCAATAAAACATTAAAATATGAAGAACATTTTCTTAAATTTTTAAGATTACTGGATAGTTAAAAATTAAATAAAAAAGGCACTCATGTTATATTCCTCAAGTAATTTTTACAGATATGTCCACCATAGAAAAAATTAGATAAACTTCTGCTTGTCAGTTAAGCCTCCAACCTTTCAACTACCTATGTGTTAAAAATACATTTGCTGCTACAAACATTTAAGAACTTTATTGCTATATTCATAGATGACTTTATTTTTGGTTCTAGGATTTTGAGTTTTTTCTTATTATTTTCATGTAACATACATGTATTTTCTACTAATATCTGTCTAAACTGTGAATGTGAACATGAGCGTTACATTAAATGCTGTAAAATTGAACTATGCTCATCCAAGTGAAATGTAAGCATTCTCAACAACATTGTTGTTATAAAACCAGCATCCTCATTAACATTTTTATAAGAGATGTAATCTCCCAAAGGGCATCTAAATTGATATATAATGTTGGCCTTTTGAAAGATGCTAGTTGATAGAGAAGAATTGTTTTTGATAACTAGATTGTATTAAATTTAGTATAGTGTACAACCAACCTAAATTTTTTACTTGCATCACTGGATACATTAGTGTTTATGAGTCATTTTAGAACTGTTTCTTCCTGCTGACAGTTAGAATACATTTGATTATGGTATAGTAACTGCTTTTCTGATTGCTTTTCAGCTTAATCAAAGAATTGCTCTTTGAGTGTCATTAAAGTCTCGACTTGATACTGATTCCTTGTTACATAGAATTACCATAATCATATCCAATAAGAATGATAATGGTTAGCACACCCTGATAAAGGAAAATGCATCTCCAAAACAGGACTAAGCCTGAAAAATATGATGCATTGTATTTGTCAGGGGTGGGATGTGCATAAAGAGTGTAATGAATTATGAAATGCTAAACCAAGACAAAAGAATTATTAGGTAGAAATACTGTCATAAATTGCAAACATTGGAAAATATTACTAAAAATCACCTATAATTGGTTAATCATGAAGATACATTGCTCTTACATGGTGATGCAAGATCACATATTGTCTGAGTCATGTAGGGAAAGATCTGTGCACTAAATAGGGAAGTTTAGCCTCATCCTCCTTATTTTCCAAATTGTGCTCATCTATCATCTTTTCAGTTCATTGCAAAACATTTTAAAGGAAAAACAGTTTATTAATTGTGAAGAGATTAAAAGTGATATTGAGCGTTTCTTTGCATTGAATCCTGAAGAATTTTATGCCTGAAGAATCGACAATTTGCCAGATAGATGAGATTATGTTATCAAAAATGAGAAGAAATATAATTTGATTAAATTAAAATGGAAGAACCATTTGCTTCTTTTCCATCTTTAAATTTGAGAGAACTTTATTTCCACACTAATATATGGTTTGGTTTATTTTGTTTTAATGCATATCAACCTGAACAGGTTATTTAATGTCTACAACATTTTTAGGATAGATTCTTATGTATAGAATCTGTATTGTTTGGTTTAGATTGGTTTGGTTTATTTTGTTCTACGGCATATCAACCTCAATGGGTTATTTAATGTCGACAGCATTTTTAGGATAGATTCTTATGAATAGAATATGTATTCTTTGGTTTAGATTGGTTTATTTTGTATGACGGCATATCAACCTCAATGTGTTATTTAATGGCGACAACTTTTTTTGGAATAGAATCGTATGAAGAGAATATGTATTCTTTGGTTTAGATTGGTTTGGTTTATTTTGTATGACGGCATATCAACCTCAATGTGTTATTTAATGGCGACAACTATTTTTGGAAAAGATTCGTATGAAGAGAATATGTATTCTTTGGTTTAGATTGGTTTGGTTTATTTTGTATGACGGCATATCAACCTCAATGTGTTATTTAATGGCGACAACTTTTTTTGGAATATATTCGTATGAATAGAATATGTATTCTTTGGTTTAGATTGGTTTGGTTTATTTTGTATGACGGCATATCAACCTCAATGTGTTATTTAATGGCGACAACTTTTTTTGGAATAGATTCGTATGAAGAGAATATGTATTCTTTGGTTTAGATTAGGTTGGTTTATTTTGTATGGCGGCATATCAACCTCAATGTGTTATTTAATGGCGACAACTTTTTTTGGAATAGATTCGTATGAATAGAATATGTATTCTTTGGTTTATATTGGTTTGGTTTATTTTGTATGGCGGCATATCAACCTCAATGTGTTATTTAATGGCGACAACTTTTTTTGGAATAGATTCGTATGAAGAGAATATGTATTCTTTGGTTTAGATTGGGTTGGTTTATTTTGTATGGCGGCATATCAACCTCATTGTGTTATTTAATGACGACAACTTTTTTTGGAATAGATTCGTATGAAGAGAATATGTATTCTTTGGTTTAGATTGGGTTGGTTTATTTTGTATGGCGGCATATCAACCACGATGTGTTATTTAATGGCGACAACTTTTTTTGGCATAGATTCGTATGAAGAGAATATGTATTCTTTGGATTAGATTAGTTTGTTAATTTTGTTTTACGGCATATAAATCTATATGGGTTATTTAATGTCGACAGCATTTTTAGAATAGATTCATGTGAAGTGAATATGTATTCTTTGGTTTAGATTAGTTTGGTTTATTTTGATTTACGGCATATCAACCTCAATGGGTTATTTAATACCTATAGCATTTTTAGGATAGATTCTTATGAATAGAATATGTATTCTTTGGTTTTCATTGCTTTGGTTTATTTTGTTTTACGGTATATCAACCCCAGTAGGGTATTTAATGCTGACAACATTTTTAGGATAGATTCGTATGAATAGAATATGTATTCTTTGGTTTAGATTGGTTTGGTTTATTTTGTTTTAAGGTATATCAACCTCAATTGGTTATTTAATGTCGACAACTTTTTTAGGATAGATTCTCATGAATAGAATATGTATTCTTTGGTTTAGATTGGTTTGATTTAATTTGTTTTACGGCATATCAACCTTAGTGGGTTATTTAATGCCGACAACATTTTTAGGATAGATTCTTATGAATAGAGTATGTGTTCTTTGGTTTAGATTGGTTTGGTTTATTTTGTTTTACTACATATCACCCTCAATGGGTTATTTAATGCCGACAACATTTTTAGAATATATTCATATGAATAGAATATGTATTCTTTGTTTTAGATTGGTTTGTTTTATTTTGTTTTATGGCATATCAACCTGAATGGGTTATTTAATGCTGACAATATTTTTAGGATAGATTAGTATGAATAGAATATGTATTCTTTGGTTTAGATTGGTTTGATTTATTTTGTTTTGTGACATATCAACCTCAATGGGTTAATTAATGCCGATAACGTTTTTAGAATAGATTCGTATGAATAGAATATCTATTCCTTTGGTTTAAATTTGTTTGTTTTACGGATAATCAACCAGAATGGTTTATTTAATGCTGACAACATTTTTAGGATAGATTCGTATGAATAGAATATGTTGTGTCGTGTATCTTGCTAAGTAAGCGTTCGACCTCTGTTCTAGTTGGTGTCTGTTTATCATATGAGGTACCTGCTCATATGCAAATTATACTAATTTGCATATCACTACATCTCCCTATAACGGAGGGGCCTTATGCTGCGAGTACTTCTTGTACTTCTTCTTGTGCCCTCCTGAACATCTTCCCTCATCTCTCTCCTTTCCCTTGGAGATCTAGATCTATCACGTCTTTCCCTATAATCGAACTGTTCCTCTTGCATACTCTGGTCTTTCTCTTCTAACTTGTCCCATTCTACTTCTTCCTCTTCTAACTCATCCTTCTCTACTTCTTCCTCCGCAGTTTCATTCTGCATTAACTCTTCTGTTACGTCAGTAATGGGCATCTCTGAAGGCATTTCCTCATCCGATTCTTCTCCTTGGGATTTTATTTGGTCAGCATGAGCTAGAACACTGTTTCCATTTTCTTTATTTAATATTGCAGTATTATGTCCTTTCTGCATAATAAATTCGGCTGACTCGGGTTGCATATTCCTATTTCTTTTGTACCACATCTTTTGATTTGTGGCATATGACATAGTCAAAGGGGACCTTAATTGTCTGCCCATTAAGGCACATGGACTTTTCGGCCTGCCTGCATGTGGAATTGTTCTGTAACTTAATAATAGTCTTGGTAGGAAAGCATCGATTTCCTCCTTCTGTTGCAAGCATGCTTTTATGCCCTTCTTTACCGTCTGGACCATCCTTTTCGCTGTCCCATTACTTTGAGGGAGGGGTCTTGTAAGGTCTGCATCCTATTTTTCTTAGCCATTCATGCAAATCAGCATCCACAAATTCTCGTGCGTTATCAGTCACCAATGTTCTCGGTGTCCCATTCCTCGAAAATATTACTCTTAATATTTGTTTTACGGTGGTACTTTTTTTTATCAGGTACTCTCACCACTTCAGGCCAACCTGAATATGCGTTTACTAATATTAATAATAGTCCTATCCCATTGACATAGGCATGGTCCATGTGTACTCTGCTCCATGGTTCTACTTCTCGGGGCCATACATGTATTTTCTTTTGCTTAAAATTCCTGAGTTCTGTGCATTTTTTGCATCTTTTTACGTAGTCTTCTACGTCTCTTGAGTACCCCGGCCACCAGGCTTCCAATTTTAATCTTCTTTGCGTAGCTGCCACTCCACAATGTACGTCATCGTGTACACTTTTTATAACCTGTCTCCTCTGTGTTTCTGGGGGAACTACCAAGTCTCCATTACATATTATCCCGTTTTCTATAGTCATTTTATGTCTGATTTCTTTGAATGGTCTTTCATCCATTGAACAATTTCCCCAGTGATTCTGTTTTATCCTCGACATTATTCTATTTAACACTGGGTCATTTGTAGTTTCAGTAGCCATTTTATCTACAGATATTACATCAGTTTCTACAAGGTGCAAGAATGTGTCTTCAAATTTCTCGTCGTTTTTGTCCTTCTCCTCTCTATAAAACCTCAATCTAGATAAGGCATCAACGTGCGGTATCGTATTCCCTTTAACATATTCAATGTCAAAGTCGAACGCCATCAGTCTAATCGCCCAACGTAATATTCTGGACGTTGTAACTTTCGGTAGCTCTTTTCTTGGGTTGAAAATAAATTCCAGTGGTCTGTGATCACTTTTCAACAAGAATTTGTTTCCCATCAAGAACTGTCTTGCTCTATCCGTTGTCCACACTATGGCTAGTGCCTCCCTTTCTATATTCGAATAATTGTGTTCAGTCGTTGTTAATCTCCTCGATAAGTACATTATGGGATGCCCATCTTGTGACAAAATACCAGATATGGACTGCTCACTAGCGTCAGTAGTTAGAGTTATGTCCTTCTTAGGGTCAAAAATTTGTACTATTGGCTTTTTTGCCAGAATCTGTTTTAAGTTTTCAAAGGCTTTCTGTTAGTGTTCTAACCAAATGAATTCCACATTTTTTTTTCTTAACTTAGCAAATAGTTCTGTCAACTCATTATATTTTGGTACATATTTTCTATAAAAATTTACCAAACCTAAGAAGGATTCCAACTCTTTTTTATTTTTCGGTGTAGCAACTTTTAGAATTTTCTCTATTAGTACTTTATCTGGAGAGATTGAGTAACCCAAAAATGATATTTCATTACTGTTGGTTACACACATTTTTGTATTTATTGTCATACCAGCGTCTCTTAGCCGGTTCAGTATATTTTCAGTTTTTTCTTTAAATTATCTTCATTTAAATCTCCAACACATATATCGTCTTGATAACAGATGGTATTTTCAACATTTCCTATTACTTTTTCAATAGCTTTTTGAAAAATTGCACTTGCCGTTTTTATGCCATACGGCATTCTTTTCCACCTTAACAGGCCTATAGGTGTGTTTATGGTCGTCACTTCTTTAAAATTTTCATTTATCGGTATTTGGTGGTAAGCTGATTTTAGGTCTATCTTCGAAAATACTTTCATTCCAGCAAGCTTATGTAAAGCTACTTCCACATTCGGAATAGGGTACGAGTCAGCACAAACTTTATGGTTCACCCCTATTTTATAATCTCCACAAATTCTCAAGTCACCATCTTTTTTTTCAATACCACAATGGGTGATGCCCATTTACTTCCTCCTGGAGGGGCAGGTTCTAATAAGTCTTCCTTTATTAGCTTTCGCAATTTAGCTATTACCAACGGTAATAAATGTACTGGTATTTTTCTCGCTTCGTAGTAGGAGGGGGAAACATTTTCTTTTAATTTCAGGCTAGCTTCATAATTTTTTAATTTTCCTGTTTTTTCCATTTCTATCTCATTAATCAACTTCGTTGAATTTATTTTTAACACGTCATTCCCCAGTAGTGAGTAGTCCATGCATTTTTCGGCAATTTGTTACTATAATGGGTACTATTTCATATTTTTCTTTTAGTTCTATTGAACCTTCAAAGTAACCCATAATTACTATAATCGAGCCATCAAACTGACGTAATTGTACGTTGTTTTTTTTTTTAAAAACGGTTTTCCCATTTTTTCGCACAAATTTCTGGGTACTATCGTGACTTCACTACCTGTGTCGATTTGCATTTCGACAATACAGTCGTTGATTTTCACTTTTATTTTTGTATCTCCGTTCTTAGATCCAGTATTTTGTATATTATCCTTTTTTACATTAAAAATCTGTCTATTTTCATCCTCTACTCTTTCCACATTTTTCGTTTTGCATACTTCTTTGAAGTGATTTTTTTTTAAACACTTTGAACATGTTTTTCTAAAGGCTGGGCATTTTTCTTTTTTCATTTCATGAATTTTTCCACAGTACGCACAATTTTTTTCTTTTTGTTTGTACCGTATATGTTTCAGCCATTATTTCTTCGTAGGATTTATTTTTATTTTGGTTGTAGGTATGTATTAATTCCTGCTGTTGTATAAATTCTATACACATATTCAAAGGCATGTTTGTAAGTTGTAACTGTTCCATTAACTTATATCTATGTGCTGAATTATGCATACCTTCAATTAATCTTAGTTGGATTAATTCTTCCATTGTCTGCTCTCCTGTTCCTAGTTTTTCGAATTCACAGTATTTACTCGCACTTCTTAACCGGTGTAAATATTTTACTATCGGTTCATCCACTTCCTGCTTCATTGCCATAAACTTGGTCCTTTCTGCAATCACCAGTCTTTTCTTTGGCCTCATGTTTCCCTTAATAACCTGACTTATTTCTTCGAAAGTCATTTCTTCTAGTTCTCGAGGGTAAACCATTGTAGCAACCTTCATAATCGCTTCACAACCAGCGGTAGCCATAAACAAGTCGGTGATTTCATTTTCCCCTCCTCTGTTTTTGTTGTCTTTCAACTTTTTACATCTTGCATTAGCAGCAAAGCAACGAATCCACGTATCTACGTATTCTGGGTCTTCAAGAACCAGAGAGTATCCTATCGGCGACGCCATTGTTGTGTCGTGTATCTTGCTAAGTAAGCGTTCGGTACTTATCAATCCACCCACGAGGACCGAATGTGGCACAAGGCCGGTTTAATGTGGGTCTCTCCGATCCCGTAGGCTCGGCCAAAAATATAGCTTTTGAACCCGCCTAGACGGGTTCAGGCCCTGTCTACCTCCCCGAACGAAACATTGCCCTTCGGCAAAGCCTCGTCCGAGTTCCTCTCCGCATTAGCAGAGAGTTCGACAGAACGCCGACTCGGAAGCTCACAAAGGTAGCGTACTACACATTGATCTTAGCGACCGGACCGCTAAGGAGGCGTTCAATATTTATTTGTATGATATATACAAAATATGGCACAAGGCCTAAAAGGGGGGTGGGGAAGGACGATCTTCATCTGTCTTAAATCTAAGCTTAGCTAGTCGCAGACACTGACCCAATCAAGCCAACAATATTCCAATCACCAAAACAGCACATTCACTCCTACCTTTCTTACTACGTCCACCATAATACCTCAAATTCTCTATGATGTCCTAACTAGAGCCCTTATGTACAATTATTGTTCGGGGGGGGGGAGGGTCAAAATTAACAACTTTTAAAAAATGATCCCCAAATGAATATGTACAATGTGTTTTAAATATTTACACTAAACTAAACAAAACTGTGTTAGTAATAAAACCCCCCACAAACCATGAATGTGGCAGAAAACATCAGTTCACCGGACGAAATCAATGCGGGACTATGAAGAAATGGAAAAAAAAAAAACAAAAAAAAAACATTCATACCTCCAAGCATTCACGCAGGCACACACACATTCATACACAACAACAAATACGAAAAATCACACACACGAAACGAAAGTCGTCCCGCATCCACCAGAGAACTGACATCACTGACCACCTAACGAGGGAGGGGATGGGGAATTAAACAAAAGAAAAAAAATAGGGACAGAAATAAAAGGGACCAATGCGCATGCATACCCTAGCTAAGTTAACCAAAAAACGAAAACTAAAGGATCAAATTTAAAAACTAAACTAACCTAATATCTGGATGGGTTGCCTATGTTCAACCCTGTTAGGACAAAATTCTGTACCTAACCGACATCCAAATGCCACTCTAGGTCAGCCCCTTTCACTCTACACATTCGCGCAAGATTCACCCACCTTTTGCCGAATTCCGATGAAGGGAGCCGCCGCCTTTCCGTCCTAATCTTGACTTTAAGCTGATGCTTAAAGAACAAGATCAGTTGGGAAGAGGTGAACTTCTCGCCCTCATGGAATCCCTTCTGACGCGTCGTCCAAATCACGACTCTCATAATCCCTAGTAAGCAACAGAACACATAGTGTTCAGCCTTCGTCAATTGCGGCACCACATTGCTACAAACAGAACTGGCTTCCAGGACAAAGAACTTTCCCTGCAGCATGCGAACCATGAGGCCTTCAACAAACTTGCACAACGGCACTACCGTCCTGCACTGAAAAAAGGCGTGACCAATGGTCTCGACTTCGCCAGTACAGCGGCGACAGTTTGGATATTTCTCCAAACCTGCTGAACAAAGTCTCTTGCCGACCCAGAGGGCCCCACGAATCATCAGCCAGGTGAGTGATGCCTCATCATTATTGAGACATTTCAACCCAGGCGCCCAAGGCCATATCGAGCGAGCCTCCTGCTTCGTAAGACCGAGCTCGTCGATCAGACCATCTTGAACTAACAAACAAATGATATAATGCCTTACGAGACAACGCCTGGGCGTCGGAGAGGCCATCCGTCGTCCGTAAGAGGAGCTTCAAAGCACTACGACATTCGCGGTAGAAGGAGCACTCGGCACGAGGTGTACGGCCGGCCTCCTCCTCGCACGAGTGCACACTTCTCAGGGATGGGAAATGTTTTCGGACATCTTCTTTCCAAAGGGTGCCCACCTCATCCAATCCGCGACACATTCGGTCTAGAAAGGTAATGCGAAGCATATATTGACGAATCTCAATGCTAGGCATACCCAGACTGCCCTCAGAGGGATGAAGGCAACAGATCTCGCGACATACCATAGGGGCCTTGTCTCTCCACAAGAAAGAGAACAAGGTCCGGACTAATGACATTAGCCTGGCATACGGGAGTGGAAGCACAGACAGTCGGTAAAGGAGGATCGGATATATGTGTGAAACACATACCTCCGCCCTTCCCTTCAGGGAAAGTCTCCTCCGAGACCACAGTTTACCGGCGATCTCGGCCTTCCCTTGCACCTCCGACCAATTCATTTCCAACTGGAGATCAGGACCGAACCAGACGCCGAGTATCTTGATCGGCCCATCCGTCCAGAGGAAAGGTCCGGGAAGAGAAACTCCCTTCCACGCACCCAACCGCAAGCCCACAGACTTATCGCGGTTGATCTTGGCCCCTGTCACCATCTCATACCCACTGATCTCTTTGCTGACGACGTCAATCTCGGCTCTGCTCGACACAAGAACCGAAACGTCGTCAGCATAGGCAGAATACCTGGCTGAGGTGGAAGCCCCAGGCTGGGAAATTCCGCGCCTTTAACTTGCGAAGGAAAGGTTCCAACGCAAGAACGTACAGCAGAGCCGAGAGCGGACAACCTTGACGAATGGAGCGAGACAATACGAAAGGCTTCGATCTTACCCCATTCACTTACACCAGCGCACCGGGGGTCGCATACAAAAGTCGGATCCAGGAGCGAAAGTCGGCTCTGAAACCGGTCGCCGAAAGGACAGCCTCCAAAAATCGATGGTCAACCCTATCGAAAGCCTTGGACTGATCTAAATTGATCAGCGCGGCTTCACTGTCGACTTGTTCTAAGATCAAGCGTACCATATGAAGGTTATCCTGAATAGTCCTACCCTTCACAGCACAAGTCTGTTCAGGGCCAATCAGACTAGATAGGACAAGCTGCAAACGGTTGGCTAAGATCTTCGCCAAAATCTTTAAGTCCGTATTTAACATCGTTAAAGGGCGAAAGTTCCCTAACCCATCCCCACCGTTCTTGTCCTTACGCAGCAACTTGATCACACCCCTGGTGAAGCGTTGGGGTAAAGACCCCTGCTTCATCCAGTGGTTGTAAATCAGTTCCAGCAAAGGCACAAAAACGTGCGACAACCTCAAGTACACTTCGTAGGGAAGACCATCTAGTCCCGGAGACTTATCCAGGCCAATCTGCTTCAGCGCTTCCCAGATCTCCGACTCTGTTATGGGACCCTCGCACCTAGCCGCTTCAGCTGCCGAGAGGCAGGGAAAGTCAGCTAAATAGGCGTCGAATTGAGCAGAGCTCAGACCGGGCTCCCTGGTGAAAAGATCCTGAAAGTAGTCCCGAAAGACCTCACATATGCCCGCGTTTGTAGTCACGGTCCGCTTATCCGGCAACGTGACGCATGCAATATGTCGCCTAGACGCGCTTCGATTTTCCTCTGCACGCAGTTCAGCGGCCATATTCGTTGCCTCAGAAGACATTCTTTTTAACCTAGCCCTAACTACCAGAGCTTGATCCTTCCTGATAAGCAAGGAGGACAACTCTGCCTTAGCTAAAGCTATGTCCCCACTAACACGGGATTTCACAGCCCGATCGACTTTATCTTCTAAAGCAGTTTGCGCCGCTAATCTATCTAGATTGAGTCGACGACTAAAATCGGCAGCAAACGTTCGAATTTTAGATTTAAGATTTCCCCACCAGGCGTTTCCCACAACCGCTCCCGTCAATTCCCTTTGGGTGGTTAGTAACAGCTGGTCCCGGAAACCCTGATCACCAAAAAGTGAACAGTTCAATTTCCAGTAACCAGCCAACTTAACCTTAGGCTTATCTAAGTTTACACGGACCCGGACAAGCCTATGATCCGTATAAACTATGTAATGGAAACTTGGACACCCTAAGAGCCCTACATCGACTCTCCTAACTAAGACTCGGTCCAGGTAGCTCGCAAGCGTCCCAGGAGCCGAGTTGCCACTAGTTGTCCAAGTCCATGCTACCTCCCGAGGGTGTTCATTCCGGAACTTATCGACCAGATCAAACCGATCGATAAAGTCCCGAAATGGTTTCACATCCGGGTTGTTAGTACCTTGTTTATGCCCTATACGATCTATATCGGGGTCAAGGACGGCATTCCAATCCCCCGCTAAAACTACCCGACGAGACGTCGTCAAGAACGGCGCGATCTGCCGAAACAAAGCAGGCCGCTCGGAATGGGTATTGGGCGCATAAACCCCAATGAGACGTAGAACCTTATCCTTTATGGTAACATCCAGCACGCAAAGTCTGCCCGCCGGATCCGCGAAGACAAGGGTACAAGCAGCCTTCAAAGACCTGCTCACTAGCCAAGAGACACCCCTCGAACGACCATCAAAACAGGCTGAATAAAGGGCGAACCCCTTAGACAGTATGTCCTCACGATCATGAGAAGAAAACCGGGTCTCTTGTATACAACATACATTCACCCCGAGGCGCTGAAGGTCACGAGTGAGCCTCGCCCTGCGAGACTCGGACCTCAGGCCCCGGACATTTAAACTGGCTAACCAGAGAGCCATCGTGAAGCCGATTAGGGTTGTCCTTCAGGATAGAACATGGCTGGGGTGAGGACACCGACAGCTTGTCCCATCGAACCTGACATCATCTCAGTATCGAGAATATTACTCTGAGACAAGCCACCGATGTCCGCGGGATATGTTAACTTCAGAGCTCTATAAAGGGATGGGTGAACGAAAATAGGGACCCTCCCTTTGCATTTCTTAGTTTCATCCAATTTTTCCTCAAGGAGGACTACTGCTGGGGGCACCACTTTCAAGGAGGCCTTAGCCTCCTCTATCATGCCCCATATCTCCCGCGTACCCGGGCCAGTTCTCACGACGGTTAGCTGATTTCGGGCCTTAAAATTTTCCGGCACCTCCACATCTACACCCTTGATGTGCCGGAAGTTCCAGGGAACCTTCAAGGGCATCGGGTTTTTTGTCTGCCCGAAGACCCTATCAGCCTGCTCCCGGGATACGCGGCAGACGTCTTCCCCCGGGAGATATGGAGGTTTAATTTTCTTTTTTTCTTGTCCGTAACTGATTGAGTGTCAGGACTTCGGTTTCTTTTTTTTTTTTTTTTTGAGGAGAGTGTGTGGGTGTTTGCATAGGTGTGTCTTTCGGTGTTGTAGAGGGTGTCAAACCGGAAGGAGTTTTTACGGGTGAAGGTTTGGAGGAACGAAGAGATTTTGCAGGAGAGCTTGTCAGAGATTTAGGCGGAGGTGGTTTTATGAAATTTGATGGAGGGGAAGACGGGGCAGAGGATAGGGGGCCCGGTGCCCCCAGCGATTTTTTATTTTTAGCCCGCTTAGCCTCCAATTTTTCTCGCAATTTTTTCAGGTCCAGAATTTTCTGCCAGCCGGGCTCGTTAAGTTTTTGGGTCTCGGTTGCTGTTTCAGCATAAGACGCCGAGGCGTCGCCCTCAGAGCTGGTAGAGGGAATGGGACTGTAGGTGACAATGTCCCCGGGGTCATGTTGGGACTGAGGAACCGCTGTTTGGGTCTTCCCCTTGCCCCTAACCACGAGGCGCCATTCCCCCTCATCCTTCTCCTTAACCACACTTGTGGCAGGCGTCGGTTTCGGGGGTAATGTGGGTCTGGACCCAACCGAGGGACTTTCCCCAACGGCTCGCCCCGCAGCTAGGCCCACTACAGGCGGCGCGGATTTTACTTTGTCGGCCAAGGGGGTATTTTGGTCGCCTGTGACCGGAACTCCAGGGGCCTTCTTCCCTGGGCAGGAGGAGGAAAGGTGACCAGTCTCTCCACACCTCCAGCAAGTTGGTCTCCTACCGGTCACTATGACCGGCATTTTCCGGTCACCAAACACCAAACAGTTGGGGACGGACTTGAAGGCCTCTTGATCCAGCATGATATCAAAAGTCCATCCCCCGTTCAAATTGTCCGAGAGAGCCCCTAAAATTTGGCCGTACTGCATAAAAAATGCAGCCAAGAGCTCTCCGGAAATTTGAGGAGGAACCTCGACACCGGCCACCCGGGTCCGTCTTCGGCCTTCGTACTCTGTTCTTAATATTAGATCTTTCGTGATCAACTCCTTCTTTGCCATGGCCAGACAATCTTCTGGTGTGGGCAGCAGTATGTCCCACATGAAGAACCCTGTACCTTTAATTACTCTTTGGGGTTTTATCCCCAGGGACAAAAGTGATTTAATCACTGTGTCTTTAGTGGAGCGACAAATCTTTTTTGTTTTTTTTGTCCACCACAAAAACGGTCACCATTCTCTTTTTGAACACATCGAGCTCCTGGACAACATCGACGAACCCATCTTTATTTACAAGATGGGCGTAACCTTTCGCCTTATCCAGGAAATCCGCCATGTTCACAATACAACTTTGTGGGGACTTCCAGCAAGAGGGCAATTCCTCGGCTGTCTTACTTTGTGCCTCCTTTGGCACCTCTACATTAGCTTCTCCTTTCTTGGAGCTAGCAACTCGGTCAGATTTGGGGCTACCATCCGCCCGCTTCTTGGCAGCATTGTCAGGGGGGGTGGCTTTAGCTGCCGAACCAAAAAGGTCCTTTTTAATATTGGCCCGACTGGCACCGTCGGCCATACTGAGAAACGTGGAGACTACTACTTGCGGGTTTTTTTTAAAATTATCGCCAGAAAAGGAGTTTGGTGGTGGGGGTGTGGAAGAAATTATAAAAAAAAAACAATCCTGGATGTACCAGTAAATAAAAAGAAAGAAAAACAAAGACAAACTTTTTGAAAGATAAATAAACTGGAAAAAAAGACAAACAAAAATTTAACAGGAAAAAAAAAAAAAAAAAAAAAAAAAAATTCTAAATGGCGCCCAAAGGCAGCCGAAAAAACAAAAACAGAAACTCCTTTTTTTTTTTTTTAAATCAAATCACTGTACAAAAAGAAAAAGTCTGGTTTATAACCAGAAAAAAAATAATGGTTTGCGGCCGAAGCCGCTAAAGAAAATAAAAAGCAAAACAAAAAACAAACTGGTTAAACCAAAAAGACGAAAAAATGCGACCGAAGTCGCTAATAAAAAGGCAAAAATAAGTTTTCTTTTTCTTTTTTCAAATACTGTTCTGGTCTTTTTTTTTTTTACAGAAAACAACTAGAAAAAAATAAACAATAAAAAAGAAATCGTCCGGTAAGACTTTGTCAAACCGGACTAAAATAAAAAAAAATTATGAGGGCCGAAGCCCCAAAAATAAAACAAACAAAAAGAGATAGAAGAATAAAATCAAAAAAAAAAATAAAACTTAAAGAATAACTTATCAGAATTATCCTCAGAAGATCGTCAAAAAAAGTTCTTTAAGCACTGAAAGGAAAAATCGTTAGAAGGAAAAAAAAGGTTCGTCGTTAGTCCAAAAATTCCAAGCAAACGGTCAAAAAAACAAGGTCTAAACCACTCTCCGTTAAGGAAGCGTTCAATATTTATTTGTATGATATATACAAAATGTGGCACGAGGCCTAAAAGGGGGGTGGGGAAGGACGGTCTTCATCTGTCTTAAATCTAAACTCAGCTAGTCGCAGACACTGACCCAATCAAGCCAACAATATTCCAATCACCAAAACAACACATTCACTCCTACCTTTCTTATTACGTCCACCATAATACCTCAAATTCTCTATGATGTCCTAACTAGAGCCCTTATGTACAATTATTGTTCGTGGGGGGGGGGAGGGTCAAAATTAACAACTTTTAAAAAATGATCCCCAAATGAATATGTACAATGTGCTTTAAATATTTACACTAAACTAAACAAAACTGTGTTAGTAATAAAACCCCCCACAAACCATGAATGTGGCAGAAAACATCAGTTCACCGGACGAAATCAATGCGGGACTATGAAGAAATGGAAAAAAAAAAGCATTCATTCCTCCAAGCATTCACGCAGGCACAGACACATTCATACACAACAACAAATACGAAAAATCACACACACGAAACGAAAGTCGTCCCGCATCCACCAGAGAACTGACATCACTGACCACCTAACGAGGGAGGGGATGGGGAATTAAACAAAAGAAAAAAATAGGGACAGAAATAAAAGGGACCAATGCGCATGCATACCCTAGCTAAGTTTTACTAGAAAAAAAGGGAAAAAACTAAAAGTTCAAAATACAAAACCTAGTCTAACCTAAAATCTGGGTGGGTTGCCTATGTTCAACCCTGTTAGGACAAAATTCTGTACCTAACCGACATCCAAATGCCACTCTAGGTCAGCCCCTTTCACTCTACACATTCGCGCAAGATTCACCCACCTTTTGCCGAATTCCGATGAAGGGAGCCGCCGCCTTTCCGTCCTAATCTTGACTTTAAGCTGATGCTTAAAGAACAAGATCAGTTGGGAAGAGGTGAACTTCTCGCCCTCATGGAATCCCTTCTGACGCGTCGTCCAAATCACGACTCTCATAATCCCTAGTAAGCAACAGAACACATAGTGTTCAGCTTTCGTCAATTGCGGCACCACATTGCTACAAACAGAACTGGCTTCCAGGACAAAGAACTTTCCCTGCAGCATGCGAACCATGAGGCCTTCAACAAACTTGCACAACGGCACTACCGTCCTGCACTGAAAAAAGGCGTGACCAATGGTCTCGACTTCGCCAGTACAGCGGCGACAGTTTGGATATTTCTCCAAACCTGCTGAACAAAGTCTCTTGCCGACCCAGAGGGCCCCACGAATCATCAGCCAGGTGAGTGATGCCTCATCATTATTGAGACATTTCAACCCAGGCGCCCAAGGCCATATCGAGCGAGCCTCCTGCTTCGTAAGACCGAGCTCGTCGATCAGACCATCTTGAACTAACAAACAAATGATATAATGCCTTACGAGACAACGCCTGGGCGTCGGAGAGGCCATCCGTCGTCCGTAAGAGGAGCTTCAAAGCACTACGACATTCGCGGTAGAAGGAGCACTCGGCACGAGGTGTACGGCCGGCCTCCTCCTCGCACGAGTGCACACTTCTCAGGGATGGGAAATGTTTTCGGACATCTTCTTTCCAAAGGGTGCCTACCTCATCCAATCCGCGACACATTCGGTCTAGAAAGGTAATGCGAAGCATATATTGACGAATCTCAATGCTAGGCATACCCAGACCGCCCTCAGAGGGATGAAGGCAACAGATCTCACGACATACCATAGGGGCCTTGTCTCTCCACAAGAAAGAGAACAAGGTCCGGACTAATGACATTAGCCTGGCATACGGGAGTGGAAGCACAGACAGTCGGTAAAGGAGGATCGGATATATGTGTGAAACACATACCTCCGCCCTTCCCTTCAGGGAAAGTCTCCTCCGAGACCACAGTTTACCGGCGATCTCGGCCTTCCCTTGCACCTCCGACCAATTCATTTCCAACTGGAGATCAGGACCGAACCAGACGCCGAGTATCTTGATCGGCCCATCCGTCCAGAGGAAAGGTCCGGGAAGAGAAACTCCCTTCCACGCACCCAACCGCAAGCCCACAGACTTATCGCGGTTGATCTTGGCCCCTGTCACCATCTCATACCCACTGATCTCTTTGCTGACGACGTCAATCTCGGCTCTGCTCGACACAAGAACCGAAACGTCGTCAGCATAGGCAGAATACCTGGCTGAGGTGGAAGCCCCAGGCAGGGAAATTCCGCGCAGGACCGGATTCGCCTTTAACTTGCGAAGGAAAGGTTCCAACGCAAGAACGTAAAGCAGAGGCGAGAGCGGACAACCTTGACGAATGGAGCGAGACAATACGAAAGGCTTCGATCTTACCCCATTCACTTCCACCAGCGCACCGGGGGTCGCATACAAAAGTCGGATCCAGGAGTGAAAGTCGGCTCTGAAACCGGCCGCCGAAAGGACAGCCTCCAAAAATCGATGGTCAACCCTATCGAAGGCCTTGGACTGATCTAAATTGATCAGCGCGGCTTCACTGTCGACTTGTTCTAAGATCAAGCGTACCATATGAAGGTTATCCTGAATAGTCCTACCCTTCACAGCACAAGTCTGTTCAGGGCCAATCAGACTAGACAGGACAAGCTGCAAACGGTTGGCTAAGATCTTCGCCAAAATCTTTAAGTCCGTATTTAACATCGTTAAAGGGCGAAAGTTCCCTAACCCATCCCCACCGTCCTTGTCCTTACGCAGCAACTTGATCACACCCCTGGTGAAGCGTTGGGGTAAAGACCCCTGCCTCATCCAGTGGTTGTAAATCAGTTGCAGCAAAGGCACAAAAACGTGCGACAACCTCAAGTAAACTTCGTAGGGAAGACCATCTAGTCCCGGAGACTTATCCAGGCCAACCTGCTTCAGCGCTTCCCAGATCTCCGACTCTGTTATGGGACCCTCGCACCTAGCCGCTTCAGCTGCCGAGAGGCAGGGAAAGTCAGCTAAATAGGCGTCGAACTGAGCAGAGCTCAGACCGGGCTCCCTGGTGAAAAGATCCTGAAAGTAGTCCCGAAAGACCTCACATATGCCCGCGTTTGTAGTCACGGTCCGCTTATCCGGCAACGTGACGCATGCAATATGTCGCCTAGACGCGCTTCGATTTTCCTCTGCACGCAGTTCAGCGGCCATATTCGTTGCCTCAGAAGACATTCTTTTTAACCTAGCCCTAACTACCAGAGCTTGATCCTTCTTGATAAGCAAGGAGGACAACTCTGCCTTAGCTAAAGCTATGTCCCCACTAACACGGGATTTCACAGCCCGATCCACTTTATCTTCTAAAGCAGTTTGCGCCGCTAATCTATCTAGATTGAGTCGACGACTAAAATCGGCAGCAAACGTTCGAATTTTAGATTTAAGATTTCCCCACCAGGCGTTTCCCACAACCGCTCCCGTCAATTCCCTTTGGATGGTTAGTAACAGCTGGTCCCGGAAACCCTGATCACCAAAAAGTGAACAGTTCAATTTCCAGTAACCAGCCAACTTAACCTTAGGCTTATCTAAGTTTACACGGACCCGGACAAGCCTATGATCCGTATAAACTATGTAATGGAAACTTGGACACCCTAAGAGCCCTACATCGACTCTCCTAACTAAGACTCGGTCCAGGTAGCTCGCAAGCGTGCCAGGAGCCGAGTTGCCACTAGCTGTCCAAGTCCATGCTACCTCCCGAGGGTGTTCATTCCGGAACTTATCGACCAGATCAAACCGATCGATAAAGTCCCGAAATGGTTTCACATCCGGGTTGTTAGTACCTTGTTTATGCCCTATACGATCTATATCGGGGTCAAGGACGGCATTCCAATCCCCCGCTAAAACTACCCGACGAGACGTCGTCAAGAACGGCGCGATCTGCCGAAACAAAGCAGGTCGCTCGGAATGGGTATTGGGCGCATAAACCCCAATGAGACGTAGAACCTTATCCTTTATGGTAACATCCAGCACGCAAAGTCTGCCCGCCGGATCCGCGAAGACAAGGGTACAAGCAGCCTTCAAAGACCTGCTCACTAGCCAAGAGACACCCCTCGAACGACCATCAAAACAGGCTGAATAAAGGGCGAACCCCCTAGACAGTATGTCCTCACGATCATGAGAAGAAAACCGGGTCTCTTGTAGACAACATACATTCACCCCGAGGCGCTGAAGGTCGCGAGTGAGCCTCGCCCTGCGAGACTCGGACCTCAGGCCCCGGACATTTAAACTGGCTAACCAGAGAGCCATCGTGAAGCCGATTAGGGTTGTCCTTCAGGATAGAACATGGCTGGGGTGAGGACACCGACAGCTTGTCCCATCGAACCTGACATCATCTCAGTATCGAGAATATCACTCTGAGACAAGCCACCGATGTCCGCGGGATATGTTAACTTCAGAGCTCTATAAAGGGATGGGTGAACGAAAATAGGGACCCTCCCTTTGCATTTCTTCGATTCATCCAATTTTTCCTCAAGGAGGACTACTGCTGGGGGCACCACTTTCAAGGAGGCCTTAGCCTCCTCTATCATGCCCCATATCTCCCGCGTACCCGGGCCAGTTCTTATAACGGTTAGCTGATTTCGGGCCTTAAAATTTTCCGGCACCTCCACATCTACGCCCTTGATGTGCCGGAAGTTCCAAAGAACTTTTAAGGGCATCGGGTTTTTTGTCTGCCCGAAGACCCTATCAGCCTGCTCCCGGGATACGCGGCAGACGTCTTCCCCCGGGAGATATGGAGGTTTAATTTTCTTTTTTTTTTTTGTCAGTAGCAGATTGTGTGTCAGGACTTCGGTTTCTTTTTTTTTGAGGAGAGTGTGTGGGTGTTTGCATAGGTGTGTCTTTCGGTGTTGTAGAGGGTGTCAAACCGGAAGGAGTTTTTACGGGTGAAGGTTTGGAGGAACGAAGAGATTTTGCAGGAGAGCTTGTCAGAGATTTAGGTGGAGGTGGTTTTATGAAATTTGATGGAGGGGAAGACGGGGCAGAGGATAGGGGGCCCGGTGCCCCCAGCGATTTTTTATTTTTAGCCCGCTTAGCCTCCAATTTTTCTCTCAATTTTTTGAGGTCCAAAATCTTCTGCCAGCCGGGCTCGTTAAGCTTTTGGTTCTCGGTTGCTGTTTCAGCATAAGACGCCGAGGCGTCGCCCTCAGAGCTGGTAGAGGGAATGGGACTGTAGGTGACAATGTCCCCGGGGTCATGTTGGGACTGAGGAACCGCTGTTTGGGTCTTCCCCTTGCCCCTAACCACGAGGCGCCATTCCCCCTCATCCTTCTCCTTAACCACACTTGTGGCAGGCGTCGGTTTCGGGGGTAATGTGGGTCTGGACCCAACCGAGGGATTTTCCCCAACGGTCCGCCCCGCAGCTAGGCCCACTACAGGCGGCGCGGATTTTACTTTGTCGGCCAAGGGGGTATTTTGGTCGCCTGTGACCGGAACTCCAGGGGCCTTCTTCCCTGGGCAGGAGGAGGAAAGGTGACCAGTCTCTCCACACCTCCAGCAAGTTGGTCTCCTACCGGTCACTATGACCGGCATTTTCCAGTCACCAAACACCAAACAGTTGGGGACGGACTTGAAGGCCTCCTGATCCAACATGATATCAAAAGTCCATCCCCCGTTCAAATTGTCCGAGAGAGCCCCTAAAATTTGGCCGTACTGCATAAAAAATGCAGCCAAGAGCTCTCCGGAAATTTGAGGAGGAACCTCGAACACGGCCACCCGGGTCCGTCTTCGGCCTTCATATTCGGTTCTTAGAATTAGATCTTTCGTGATCAATTCTTTCTTTGCCATGGCCAGACAATCTTCTGGTGTGGGCAGCAGTATGTCCCACATGAAGAACCCTGTACCTTTAATTACTCTTTGGGGTTTTATCCCCAGGGACAAAAGTGATTTAATCACTGTGTCTTTAGTGGAGCGACAAATCTTTTTGGTTTTTTTGTCCACCACAAAAACGGTCACCATTCTCTTTTTGAACACATCGAACTCCTGGACAACATCGACGAACCCATCTTTATTTACAAGATGGGCGTAACCTTTCGCCTTATCCAGGAAATCCGCCATGTTCAGAATACAACTTGGTGGGGACTTCCAGCAAGAGGGCAATTCCTCGGCTGTCTTACTTTGTGCCTCCTTTGGCACCTCTACATTAGCTTCTCCTTTCTTGGAGCTAGCAACTCTGTCAAATTTGGGGCTACCATCCGCCCGCTTCTTGGCAGCATTGTCAGAGGGGTTGGCTTTAGCTGCCGAACCAAAAAGGTCCTTTTTAATATTGGCCCGACTGGCACCGTCGGCCATATTTAGAAACGTGGAGACTACCACCAGCGGGTCTTATCGCCAGAAAAGGAGTTTGGTGGGTGGGGTAGGGGGTAAGAAATTATAAAAAAAACAAGCCTGGATGTACCAGTAAATTAACAAAAAAAGAAACAAAGACAATAAACTTTTTTAAAAGATAAATAAACTGGGAAAAACAGACAAACAAAAATTAAACAGAAAAAAAAAAAAAAAAAAAAAAAAAAAATCTAAATGGCGCCCAAAGGCAGCCAAAACAAAAAACCAAAAACAGAAACTCCTTTTTTTTTTTAAAGTTCAAAACAATGTACAAAAGGAAAAAGAAAAAGTCTGGTTTACAACCAGAAAAAAAAAAAAAAAAAAAATTAAAGGTTTGTGGCCGAAGCCGCTAAAGAAAATAAAAAAGCAAAAGAAAAAACAAACTAGTTAAAGCAAAAAAGACGAGAGAAGGCGACCGAAGTCGCTAATAAAATAGGAAAAAATAAAGTTTTCTTTTTCTTTTTTTTCAAATACTGTTCTGGTCTTTGTTTTTTACATAAAACAACTAGAAAAAAATAAACAATAAAAAAGAAATCGTCCGGTAAGACTTTGTCAAACCGGACTAAAATAAAAAAATTATGAGGGCCGAAGCCCCAAAAATAAAACAAACAAAAAGAGATAGAAGAATAAAATCAAAAAAAATAAAACTTAAAGAATAACTTATCAGAATTATCCTCAGAAGATCGTCAAAAAAAGTTCTTTAAGCACTGAAAGGAAAAATCGTTAGAAGGAAAAAAAAAGGTTCGTCGTTAGTCCAAAAATTCCAAGCAAACGGTCAAAAAACAAGGTCTAAACCACTCTCCGTTAAGGAAGCGTTCGACCTCTGTTCTAGTTGGTGTCCGTTTATCATATGAGCTAACTGCTCATGTGCAAATTATACTAATTTGCTTATCACTACAGAATATGTATTCTTTGGTTTAGATTGGTCTGATTTATTTTGTTTTACGACATATCAACGTCAATGTGTTATTTAATGCCGACAACATTTTTAGAATAGATTCGTATGAATAGAATATGTATTCTTTGGCTTAGATTGGTTTGGTTTATTTTGTTTTACTGCATATGAATCTCAATGGGTTATTTAATGTCGACAGCATGTTTAGGATAGATTCGTATGAATAGAATATGTATTCTTTGGTTTAGATTTGTTTGGTTTATTTTGTTTTACTGTATATGAATCTCAATGGGTTATTTAATGCCGACAACAGTTTTAGGATAAATTCTTATGAATGGAATATGTATTCTTTGGTTTAGAGTGGTTTGGTTTATTTTGTTTTACGGCATATGGACCTCAATGGTTTATTTAATGCCAACAACATTTTTAGGATAGATTCGTATGAATAGAATATATATTCTTTGGTTTAGATTGGTTTGGTTTATTTTGTTTTACTGTATATGAATCTCAATGGGTTATTTAATGCCGACAACAGTTTTAGGATAAATTCTTATTAATGGAATATGTATTCTTTGGTTTAGATTGGTTTGATTTATTTTGTTTTACAGCATATCAACCTCAATGGGTGATTTAATGCCGACAACATTTTTTATTGCTGGTAATATTTTGTTTTGTCAAAAATCTGTTTCTGGTAATAATTTTCCTTCAACATTGTATTGTTGGTAATAATTTTTTCAAAAAAGTATTGCTTGTAATGGTTAACTATTTGCCCATAGCTGGGACCCTAATAGGTGCTCCCACCCTGGGTCAGGGTGGACCTGGGAACACCAGCAATTATGAGGTGGTTCCATGCTGGATATGATGATAAACTGCATCCAGCTGCAAGGTCTCTTATCAGGAGGTTTTGATGCAAGTGGGACCACCTCTTACTTCTTCCCAGGTTTACCCTGACCTGGGGTGGCAGCACCTGTTAGCTATGGTAATTGGCTAACTAATTAAGCATATAAATTAAAACGCGAAATACTTAAGGCAAGAAAGTGCTATATTGAAAGACAGACTGAGCGACATTTAAAAAAAAATGAATGGCAAATGATTTTATTTCATTTATTCAGAAAGATATTTTTTCGCAGAAGTCAGAAAATCCGTCAGAGAAAACCAGATGTTGGATTCTGTCGGAATTAATTAATGTCATGATCAGATAGTGACGCGACAAGGAAAACAGAATTCTAAAAGATAAACAAAGCCTGGGCCACGTATACGACTGTGGAGGAATTTCAGTGAGACCACCCTAAAAGAACAGCCACTAATTATCTTTCAGAGATATCATTTAGTTTTGGTTCTTGTGTCCAGCGAGGAGACCCATCTGTTGTATGTCCGGATCTTGACATGAGAAAAGAGAGTCGAGAAGGGAATCATTGTTATTGTCAGACATGGTGACAATTTTATCAACTAAAAATGACCACCCAGTTTAAAAGTTGACTAGCAGTGATTAATGAATCGGTGGAAATTCTGCTAAGTGGATTTTGGGTGGCTCAGGATAAGATAAAATTTTAATTAGGGCCACGTGAAATTCATAAGAATTCTGGCTGATAGAAAAGAAGGAAAGACAAGAAAGGAGAATTTTTTTTCTGGACGATAATTTTAAGAAGGCCAGGTTTAGCCACACCTATGCTGCCGAGCGATCATTGGCTGAGTGGTGGCGTGAGCGATAGGCGGAGGTGAATCTATGAGAAAGGCGGGGAAGTTGTTGACACCCACTAAGAGGATTGGTATGAGATACCAATATGAGAAAGGAAGAGTCTAGGTGATAATTCTCCCCCGACCTCTCCTCACGGACGAGGGAGAAAATCCCTAAAAGGGAAAGTGATTAGCTTCCAAAAATGGGAAGTAATAAATTTTTGTGTCTTGGTGACAAAGAACATTTTGGTTGGGAATTAAGAATTGTCAAAGAACCCAAGCCATGACAGGCCCCAACCCGATTTTGGTCGGTGTCCATATAAACGAACGTCCCCGGGTGTTCAGAGTTTTTTCGGCAGAGTTTCAAGAGAGTTTGGAGTTGCAGTTGGAGACCAGCCTCGCAGAAGCTGACCAAAAGATTTCCGCGTCCTTTACGACTTAGTCTTCCTACCAAAAGCAAATCTTTATTGACGAACGACTTAAGATACCATAACTCGCTTAAGAAACGCAAAAAGTGTCACAAATCCATAGAAACGGGCTGGGAGAGAAGCACACTCCTGTATTCAACAGATAGATAAAGTTAATTGTTATTTCTCAACATATTTGGACCTCGTGAGTTGTTTTATTATTTTTCTTTTACTTACGCTTGTGTGGTATCACCTTTACCCCGGATTCGGCTTGCACCACGGCCCGACGCCTGATTGATTTCGTCTACCTAAGATGAGTCACAACGTGGGTAGGTTAGACTTGAGGTCAAAGCAGTTACTTCGGTGACCAGGCGTTGGAGGCTAGCTGAGAACGACAAAGTTGGTAGCGAACCGGAAACGACCAGATCGACCGGGACACAGGCTGGTGGCGGCGACAACGAGTCAACCCCAAACGCTGGTGGAAGAAACCTTACGGCTTCGCACCGCAACTGAGAGTTGACCACGGGCCGATGGCGGAGTGTCATATATTGACGTCACGACCAGTGGACGGTCCCATATTGGCGCTGGCGCTGCGACCGCGACCACCGGTGCGTGTCACCTATTGGTGCCGTGTCCAAGACATTCGACCTTGAACTAACCACTCACATATTAGTGCTGTGACCAGGATTCGACCCTGAACTAACCACTGCCACAGGAGTTGCGGAAAATTTCGACCAGGACAACGCGCGGCGTCTCGAGTAGACAAACAGGAAACAGAGTAGAGTAGGAACCAAAGGACTTTGGTTAATTATAACCATACGGTTCCAGACCCTCTAGTACGACAGACCGGAACCTGAGAAGAACGAGCTGGAAATCGTCTGTTAGGTAGGACACTTTTTTTCGGTTAATCTCCCAATTTCGATTGTTGCTGCTCTGATTGTGTTTATTTTTTCTTATGAAGTAGTTTAAATATGTCTGACCACGATTCAGATGTGGTAGACATGGAGAAAGTGGGGGTCGAACAGGGATTGTCAGTGGATCTAAGAAAATTGTTGGGCGGACCGAGGGTTCCAGCCTTCGCCGATAGCCCAAATAGTTTTAAGGAATGGCTGGCAAGTCTAGATAAGAGCCGCGTGATATATGGACTCTCAGACCAAGAAACCCTATATTTGGCGTATGATGCCACCAGGGGGAAAGTGTCCGAGTTCATAAAGGGACTCTTAGCCACTGAGCCCCACTTGACATCGGAAAGACTGGAAGTATTATTGACCCAGGAGTTCGCTGACGAGGGGACAGCGATAGAGGCCATGAGAGACCTCCTGAAGTTGACGCAGCTGAGGGACGAAACTCCTGGAGAATTGGGGGGCCCGAGTGGAGAAACTGTTGTCACTGGCCTTCCCAGAGGTAGTGAGAAATAATGAAGTGATGCAGGCTCAGTTGGCCGATCTGTATGTGGGAGCGCTCAGGGACGAGCGTATTCGCCATGATGTGCTAAAAGAAGGACCGCTAAGTTTGTCGGTGGCGGTGGCGCTGGCTAAAGAGAGCCAGGGAGTATGGGAAAAGGTAATGAAAGGTAGGAAGGCACAAGAGCAAAGTCGATAGGTAGGAAGAAAGGTGGAAGGAGGGAGAGCCCCCGCGTGGAATCGGAAGGTCAAGCTAGAGGAGCCTGAGACGTGGGAAGAGGATCCCAAAAGAAAGGCTTGGTCGACAAGTCATCGGTTTTATAAGCCCACGCCGGGTCGATATGGGCTGGTCTGCTGGACATGTGGGTATGAGGACCACAGAGGACCGGAATTAAGAGGGAGGGTGGCCCAATTAAAAAATAGGAACGTAAAACATCGGACATGTGGCCAGGAGAGCCACTTGAGTAGAGGGCAGGTCTCTCCAAAAATAAGAAAGAGGGTACCCCAGTTAAGGAGAAGAAGCATGAGATGTTGGATGTGTGGTCAGGTGGGCCACTTTGCGGTCAACTGCCCCACAAGAAGGTGCTGGTTTTGTAGAAGACCAGGGCACCTGAGGAGGAATTGTGATTCAAGAAACAACGGAGAGAGACTGGGAAGGGTCCAGCCGAGACCGCCCAGGTGGAGAAAACGAACTCAACTATGTGAGGAGGATGGCAGGAATTTGTTGCTACCGGCACCTATGGCTGGGATGATCCAAAGGTGGGAACCCAGGAGAAGGAAAGCCAAGGTGTTCACTTCGCTGACGCAAGAGGAGGAGCTATCTTGTAGGGCAGAAATAGTGGGTAGGGCAATGAAACCTCTGATAGATACAGGAGCGTCTGTCTCATTGCTGAGAGAAAAAGAATACAGACGAGTGAAACAGAAGGAATGGTTGCAGGAAGCGGATATAGAAATCACACAGAGGGATGGTGCCCCCCCTCCCGGGAGAGAAAAGGGATGGCAAGGCTCCCCGTGAGAACTGGAAAATTGAGAAGTACCCAGAACTTCTACATAACCTCCAACCTGTGTACGGAAGCAATCTTGGGAGAAGATTGGCTTCAGAGCCAGAGGGCTAGAATAGAGTTCAACCCCACTGTGTTGGTAGTAAAAGGCGCAGTTGGAGATCCCATGCAATACTCAGTATAATCTATGGAGACTTTCCCAGGCACCATAGCTCGGAACTCAGGGTTGGACATTGTGTATCTGGGGACAGCAATACAGGATCGAATAGTGTGGAAAATAATTGTCAATGGAATTCCGATCAACCATGGGGAGGTCGAAGGATGATGAGGATGAATAACGTCCCAATGGTTCACCTTATGGAACGATTGATCCAAAATTGTTCTGCAACCAGAGAAATCATTTTGCACGACGTAAAAATGTGTATGTCATTCAATACTGACCAAATACTGATTTTGAGAAGTGAGTCACATTTAGAACTTTTCAGCGTCCCCTCTTAAACACTAACAGATTAGTTATTTTGAAAAGATAGCATTTCAAATGGTAAGTAATACTTTATACAACCTACAGAGAACTAAGACCAATCTCTCTTATAATCAAACAAAAACGATTACAGTTTGCCGGTCACTGCCACCGTGCGGACAGAGAAATCGTCTGATCCTTACTCCTGTGGCATCCTTCTGGGAGTGTCTTCTCATGAAAATTGACTTTCCCCAGACACCATAGCTCGGGACTCAGGGTTGGACATTGGGGATCTGGAGGAAGCAGTAGAGGACCGAACAGTGTAGGAAAGGGATTGTATAGTGCACAGATACTACACTGATCATGTGAAGGAGGTCGAGGAGTACATTGAATTTATGGCAAAGAGTGAATCCATACAAAAATAACCCCATTATTTTCTCTTGGATATTATTATGTTTGTGATTAAGTGAATATCTATGTAGTGAATAGTATTTAAGATTTTTATATGTCAAAGGAGGCACGGTGGAGTAGTGGATAGCGGCTTGGATCGAGTTCGAATTCTAGTCAGATACATTACATTCACTTACGTGCTAATACCCCTGGGAAACGAAGGAATCCTCTTCTAGAAAGCTGTGGGAAAACTAAACAGCAGGACAAACTTAGGATGGCAACTGGTTTACCACAGAAAGAAATGGCAACCTACTGCTAGGAAAATATCTGCTTCGTCAAAATCGCCTAATTATGTATGAAAGCATGGCACATAGCTGACTGATATGTCAAAGGCAATTTGCATTTACTTGATTTCTAACTATATTTTCAAAATTGATTCCTTGGGAAAAACAAAAAATAAAAGAAAACCAGATAAATTTTAAAAATACAAGGGAGAGAACTCGATAAAAAAATTGCCCAGTTGTTTCCCTTTAAAACTTTCTCATAAAATAGTTTGGAACAGATTTTTCAAGCCATAATCTTTCATCGTAGTTTTATTTTTTTTCAAAGCGATCGTTCGTACGATTTCAATTATTTTTTGTTACGATGCTCATACATAGGGGATAATAAATTATTGAAATTCCCCCATTACAGAAAATTAAGTTTTGTATAAATTTATTTCAAACAATACATTCAAATACTAAATTAAATACATTCATGGTAATTGTTCGGGTGAGCTCTTCGCTATGGTACCTAGACTTTATGAATTTAAGCGCAGTACTAATTAGTAACAATATCTCATCAATTTACAATTGAATTAGCCACATGTAACCGTAAGTCTTATGCTAAAAGTTTCCTTTCTTGCACTTCTTGCTTGTGGGACTCTTTTTACACCATGCTTTCCAGCCAACTTTTAACTTTAAATCGTTATCTACTGCCTTCCCGATTACTATTCTATTGTCCTCGCTCCTTCGTAATGTTTTCTAATTCTTTCACACCCAGTAACCCCTTTTGTCATAGTGGCTTTACTGCTTTGCTTGGGTTAAATTCAATAACAAAAATCGGACGAGGAGTTATTATTATTTAGAGTGTTTACATTACAGTCTTCATCTTTGTAGTGATTATCATAACGTTTCGGCTGTTGTGCTCTCCATAGCTGTCTATCTAGAATTTTAACTAAACCCTGTGAGGATAAAATACAAATACGAAATTAGATTAACATAAAAATCTCCCAGAACTCCTCTGACAGGAAAGACAATTTACGCATGTGCAAAAAAAAAAAAAAAAAAAAAGAGAGATTTCCTGGCACCAAAAATAAACTGGAAGAATCTATCTCTTTCTCTGTTGGACCTTTGACTGGTGAACACGTGCCAACTGTTCAGGAAGGAAATTCCCCAACATGAGGTCGTTGGAATCTATAGGATACAAATCCTATATCATTCCAACAAATGACTAAAAAACACAAAGTAGATTTGCACACCCGCAAAATCGGATCAAAACGATTCACAAGAGATTTCGCAATAAGGTGTGAAATTAATTTTCTGACCAATGAAAGGAGGCGATTTGCTAAACCAAAAAAAAAAAAAAAAAAAGATAACGAGCCAGTGTGAAAAAAAAGTCAACAATAAATACAGTTTCAAGTCAGTCGCCAGCAGAAGGGCGCTGAGATCATAGAAGACTGACAGTAAATTTCATCACTGACTCAATCCGACACTAAGAGCCGAAAGTAGATTAGGAAAGGACAACAACAACAAATTTACAACTGACACCAAAACAATTCATAAGTACATTTTTATTTTATCTTTTATTCCTCATCCACACACACACACTTTTTCAACTGAAATTAATCGCCCCCTTTTCCTTTACACCTATACCAAAAGAAAAGAAACAGACATTACTATGCTACTCTGTTGAAAGACAGCGAACACAGACATTTTTGTAAAATTCACATTTTTGCTTAAACGAACTAAAGCATTAATCTTTTTTACCCTATTCACAAGATAATAAATATACAATGTTCTATTTTCAACAAACGTTCCTTATCGTGTTGTTTCTTCTTGATATTTGCGTTGTATTTTGTGGGCAGGGTATCCTGTATTAAAATCTCCTTTAATCCGGGTAGCCTGAACCCCACAAATCAAAAAAAATAAAAGGAAATAAAATCATTGTCCTAAACTGTCCCTCTAGTGTCTCCGTATCCTTCCGACTTTTTCTTTGTCTTTGTCTATTTATATTTCAGTGACGAAGGAAATTTAACAAGTTTTGGATGTTTAGGTGAAAGAATAAACCCAACTCTAATAGCCATAACATCCATAACCTTTTATTTCATCTATAGTGGTAAATTGTTCTCGGTCGCGCTTTCTTCCCAGGGATATCTCGTCTTGTTCTGTTTTAGGAGGCCTCCTTCTCTTAGGTGGAGTTTTTACTGCTAAGCCTCTTTCTTCTGAGCCTTTACTGCTCAGCCTCAGATCCCCGAGTCTTCATTGCTCAGCCTCTTCTGAGTCTTCATTGCTCAGCCTCTTTCCACTTAGTCTCAGCCCTTGTTATTGACCTCATATATGAACACGACTCAGAACTAATGCTGTCGCTAGCCTGTTTTACTCCCATTTAGCTTCGTCAAAAGGCCGTTAGGTGGCGTTGTTAAACTGCTATAACAACGGGACACTTTTTAGATTTAAAGACGCCCAATAACAAGTTAACTGAAATTTAGATCTTAGAACACATCACTTACTATACTCGAAAAAGAAAAAAGAAAAGAAAAAGAAAAAGAAAAGAAAAAGAAAAAGAAGAAAAAAGAAAAGAAAAAGAAAAAGAAGAAAAAAGAATAAATGCTTCTTGGATATGAGATTTCTTTTTTCTTTTTTTTTTTTGACTTTCTTTTTCAAATATACTAAATAGTGTATTTCAAGATCAAAACGCCTGGACATTTCTGTTAACTTGTTGTTGGGCATCTTTAAATTAAAAAAAATTCCTTTCAAAAATGCTATAGGATGTAACCTTGGATCTAATACCAAATGTTTAGGTAACTTGCTGAATATTTATGAGCGCTCTTAAATTTGTAAATTTTGAGTAACTGTAAAATATATACTTAAAAGAAAATCATGACATTTGCCTTGAAAAAGTCCGTCGAAAGACAAAACACATCGGCTAGCCGCTAAACTAAGCATAGTTTTCATATTGACTTTTCATTCATTTTATCTCTTCTCCAGATATACTCCATTTGAGAATATATCCAAATATAGGATTGGTGTTATACGGAAGAAATTCCAATAACGAAAAAATACTATTCTTAAAAGAGTGCTCAATACATAAGCTGGAATGATCAATCAAAATACAAATATACGAGATTTCAAAAATAATACAGATTAAATTTAAAATTGGTAATTTTGAATTTTGAATTTTATATTAAAATTTAATATTAATTAGTTAGAATGAATTCTATTTTAGTCTAACCCTAGCATTAAATCATTAACCAAGGTTCGTTGTCAAGTTTTTTGAATTCTCATATACTTGTATTTTGATTGGTCATTCCAGCTTATGTAACAGTGTTTCACCTATCGAGTGGGGTTTGATTGATTTGTTGAACCTTTAAAACTCTTTATTCTACATTCAACACCATCACTTGATAAGACACAAGAAGTGTTGAAACAAAATGGCTATTCTTGTATTGATTTTATAATATATTTATGTTATAATTTTCGAATAAATAATTATATCTATCTATCTATCTATCTATATAATATATATATATAATTATTTATTTAAAAATATGATTCCAACTCACTACATAAGAGGTCTCATGTTTCAAAACAAGAGCCGAAAACTTCAAAATAATATTTGAATTAACTTGAGTTAAAGTAGGCTCTGTTCCATCTTCAAGCGAAATTTTTTGGGAATGACTTATTTCTGAAATTTACGAGTTTTAATAGTATGGTCAGAATTGAAATCAAAAATTTCCATGGTAACATCAAGGGCGGATTGTTTAGGATCGGCAGGGGTGGGGTGTTAATAATTTGTATCAGTATAGAGTTACTTTCATAGATGCCGGGTCACGGTAAGGTGGCGGTGGCTAAATTTACGACGGAGGAAGTTTTCGCATAGTCTGGCTTGAGCGTCTACGGAGATTTATTTATTTATTTTTATTTTATTCTTTTATTATATCTCTTTATGAAAGGGATTTGTGTATATGAAAAGGCCGTAACGTTTGTTATTTGACGACTTCATAAAGGGTTATCAATTTTTGTAGGTTATTAAAACTATGTATATGGGCTATGGATTTTAAAATTTATTTTTTTGTATGCGTGTTTTTAGCTAGTTATTCAGAGCGTAAGTTCGGCAGTAATGGGTGTATATGTTAACCCCTTATATATACACCCGAAGTCTAACCACCCTCCATCCACAATTAAACATATACCCTCATCAATAGAAAATAGAATTAGCAGTAACTCCGCTAACAAAGTAATATTCCACCAACATAATGACTTCTACAACACTGCCCTAAAAAGTAATGGTTATAAAAATGCTAACATTAAATATAGGGACAATTGCAATAACCAAAAGAAAAAAAACAGGAAAAGAAACATTATTTGGTATACTGACACCTCCGTTCAACCAAATGGTTAGTATTAAACTAGGACAGAAGTTCTTAGCTCTAATCGATAAACACTTTCCCACCAAAAGTAGGCTTAGTAATATATTCAATAAGAACACACTAAAATTGAGTTATTGCTGCACTGAAAATCTAGAAGGTATAATAAGAAGACACAATAATAATATCCTGAACAAACCCCCTTACCTGAATAGTTTTAATAACTCTACACTTAAATCAGATAATGATAGGGAAAAATTATGCGATTGTAAAAACCCGGTAGACTGCCCATTAGAAAATAAGTGCTGCATCAAATCTGTGGTATACCAATGCACTATATATCATCCACGGAGAACCCTAACAATAATGATATACATTGGGCCCACGAAAAATGCCTTTAAAACCAGATGGAGGCAGCATAAATGCTCCTTCAACAACATAAACTTTAGACATCAGACCTCTCTATCTAAATATTTTTGGCACCTGAAAGAAAAAAAATAGGACACCTAAAGTAAAATGGAAAATCATAACAGGACTAGAACTTGCAAAACTTGGGATGACCCATGCACTTTGTGCCTCCATGAGAAACTACACATTATTAAGCTTCTAAACAATAAAAACCTATTAAACAACCGGCAAGAATTAACGGTTTTCTGCCGACACAACCGAACTTACGCTCTGAATAACTAGCTAAAAACACGCATACAAAAAAATAAATTTTAAAATCCATAGCCCATATACATAGTTTTTAATAACCTACAAAAATTGATAACCCTTTATGAAGTCGTCAAATAACAAACGTTACGGCCTTTTCATATACACAAATCCCTTTCATAAAGAGATATAATAAAAGAATAAAATAAAAATAAATAAATAAATCTCCGTAGACGCTCAAGCCAGACTATGCGAAAACTTCCTCCGTCGTAAATTTAGCCACCGCCACCTTACCGTGACCCGGCATCTATGAAAGTAACTCTATACTGATACAAATTATTAACATCCCACCCCTGCCGATCCTAAACAATCCGCCCTTGATGTTACCATGGAAATTTTTGATTTCAATTCTGACCATACTATTAAAACTCGTAAATTTCAGAAATAAGTCATTCCCAAAAAATTTCGCTTGAAGATGGAACAGAGCCTACTTTAACTCAAGTTATTTCAAATATTATTTTGAAGTTTTCGGCTCTTGTTTTGAAACATGAGACCTCTTATGTAGTGAGTTGGAATCATATTTTTAAATAAATAATTATATTTATGCTCTACTTTCGTATCGAGCACTATTTTTTAAAAATAATTACAAAAATACTAAGGAACTTTGGATTATTTACCAAACCAGTTTCTTTCCTATTTTCTACAATATTTTCACACACACACACATATATATATATATATATATATATAATAGGCTGGTTTTTAAAATTTGAAGAATAAAAAGCCAACAAAATGATGCCAATATTGTCAATAAAATTGATATTTATTAAGAAAAAGAACACAGGCGTGTCCGAAAAATTCCGACATTAAAATTTATCTCTTCATGCTTCATTTCAGTCAAAAGGTTAATATGTAACAAATATCAATTTTATTAACAATATTGGTATCATTTTGTTGGCTTTTTATTCTTCAAATTTTAACAACCCGCTTATTATATATATATATATATATATATATATATATATATATATATATATATATATATATATATATATGCATGTTTCATTAAAAACGACAGACAAGGTACTACGGTTAAGCTTTTTATTTAATTTTTCTTGTGTTCGATTTTCAGCTTAATTGAGTGTGTGCGTTCTGTGTATATATTAGTGTGTGGTAGGGATGTTTTTAATTTCCGAATACGGTTAGCAAATTGTGGCTTTGTTGTGTAACCGATGTAATTATTTATGAGTCCGGTTTGATCAGGAACACAGTTCCTTAAGGGGCATTTGAACTCATAGATAATGTTCGTTCTTTGTATGAGTTCAAATTTTCTTACTTAAATGCATGCTTTCTTTCACATCGTTGTACATCTTGTTAAATACATATTTTATGTGTAACGATGTCTTTTGCTTATCCTTTTCTGCGTCAGCCGTGTTTCCTAATCTAAAGTTAAATTAATGTGGTGAAGTCTAC
>OZ010600.1:94018248-94200748 GCA_963932145.1 Acanthosepion lycidas
TGATCAAGTGTGTTGAAGAATCATTTGAACAGCTTATCTCGGAAACCCATGACGATGTTTTTATGTCTCTAAAAATGCCAATGGAATCAGCAATGAGTAAATGACAAATACAGGTTGTGTCTCATTTATGATCCAGACCCCGTCAGCATCGTTAAGTCTATCATTGATAAACAAGTTCCTGGAACAAAAGGTCATAAACTTTACCGTTCGTATATACAGATACTCCACCAGTGCCAGAACATATCTCACTTCCTCCCGCAAATAATCCAACTCACATTCGATCATTCCCAGAACAGTCCAAGATATTTGGATCAATCATATCTCTCCAAGAAATCGTGAAATGTTAATACTTTTATAACGAGTGTATGGTTACGAGGGAAATAACAAAGATGGATTGAAATTTAAACAACGTCTATTGATTAATTGCATTATTTATATTATTCGGACTTTTACCCTTATCGTTATTGCCATATTCACAAGGTTTCGGCCGTTGTACTCTCCTGTCTTCTTCTTTATTTCGTCCACTGGGGTACATTGCTCTAGTGCCACGTGTCATGCATCTTCCGGATGTCTGAGTTATTTCCCTTTAAATTAACTCTCCAAATTTTGGCTCACTTGGTATTGAACTCAAAACTCTTTGAGTCTAGTCACAGGATCTAACCGACGTATTTATCCACTGAGCCATTTGTGTTTGAATGTTGGGGACTAATATCTTAGTAACCTTTTTACCAGTACTCATATTGCAATATTGGTTATTATTAAACTCATTTCTTTACCAGAGCTTATATTGCATTTTTTTATTTTATTGTTTTTCTCTGGCACTCCTTATTACTGGTTCCCATATTGTATTCATTTCTATGCTTGGTCGGCTCAGGAAATATTTGTGGCCGAAATGTTGTGAATATGACAATGAAGATGAGGATAACAGCCCGAATAATGTAAATAATGCAAGTAATCATAATACCTCATCTCAGAGATATAGACAGATATATAGAGAGACATAGACATAAAGATCGGAGCGTACAACGGCCGAAACGTTGTGAATATGGCAATGAAGATGAGGATAACAGTCCGAATAATGTAAATAATGCAAGTAATCATAATACCTCATCTCAGAGATATAGACAGATATATAGAGAGACATAGACATAAAAGCCAGTAGCGTACAACGGCCGAAACGTTGTGAATATGGCAATGAAGATGAGGATAACAGTCCGAATAATGTAAACAATGCAAGTAATCATAATACCTCATCTCAGAGATATAGACAGATAGTGTATTGATTAAATTTCACAATATACCATAGTTGTGCGAAGAGGTGAAAAAGTTGTTGATATATCATTCTTTAGGTGCCGTTGAGAAGGGTATCGTCTGTAAGATCGGAAGCTGATCGATTTGTTAGGTTGCTTCGCCTAGGTCACGGTTAGAGAGATTAATGAAACCAAAAGTGGGCGCCGTTGGTGGGGTTGACGTACACCTTTCTTTAGGGTGTTGAAATCTACACCGGTGAGGTGTTGATGGGCCGGCGGTTGTGTGATGAGGCCCAGGTTTTGAAGCTGAACTGTCTGGTAAAGTGTATCGGCGGGATTGACGTAGACCACGATTGTGACGACGACGGAGGCCCGGAGTTGATAGTGAAGC
Source organism: Acanthosepion lycidas (assembly GCA_963932145.1). NCBI lineage: Eukaryota > Metazoa > Mollusca > Cephalopoda > Sepiida > Sepiidae > Acanthosepion > Acanthosepion lycidas. Next base: position 94,019,890 of record OZ010600.1, read on the forward strand.
TTGAGCTGCTGTTTGTGCGCTGCTAGCGTTGACGTAGACAACGGTGGTGGCGATTAGGGCGGACCACAGTAGTCAGTGAAGTTTGATCGACCGAAATGTGTCTTCTGGATTCTGGTCGAATGGGAGATCAACGAAACGAGGTCACAGTGGTGACGATGAGGGAGACCTGGAGTGGATTAGTGAAGCTTGGACGAGGTCACGGTCGTGACGAGAGAGGCGATCATGGTGATGACGACGACAGAGAGCTGGTTTAGACAAGTGGCCTCTCGGCCTACTATTGTGTCTGTCGTTTACGAGGGGCTTTCTTTTAAACAAGTCTAGTGGTTGCCAGGGTCATCTTTTGTCCGTCAGGAACGTTTATGTATTTTAGATTTTAGCGGGGATTTGTTTTGTAAACCGGATTTGACTTTCGGAGCCCCCGCGCAGAAGACGACATTTTAAAATTGTGCTTTGCTTTCTTAGCGCTCATATCCGGCCGACATGTAAAGGTAACCAGAACGACGTCTAATTCGCAGCGGAGTATAACAATGCTGTGGTGAAAATTCAATGGGGGCACATCACCGATTATTTATTTCTTGGTACACACACACACACACACACACACACACACATATATATGTGTGTGTGTGTGTGTTTGCGCACGCGCGTGAAATGTGTATATATAAAAATATATATATATAAAATTACACACACACACAAACACACGCATATATATATATATATATATATGCAATTTTTTATATATATTATTTATATATTATACATGCGCAGTACTTATTGGAAAGCGCTAAATATCAATGATAGAGTTAACATATTTGACTGACGATCGCAAATAGCGTGAAACCCAGGGTCACAAACTCATATCAATCTAACTAAATATATATATATATATATATATATATATATATATATATATATATATAAGATTAAAAATCATGAGGTCAGCTGAATTCGCTACCTTGGTTTGAACCTTACGGTTTCCTCATGCGATTTTCATCAAAATTTACCCCCCAACACTTAATTTAAAAAAAACAAACTAATAAATTCTATATTATTTAAAAAAAAATAAACAAACGGGAGGGAGGATGTGTTGAACAAGAAGAAGAAGAAGAAGAGGAAGAAGAAGAAGATTATAATAAAAGTATCTTAAGCACATATGAAACTGAATAAAAAAGACATTTCAATTAACCACCCAACGATATTTTCATTATACTCTTGATTTTCTTCTTCTTCTTCTTCTTCTTCTTCTTCTTCTTCTTCTTCTTCTTCTTCTTCTTCTTCTTCTTCTTCACCCTTTCTATTAAACCCAAAGTCGTGCGTTTGTCTATTTATTTATTTTTTTAAATAATACAGCGTTCATTAGTGTTTTTTTTTTTTTAAGATAAAGCATAAGAGGTCTTTTGATGAAAATCTCCCGAGGATAGCGTAAGTTTGAAACCAAGGTAAGCAGATTCAACTGATCTTCTGTGTTGCCACGTAGAGTAGGTTACTGAGAAGTGTTCCGTTTGACAATGTCAGGATATTCATATCGTGAGCAGGCAGATATGATTTTTACATACGGCTGCTCGAATGGTAATGGATGCGAGGCTGCACGGCTGTATCAGATTGCATTTCCAGACCGAATTATCCAACCTTTGCTGGTGTTTATCGTCGCGTTGCTGTGACAGGATCTGTGGCACCACAAACTATGAATCGAGGAAGACCGAAATCAGCTCCTACGCCTGATCACGAAGAACACATTCTACAGGCTGTCGGGGACGTTCCAGGTATCGTCACACGTCAAGTGGCCCTAGTTACCGTAACCCTTGCCCTCAGGTCATCTTTGGCGTCAAAAGGAGTTTTGTTGGTCTCTCACTTAACCGCGCCCCACACATAATAATCAAGGTATTGGAGTCAGGTGGCCAGATGTAAGGGGTAATGTGGTCGCAGAAATTGTCTGACAGCCATGACTGGGTTCGCCTGCTTGTGTGACATGGTGTAGAGTCGTGTTGCCAAACATAGAGTCTTCCAGCAGCCACCCTCTTGACCCAAAGCAGTACTACCACTGCAAGACAGTTGATGGAGGCCTCCGTGTTGAGTCTGAGGCCCTCTGAGAAGATGAATGGAGGCATAACGTCGACATCACTAGTGATTACTCCAAACACCATGATGTTGACTGGATATATCATCCAACTCTTTCCAAATCCTCTTAACTGTTCTCAAATTGCAACCCAAACACTCGGAAATGCTTCCGGCGCGAATGCCAAGCAGTACATCATACCGTTTCCAAATTTATGGGTACTCAACTGACCTTGTGCAGACAATAAAATCAAAAACAAACAACACGCATGCGGGAAATTAAAAATACAATATTGGGACAATTTATCCATCGCACCCTGTATATAGTGCGAAGTTTGATGCTTTAAAAGTTTCCCTTTCCTAAGTGGCCTTGTGCCACTCGACTAAGCGAAGCCGTCTTCATTTCAGTCTGTGTACGCATATGACGCCAGAGACAAAATGAAAATTAATAATAAAAAAAGGAAAAGTGTCACCTCAGCGTCGTAAAAAGAAACTAAAAAAAATGAAAAAATGATCTTCTTAAAATCGTACCTGTTTAAAAAATGGTTGGTGACGAAATGGGTTGGACGTAAAGGTTTTGGCATTCTTACTAGAAAGAAATGTCGTTGCTGTGAAGAACGCCTGAAAAAGAATAAATAAATCGTTGTAATGGTCAATGAAAACGGCTATCACCTTACACGTCTATTGTTATGTGAGACAAGATGACTAAAATTATGAACCCCTGCCCAACACCACACGAACCAGCGTTGATGACAGAGCGCAACTGTGTGTGAATGGAGCGTAAATAACCGAGGTCAACTAGTGCATTGCTTTCTTTTCTATTTACTAACAAATTCCGAAGTACGCCTGCGCAAGCGATATGGAAATCCGGAAATCTTCAGGGTTCAGTTAGTGCTATTTTACTTTTTTACTTTTTAATGCTCCGACCTTGAGTCAGATGTTTTGGCCGATCTTTTTTTAGATAGAATCCTTGGAATATAAAACCCGGCTTAAGGCCTCCAACAGAACTTTATTTATTTATTACCTGTCACGTGTTGTCGCATAATTACCTATATTTAAAATCGCAAATATCGGCTAATAAAGCGGGGTGTCAAGTGTCAACAAAATACAAAGGTAAGACAGTGGGGATCGCAGAATAAAGCTAGGCAAACTTTTGTTTTTTTGTTTTTTTTAGATCCCTGAATGATTTTCAACTCAATTATGGAACTGTAATAAATGTCACTTGAACTTTGGAGGGAGATTAAAACAAAACTGTCACGTTTATAATTAGTGTTTAGGTTTAGAAATCCTGGTTTATAGTGATGCAAAAAAAAGAGCTGAAATTTTGCATCTAACTCATTTAAACTTCTTATGGGAGATTTTTAATGCCAAAAAATGGAATAGATGTTTTGTGGGAGAACGAAAATTAAATAATGGATTTAAGCGTTCAACTAGGCTGGCATCCCGCTCTCACCCTTTAACTGTCGAAACTGTTACATGTAGCCGTCTCTTCTACTCCAATAGCTTCATATCTCGCACTTCCTGCCTGTGTAACTCCCTCCCCTTTTCCTGTTTCTCTGATATCTATAATCTCCAACTATTCAAACGTAATGTCAATCGACGTCTCCAGATGCCTTGATCTATCTCCTATCCTTCCCTTCATCCTTTCCTCTATCACTCCTATTTGCTCTCGCTCCAACTCTCTGTAACCCCTTGCGTACTAGTGGCTTCCCGCCTTGACTGGGGTGAAACGCTTAAAAAAAATACAATAAATAATAAACATAATAATTAAAAAAAAAAATTAATTTTCCCATAATGCAAATGGAAACCAAAAAAAGCGTTTCCGGTCACGTGCAAAGTTTATGACCCGACTTCCGGAAAAGAGATCATCTAGTCTGGATACTTTCGGATCATTTGATTCGGACGTGTTTTCAGCGGTCCTAAGGAAAGGAGATTCAGTCAGCCTCTCTCAACGTCACGTTGACTTGAGATCGAACTCTCTCCTACCTCCGAGTTTAGTACACAAACGTGCGTCAATCAAAAATTGACCCTTAATTTAAGTTTTTTGTGCTATTTAATTTGGTCCAACAACAATAATTTTTTTCATATAAACAAAAACAATTTACTCACTACAAAGATGCAACTTCATTTCGTTTAATTGCACTTCAACTGGTGAGAACCAAAATGGTTAATTGTTCATAACCATTTTGATTCTCACCAGTCGAAGTGCAACTAAATGCACTGAAACGAGGTTGCATCTTTGTAGTGAGTAAATTGTTTTTGTCTATATGAATAAATTATAATAAATAATTATTGCTCTGCTATCGGTATTGAGCCCTCTTTTGAATTAATGCCGTGAACGTTAGAATTTATATATTATTTTCGTTCTCATTACATATATATATATATATATATATATATATATATATATATTTATATATATATATATGTGTGTGTGTGTGTGTGTATTAGTAGGAATAATTTTAATATAACAACTACCGCGCTGAAAACTGCCGCATCTACGCAAGAGAATGTATAACCTTAGCAAGACTGAAAAGGTACGTCCGCGCTGCCTCTATTTCAAAAACAATCAATCGATGACTTAAGTGGAAATCATATAAAATTCCATTCATCAAAACATCACATTTATTTCTACTAGTTACACCACAGTCACCAAAATTCCACATTTACTCAACGAAAATCCCGACCAAATATTTATATATACAAGTTTTATTTATATACATTTTACATGTACAAGTTTTTTTTTGTTGGGGATGGCAAAAATACTGAACCCCAATGATTCTATACACTGAAAGTATATATATAAAACTAAACTAAACTATGTTAGTATTTGTCCTTACTCTTTACACGCGCGAACGCCCTCACCCTATGCACACACTCCTTAAGAATGATTCCTCTGCCGAAGACAAATCCTACAGATGCATGCTGGGATTTCTTTCTAACCAATAAAAAGGAAGCAATTCACAATCTCATCGGTTATATTTTTTCTTTCTTGTTTTGAAGTCAGACCGCTATAATTGACTGTATCCCTTTTGATGTGTGAACACAACTCTGACTGTAATTTTCTTTTAGTCTTTTGCATTTTCAGGGCCATTACGGTATTTTTCCTGTCATTCTCTTCAACCATTTTTACCGTTTCTTAAAAAAGCGTCTTAATCGCACGTTAAATTAACTGAATGTTATCGTCTTGTCTTCCTGAGTAATAACCACGTGACCCTCTCACACAGGCGCGTGCGCACACGCGCTACTACTAAGCACTCAATTGTTTCCTTTCCTTATTTTTTGAGCTATCTATACGTACGTAAATATAATTTTCTCTTTCGATTCTCATGTGAATTATGTTTTTTTTTTTATCAATACATGCACATCTTTCACGGGTTGAAATTCATTCGTTTTGAAAGATTTCATCTTTATCAGCAAAAAGTCGACACTTCCCTCGCTACAAATTGATGACCAACAGCAAATTTGTCCATTACAGACTTTAGCACATCTTTTCGTTACAAGCACTTTAGGTGCACAATGAGAAAATAATTAGTTTATATTTTTCATAGTTTTATTAGTAAAACATTTTTAAAATCACAAAGGGGTAGAAGAAAAAATATTGGCCAATAAAAGTCAAGCAAAAGTTGCGATTTGGGCTCCATTCAGAGTATTGAAAAATGTCTTTAATTTTCCTCTGCTGATCGGCTTTGTAAATAAACCAGTGACATTTTGTTCTCATGGAATATAGTCCAACTTTATGGCGTCGTTTTGCACGTCACGTCTAATGAAATGTTATTTTATATTTTAGAATTCTAATTTTAAGTAATTTTTAAATGTGAATATATTTCAACAAATATTACTGTTTTTAAATAATATCAAAATAAATTTCATGTAGTAATAATTGTACGCTTTTATAATGTATACAAATAGAAAATAGTTTCGTCCACTCAGTAATTAGTTAAACTGTACGACGCCTACGTGTTACTTAGAACTTTTTTTGGAAAAGGGCTTAGCCTTATTTGAACAATCATGTGACCCAAGTAGTATTTAAACAAAAGAGCGCGAATCTTAGTGAGAACAGAAACTCGCATAAGTTCGACTAGAAGCTTCCAACAGTGAAACCAAAACTGTTCGTGAGAATTGTAGCCAAAGACAGTGGAGTTGAATAAATCTTTCTTGAATACTGAATCAGAAAATTCAACATCAGTACAAGAAGAAGCTGCATCAATTACTGGGAAATCTACATAACAAGTAATGCAACGAAAACACTTTTCTCACACACACACACACACACACACACATTGAGATAACAACCATTTTTGAATTCAATCTTTCTTGAATTTATTCTATTTCTTCTCTACAAACGATCACAGTTAAAGGCAGATAACCTCGTTCAACAGAAGAAAAAAAATTCTTATTTGATTTGTTATATTTGAACAGCATTTGAGTTCAAATCTGACTTACAAGAAAAAGAACAACTCAAAAACATCCAAACTTATTTGGCTAAAACATTTAAAACCAGAAAACAATTCCTGAAATAATTAACTGTCACAAAAACATATTTGAACGATATCTTTGAACTTTATTCTGTCAGCAAACAACAAAAAAAAAAAAAAAAAAAAAAAAAAAAAGAGGAAAATACAAAGGCTTTTCAAAGGACACTTTCTTTGAATATTTTATTGCAGCACAACCTAATTGTATGTATGTATGTATGTATGTATGTATATATATATATATATATGTATGTATGTATGTATGTATGTATGTACGACCAAGTATGTATATGTGTCTGCATACATCGATGTTTGCGTCAGTACGATGAAAAAACGACGAAGTTTCCCCCACCACTTCCACAATAACACCAATACACGCAATCTACATAAAACCAAAATTTTAAAAAATTAATCAGTTTGTGTGACGATCGCAAAAGCGTGAAACCCAGGGTCACAAGCTCACATCTATCCAACCATATATGTTAGCTCTATCTCTGATATTGAGCGCTTTCTAATAAGTACCGCGCATATAATATATAAATAATTATACACATATATATATATTTATTTATATTTATATACACACACTTTTCACACACACACACACACACACACACACACACACACACACACACACACACACACACATATATATATAAATTTAATATTTCCATTTATGTATGAAAGAAGTTTTTTTTATCAGTTTTATCAAATGTTTTGCCAGGTGGAAAGCAAAATAAAAAGTATGTAGAGTTTTTTCTTCACGCAATTCGATCAAACTATATTGACTAAAACCTGATAATAATTCTTTCAATTATCACCCAACTCTACAACAATATCAACGTCTTTTGAACTTTGATGATCGATTGGATTGTTACTTCGACAATTTGTGCTTTTGAGGTTCGGTTTTAACACATGGGGACAATATTTGTAACTTTGATCACTATTTACATTATTCGGACTATTGTCCTCATCTTTGTCGCCATGTTTATCACAACGTTTCGGCCGTTGTACGGTCCGGCCTTCTTCAGGCGGTTGGAATGTCGATCTGACACCCATTAGACATGGCACGTGGAAGTAGAACAGTCTACCCTGGTGAGCGAAATAAACGCTCACCAGGGTAGACTGTTCTACTTCCACGTGCCATGCCTAATGGGTGTCAGTTATCTCCTGTTATTTCCTCTCTGAAAATTATCCACTGCCTTAACTAGGTATTGAACTCACACTCTTTGGGTGAACGAAATAAAGGGTTCAGTTGGACATTTCAACCACCTGAAGAAGGCTGGAGAGTACAACGGCCGAAATGTTGTAAGAAATATGGCGACAAAGATGAGGACAATAGTCCGAATAATGTAAATAGTGTACATAATACCTCGTCTCCGAAATATAGAAAGATATATCGGGAAGAGATATTTAGAATTTCTGGGACACTTAATAAGGAAGGAGGGCTTTGAAAATCTGATACTCACAGGACAGTATGGTGGCAAGAGGGACAGAGGAAGACAACACATAACATAGTGAGTTTAAGTAAATGTGTAGCGGAACAGGGCTTAAGAGAAATAACAGAAAGACAAAGTTTATTAAGAGCTACGAGAGAGAGAGGAAGTTGTGGAGAGTCATGATCGCCTATGTCCTGAACGGACACGGGGCATAAAGAAGAACACTTGTGAATACTTTTAAATTTGGATTGGAGCCTACGAGAGAGAGAAAGTTGTGGAGAGCCATGATCGCCTATGTTTTGAACGGACACGGTACATAAAGAAGAACACTTGTGAATGCTTTTAAATTTGGATTGGAGGTTACGAGAGAGAGGAAGTTGTGGAGAGCCATGATCGCCTATTTCCTGAACGGACACAGCACATAAAGAAGAACACTTGTGAATGCTTTAAATTCGGATTGGAGGCTACGAGAAAGAGAGGAAGTTGGAGAGAGCCATGATCGCCTATGTCCTTAACGGACACGGCACATAAAGGAGAACACATGTGAATGCGCTTTAAATTTGGATTAGATGGTTTCACGACCATAGCTATTCGTAATCTATCACTTATCATTTCTGATGTTTATAATGAAGTTGCTGCATTTTCTGCTCTAAGAATATAATCCATGATACCTTCGTCACTTGGTTTCCGTAAGGAGGCCAATTCAGTGTAGAGGAAAATTAATTTTGGTTTCCTTCTTTGATAAGTAGTGTTCTCTCAAAATGTGCAGTGCTTTTCTGCCATTGTCAGAGACTTCTCTCGTAATAAGAGACAGGCTTCGGTTATCATGGGCTTCCATACTTTTCACAGTAACCTTCAACAATGAGACGATGGAAAGGTCCCAACAACATTCAGTGTAGAGGAAAATTATTTTCTGTTTTTTCCTTTAATAAGTAGTGTTCTCTCAAAATGTGCAGTACTTTCCCGCCATTGTAAGAGACTTCTCTCGTAATAAGAGACAGGCTTCGGTTATTATGGGCTTCCATACTTTCCTCATTAATCTTCGACGTTGGGACGGTCGAGAGGTACCATGAACATTCTAAATTTTTCTTATTTTGCTTTGTGTTTACTGCAACGTGAAGAAAAAAAAGAATGAGTAATGAAGCGCTATTTCATAAGAAGGGAACATATATATAAACACATGTATAGAAAAGGACTTACCTACTAGGTTCATTTGAACGTAGACAAGCCTGTAGAAAGGTTTCTTACAGGCCGATATCCACTGGCCCGGCCTCTTTCCTCATCTTCCTCATTCATTAAAATGACATCGAATCACCCTCCAATCGACACCCGTGTGCTGACGGGAGAACACCTGCATCTGTCAAAGGTTAAGGAATTCGGCATCTGATATTGGCGACACATTGTTCTGCAGGTGGAAAACGATTCTTTTCCAGTCTGCCTCGGACCTAAAACTCGTCTCTCCTCGTCTGTCATTCACTCTTCTCCCGCATCGCATACAGACTGAACGATCGCCTTTTTTTTTTGCTTGACACATGAGCCTCTAATTTTTACTGACTGGTATCATACATTCATATCACTTTGAAACACCGGTTCCCGTGCAATCACCGAAGTTAAGCAATGTCATGGCTGGCCAGTACCTATATGGGTGACCGCTTGGGAATACCAGGTACTGTAAACTGTGTGCGGATGGTGTAATTGATAACGACTCGGAATTGATAATCGGAGAGCTGAGTTTCAATTCCAGTCGGTTTCTTTATATTCAATTACTCGCAAATGCCCTTGGGAAAGTTATGAATACACCTCTTTTTCTCCCCGCTATGGGTTAATTAGTAGAACTTGTATCAGCAAATTATTATTATTATTATTATTATTATCTCCAAGCAAAACGATTTTTACAATCTAAAAATATACAGGGTGTCCCAAAATAATGTATACACTCTTTAAATATTAATAGTTAATAATACATTACCGTGATGTGAGAACTTATATGGATGAAAATATGCAAAACAGATGGATTGGAAGAAGAAGGACAGTTGAATACCCACCTAGATCATCAGATTTGACACCCTGGGATTTCTTTTTGTGGGGGTTTCTAAAAGTCAAAGTTTACAACAGCAAACCTGAAACAACTGCTGAAATGAGAGTAGCAATTGAAGAAGAATCTGCTCAAATACCAGAGGAAATGATACTGGATGTTTGTAGGTCTATTTCTTCAAGATATGAAAAGTGTATTGAACAGAACGGCAACCAGTTTGAGCAATTGATGTCAACTCATCATTATATGAACATTCTGCCATTGTCTCAAGTAGCTTTTATCTTATTAAAGTTAATTTTCTATGTTTTTTGTATATTTTACTCTCAAATTCTTTAAAGGTGTATACTTTCTCTTGTATTAATCTTATTTACAAGTCAAAATGCATAAATTGAATAAGTTATAATGATTCAAAGAGTGTATACATTATTTTGGCACACCCTGTATACTGGCTTTAAATAACCTGGAAATGTTGATAAACCGTAAAAAACAAAGTAATCAACCAAACATAATTCCATCCAAACGATGATGTAGATTTGGAGCGCGTGAATCAGAGACGTCAGACAATGAATTCAAGAAATATAATTTATTTCAAGAAAATAAAGAAAATTTCGGAACAAGGATAATAATAGTTGGGTACCAGTGACCCAGTGACGATCAAACTCATTTACACTGTGAGGGTCCACCAAAGTATTTTGTTAGCCCTCGCTACACAAGAGTCTATTTTCGAAGCTAATATTCGTCTGGCCCAGGGTTTATCAGCGAGGATAGAATTCACCACACTGGCCATGATCGACAACAGTGGTTCTTCAACCAATTGATTTTCATCGAAATGAGCGTCGGAGTATGCTTCAGAAAAAAAAAAGAATCGATTATATGAGCGGGTGCTGAAAAGTAACAGCCTCGTTTAAGAAACCCTTACACAATAAATTATCTCTCGATCAGATTTTGGAAAAGGGTTCGGACGAAAACCTTTCATCATCCTCGCCTTTAAATAAAAAAATAAAAAAAACAAACAAAAAAACAAAAGTTAAATGTGGCAAAATCTGGTGTAAATATATTGACGTGAATGTTTTGGAATATAAACTGTCATTGAAAGTCAGGAACCAAAAAAAATGGTTTTGAATAAGAAAGCAGTGATAAATTTATTAAAGTTGACCTATTCCAAAATCTGTTCGTGTTCAATATTTGCACGGCCAAGGCCCCTGGCCTTTCATTGTTCCTTCTCCTTAATAATATTTTTTCTGATATACTCTAACATTCAGTAGCCCCTTTCATCTTGTTTTATTGCCTTGTTTGAGATGAAATAATTTAAAAAAGAAAGCTGACTCATTTTGATTTACATGTGAGCCATTTGCATCAAGCTGAGGCATTTACCTTACCTTCCATCAAGAAATGTCGAGATTTACTGATGATTAAATTCAAATTCACTATGAAGAAAAAAATAATAATATGAAACTGTGTGCTCCTCACATTTTCATTACACATCAAAATTCAGTCATTCTTGAATGACGGATGTTTTCATTCGCATTTTATCCTTCTAAGGTCATTCTAACCTTCTAAGGTCATTTTATCCTTTCAAGGTTATTTTACTTTTCCAAGGTCTTTTTATCATTCTAAGGTCATTTTACCTATTTAAGGTTATTTTATCATTCTAAGGTCATTTTACCCTTCTAAGGTCATTTTACTTTTCTATGGTCATTTAAAATTCTAAGTTCATTTTACCTATCTAAGGTCATTTTATCATCCTAGGGTTATTTTACCCTTCCAAGGTCATTTTACTTTTCTAACGTCATTTTACCCTTCTAAGGTCATTTTACCCTTCTAAGGTCATTTTATCCTTTCAAGGTTATTTTACCCTTCCAAGGTCATTTTACACTTTTAAGGTCATATTATCATTCTAAGGTCATTTTACCCTTCTAAGGTCATTTTATCATTCTAAGGTCATTTTACCCTTCTAAGGTTATTTTACACTTTTAAGGTCATATTTTCATTCTAAGGTCACTTTACCATTCTTGGTTTAAGATAACACAGTGTATGTTCATATTACTGTGTAAAAGCTATTTGTAGTGGCTACATGTGTTTGAATTGCTATTCTTTTTTTTATTTTATGAAACAATTAAATTCATAGCCACAGGTCAAAGGTCGGGATTAATTTCACTGTTTAAGAAAATCAAGAGACATCGCAAGTGAAACACGTCTACTGACTGAAAATAACATGTATAGAGCAATAAGAAATAAAGTAGAATTAAAACAAACCATAAAAATCAGCTTACTCGAGTATAGGGAGAGGTTTACGATCAATTTTCTAAGTAAAAATTAGCGGGGGTCGCATTATACAATGATAATTATTTTTGAAGAGGTTAAAAATCAGGCAAGAACGAAAACAAAAGTACGGTATCTAAATCTGTGTATAAGATATTTTACGCTAAGCCGTTTTTCGCATCATTTTGAAGACCATTTATTTGCTAGAAAATATGTCCGTGATGATGCCCTGTATAGTGATATTTGACTACAAACAGACCTACTAGTATTGTTCAGGAACTAGGTTCGCATTACACATAAACTATATGAAAAAAATCAGGTTTTTCACAAAACATTCAATGGTCGCACTATACAGAAAGTAGACTTATACACGAGTATATACGGTATATTCGTTTATTGCCGAACTTAAAAGCAGCCTAGAAATTTGCCCTCAATGATGGTTTACAGTTAAAATGGACACATTTTTTCAGGTTTACTACAACACCTGTTTTATCCGCCCCCCCCCTGTTTTTTAAAGCAGTCCAGGAATTTTCCCACAATTAGGGTTCACTTTTTATATGGAGACATTCTTTCGGTTTAGTGCAACGCATGTTTTAAACAGCCCTCCGTTTTTTGCAGCCGCCTAGTAATTTGCCCTCAGATAAGTTCCACATTTTATATGGCTATAAGCTTCGCGTTTGCTACGACACATGTTTTATCCATCCCTCTGTTTTTTTAGCAGCCTAAGAGTTTGCCCTCAAATTGTTTCAAGGTTTATACGGAGATATTCTTCGGTTTTAGTGCGACACATGTCTTATCCGTCCCTTGTCTTTTTGAAACAGCCTAGGAATTTGTAATCAGTTAGGTTTCACAGGTTAAGATGGAGTCATTCTTCGGTTTTAGTGCGACACATGTCTTATCCCGTCCCTTGTCTTTTTGAAACAGCCTAGGAATTTGTAATCAGTTAGGTTTCACAGGTTAAGATGGAGCCATTCTTCGGTTTTAGTGCGACACATGTCTTATCCCGTCCCTTGTCTTTTTGAAACAGCCTAGGAATTTGTAATCAGTTAGGTTTCACAGGTTAAGATGGAGTCATTCTTCGGTTTTAGTGCGACACATGTCTTATCCCGTCCCTTGTCTTTTTGAAACAGCCTAGGAATTTGTAATCAGTTTAGGTTTCACAGGTTAAGATGGAGTCATTCTTCGGTTTTAGTGCGACACATGTCTTATCCCGTCCCTTGTCTTTTTGAAACAGCCTAGGAATTTGTAATCAGTTAGGTTTCACAGGTTAAGATGGAGTCATTCTTCGGTTTTAGTGCGACACATGTCTTATCCCGTCCCTTGTCTTTTTGAAACAGCCTAGGAATTTGTAATCAGTTAGGTTTCACAGGTTAAGATGGAGTCATTCTTCGGTTTTAGTGCGACACATGTCTTATCCCGTCCCTTGTCTTTTTGAAACAGCCTAGGAATTTGTAATCAGTTTAGGTTTCACAGGTTAAGATGGAGTCATTCTTCGGTTTTAGTGCGACACATGTCTTATCCCGTCCCTTGTCTTTTTGAAACAGCCTAGGAATTTGTAATCAGTTAGGTTTCACAGGTTAAGATGGAGTCATTCTTCGGTTTTAGTGCGACACATGTCTTATCCCGTCCCTTGTCTTTTTGAAACAGCCTAGGAATTTGTAATCAGTTAGGTTTCACAGGTTAAGATGGAGTCATTCTTCGGTTTTAGTGCGACACATGTCTTATCCCGTCCCTTGTCTTTTTGAAACAGCCTAGGAATTTGTAATCAGTTTAGGTTTCACAGGTTAAGATGGAGTCATTCTTCGGTTTTAGTGCGACACATGTCTTATCCCGTCCCTTGTCTTTTTGAAACAGCCTAGGAATTTGTAATCAGTTAGGTTTCACAGGTTAAGATGGAGTCATTCTTCGGTTTTAGTGCGACACATGTCTTATCCCGTCCCTTGTCTTTTTGAAACAGCCTAGGAATTTGTAATCAGTTAGGTTTCACAGGTTAAGATGGAGTCATTCTTCGGTTTTAGTGCGACACATGTCTTATCCCGTCCCTTGTCTTTTTGAAACAGCCTAGGAATTTGTAATCAGTTAGGTTTCACAGGTTAAGATGGAGTCATTCTTCGGTTTTAGTGCGACACATGTCTTATCCCGTCCCTTGTCTTTTTGAAACAGCCTAGGAATTTGTAATCAGTTAGGTTTCACAGGTTAAGATGGAGTCATTCTTCGGTTTTAGTGCGACACATGTCTTATCCCGTCCCTTGTCTTTTTGAAACAGCCTAGGAATTTGTAATCAGTTAGGTTTCACAGGTTAAGATGGAGTCATTCTTCGGTTTTAGTGCGACACATGTCTTATCCCGTCCCTTGTCTTTTTGAAACAGCCTAGGAATTTGTAATCAGTTAGGTTTCACAGGTTAAGATGGAGTCATTCTTCGGTTTTAGTGCGACACATGTCTTATCCCGTCCCTTGTCTTTTTGAAACAGCCTAGGAATTTGTAATCAGTTAGGTTTCACAGGTTAAGATGGAGTCATTCTTCGGTTTTAGTGCGACACATGTCTTATCCCGTCCCTTGTCTTTTTGAAACAGCCTAGGAATTTGTAATCAGTTAGGTTTCACAGGTTAAGATGGAGTCATTCTTCGGTTTTAGTGCGACACATGTCTTATCCCGTCCCTTGTCTTTTTGAAACAGCCTAGGAATTTGTAATCAGTTTAGGTTTCACAGGTTAAGATGGAGTCATTCTTCGGTTTTAGTGCGACACATGTCTTATCCCGTCCCTTGTCTTTTTGAAACAGCCTAGGAATTTGTAATCAGTTAGGTTTCACAGGTTAAGATGGAGTCATTCTTCGGTTTTAGTGCGACACATGTCTTATCCCGTCCCTTGTCTTTTTGAAACAGCCTAGGAATTTGTAATCAGTTTAGGTTTCACAGGTTAAGATGGAGTCATTCTTCGGTTTTAGTGCGACACATGTCTTATCCCGTCCCTTGTCTTTTTGAAACAGCCTAGGAATTTGTAATCAGTTTAGGTTTCACAGGTTAAGATGGAGTCATTCTTCGGTTTTAGTGCGACACATGTCTTATCCCGTCCCTTGTCTTTTTGAAACAGCCTAGGAATTTGTAATCAGTTAGGTTTCACAGGTTAAGATGGAGTCATTCTTCGGTTTTAGTGCGACACATGTCTTATCCCGTCCCTTGTCTTTTTGAAACAGCCTAGGAATTTGTAATCAGTTAGGTTTCACAGGTTAAGATGGAGTCATTCTTCGGTTTTAGTGCGACACATGTCTTATCCCGTCCCTTGTCTTTTTGAAACAGCCTAGGAATTTGTAATCAGTTAGGTTTCACAGGTTAAGATGGAGTCATTCTTCGGTTTTAGTGCGACACATGTCTTATCCCGTCCCTTGTCTTTTTGAAACAGCCTAGGAATTTGTAATCAGTTAGGTTTCACAGGTTAAGATGGAGTCATTCTTCGGTTTTAGTGCGACACATGTCTTATCCCGTCCCTTGTCTTTTTGAAACAGCCTAGGAATTTGTAATCAGTTAGGTTTCACAGGTTAAGATGGAGTCATTCTTCGGTTTTAGTGCGACACATGTCTTATCCCGTCCCTTGTCTTTTTGAAACAGCCTAGGAATTTGTAATCAGTTAGGTTTCACAGGTTAAGATGGAGTCATTCTTCGGTTTTAGTGCGACACATGTCTTATCCCGTCCCTTGTCTTTTTGAAACAGCCTAGGAATTTGTAATCAGTTAGGTTTCACAGGTTAAGATGGAGTCATTCTTCGGTTTTAGTGCGACACATGTCTTATCCCGTCCCTTGTCTTTTTGAAACAGCCTAGGAATTTGTAATCAGTTAGGTTTCACAGGTTAAGATGGAGTCATTCTTCGGTTTTAGTGCGACACATGTCTTATCCCGTCCCTTGTCTTTTTGAAACAGCCTAGGAATTTGTAATCAGTTAGGTTTCACAGGTTAAGATGGAGTCATTCTTCGGTTTTAGTGCGACACATGTCTTATCCCGTCCCTTGTCTTTTTGAAACAGCCTAGGAATTTGTAATCAGTTAGGTTTCACAGGTTAAGATGGAGTCATTCTTCGGTTTTAGTGCGACACATGTCTTATCCCGTCCCTTGTCTTTTTGAAACAGCCTAGGAATTTGTAATCAGTTAGGTTTCACAGGTTAAGATGGAGTCATTCTTCGGTTTTAGTGCGACACATGTCTTATCCCGTCCCTTGTCTTTTTGAAACAGCCTAGGAATTTGTAATCAGTTAGGTTTCACAGGTTAAGATGGAGTCATTCTTCGGTTTTAGTGCGACACATGTCTTATCCCGTCCCTTGTCTTTTTGAAACAGCCTAGGAATTTGTAATCAGTTTAGGTTTCACAGGTTAAGATGGAGTCATTCTTCGGTTTTAGTGCGACACATGTCTTATCCCGTCCCTTGTCTTTTTGAAACAGCCTAGGAATTTGTAATCAGTTTAGGTTTCACAGGTTAAGATGGAGTCATTCTTCGGTTTTAGTGCGACACATGTCTTATCCCGTCCCTTGTCTTTTTGAAACAGCCTAGGAATTTGTAATCAGTTAGGTTTCACAGGTTAAGATGGAGTCATTCTTCGGTTTTAGTGCGACACATGTCTTATCCCGTCCCTTGTCTTTTTGAAACAGCCTAGGAATTTGTAATCAGTTAGGTTTCACAGGTTAAGATGGAGTCATTCTTCGGTTTTAGTGCGACACATGTCTTATCCCGTCCCTTGTCTTTTTGAAACAGCCTAGGAATTTGTAATCAGTTAGGTTTCACAGGTTAAGATGGAGTCATTCTTCGGTTTTAGTGCGACACATGTCTTATCCCGTCCCTTGTCTTTTTGAAACAGCCTAGGAATTTGTAATCAGTTAGGTTTCACAGGTTAAGATGGAGTCATTCTTCGGTTTTAGTGCGACACATGTCTTATCCCGTCCCTTGTCTTTTTGAAACAGCCTAGGAATTTGTAATCAGTTTAGGTTTCACAGGTTAAGATGGAGTCATTCTTCGGTTTTAGTGCGACACATGTCTTATCCCGTCCCTTGTCTTTTTGAAACAGCCTAGGAATTTGTAATCAGTTAGGTTTCACAGGTTAAGATGGAGTCATTCTTCGGTTTTAGTGCGACACATGTCTTATCCCGTCCCTTGTCTTTTTGAAACAGCCTAGGAATTTGTAATCAGTTAGGTTTCACAGGTTAAGATGGAGTCATTCTTCGGTTTTAGTGCGACACATGTCTTATCCCGTCCCTTGTCTTTTTGAAACAGCCTAGGAATTTGTAATCAGTTAGGTTTCACAGGTTAAGATGGAGTCATTCTTCGGTTTTAGTGCGACACATGTCTTATCCCGTCCCTTGTCTTTTTGAAACAGCCTAGGAATTTGTAACCAGTTAGGTTTCACAAGTTAAGATGGAGTCATTCTTCGGTTTTAGTGCGACACATGTCTTATCCCGTCCCTTGTCTTTTTGAAACAGCCTAGGAATTTGTAATCAGTTAGGTTTCACAGGTTAAGATGGAGTCATTCTTCGGTTTTAGTGCGACACATGTCTTATCCCGTCCCTTGTCTTTTTGAAACAGCCTAGGAATTTGTAATCAGTTAGGTTTCACAGGTTAAGATGGAGTCATTCTTCGGTTTTAGTGCGACACATGTCTTATCCCATCCCTTGTCTTTTTGAAACAGCCTAGGAATTTGTAATCAGTTTAGGTTTCACAGGTTAAGATGGAGTCATTCTTCGGTTTTAGTGCGACACATGTCTTATCCCGTCCCTTGTCTTTTTGAAACAGCCTAGGAATTTGTAATCAGTTAGGTTTCACAGGTTAAGATGGAGTCATTCTTCGGTTTTAGTGCGACACATGTCTTATCCCGTCCCTTGTCTTTTTGAAACAGCCTAGGAATTTGTAATCAGTTAGGTTTCACAGGTTAAGATGGAGTCATTCTTCGGTTTTAGTGCGACACATGTCTTATCCCGTCCCTTGTCTTTTTGAAACAGCCTAGGAATTTGTAATCAGTTTAGGTTTCACAGGTTAAGATGGAGTCATTCTTCGGTTTTAGTGCGACACATGTCTTATCCCGTCCCTTGTCTTTTTGAAACAGCCTAGGAATTTGTAATCAGTTTAGGTTTCACAGGTTAAGATGGAGTCATTCTTCGGTTTTAGTGCGACACATGTCTTATCCCGTCCCTTGTCTTTTTGAAACAGCCTAGGAATTTGTAATCAGTTAGGTTTCACAGGTTAAGATGGAGTCATTCTTCGGTTTTAGTGCGACACATGTCTTATCCCGTCCCTTGTCTTTTTGAAACAGCCTAGGAATTTGTAATCAGTTAGGTTTCACAGGTTAAGATGGACTCATTCTTCGGTTTTAGTGCGACGCATGTCTTATCCCGTCCCTTGTCTTTTTGAAACAGCCTAGGAATTTGTAATCAGTTAGGTTTCACAGGTTAAGATGGAGTCATTCTTCGGTTTTAGTGCGACACATGTCTTATCCCGTCCCTTGTCTTTTTGAAACAGCCTAGGAATTTGTAATCAGTTTAGGTTTCACAGGTTAAGATGGAGTCATTCTTCGGTTTTAGTGCGACACATGTCTTATCCCGTCCCTTGTCTTTTTGAAACAGCCTAGGAATTTGTAATCAGTTAGGTTTCACAGGTTAAGATGGAGTCATTCTTCGGTTTTAGTGCGACACATGTCTTATCCCGTCCCTTGTCTTTTTGAAACAGCCCAGGAATTTGTAATCAGTTAGGTTTCACAGGTTAAGATGGAGTCATTCTTCGGTTTTAGTGCGACACATGTCTTATCCCGTCCCTTGTCTTTTTGAAACAGCCTAGGAATTTGTAATCAGTTAGGTTTCACAGGTTAAGATGGAGTCATTCTTCGGTTTTAGTGCGACACATGTCTTATCCCGTCCCTTGTCTTTTTGAAACAGCCTAGGAATTTGTAATCAGTTTAGGTTTCACAGGTTAAGATGGAGTCATTCTTCGGTTTTAGTGCGACACATGTCTTATCCCGTCCCTTGTCTTTTTGAAACAGCCTAGGAATTTGTAATCAGTTAGGTTTCACAGGTTAAGATGGAGTCATTCTTCGGTTTTAGTGCGACACATGTCTTATCCCGTCCCTTGTCTTTTTGAAACAGCCTAGGAATTTGTAATCAGTTTAGGTTTCACAGGTTAAGATGGAGTCATTCTTCGGTTTTAGTGCGACACATGTCTTATCCCGTCCCTTGTCTTTTTGAAACAGCCTAGGAATTTGTAATCAGTTTAGGTTTCACAGGTTAAGATGGAGTCATTCTTCGGATTTAGTACAGCAGTTCTTTTATCCTCTACCCTGTTTTTTCTTCTTCAACGTCTGCACAAATTAAATGTATTTTCCAGAAAAAAAAAAAAAAATTAAAAAAAATAAATGATGCGAGATTCTGGAAAAATCGTAGGACAACTGTCTCAATAAAATATCCCCTTTTTCGCTGTGTGTTAATTGTGGTGTGAAGGAATGATCCAATCTCCAGCAGTGAGAAAAATATATAATCTCTTTTTTTCCATTATTTCTAAGACGTAGAGTTTTGATGTAAATATAACGAATGTCTCGCCCTCTGCATTCAAAATGTGGGCAGTGTCTCAATTTTCGCCGCGGTGCGATTTTTGAAGGCGGGATATAAAAATAAACATCCTTTTTATTTTTATTTTATTTCTCTGTCTTTTTAGCTACAGTCATCTTTCTTTTATGCCGGTGTGTTCGTCTTTACCCTCAACGCAGCAGGTATTTATTCTGTTGTTTGTCCGATGAACTACGGTTCGTTTTCTCATCAAGACTTTTGGCATATTTTCAGAAGATTTCGACAACATACACAGAACGAACGACCCTAAGTCATTGGTTGATTTGGGGCACGCGCCTTTGTTTTAACACGTGATTACGGTCAAAACGCAAGCTGCAATAATTTACCGCAGAGGCTAGTGCATATAGAGATTTTACAAGGATAGCTTGGATGTTGAACAAGGCCGAAAATAAGGAGCACCCAGAGAGGATCGAACTCACTACTCATTCGTAATTGTTTTAGCGAGACAAGCTTACTAACCATTACACCGCCTCGAGGTGTCCAATGACTAGTGTATATAAGTCAAGTTTTTAAGACTTCATTTTTCTTTATAAGATCGAGTATCAAATTATATAAGACTGATATTTTTGTTTGACTAACAAAAATTCGATATCTTAAAATTGAAATGAGTTCAGCATGTTTTCGGAGTCGTCTTTGAGATTGAAAAGGTTTCGTCTGTTGACGAACAAAAATTACGAGCTGAATGGGTTGAATGAATTAAAAAAAAATTGAACAAAAGGAGAGAATTTTTTTTTTCTATCGGAAACTTTTGGAACAGAGAAGGAAAGTGTGAAATTAAGAAATGTTCTTAAGGTAGTCACTGCAAAAACGAACGGATGGGGTTGAACTTATTTACGCATGTCCCCAGTTTTTTACGCATGCCCCAAAACTGAAAAGGGGGGGGTCGGTCGCTGTTGCTAATACAATTTTCAACGCATGCGCGCGTCTGGCGAAACAGACGCGCGGCGTCTGCGACACTATTTAACGAATCATTTGAATTATTCTCTATTAAAATATGATTTTAATTAGCATAAAATAATCTTACTAAAAACAATTTAGAGGATTTGTTTTGGGGTCGTTATTGTTTGAGGTCGTCATGTGTTGACAAGTGTTGAAAGAAACAGACGAACGATAGAATTGAATACAATGAAACAGTAATTTTTGCATAGAGAATATTCAAAGATAGTTCCTGAAGGAGAGTGTAAATTAAACGAATGTTCGTCCCTGTAAAAAAGAAAAAAATGCAAGTGTTTGAAGTGTCTGCTCGTACATGTTTGCGTGTGTGTGAAAATTAAATAAACGGAATATGGCGCCAAAATTGCTTATACATTGGGATTCCGTCCCACTTATACATGAGACGAGGACAATAAATGGGATGCTTCAGGAGCCAGTGATAGGCCCCGTTTTAGTCAAATCGAAGGTAATCATAATAGTAGGGCCTCATAAAAAGGCCCTTTTATTATTATATACACCCTAGTGGAAATTAATTGAAACAAAACAAATAATTCCTTTAATATTTTTTTTTCGTATTTTTTCCAATAAAACATGACCCAGTGCATATGTTAGTACTTCGTATGTCCATTCTTTGCTGATCGACCACAAATGCTTGATTGGATTTAATTCAAGAGAGTTTCCAGGCCAGTCTATAGTACTTTGATTTGCTCACTGGTAAGACTTGCCATTGTGTTCGTGCAGCGTTACAATTTTCGTACGCTTCCTTGGAGTAAAGTTCATCGCAGACAATTGCCGTTGGAAAACTAATCGACAGTCGAGACAATAGTGTCTGGGCGTGATAAAAATTTGATACAGTCACAGATGTCGCAATATTTTTCAAGTCTAAACAAATTTCATCATACACACCGTAAATAGATTCGTATTACTGCACACCGCTGCAAATGACCTAATATGAGGAACAAATAGGAATCATTTACACCCTGTCACTCCAGTGGGCCTAAAACTGGCAGTATGGTGAAAGAAAGGAAGCTAAAGCGGTTGTTTTAATTAATTTGCACAGGGGTGTATATCTACCAACATGTGTCTTATATCTTGCCCAACTTACCAGTTCTTGCTTAATGGAGATTTAAAAAGATAATTGCATTTTGGCATTCATTTCCAGTCTAGACTCTTCAGCTATTCACAATTATGCGTTTGTTTTTATAATTAAATTGCTTAGTTATTCAAATAAAATGATTTTCTGCCTTGAAAATGGTACCGACCTTAGCATTTAGTTTATACAGCTTGGAAGTAAAAGAAAGTAAGCGAGATTGATAAGTTTTACAGATTATTTTGAATAGTTAGCAAATGTTACGAATTATATTTTTTGTCTAGACAACGGTAATGACCTCAGCATTTAGATCACAGCTTTTTAGTAAAGGGAGAGTGACTCATTGCACCTTCTTGGACTAACGTTTTCAGCTGACTTGAAGTGGAAAGATTATATTGAATCAATTGCTAAGTATACAGCTAAGAAAGTTGATTCACTGTATTGTGCTAGACAATTCTACTCGACTGAATCTATCTTACATATTTGTAAATCTACAATTCGCCCTTTCTTTGAATATTGCTGCCGCATCTGGTCTGGTGTTCCTGCTATATATTTAGAGATTCTTGATAAAATCAAAAGAAGAATCTGCAATTTCATTGATCCTGGCCTGACATTTCGGCTTCAGTCACTTTTCCACCGCCGTAACGTAGCTTCCTTGTGCCTTTTCTATAAATACTTTCATGGATATTATTATGATGACTTTTCCTCTATGCTACCTAGACTTTATGAGTTTAATCGCAGTACTCGATTGGTGACAAGGTTTCGTCATTTTACAGTTGAAATGGGAAGATGTAACCGTAAGTTCTATGCTAACATTTTCCATTATCGCACTTCTTACTTGTGGAACTCTCTTCTGGCTTCTTGCTTTTCAATCAACTTCAATCTTCAAAAATTTAAATGCAATGTCAATAGTTATCTTCTGTCTTCTTAATTCTTTTATTGTCCTCTCTCCTTAATAGTAGTTTTTCTCATATTCTCTAACACTCAGTAACCCCTTGTGTCCTAGTGGCTTTATTGCCTTTGATCTTCAAAAATTTAAATGCAATGTCAATCTTTATCTTCTGTCTTCTTAATACTTGTTCTTTTATTGTCCTCTCCTTAATAGCAATTTTTATTATATTCTATAACACTCAGTAACACCTTGCGTCTTAGTGGCTTCATTGCCTTGCTTGGGTGAAATGATTTAAAAAAATAAAAATATAAAAAAGGGCAGTCAACATTGCTGACATTTTGAAATTTTTATAAATATCATAAACTGTAATATGATACCATTGGTGAATATAAATCAACAACTGTTTATTTTTAGACATTCTGAATTTCTGCAATTTCAACACAAATATCTTACGGCAGAAACCATGGGTTGGCAATCTTTTGCTAATTATGTGCCGAATTAGGGTTTAAAAATCATTCAGTGTGCCAACAGCATACGCATTTTTATAGAAGTTAAGGTCAATATACCTGTTCTACACTATATTTTATATAGTTATATATATTTATATATACATTAGTAAATATTAAAATTGAAACAGCTAAGTATCTTCTTTGCGTTGCAGTAGTTATTGGTTAGCACTTTGTGATGTCATTTACGGCTGCGTGCCATTAGTAATCGCTTCGGATGGCACGCGTGCCGTAGGTAGCCGACCCCTGATCTATATGATGACTGTCGTCTCGTTAATCGAGTATGACTCTAACATATTATTAACATCTAAGTTAAGACAGCTATTATATTTCTCTTTTCGTCAATCAGGACGCTACCCTATCGCAGGGGTCGGCAACCTTTTGCTATGTGCTGAGGTTTTAAAATTATTCAGTATGACAACAGCATACATATTTTTTTTATATAAGTCAACATCAATATACCTGTTCTACAATAGATTTTATATAGTATTATATAGTATATACATACTTTAGTATTGGGCACCTCGAGGTGGTGTAATGGTTAGCAAGCTTATTTAGTAGTGAGTTCGATCCTCACTCGGTGCTCCATAATTTAGGCCTTGTGCCACATCTAAGCTATTCTTCGAAAATCACCCGGTACTTCTGCGTGGTGTAATGGTTAGCAAGCTTGTCTCACTAGAACAATTACGACTGAATAGTAAGTTCGATTCTCACTGAGTGCTCCATACTTTCGGCCTTGTACCACACCTATGCTACTCTTAGAAAATCATTCGGCACTTCTACGTGGTGTAATGGTTAGCAAGCTTGTCTCACTAGAACAATTACGACTGAATAGTGAGTTCGATTCTCACTGGGTGCTCCATACTTTCGGCCTTGTACCACATCTACGCTACGCTTGGAAAATCACTATATACTTTAGTATATATTAAAATTGAAACAGTTAAATATCTTCTTTGCGTTGTTATGGTTCGGTCTTCTTGATGTCATTTGCGGCTGCGTGCCAATGGAAATTACTTGGCGTGGCACGCGTGCCGTAGTTTGCCGACGTCTGGCATAAACGACTCTCTCAAACAAAGAAATCCCCGTGTAGCGCAGCAGAGTAAAGAAAAATGGATTAGGCCCGGGCGTCACCGGATATCATTGAAGCCTTCGATATAATTAAATTTTGGACACTGATTTTCCGATAGAAGTTACTGTATAATTTTCCATAGCTGCTATTCTCGCCCCTTTTTAGTTTGAATCGCGTAGAGCTCCATCCTACACGGAAAGGAACCGAGAAGCACTTTTTTAATAACTGTGAGAAGGAGGGCTTGGAGAATTTAACACTTAAGGGACATATAGAAGGAAAAAAATGACAGAGACGGGCACCTACCGGACGAGTTTGTGTGAAACGTTACTGAGAGCTATAACGGCGGATAGGAAATTGTGGAGAGCCATGATCACCCACAGTGTGAAGGGACACGGCACATAGAAGAAGAAAAATATCGGAAGAAGTTTTTCCCTGGAGAAAATATACGCCATATTTGAGAGTTGGTTGCAGGCGGTTCAAAAATGTTTGTGGTTAGTTAATTTCTAAACCCATAATCATCTGTTTGCTGCTTATTGGGGGTTACGTTTTTTCGTCTTACAGTTTGTGTCAAAATTAGTCGTTATCTCTCAAAATCCAAACGTGTCTCGCATTGTTTGAGTAATTCGCGAAAGACTTTACCAAATCTAGCGTTTATGTTTTCAACAAGCATCGTTCGAGTAAAGAATACCAACGAATCCCAGTTGAAGTGACTGTTTTGCTTGGGAAGGAAGCAGCTGGAAAAACAGTTACTGATATTTTCAGACGTAGTTTTTTTCTTCCCCTGGACAGCAGGGTCCCTCACTCGAACCCGCGCTCCATCTGTTCAGATATCTCACAAAATTAGTGTTCTTTAAATTTTTTTCCAAAGCTTCGTTTTATTTGTTCAAGACAGCTGAAGAGCAATTCCCTTTTTTTCTTTGTTTATTTGCAATTTTTTATTATCATTATTTATCTTTGCAAGGAAACATTCTTCTTCATAAAAAGCTTAAGTGCTGAATTCTGTTAACTGGAAAGACGTTAACTCAGATTTTAATATTTTACTCAGTATTTTCACAATAAAATTGATATTAACCAAGCGATATTGGTCCAATTTTAAACGTTGAAACCACAGAAAGCATTGCTCATATACATACTGGGTTGGGTATTTTTAAGTGAATTTCGATACCTTTCGCTATAGTTAAGACGACTTCATGATTCCATCCTCCCAGAGCTTGGCTTCTTTCTGGGTGATGAACTTGTCTAAGTAGTTTTAATCTTTTTCCAGTAAATTGAAGTTCTACCCATTAAGAGAATTTTGTAGGGATCAAAACCCGACGTTGAAAATCTAGGTGAGCACTGCGAAATGTAGAATTTATGTCGGGTCTGAAAAGAGATGTGATGTCTGTTGTCGTCCTGATCGAAGACAACACTCTACCGACACTCTTACGACACTCTACCGACACTCATCTGACACTTATCCGACACTCTACCAACACTTTTACGACATTCTACCAACAATCTTTGGACATTCTACCGACACTCATCCGACACACTTCCGACACTCTACCGACACTTCTCCGGCACTTTTCCGACACTCTACCGACACACTTCTGACACTCTTCCGACACTCATACGACACTTTTCCAACACGATACCGACACTCATCTGACACTTATCTGACACTTTTCCGACACTCTACCAACACTTTTACGACACTCTACAGACACTCTTCCGACATTCTACTGACACTCATCAGACACATCCGGAACTCTTTTGACACTCTACTGACACTCGTCCGACACTTATTTTACACCTTTCTGACACTCTTTTGACATACTTCCAACACTCACCCGACACTTCTTCGACACTTTCCGATACTATACCGACACTCATCCGACACTTACCTGATACTCATCCGACACTTATCTGATACTTTCCGACACTCTACCAACAGTTTTACGACACTCTATCGACACTCATCCGACATTCTACATACACTCATTAGACACATCCGACACTCTTTCGACACTCTACTGACACTCATTTGAGACGTATCCAACTCCTTTTCGACACTCTTCTGACACACTTCCTACACTCTACCGATACTCATCCGAAACTTTTCCGATACTATACCGACACTCATCCGACACTTATCTGACACTTTTCCGAAACACTACCGACACTCCTCTGACACTCTACCGACACCAATCTGACACACATATATAAAATATATATAAAATAATATATATATAATATATACAAAATAATATATATAAAATATATATATAATATATACATATATAGGGTGTTTCAAAAAGAATACGCCAAAATCATTACGCTATTTTTTTCAGGTCTATAGCATTGTAGTGGACTCAATCAGTGGTTATTTGATGGAGTGGTTATCAAAGTTTGATTGGGTGTCGGTTTCACCACTGTCGTTAGTATAACTTCCGGTTCAGCTGAATTGTGGGAAGATCAATCAAAATCGCAACTCCTCACCAGAAGGCATTTGTTTTTGTGACAATGTCATTTGTTTTTGCGACAATGGCATTTGTTTTCGCGAACTCAAGCACGCAAAAACAGTGCTTGAGTTCGTGAAAACAAATGCCATTGTCACAATGCAGGCAGATTCGAATGACTTCATTTTTCAGCAACATGGAGCACCACCCCATTGGCATCTCGGGGTTAGAGCTCTGAATGAAAACGTGCCTCAGCGATGGATTGGGAGGAGAGGTGCTAAAGACCTTGCTCTCTGTGCTTGGCCTGCCAGATCCCCGGACCTCGCTGTGTGTGACTATTTCTTGTGGGGGGTATATTAAAGACCAAGTTTATTTTCCAGCACTTCCAGCAAGTATCGATGACTTGAAAGATCAAATAACAGCTGCAATCAACACGGTGGACCGTGACATGCTGAGGCGTGTTTGGGAGGAATTCTCATATCGTCTTGATGTTGTCCGCGCTGCCAGTGGTGGCCACATTGAGCACTTATAAAACATGAAATGAAACTTGAATGTATATACAACACATGTGTTCATGCTAGAGGTTTGTAATTTTTTTCGTTATTGACATATCACGTGATGATTTTGGCGTATTCTTTTTGAAACACCGTGTATATAATATATATAAAATAATATATATAAAATAATATATATGTACATATATATATATAAAATGTATATGTAAAATAATATATATATATATATATATATATAATATATAAAATAATATATATATACAAAATAATATATCATATATATATATATATATATAATATACATATATGTATAATATATAAAATTAATATATATAAATATAATGAACGACTCTCCCGTCGAGATTCGACGTATGAGGGTCAAGCAGATCAGTTTCCAGGAAACCGACAGCCCGACACCGGCACATGAGATTTGATTATAGTGGTGAAGGCCTCGTGCAGGACCATCCACACTTTTTGGAGGGACGAATACAGAGACCTGGTGCACCGAATGCCACAAGGTTCCCAAACGACCCTCCGCAGGTTTTGAATTCAGAGTTGTCCTTCTCCTAGACCAGTTGCCATCCAAGGCTATAGAACCCAGTCTGTCCCGCTATTTTACCCATAGTTGGAGGGAGAAGAAGAGGATTCATACCTTTCCCAAGGGTATTAGCACGTAAGAGAATGTAATGGATTCGACTGGAATTCGAACAAGGCTCTCCGATTCCTCAATCCAAGCCGATATCCACTACTCCGTGCCTCCTATATACATCTATCTATCTATCTATCTATCTATCTATCTATCTATCTATATATATATATATATATATATATATATATATATATATATATATATATATATATATAAAGCACGCTTTACTGTAATATAAAAGAACAAAAATCGATCACGGCTAGATTGTTTGTTAAAAGATTTAAGAGTATTCCTGTCTAAAATTCGACCTTTCAAAAAAGATATTCTAAAAAAATAAGTCAACCTCAGTTATCTCATTAAACGTTAAATTATAATAAACATAAAAATAACTAAATATGATTTTGTTTTAAAGTATTTTAATTATTTTTATTACAAGTTACAGGATGTCCCTAAAGTCTGGTCATATCTCATTAACTATATATTTTTTTTTAATCTGCACAGATTAAACATAGTTTTGTCGAAAGAAGAAAGAATTGACTTCTTTCTCTGGGATATGTGATAAAAGAGAACGTTGACTCAATGAAAATCACAGATGCAACACATTTGATTGAACGCATAAAGAGTGAATGGGGCTAAAATTGACAGCAATGTGGGGTTATTGTATCGAGTTCACGTGAATCTTCCAAAACGCATCAGCCTTTGCATCACAGATAATGGAAATTATATTGAAGATATTTTTCTTAATATTCCAATTCAATAAAATGTTGCTGAAAATTTAATTTCTTGAAAATATGCATTTTTGCCTATGTGTCCAGACTTTAGGCAAACCCTGTACAATAAATTTTGTTTTGTTTGTGTTAATAAATATATCTTAAAAAGTATATATATTTTTTTTTTACTTTATTTTTATCATCATAATTTAAGTGTTTAACTCTAGGTTCAAATTTGCCGAGGGGGGGGGGAGCGTTAAAAAACATTGATGTAACAAAACCTGTCACCCCCTCCAATACAAGTTATT
This sequence comes from Acanthosepion lycidas, assembly GCA_963932145.1. NCBI lineage: Eukaryota > Metazoa > Mollusca > Cephalopoda > Sepiida > Sepiidae > Acanthosepion > Acanthosepion lycidas. Next base: position 94,048,864 of record OZ010600.1, read on the forward strand.
ATCAAGAAATATGATAAGCTGAAATTGGCGCCATATATTGACACCATATATACGGCACCATATATTGGTACCATATATTGCTCGTATCAATATATATTGAAACATTTTACCGACATCGGTTTATTAATATTAATTTTATTTTATAAATATTTCCAGACGGATTTTATTTGCTAAATTTATTTTAGAAAGGAAACGTTTCATGCAAAGTTTTCTTTCTAGGAAAAAGCTGACTATTTTGCAGTATCGTCTTTCAATCATTTTTGCCTGGGTTCGAAACCTAGTCGCGTGCTTTAGTGAGGAATACGCAACTACTTTCCCCACCAAAAAATAAGAATAATTCTTTTTGGAAACATGTCTCACTTAATTGTTTGTGTAATCAAGTGATTTTCAACCGGTGTGTCGCGACACATGGGTATGCTGCGACACATGGGTGTGGGCGAGGCATTGGTGTGCCGCGACACATGGGTATGGGCGACACGTGGGTGCGCAAGAGAGAATGGTAGGTATGCCACGAAAAATTTTAAAGGTAAGTAATTAAATTATATTCAAAAGAAGTCCAAATTAGGATATTGGCGATAACAATGATTATTTTTTCCAGATAATGTCCTACTATTTAATCCATAAAAGTGGAGGTATTTGTGCGTAAGTGAATGTAACGAACTCGATTGGAATTCAAACTCTACTCTCCAGTTGTGGAGAAGAAGAAAAAAAAACGCGTGAGGATGCTTTCGTCATTTCAGGTTGACTGTCTCATTTGGCAAGAATCACTGTCCCCAAAAAAAGTAAATAGAGAGAGAAAGAGAGAGAGAGAGAGAGAGAGAGAGAGAGAGAGAGAGAGAGAGAGAGAGGGAGGGAGGGAAGTGGGGGGGGAAAGAAATAATTAAAAAAAAGATGTCCGCAATGCTGGATTCATTTCTGCTGATACATCCCTGTTTAAGCGGGAACGACGTTGTCGCACACGGTGACAGCAAGTGATACGAGAAAAATTTCCGGCTATTACTATCAACATGCCCGGTTTTCTTCGGTGGGATATATTCGCTTTGAGGAAGATGGAAAGTCGGCAGTGGCGGGAAGAAATATTGTATAGAAGTTCACATAAATCTCATCGGTTGTCTAACTGTCAACAGAGACACATCCCCTCCCCACATCTCTCTCTCTATGTCTCTGTCTCTGTGTGTGAGGGGGTGGGATGAGAGAGAGAGAGAGAGAGAGAGAGAGAGAGAGAGAGAGAGAGAGAGAGAGAGAGAGAGTTCGTCCTTCTAAAAGCCAGCGACACTGGAGCTTTTTTTAATATCAAGTAAGGTCAACATGTTAAATTTTGGACGTGAATCATAAAAACAAAGCAAATCAAAACAAATCAAGAAATAATTTTCAACCAGTAAAAATAAAGAAAGCAAATTTCACTTATAATCGTTTTTGGAGTCCTTTAAAAAGTTATAAATCAGAAATTTTGAACTTTGTTCCTGACTCTTTGCACTCATAAGCAATATACAATCTTATCCAATCATCGTAACAAAACATTTCTTGAACACTTTCTTACTTGAAGAATATTTAAAAGATGAATCCATTAAAGATCTTTTGGGTTTATCAACAACACTTTGTTCAATTATGGCTGTCAGACAAACATTTTTGTAATCACATACAAGCATTGGCATACCAAACTTTAATGGATTTTTAATTTTTTTTTTAATGGTATGCATCTGCAATTTTTGATTTTTTAAACATTTCCCGGCCTGAATGTCCGAGAAATTTTCATAGAAAATATTCGTCCTCCGACAGGAATCGAACTTGTATCCTATACGGAACCGTCATTTAGCCTGATGTGCCTAAACCGATCGAGCCACGTAAAATCGTTCGATTGGTGAGGTTGATTTTACTGCTTTTAAAATTCAATCTTCCATGAATCTCACACGTACATTCATATCTGCTCAAAGCGTATCCAGCCGGCAAATCTTATTAATACTGTTTATTATAAAAAAAAACAAAACAAAACAAAAAAACAGAGCATTTACTTAAATATTTGTATCTATAAAAAGAATGTATAAACATAAAAATGTCTTAAAATAATTGTCGGACTTTGTCCATTTCATAATGTCTGACGTCATTTGTTTACTTTTGGATATGCGTTTTCTATGAAAATTTCTCGGACATTCAGGCCGGTAAATGTTATTAATACTGTTTATTATAAAAAACAGAGCATTTACTTAAATATTTGTATCTATAAAAAGAATGTCTAAATATAAAAATGTCTTTATATATATCAACATACATATTCAGTTATATATATATATATATATATATATATATATATATATATATATATATATATATATATATATATATATATATATATATATATATCAACATACATATTCAGTTAAACAAAACTAAACAAATCCTTGATAATGGCTAATAGAATATTTGGACAGTTTTTACACACTCAATGTCCAGAAAAGAAATCACTTGCACGAATTCAAGAAAGATCTAATAAAATGCTTCCCAATCGCCTTTCATTGAAATCTATCTATCTATCTATCTATCTATCTATCTATCTATCTATCTATCTATCTATCTATCTATCTATCTATCTCAGTCTGTTCATATCTATCTATCTATCTATCTATCTATCTATCTATCTATCTATGGTTTTTATTTTTTAATTCGACATATTTTTTTATTTCTTCAAATGTTATTTTTGGTGAATATTCGTATTTGAGTAGACGCTCCGTTTTTTTTTTAACAGTTATTATTTCCTCTGCGCATTCGAGAAAATATGTCCCTCCGGTCGTTTTCGAAACTTCTTCCTCCTTTGCAGGATAAGCCCACTGTCATTTGATCCGCTCGGCTACGGAAATCTTCGCATTCAGGCGAGGTTCTATTTGTCTTGAAGCACATTCATCCGTTCAGATTTCTCTTGAAAGTCATATCTGCACAGTTTCGTATCCAAAACGTAAACAAAGCAATTTCAAAAGATTTAATGGATTTGATTCTTTAATCCGACATATTTTTTTATTTTATTTCTTCAAACTTCTCTGTAGGAGGGCAGCAGGCAGGTAGACGAAATAAACATTAAAACGCAGGTTTAAATCGTTGCTTGGGGGGAAACAATTTTAAAAAATATTGGGAAAAAGGAGGACATTGTTTCAGGTCCCTGGCTCGTAAAGTGAAATCCAGCGAATATTTGCAATTTAAGGGATACAAATTCAACTCTGTATTCTCGGTTATATAAATTATTCTTATAAAAATCTCACTCTCTGTGTATGTGTGTGTGTGCGCGCGCGTGTGTGCGTGTGTTTATCCGCGTTTGCGCAGAGCCTTTTGATAAAAGGGGACTTTATTTATTTTCATAAGTGATTATCACTCGACGTGATTTTAGTCAAACGTTTATTTTGTCCAAAACAAACATCTTTGACTATTTAATCGCAGGATTTGATTTATTTTTTATATGCATCTTTTATAATAAAAACAAATTCCTCCTTCCATCTGTTTGACTCCCGATCCCCGACCCACGACCCTGCTTAACTCGGCAAAGGATAATTCCACGCCTCTCGATAGGTAAAGTTTTTTTTTTTTTGTTTTTTTTTGTCTATTAACCCTGTTTTCTTTTAAGTCTTCGCATTTTCTGGGGAATGTGAGAGAAATTCAACTGAAATTGAACAGAATCATTTTATTTCCACTCATGGGCATAAATATCCCACCAGATTCCTTTTCTGTCCATTTACGAGGTCTCTCTGGATAAGAATTCAGCGATTTGATAATAACGAAAAAGTAGCCTACCTAGGGAAATGGCACTTTAGTCCATTTGAGTACAACCCTTGGGACAGCACGCCCTAACCCTAGTGTCCCACCCCATTCGCAAAAAACAATTTGCGAAGTCTTCTTCCAGAATTCAGGATTGTCTCAGTGCATTCTCCTTAATCTCGTCTACAGTTAGAAATATCTCCCTTTTCAATGGCGATAGCTAGAAGTCACAGGGAGTTAAATCAAGGCCTTAGTGAAGCTGACAAACATGGGCGATGAACGGATGATTTTCAATAAAGAAATAAATAAAAACAATAATAATAATATAAGTAAATAAATTAAAAAAAAAAACCTGTGCAAGGTGTGGGGTATCTACTCAATAGTCAGTCAGTACACGCAGTGGCATTTCACTGCTGACTGAATAACCCCATTGGAGAATGTCTGCTCATGCATGCTCAGTAAAGGTACCTTTGATTGGTTAGCAAGTTGCATCAAACCGTGCAACCGATTGTCAAGATACTGAAAATAGCTGGACACTTTCAGACAAATGTCATGTATCAACTTTCCCATTACAGGTATTCCTCATTCTACGTCGTTAATTGGTTCCAGAGATCACGATTAAAGGTTTAAAAACGACTTAAGTCGAAATAACCACACTCTAAACTGCAAATAAGCACGCCCCTTGCCTATTACAGTATTTATGTTATGTACGTACAGTATTCTGAATAAAATAATTAACTTCCACCTTATCTCGAACCGATATAGCCTTCCTCATAACATTAGCACTTTCACTGGGACTTTTCTTCGGAGTCGTGGGTACAAATCACAATTGAAAAGTAGCTGAAAGAACGTCAACGGCAGAGCACAGATGTAAACAAGTCTGAATTCAAAATTGGTGTTGGCGTGTAAAACAACGTACGAGGGCCGCCTGTTGACAGGAATTTGAAATAAGAACATCTGTTGAACATAATTCATTATGCTATTTTTTGTTTTTGATTATTCTATGATATATATATATATATATATATATATATATATATATATATATATATATATATATATATATATATAGTATAAATAATATTATTTTTAAATGTATTTAAATATGATTTTATATGTGTTTATTGTTATTTTAGTGTTTTGACGTTTCAAATATTTTTAACGGCCGACGTAAACTCGAGTAAAAGGACATAAGGCCAGTTTTATTTTTCCATATAATATTTGAGAAAAACCGACGTATCCTCGAAAATGACTTAACTCGAAACGACGTAAGCCGAGTTATCACTCTAATTAAGCAAACAGTCTCTTTTTTTCTGCTATTGAAATATTTTCTTCAGAGTTGTGTTGCTTTTGCTACAATGTCTCAAGCCGACGTATTCTTCCACCATTGAATTGCGGAAAGTTAAATGAACGATTTAACAGCCAAAGAATACATCGATTGAAACAGTGGAATCATCATCATCATCACCACCACCACCACCACCACCATCATCATCATCATCATCATCATCATCATCATCATCATCATCATACCCCTTGACTGCGCTTAAATCTTCGGTGGCGGTGGCGGGCGGTGTTGGCGTTTCTAAGGCCAAAAGAAACAGATCACCTCCTACAGGATGATTTGTTGCCGGTGGCTCAGGAGTTCGGGCATTGTCATGTCCGTACACCTTTTGATGTTGCCGCCCCTCACTTGTATCCACCTTCAACACTGCCTTGCTTGGTGGGGTCTTGCAGAGGCTGTTATGCCGTGTGCCGTGGCCAAACCATGCCATCCTTCCGACGCTTAATACTGGCGAGGGGGAGATTCCTGTTGCTTTTCACCTTGCTCCGTACAGTCATTGATTTTTATGCTCTCAGCAGAAGATAGGGCGGAGCTTTCTCGAGCATTTGTTCTCGAAAACCTGGATCGTTTTTTCCTGCCGTAGAGGAGGACGGATATGAGCAGCCATTTGTAGAGGTCTCTGTAGAACAGTGGGATAAAAACAACAAAAAGATGAAGAATCTCATGAAAGCCAATAAAACATGTTCGATCATGAAAGTTCTTCAATTAATGGAAATTTAGCAGCAGAAGAATAAATCGGGAAAAATATAAGAATGTTATGGGAACTTACCCATAATAATAATGTACTATTCCTGACATTATAAATACTGCGCCTCTCAAGAGGTATGGGCGGAGATTGTAAGACGAGGAGAGATAATTGAGAGTATATTGTAAGGACATTGGAATAGTGATACTTGTCGAGACAACATAGTTCACTCTAACCAAATCTGATAGTCATTACTAATACTTCTACTTCTTTGTATTATATTTCTGTTGTAATATATCTTTGTATTCCATACCTGTGTTCGTGTTATTCTTTCATTGGTTCTAACCTTGGACCATCACTGAGGTACAAGGAATTTGGACCATAACAAAGAAGAAATAATAAAAAGATAGAAAAACTTGTTAAGAGTATTTTGGAAGCCAATTAGATAATCCAAAACTATCCATAACAGGAATTATCCTTTTATTGGATTATCCGTCTAGGGAAGGCGGAAGATTATCGGCCGAAATAGATTGATAGAAACAACAAGGGTGAGAATATTAGATTCGCCAGGCAACAACTAGATTTTTGGATTGAAGGAAACAAAAGAAGTTGCTTTGGTGGTGAGGACACTACTTTGAGGACACATTTTTAAGGACACATCTTTGAGGACATTTCTTTGTGGACACATCTTTGAAGACACATCTTTAAGGACACATCTTTAAGAGCACATCTTTAAGGGCACTTCTTTGAAGACACATCTTTGAGGACACATCTCTAAGGACACTTCTTTGAAGACACATCTTTAAGGACACATATTTGAGGACACTCTGAGGAAGCTTCTTTGAGGACACTTTTTTAAGGACACATCTTTGAGGACATTTCTTTGAAAACACATCTTTAAGGACACTTCTTTGAAGATACACCTTTGAGGACACATCTCTGAGGACACATCTTTGAAGACACATCTTTGAAGACACATCTTTAAGAACACATCTTTGAGAACACATCATTAAGGACACTTCTTTGAAGACACATCTTTAAGGACACTTTTTTAAGGACACATCTTTGACGAAATTTTTTTGAGGACACATCTTTGAAACGATCTTTGCTCCAAAATTATAACTGATTCAATATTCTTCTTCTATGTGCTGTGTTCCTTCAGGAAGTGGGCGATCCTGTCTCTTCATAACTTCCTGTCATTTTTAGCTCTTAGCAACGTTTGTCCTTTTGCCGCCTACCCCTAATCCAACATCCATTCATACAAGTTTTCTTGGCAGGTGGCCCGCTAACGTCACTCTGTCACTTTTGTCAGCGATATATTCTGTGAGTGTTAACTTCACCAAGCCCTTCTTCCTCATTATGTGTCCAAGACTGTCTCTTTCTGATTCTAACAAAATCAACAGTTCATTTAAATAATAAAATGACCAACAATATATTTTATAGCAAAATGGCAATGTAACGTTAAAAAAATATAAAAATGGATTTTTATAGTAAAATTAACAATAGATTTTATAACCTGCAAACAGTATATATAAAAAAACATACCTTTAGTCTGAAAGCATAAAATTTAGTACAAAATATTTAGATTTTAGCATTAATTAAGCCTTAAGGATTGATATCACACATTATGAAATGGACAAAGTCCGACAATTATTCTAAGACCTTTTTATGTTTATACATTCTTTTTTATAGATACAAATATTTAAGTAAATGCTCTTTTTATAATAAACAGTATTAACAACATTTACCGGCCTGAATGTCCGAGAAATTTTCATAGACCGAAACCTATGAAAATTTCTCGGACATTCAGGCCGGTAAATATTGTTTATTATAAACAGAGCATTTACTTAAATATTTGTGTCTATAAAAAGAATGTATAAACATAAAAAAAAATGTCTTAAAAGATCGATATGCTGATAAAAAATTAACCAACGAACAATAAATATTTATTGTAAAATTACGAACAATGCATATTTAAAGCAAAATGACCACCAATACATTTTATCTACAGCTGAAGCTTTAAAATTATGTTCAAAATATGTAGATTTCGGTATTAAATAACCCATAAAGGCGTTGATATGCCGTTAAACAAAATCAACCAACATTAAATAAATCGTGGCTGAGTTTATAACTGAAGAATCACTGAGTCAATTGAAGAATGTTTTAAACATTTTGTTTAAATTTAAAAAAAAAAAATTTAATAAATTATTTATTTTTTTTATGTAAAACGCTAAAATATAAAAAAGCTAATTTTTTAACACAAAACATTAATCAGTTTTCTGTTTATTTACATGCACTCAATTACCGTAATTCACTATGTATAATACGCAATTTTGTAAAAATATTAAACAAAATCAGGGGTCCATATTATGCACAGTTACAAAAAGGTCAATTTCAGTTGCGATATGACTACTCACCACAAACGACAATTTGACACTAACATTCAGCGATTGCGACCCCATAAGGATGTCAAATACAGTCATATGTACCTAAAAATACTTACAAATGTAAAATAAAATAAGAATTATCTTAAAACTAAATTAGAATAATATTATTCTTTGTTTAAAACCATTTAAAAAAAAAATAAGAGTAGGAAACGCTGGCCGCAATGAAATTGTAGAGCTACAATTTACAGGGGTGCGTATTATGCGTGAGTAGAAGCATTTTTCTACACTTTCAGCACAATTTTAGGGTTGCGTATTATGGATGAAGGCGGATTATACATGGGGAATTACGGTATATTTTTAAAATAAAGATTAAATTAAAATTTTAAAGAATACAACTTAATGATTTTATTTAATAAAGGGCTTATTTGTATTTAGACTATTTACATCTTCGTTGTAGCTATCACAACGTTTCGGTCGTTGTGCCCTATTGCCTTCATCAGGTGTATTTCGATCCGGCTAATCTACAGGAAATTCTGAACTGAACCATTTATCTAATCCACGGATACGGGACTGTTTTCGTTCCACTGCCCGTTTATAGAGATATCGCGTCTGGTTCTTTAAAAAAAGGGGGCTTATTTATTTTTAAAATTGCAAACATTTATTGTGAAAAATAATAGACTCTTTTGCCATTAGAAAAATCGTAAGCCTAACATTTTAAGAAAAGAAAATTATAGAATTAAAAGGAAAAAAAATTTACAAATATTTCCGCTTATATAAAAAAGACTACATAAATAAATTCAGTATCTCTCTATATTTCTGAGATGAGGTATTATGTACATTATTTACTTTATTCGGACTATTGTCCTCATCTTTATCGCCATATTTATTACAACGTTTCCGCCTTTCAGTATCTGTCTATATTTCTGAGATGAGGTATTATGTACACTATTTACATTATTTCGACTATTGTCCTCATCTTTGTTGCCATATTTATTACAACGTTTCGGCCCTTCTGTATCTGTCTATATTTCTGAGATGAGGTATTATGTACATTATTTACATTATTCGGACTATTGTCCTCATCTTTGTCGCCATATTTATTATAACGTTTCGGCCTTTCAGTATCTGTCTATATTTCTGAGATGAGGTATTATGTACACTATTTACATTATTCGGACTCTTGTTCTCATCTTTGTCGCTATATTTATTACAGCGTTTCAGCTTTCAGTATCTGTCTATATTTCTGAGATGAGGTATTATGTACACTATTTACATTATTCAGACTCTTGTTCTCATCTTTGTCGCTATATCTATTACAGCGTTTCAGCTTTCAGTATCTGTCTATATTTCTGAGATGAGGTATTATGTACACTATTTACATTATTCGGACTATTAACCACCACAAAACCCTCCTGAGCCGACCAAGGATAGAAATGAATACAGTATGGGAACCAGTAATAAGGAGTGCCAGAGAAAAGCGATAATAACAACAAAAGTTGCAATATCAGCTCTGGTAAAAACATGGAATGATAACAGCAAAAATTGCAATATGAGCACTGGTAAAAAATGTTGCTTAGGACATTAGGTTTATAATACCCGGCTAAGGCAGTGGAGAACTTTCAGAGGGAAATTAACAGTAGATAACTGACATCCATTAATCATGGCACGTGGAACTAGTACAGTGAGCGAAATAAAGGGTTCAGTTTGACATTCCAACCACCTGAAGAAGGCCGGAGCGTACAACGGCCGAAACGTTGTAATAAATATGGCGACAAAGATGAGAAAAAAATTGGTTTTAAAACTCTGAACATGCTCAATCAGAATATATCTGGTCTAAATATTGCAGGTTGGGAGGCTGAAGCTGGGCATACATATACGAAAAAGAACATATTTCACAATACTTTTATTTCTATATTTATTAAAATCGTGACAAAGCATTAAATGAAATTAGGTAGAGTAATGAACAGCGGCTCGGATTGAGGAATGGGAGAGCCGAGTTCGAATTCCAGTTAAATCCATTACATTCACTTACGTGCTAATACCTTTGGGAAAAGTACGAATCCTCTTCTTCTCTCTTCAGCTATGGGTAAATAGCAGGACAGATCGGGTTCTATAGCCTTGGATGGCAACAGAAGGAAATGGCAACTTACTGCTGGAAAATTAGTCAGTTATCGAAAGATACATGATCGCCTAAGCATGTATCACGTATGACATATAACTGACTGACTGACTTTCCAGTTAAATCCATTACATTCCCTTACGTGCTAATACCCTTGGGAAAGGTATGAATCCTCTTCTTCTCCCTTCAGCTATGGGTAAATAGCAGGACAGACCGGGTTCTATAACCTTGGATGTCAACTGGTTCTACTACCGCAGAAATAAAATGGCAACATACTGCGGGAAAAAAAAATCTGCGTCGTCAGTCATGTATCGAAAGATACATGATCACCTAACCGTGTATCATGCACAGCACATAATTGACTGAATTGGCATTTTAATAAATAAATACAGGATGTGGCAGAAATACCTCCCACATATACCTCTCAGAAATACCTTCCACTTAATGGTAAGACATTAGCTCAATGAAGACACCATTGCAACTAATGTCTTACCATTATCTGGGAAGTATTTCTGCCGCAGCCCCTATAAATATTATTATTTATTAATGACTATATATGACTAGTCTTATTTTAATATTATACATGGGCAATGCCGGATAATCCTGCTGGTACTAAAAAAGAATTCAAATAATAAATGTTTGGATATTGACCCTTCTCCATTGTAAATTGATTTTGATGTATGACAGCCTAGAACGCAATCATTTTCCTCATTCTGACACTTTCACCGACACCATACCAGATAAAACAGGGAAACGACACCGATCAGTTTTAAAATCCTGAATTTCTTCACATTTTATTTTGAAAACCATTGTACTTTTCTGACAGATGGTTTCGTAAAATGTCTCGTTCAGTCGTGTTAGTAATGCGGTGAAAGCAGTGACCCCTAGTGGTGAGTAAGGAAGTTAATAACCTGTATTCGGACATCCAGTATGGTGTCGCTATCAAAAACAAACAGTTACTTTATCGCTTAATGTTTTTAGAAGAGGCTATCTCACTTCCAAAGTTCTTTCGAGCAAAATAAAAACCAGTGAAACAGAATGAAAATTGTTAAGCTCACCAATCTCTCACCATTTGCATAAACCGATGAAATGTTTACCTCGAACTAAGGTTTCATCCCTTTTAAATCTTCTGCTGATTAGGTTTTCAAGTGTAACTTTATGATAAGCACGAGTGACGGTCTCCTCAAAGATAAAAAAGAGACTCAAGGCGACGGAGGTATGGTTCTACAGAAGGATGCTAAGGATATCATGGACGGAGCGTGTGAGCAACGATGAGGTTTTGGAGAGGATGCAAATAAGAAGGAAGTTTATTATAAGACATTTTTTATGTTTATACGTTCTTTTATAGATACAAATATTTAAGTAAATACTCTGTTTATGATAAACAGTATTAACAACATTTACCGGCCTGAATGTCTGAGAAATTTTCATAAAAAATATGCGTCCTCTGACAGGAACTGAACCGGTATCCTATACAGAATCGTCATATAGCCTGACGTGCTTTTACCGATTGAGCCACAGAGGAGCGTTTCGGTTAGCAAGGTCGATTTTACTGTTTTTAAACAACAATTCTCCATAATTTTCTCTCATTCATTCATATCTTCTAGATGCGTATCCAAATGTAAACAAATTACGTCACACATTATGAAATGGACAAAGTCCGAAAATTATCTTAAGACATATTTTTATATTTATACGTTCTTTTTATAGATACAAATATTCAAGTAAATGCTTTGTTTATAATAAACATTATTAACAACAATTACCGGCCTGAATACCCGAGAAATTTTCATAGAAAATATGCGTTCTCCGACAGGAACCGAACCTGTATCCTATACGGAACAGCCTGCCCCCACTCAGTGTTGACTTCAATATATATATATATATATATATATATATATATATATATATATATATATATATATATATATATATATATATATATATATATATATATATATATATATATATATATATATATATAATGAAAAACAAACCACTTTAAGGTACCATTACGATAATTTATTTCACCTAAATCCTTTCAGGATTAAGGATTCAGGATCATCAGGTAAAACTTCCAACAACGAATTGAGAGGAAAAATGGGATTAGAAATTGGTGGGTAGTGTAATTTTTGTAATTTAATAGAGGGGGTTGAGAGTGGTAGTTAAACAGACAATATAAAGTATAGGGAGGGGTTAATTTTATATCTCTCTTAAGTATGTTTTATATTGGAGTAGGAGGAGTGACAGAAAACTTGGCCTCTTTAGATGGTTAATAAAACGGAAATGAATTGTCGAAAATGTATACAAGTGAGTCTTATGGTAAAGAGAGAGATAGTGGGGAGGGGAAAGAGAGATGGAGTTGTTATAATTTTGTTTTAACAAAATTATGTAAAAGATAGTTTACAATGTTTGATAGAAAATTCGATGTCTGAAAAAAAATTTTGTTATTCACTTAAATCTTTAATTTTTTAAGTAAATAGTTTCAGGACTAAATATAACTATTATTGTAATAAACATATTTATCTAGGACATAAAGAAATATTTAAAATTTTAAAAGTTTATTCAGCCGACTAATTGTATTTCCACAATATAAAAAAAAATAAAAAAATAAAAAATAACAATAACATCTATTTTAATATTTAAAATTAATTTATGAATGTAATTTATTTATTACATTGGTAAACTAAATTAAAGATTAGGTTTCATTATTTAATAGAATTTGAGGGTAATATTAATTTTCATTTATTCATATATGTCTCACAAATGTATTCATGTGAATCCCTACATACATACGATCATTAACAAGTCCAACCCCCCCCCCCAAAAAAACCCATAGAAACACTTGAGATAATTTACACAAAAATTCATTTATCCTCGTACATAAACTATATATACATTTTACAATCTTTATCTATATTTTAATATTTGAAATATATATAGATTTTGGTTAAATTCCACAGTTAAAATTTAATTTTATCAATGTGATTTCGGAAGTGTTTCATTTTAAAGGAATTTAGCTAATATTATTACTATTATTAATAGTCAAAGAATGGTATATTTAAATTTAAATTATCAATTTAGAAATGAAACTCCCTTCAGAAGAACACAAAATTTAAACTATAGAATATTACAAAAGAAGGACATTACAAATTAAGAAAATAAATTTAAAATGTCATTAGAAAGACCCAATATTTCATTTAAAATCAATTCATGCACGTACGCATATATATGTTGTTGTTGCGGTCTAACGATTGCACCTAGCATGAAACAGCCTGTCGCCTCTGAGTGTTGACTTCAATGTTCACTTTTATATTTATATTTACATACGCTCTATCTCTGATATTGAGCACTATAAATATAGCACACTTTAAAACTATATTTATGTATATGCATACATAAATACACACACACACACATACACACACACACACACACACACATATATATATATATATATATATATATATATATGTATGGTATAAAATGACAATTGGAAAAAAAATCTTAGATTTTGCCTTCTGACTTTTTCAAGGCAAAAATGAAATCGAAATATCTTTGTTGTTATAGTTACAAATTTAAAAAGCCTTTTTTCTAGTTTTTGTAAATTTCCTTTATATTAAGAGATTTTTTTCCATGTCAACAATACAGTTAAATTCACAGATCAATTCTGTTTTACCAGTTTTGTGGCTGGAAGGGATAATTCGGAGGAGGATATAAATCCAGGGAGAGCTCAATGTAAACTACAGAGCATTATAATGATAAGAAGAAGATGGAGACTTTAATTATCCATTACGTTTATAATTTTTATTCCATGAACATCGAGATGTTCATCTTCTCAGAACGAAATTTCCTCTGCAAATCTCGCTTTCTGACCATCAGACCCGGGTTCGAATCTCACTATTGTCGATTTGTCAGAGACTTCCTAATGTTATCGGTCTGGAATGGGGACGATCCCAGCGTGCGGTACCATTGGAAAGTGTCTGAATTCTATACCACATGTTGACCCAAGTTTTGTGTGTCAAATTGGGTAGACGGAACACTTGGGGCCGTCGATAGCTGTGCTAGCTCGAAGTCACAAGTCATTGTGACCGAGGGTTTTAGTGTGCTGGTGTTGTTCAGATTCTTGATCGTGCTAGATAACACGCTCTTTCCCAGAGTTGCAGTATAAACCACAGGTTGGCTCCGTGGATGTCAGCAGGTACCACCCCTGCAGTCCAATATTCCTGGGGAGAACAAAATTCCTTGCCTCTTCACTTAAGACTACATGAAATGTACATACAAATCACAGAAAAAATACTGGGGTCTAAAAATCACACACCGAAAGCCCCACGCCACAGTGTCAAACAAGTTCCTAACTGGAATATACAAAAATTTACACTTAATTTACACTTTAAATATATTATGAACTATACTTATTTGCCATTCAAACTGACACAGTACACACTGTCTCTTATCACAAAAATTATTCAACCACAACCAATTAATTACTTTGTTATTTGCCTATTACCAGATTTATTTGAACACATAATTACTATAATTATGATTATTAACCATCTTCCTCTGTGTGCCAAAATTCAACTCGCATCATTTCAATTCCTTCTGAGCGGGGACCCAATCGCACGGAGAAAACAACTAAACCCGCTCAGAACCTTCTAATTAATCTATTACTGGCGTTACCGTGGTTACAAGGAGTTTCTTCCTTTAGTCTCTATCGCGACCTTGCAGCCCACAAGCTACCTGACCAATTCGTTTTGGTCTTCAGAGCTATTCCTCGGCCCCGAGGAGTATTTTAGGGTATAATCATCCTCTATGAATACTTCACAGCTTACAATCCCCATTTACTCCCAGCATTGTCCTGTTCCTCTAACTACATAGCCTGGTGTGACAATTCCCCCTCCCCCAGGATACAAACCCAAACACATCCGGAAATCCGAAACTATGCAAGCCGAATCTATTTATTCCCACAAAAAATTAATTAATTTAATTTTTCCGCAAAAAATTATCTCCCAAAATTCACCAATTAATAACTTAATTCCTCAACTAATGAAGGCAAAAGGACATACACACAATTTTAAAATTAAAAAAACAAACAAAAAAACGATGAGTCGAGTGTTGGTTTGGAATAGAATTTCCGAGCAGAATATTCAACCTTATCTGCTGTAGATGTTAGGACTTCAAATTATTAGCAAGGTTCAACCCAAAACTGTCGAATCTGAAATAAAAAAAATAAAGGATGCTTCCCACAAAAAATGAAAACCTAACAATGGTGTTGCCATATTGTTTAAACCAGCTGGGAAAAGTTTTATCAAAATTAATTCACGGAAAACCGAGAAATCCTAATTTTCACTACAAAGCTTTTAGCCTGGCTCGGGATCAAATGGCTTAGTGGTAGAATTCCCGACTGACGCCAATTCAGTCGGGTTTCGAGGCAACCGGATGTCAAGTCGCACTCATGAGCTGTGATACAACGAAACAGTCTGTCTATGGATGACAATATGTACATATTTTGTCATATCCATGAAGGATACAGGTTCGTTTCCTGTCGGAAGACACATATTTTCTATGAAAATTTCTCGGACGTTCAGGCCGGTAAATGTTGTTAATACTGTTTATCATAAACGGAACATTTACTTAAATATTTGTGTCTATATAAATAACGTATAACAATAAAATATATTAAGTTAATTGTCGGACTTTGTCCATTTCATAGTGTACGGCGTCATATATATATATATATATATATATATATATATATATATATATATACACACTAGATAAAATAGTGGACATCGAAGTTTTACAATTTTTTTATGTATTGCTTATATCACAGGACATTAGTCGCAAATTTGGTATTCATTTGGCTATTATTATCAAGCTTGGTAAATATCTAAGTCGCCTACCATAGAACAAAATTTACAAAGCTATTCATTTCGACTATTGATAGTGAATTATATCTTCGACTATTATGTCCTTGTGTCAAACTAAACCATGTTGAAAAAATATGGAAAGCACGTACTGTATTTCCTGTTTTAATTGCCAAGTGTCAGTTGACGACAATAATCTTTTCCGTTTATATTCTCTGTCAGACGTGCTTGCTTCGCTGGAAACCAATCGTTACCGTCAAAGTGAGAACCAAGAGTAGAATTGTTGTCTCTTGGATGGCAGCCATGTTTGGTCACGTGAACGGACGTAGTTGACAGAGCATGAAACTAAAACTGAAGAGGTCAACACCCGTCAGAAAAGCTTACTTACCGACCCCCCCCCACCGGGTGTGTGATTAAATGCTACAATAACAACTGGGAAATTGTAAGCCGGCAGTCAAATTCAATGTTCGTCTTTATACGCCAAGGCGCGTCTGTATTTATCTCCATTGCCCATACGCGCACACAATGGATGTGTACGTTTTCAGGAAGAGAGATATGAATTGGCGAGTAAGAAGGAAAGACAGGCTAACAGACAAACGGAGATAAAAAAAAAAGAGAGATAAAAACTGAATCAGATTGATAGATAAATAGAAAGTTTGATATTACCTGTCAGAGACTTGAGAATGTGTCAGTCTTTTGAATAGCTGAAGTTCAGTTATGTGCTATGCGTGATACAGGCGATCATGATACATGACTGACGAGGCAGATTGTTCACGGAGTAGGTTGCCATTTCTTTCTGCGGTAGACCAATTGCCATCCAAGGTGTGTCCTGCTATTTACCCATAGCATATTTAAGAGGAAGAGGATTCATACCTTTTCCAAGGGTATTAGCACGTAAGTGAATGTAATAGATACGACTGGAATTCGAACTCCGCTCTCCGATTCCTCAATCCGAGCTGCTATTGATTATTTCACCGCATCCTAGCTGAAGTTAACTATCTTAAAAATCAGTATCCGCAGGACATTATTAGCTACTCGCTCTTTATGTGTTTAATATTTTACCTCTGTTAAAAGGAAACGTATAGCAAAGATCCCCGTTTCAAGGAATCAAATGCGTTCAAATCCACTCAAGAATCTCAGTCATATATATATATATATATATATATATATATATATATATATATATATATATATATATATATATATATATATATATATATATATATACTTAAAAGTGAATATTGAAGTCAACACTCAGAGGCGACACGCTGTTTCATGCTGGATGTAAACGTCAGGCCAATTGCGTCCAGCATGAAACAGCGTGTCGCCTCTGAATGTTGACTTCAATATTCACTTTTATATTTATATACTCTCTATCTGTGATATTGAGCACTTTATCCCATAAATATAGCACACCTCAAAACTATATTTCTTCACATATATATATATATATATATATATATATATATATATATATATATATACTTACAAGTGAATATTGAAGTCAACACTCAGAGGCGACACGCTGTTTCATGCTGGATGCAAACGTCAGGCCGATTGCGTTCAGCATGAAACAGCGTGTCGCCTCTGAATGTTGACTTCAATATTCACTTTTATATTTATATACTCTCTATCTGTGATATTGAGCACTTTATCCCATAAATATAGCACACCTCAAAACTATATTTCTTCACATATATATATATATATATATATATATATATATATATATATATATATATATAATAAAAAGGCTTAAACACTAATATTCCATGGTCATAATTTATTCCATTGGAATCGTAAATACGATCCAATTCATCAGACCTACAAATTCAAAAAGAAAACAGAAAAAACAACTCCGGGAATAAAAAATACTGTTAAATTTTAACCCCCTACTTTCTCTCGTCTGTTACCCCTCTCTGTAGCTCTAACATTAGTCCCATACTGTCATACTTACACTCTCTCTAAATTTTATTTTTTATTTCCGGAGTTGATTTTTCTGTTGAGTTCTACCTGGATTCTATCCTCTTGTAATTTTTTTTATACAAAATATGAATGCATGTGTATGCATATATATATATTTTACATATGTATGTGTATATTTACCACTAATATTATCTATCTATCTATATCTATATATATATATATATATATATATATATATAGTATTACCCAACGAGCTCACAAATTACATCATATGGGGGATAGATCTATTTCAACCGACGAAAACTTCGTCAGTCTTATTCAACGCCGATGTATAGACGCTAGAATACACAATAAAATCCAAAACTACCGTGTATCTTATATTGTGTAGCATATATATATATATATATATATATATATATATATATATTTATAAATATATGTATTTATATATATATATGTGTGTGTGTATACAGACAAACCTCTCATCAACGGACTAATAGGGTATGGATGTCCGTAGATGGGACAGGATTATTTTTCAGTTATAAAACCACTACAGTAACTAGCAGTAGTCATGATCATAATGTAAATACTGCAAACATGTATATATGGCATAAATGAATATATACTTGATATTGATTTATTAATCAAAATAACAAAAAGAATAGATTTTTCACATCTACTTTCTCACGCATGCGCTGATGTATGGTACACTCGTCTTTGTTTATAAATTGAAAGGCCCGGCACCGCCGCAAAGCGGACACTTTGAGAATTAATACGACTCGTTCTGCTAAGCCCGCAAATTTTGAAATCATCACTGACGTATCTGTTTATATTTCTGAGATGAGGTATGTACATTATTTACATTATTCGGACTATTGTCCTCATCTTAGTCACCATATTTATTACAACTAGAACAGTCTACTCCAGTGAGCGAAATAAAGGGTTCAGTTCGACATTCCAACCACCTGAAGAAGGCCGGAACGAACAAGAGCCGAAACTTTGTAACAAATATTGCGAAAAAGATGAGGACAATAGTCCGAATAATGTAAATAGTGTGCATCACTGACGATTTGGAAATTTTATTTACAGCCGATTTTTTTTATTTTGTCTGCAGATTTTGTCCGTTGCATCCGAAGTCCGTTGATAGGGGTCCGTAGATGAGAGGTTTGTCTGTATATATATGTGTGTGTGTACGTTTGTGTGTGTGTACGTATATTAGCAATCACCATGTCCTATTGTTTAGCATTAGTAGTAAATTCGCTTTTTAGTTGATCTTGTTAATGAAGCATGCCCCATTAAAATTAACTTATTCTACATATTGCCATTATGACAATAAATAATACAGAAATGCAATATTTTTCTGCAAAAATTTAAAATCAATAATCATTCTCTTACAAAAAATGTGTGTCAAGCAAAAAGGGGCTGGTAATTCGGCTAGTATATATAGCAGCAAATTTCTGTATGACAGTGAATATTGAACAATTTCCGCCAAGATGAAGTGAAAATTGAAAGTAACAAAAATTTGGTTCTACAGAAGGATGATGAGAATAGTATGGAAGGAGTGCTTAAGCAAAGAAGAAATCTTAAGGAGAATAGAATAAAAAAGGAAATAAAGTAAGAGCTGAAAATTCTTGGACGCGTAATGAGGAAGAAGCAAGTGGTAAATTTGATACTCACTGGACATCGAATGCAAAAGAGACAGAAGACGTCAGTGGCGCATCTAACAATGTGGTTTGTGAGAATGGACGGCGAATCGTTGGATGGGAGGAATATCGAAGAGAAAAGAGCTACTAAGAGCTGAGAGGAATAGGATGTTGCGGAGAGCCCTGATCGACGTATTCCAGAAGGGAAATGGCCGATAAATGAATAAATTCTGAAAAATGAGATAGACCTTCAATGCCGATGATCTTCAAACCCGTCCCTATTACAATGCGTGGGCTAAACCGGGAATCGAACCCGGGACCACACGCACCCAAAGCGAGGATCATACCCCTAGACCAACGAGCCATTACACTTCTTTCTCATAGTAAATAAGCAATCATCGGTCAATACGTTATGCCTGAGATGAAAGTAAATATTAGTAATGAATGAATCAAACTTTCTCTCATCCAGTGTCGGACGTTTGCGGAAGAAATAAGAATAACTTTAGAAATTATTAGTAAAGATAAAACAATCGCTATTACAAAGCGCGGGTTCGTCGAGGATTTGAACACTGGACGACTCGCACACAAAGCGAGTAACATACCCTAAGAACAACGAGGCATTACACTTCCGCCGCATAATAAATAAGCAATCATAGGTCAATACATTATGCCTGAGATGAAAGTAAATATTAGTAATGAATGAATCAAACTTTCTCTCATCCAGTGTCGGACGTTTGCGGCAGAAATAAGAATAAATATAGAAATTATGAGTAAAATTATAACCGCCCTTATTGCAATGCCTGGCGTTGTCCGGGATTTGAACCCGGGACCACCCGCTCCCTAAGCGAGTATCATACCACAAAACCAACCAGCCATAGCGCTTCTGCGTCGTAATAATAAGCAATCATCGGTCAATACCTCATGCCTCAGATGAAAGTAAATATTACTAATGAATGAATCAAACTTTCTCTCATCCAGCGTCGGAGTTTTCGGTAAAAATAACAAAGAATTTGTGACAAAGACGTCTAATGGCTCGTTGGTCTAGGGGTATGTTACTCGCTTTGGGTGCGAGTGGTCCCGGGTTCGAATCCCGGACGAGCCCACGCATGGTAATAGCGCCTGTTACAATTTTACTAATAATTTCTAAATTTATTCTTATTTCTGCCGCAAAACTCCGACACTGGATGAGAGAAAGTTTGATTCATTCATTACTAATATTTACTTTCATCACAGGCATAACGTATTAACCGATGATTGCTTATTTATTATGTAAGCGAAGCATAATGGCTCGTTGGTCTTGGGGTATGATACTCGCTTTGGGTGCGACTGATCACGCGTTCAAATCCCGGAAAAGCCCACGCATTGGAAAATCGCGCGTCACAATTTTCCTAATAATTTCAAAATACATTGTTATTCCTGCCGCAAAACTCCGACACTGGATGAGAGAAAGTTTGATTAAGATATAGAGGTGTAATGGCTCGTTGCTCTAGGGGAATGATACTCCCTTTGGGTGCGAGTGGTCCCGGGTTCAAATCCCGGACGAACACACGCATTGTAATAGCGCCTGTTATAATATTACTAATAATTTCAAAATTCTTTGTTATTTCTAGCGCAAAACTCCGACGCTGGTTTAGAGAGAGTTTGATTCATTCATTACTAATATATGCTTTCATCTCAGGCATAACGTATTGACCGATCATTGCTTATTTATTAGGATAAAGACGTGTAAAGGCTCATTGGTTGAGAGAAATGATACTCCCTTTGGGTGCGAGTGGTCCCTGGTTCTAATCTCGGACGAACCCACGCATTGTAATAGCGCCGGTTTTAATTTTACTAATAATTTCATAATTCATTGTTATTTTTACCGCAAAACTACGACACTGGTTTAGAGAGAGTTTGATTCATTCATTACTAATATTTACTTTCATCAGAGGCATAACGTATTGACCGATGATTGCTCAGTTATTATGAGAAAGGCGTGTAATGGCTCGTTGGTCTAGGGGTATGATACTCGCTTAGGGTCCGAGTGGTCCAGGGTTCAAACCACGGACGATCCCACGCAATGTAATAGCGGCGGTTGTAAGTTTACTAATAATTTCTAAATTTATTGCTATTTCTGTCGCAAATCTCTGACACTGGACGAGAGAAAGTTTGATTCATTCATTACTAATATTTACTTTCATCACAGGCATAACGTATTGACCGATGAATGCTAATTTATTATGCAAAGGTTCGCAGGTCTAGGGGTATGATAATCACTTAGGGTGGGAGTGTTCCTGGGTTCGAATCCCGGACCAGCCCACGCCATGTAAAAGCGCCGATTATCAGTTTACTAATAATTCCTAAATATATTCCTTTTTCTGTCGCAAAACTCCGACACTGGACGAGAGAAAGTTTGATTCATTCATTACTTATATTAAAATTCATCAGAGGCATAACGTATTGACCGATGATTGCTAATTTATTAGGAAAAAGGCGTGTAAAGGCTCGTTCGTCTAGGGGTATGATACTCGCTAAGAGTGCGAGTGTTCCTGGTTTCGAATCCCGGACAAGGCCACGCAATGTAATAACTCCGGTTGTCAGTTTACTAATAATTTTTTAATTTATTGTTTTTTCTGTCGCAAAACTACGAAACTGGACGAGAGAAAGTTTGATTCATTCATTGCTTATATTTACTTTCATCAGAGGCATAACGTATTGACCGATGATTGCTAATTTATTATGAAAAAGGCGTGTAAAGGCTCGTTTTTCTAGGGGTATGATGCTCGCTTAGGGTGCGAGTGGTCCCGGGTTCGAATCCCGGACGAGCCCAAGCAATATAATAGCGCCGGTTGTACGTTTACAAATAATTTCTTAATTTATTGTTATTTCTGTCGCAAAACTCCGCCACTGGACGAGAGAAAGTTTGATTCATTCATTGCTTATATTTACTTTCATCAGAGGCATAATTAAGCGATGATTGCTTATTTATTATGAAAAAGATGTGTAATGTCTCGTTGGTCTAGGCGTATGATACTGGCATAGGGTGCGAGTGGTCCCTGGTTCGAATCCCTGACGAGCCTACGCAATGTAATAGCGGCGGTTTTAAGTTTACTTCAAATTTCTAAATTTATTGTAATTTCTGTCGCAAAACTCCGACACTGGACGAGAAAAAGTTTGATTCATTCATTACTTATATTTACTTTCATCAGAGGCATCACCCATTGTCCGATGATTGCTAATTTATTATGTAAAAGGTGTGTAAAGGCTCGTTGATCTAGGGGTATGATACTCGCTTAGGGTGCGATTGGTCCCGGGTTCGAATCCCGGACGAGCCCACGCAATGTAATAGCGGCGGTTATAAGTTTACTTAAAATTTCTAAATTTATTGTTATTTCTGTCGCAAAACTCGGACACTGGACGAGAGAAAGTTTGATTCATTCATTGCTTATATTTACTTTCATCAGAGGCATAACGTATTGAGCGATGATTGCTAATTTATTATGTAAAGGGCGTGTAAAGGCTCGTTGGTCTAGGGGTATGATACTCGCTTAGGGTGCGAGTGGTCCCGGGTTTGAATCCCGGACGGGCCCACGCAATGTAATAGCGGCGGTTATTAGTTTACTTAAAATTTCAAAATTTATTGTTATTTCTGTCGCAAAACTCCGACACTGGACGAGAGAAAGTTTGATTCATTCATTGCTTATATTTACTTTCATCAGAGGCATAACGTATTGAGCGATGATTGCTAATTTATTATGTAAAGGGCGTGTAAAGGCTCGTTGGTCTAGGGGTATGATACTCGCTTAGGGTGCGAGTGGTCCCGGGTTTGAATCCCGGACGGGCCCACGCAATGTAATAGCGGCGGTTATAAGTTTACTTAAAATTTCTAAATTTATTGTTATTTCTGTCGCAAAACTCCGACACTGGACGAGAGAAAGTTTGATTCATTCATTGCTTATATTTACTTTCATCAGAGGCATAACGTATTGAGCGATGATTGCTAATTTATTATGTAAAGGGCGTGTAAAGGCTCGTTGGTCTAGGGGTATGATACTCGCTTAGGGTGCGAGTGGTCCCGGGTTTGAATCCCGGACGGGCCCACGCAATGTAATAGCGGCGGTTATAAGTTTACTTAAAATTTCTAAATTTATTGTTATTTCTGTCGCAAAACTCCGACACTGGACGAGAGAAAGTTTGATTCATTCATTGCTTATATTTACTTTCATCAGAGGCATAACGTATTGAGCGATGATTGCTAATTTATTATGTAAAGGGCGTGTAAAGGCTCGTTGGTCTAGGGGTATGATACTCGCTTAGGGTGCGAGTGGTCCCGGGTTTGAATCCCGGACGGGCCCACGCAATGTAATAGCGGCGGTTATTAGTTTACTTAAAATTTCAAAATTTATTGTTATTTCTGTCGCAAAACTCCGACACTGGACGAGAGAAAGTTTGATTCATTCATTGCTTATATTTACTTTCATCAGAGGCATAACGTATTGAGCGATGATTGCTAATTTATTATGTAAAGGGCGTGTAAAGGCTCGTTGGTCTAGGGGTATGATACTCGCTTAGGGTGCGAGTGGTCCCGGGTTTGAATCCCGGACGGGCCCACGCAATGTAATAGCGGCGGTTATAAGTTTACTTAAAATTTCAAAATTTATTGTTATTTCTGTCGCAAAACTCCGACACTGGACGAGAGAAAGTTTGATTCATTCATTGCTTATATTTACTTTCATCAGAGGCATAACGTATTGAGCGATGATTGCTAATTTATTATGTAAAGGGCGTGTAAAGGCTCGTTGGTCTAGGGGTATGATACTCGCTTAGGGTGCGAGTGGTCCCGGGTTTGAATCCCGGACGGGCCCACGCAATGTAATAGCGGCGGTTATAAGTTTACTTAAAATTTCAAAATTTATTGTTATTTCTGTCGCAAAAATCCGACACTGGACGAGAGAAAGTTTGATTCATTCATTGCTAATATTTACTTTCATCAGAGGCATAACGTATTGAGCGATGATTGCTAATTTATTATGTAAAGGGCGTGTAAAGGCTCGTTGGTCTAGGGGTATGATACTCGCTTAGGGTGCGAGTGGTCCCGGGTTTGAATCCCGGACGGGCCCACGCAATGTAATAGCGGCGGTTATTAGTTTACTTAAAATTTCAAAATTTATTGTTATTTCTGTCGCAAAACTCCGACACTGGACGAGAGAAAGTTTGATTCATTCATTGCTTATATTTACTTTCATCAGAGGCATAACGTATTGACCGATGATTGCTAATTTATTATGTAAAGGGCGTGTAAAGGCTCGTTGGTCTAGGGGTATGATACTCGCTTAGGGTGCGAGTGGTCCCGGGTTTGAATCCCGGACGGGCCCACGCAATGTAATAGCGGCGGTTATAAGTTTACTCAAAATTTCTAAAATTATTGTTATTTCTGTCGCAAAACTCCGACACTGGACGAGAGAAAGTTTGATTCATTCATTGCTTATATTTACTTTCATCAGAGGCATAACGTATTGACCGATGATTGCTAATTTATTATGTAAAAGGTGTGTAAAGGCTTGTTGGTCTAGGGGTATGATACTCGCTTAGGGTGCGAGTGGTCCCGGGCTCGAATCCCGGACGAGCCCACGCTATGTAATATCGGCGGTTATTAGTTTACTTAAAATTTCTAAATTTATTGTTATTTCTGTCGCAAAACTCCGACACTGGACGAGAGAAAGTTTGATTCATTCATTGCTTATATTTACTTTCATCAGAGGCATAACGTATTGATCTATGATTGCTAATTTATTATGTAAAAGGTGTGTAAAGGCTCGTTGGTCTAGGGGTATGATACTCGCTTAGGGTGCGAGTGGTCCCGGGTTTGCATCCCGGACGAGCCCACGCAATGTAATAGCGGCGGTTATAAGTTTACTCAAAATTTCTAAATTTATTGTTATTTCTGTCGCAAAACTCGGACACTGGACGAGAGAAAGTTTGATTCATTCATTGCTTATATTTACTTTCATCAGAGGCATAACGTATTGACCTATGATTGCTAATTTATTATGTAAAGGGCGTGTAAAGGCTCGTTGGTCTAGGGGTATGATACTCGCTTAGGGTGCGAGTGGTCCCGGGTTTGAATCCCGGACGAGCCCACGCAATGTAATAGCGGCGGTTATAAGTTTACTTAAAATTTCTAAATTTATTGTTATTTCTGTCGCAAAACTCCGACACTGGACGAGAGAAAGTTTGATTCATTCATTGCTTATATTTACTTTCATCAGAGGCATAACGTATTGACCGATGATTGCTAATTAATTATGTAAAGGGCGTGTAAAGGCTCGTTGGTCTAGGGGTATGATACTCGCTTAGGGTGCGAGTGGTCCCGGGTTTGAATCCCGGACGAGCCCACGCAATGTAATAGCGGCGGTTATTAGTTTACTTAAAATTTCAAAATTTATTGTTATTTCTGTCGCAAAACTCCGACACTGGACGAGAGAAAGTTTGATTCATTCATTGCTTATATTTACTTTCATCAGAGGCATAACGTATTGACCGATGATTGCTAATTTATTATGTAAAGGGCGTGTAAAGGCTCGTTGGTCTAGGGGTATGATACTCGCTTAGGGTGCGAGTGGTCCCGGGTTTGAATCCCGGACGGGCCCACGCAATGTAATAGCGGCGGTTATAAGTTTACTCAAAATTTCTAAAATTATTGTTATTTCTGTCGCAAAACTCCGACACTGGACGAGAGAAAGTTTGATTCATTCATTGCTTATATTTACTTTCATCAGAGGCATAACGTATTGACCGATGATTGCTAATTTATTATGTAAAGGGCGTGTAAAGGCTCGTTGGTCTAGGGGTATGATACTCGCTTAGGGTGCGAGTGGTCCCTGGTTTGAATCCCGGACGAGCCCACGCAATGTAATAGCGGCGTTTATTAGTTTACTTAAAATTTCAAAATTTATTGTTATTTCTGTCGCAAAACTCCGACACTGGACGAGAGAAAGTTTGATTCATTCATTGCTTATATTTACTTTCATCTGAGGCATAACGTATTGACCGATGATTGCTAATTTATTATGTAAAAGGTGTGTAAAGGCTTGTTGGTCTAGGGGTATGATACTCGCTTAGGGTGCGAGTGGTCCCGGGCTCGAATCCCGGACGAGCCCACGCTATGTAATATCGGCGGTTATTAGTTTACTTAAAATTTCTAAATTTATTGTTATTTCTGTCGCAAAACTCGGACACTGGACGAGAGAAAGTTTGATTCATTCATTGCTTATATTTACTTTCATCAGAGGCATAACGTATTGACCTATGATTGCTAATTTATTATGTAAAGGGCGTGTAAAGGCTCGTTGGTCTAGGGGTATGATACTCGCTTAGGGTGCGAGTGGTCCCGGGTTTGAATCCCGGACGAGCCCACGCAATGTAATAGCGGCGGTTATAAGTTTACTTAAAATTTCTAAATTTATTGTTATTTCTGTCGCAAAACTCCGACACTGGACGAGAGAAAGTTTGATTCATTCATTGCTTATATTTACTTTCATCAGAGGCGTAACGTATTGACCTATGATTGCTAATTTATTATATAAAAGGCGTGTAAAGGCTCGTTGGTCTAGGGGTATGATACTCGCTTAGGGTGCGAGTGGTCCCGGGTTTGAATCCCGGACGAGCCCACGCAATGTAATAGCGGCGGTTATTAGTTTACTTAAAATTTCAAAATTTATTGTTATTTCTGTCGCAAAACTCCGACACTGGACGAGAGAAAGTTTGATTCATTCATTGCTTATATTTACTTTCATCAGAGGCATAACGTATTGACCGATGATTGCTAATTTATTATGTAAAGGGCGTGTAAAGGCTCGTTGGTCTAGGGGTATGATACTCGCTTAGGGTGCGAGTGGTCCCGGGTTTGAATCCCGGACGGGCCCACGCAATGTAATAGCGGCGGTTATAAGTTTACTCAAAATTTCTAAAATTATTGTTTTTTCTGTCGCAAAACTCCGACACTGGACGAGAGAAAGTTTGATTCATTCATTGCTTATATTTACTTTCATCAGAGGCATAACGTATTGACCGATGATTGCTAATTTATTATGTAAAGGGCGTGTAAAGGCTCGTTGGTCTAGGGGTATGATACTCGCTTAGGGTGCGAGTGGTCCCGGGTTTGAATCCCGGACGAGCCCACGCAATGTAATAGCGGCGTTTATTAGTTTACTTAAAATTTCAAAATTTATTGTTATTTCTGTCGCAAAACTCCGACACTGGACTAGAGAAAGTTTGATTCATTCATTGCTTATATTTACTTTCATCAGAGGCATAACGTATTGACCGATGATTGCTAATTTATTATGTAAAGGGCGTGTAAAGGCTCGTTGGTCTAGGGGTATGATACTCGCTTAGGGTGCGAGTGGTCCCGGGTTTGAATCCCGGACGGGCCCACGCAATGTAATAGCGGCGGTTATAAGTTTACTCAAAATTTCTAAAATTATTGTTTTTTCTGTCGCAAAACTCCGACACTGGACGAGAGAAAGTTTGATTCATTCATTGCTTATATTTACTTTCATCAGAGGCATAACGTATTGACCGATGATTGCTAATTTATTATGTAAAGGGCGTGTAAAGGCTCGTTGGTCTAGGGGTATGATACTCGCTTAGGGTGCGAGTGGTCCCGGGTTTGAATCCCGGACGGGCCCACGCAATGTAATAGCGGCGGTTATAAGTTTACTCAAAATTTCTAAAATTATTGTTATTTCTGTCGCAAAACTCCGACACTGGACGAGAGAAAGTTTGATTCATTCATTGCTTATATTTACTTTCATCAGAGGCATAACGTATTGACCTATGATTGCTAATTTATTATGTAAAGGGCGTGTAAAGGCTCGTTGGTCTAGGGGTATGATACTCGCTTAGGGTTCGAGTGGTCCCGGGTTTGAATCCCGGACGGGCCCACGCAATGTAATAGCGGCGGTTATATGTTTACTCAAAATTTCTAAAATTATTGTTATTTCTGTCGCAAAACTCCGACACTGGACGAGAGAAAGTTTGATTCATTCATTGCTTATATTTACTTTCATCTGAGGCATAACGTATTGACCGATGATTGCTAATTTATTATGTAAAAGGTGTGTAAAGGCTTGTTGGTCTAGGGGTATGATACTCGCTTAGGGTGCGAGTGGTCCCGGGTTCGAATCCCGGACGAGCCCACGCTATGTAATATCGGCGGTTATTAGTTTACTTAAAATTTCTAAATTTATTGTTATTTCTGTCGCAAAACTCCGACACTGGACGAGAGAATGTTTGATTCATTCATTGCTTATATTTACTTTCATCAGAGGCATAACGTATTGAACGATGATTGCTAATTAATTATGTAAAGGGCGTGTAAAGGCTCGTTGGTCTAGGAGTATGATACTCGCTTAGGGTGCGAGTGGTCCCGGGTTTGAATCCCGGACGGGCCCACGCAATGTAATAGCGGCGGTTATAAGTTTACTCAAAATTTCTAAATTTATTGTTATTTCTGTCGCAAAACTCGGACACTGGACGAGAGAAAGTTTGATTGATTCATTGCTTATATTTACTTTCATCAGAGGCATAACGTATTGACCGATGATTGCTAATTTATTATGTAAAGGGCGTGTAAAGGCTCGTTGGTCTAGGGGTATGATACTCGCTTAGGGTGCGAGTGGTCCCGGGTTTGAATCCCGGACGAACCCTCGCAATGTAATAGCGGCGGTTATTAGTTTACTTAAAATTTCTAAATTTATTGTTATTTCTGTCGCAAAACTCCGACATTGGACGAGAGAAAGTTTGATTCATTCATTGCTTATATTTACTTTCATCAGAGGCGTAACGTATTGACCTATGATTGCTAATTTATTACGTAAAGGGCGTGTAATGCTCCTTGGTCTAGGGGTATGATACTCGCTTAGGGTGCGAGTGGTCCCGGGTTCGAATCCAGGACGAGCCCACGCAATGTAATAGCGGGGTTTTTTAGTTTACTTAAAATTTCTACATTTATTTTTTATTTATGACGCAAAACTCCGACACTGGACGAGAGAAAGTTTGATTCATTCATTGCTTATATTTACTTTCATCAGAGGCATAACGTATTGACCTATGATTGCTAATTTATTATGCAAACGACGTGTAAAGGCTCGTTGGTCTAGGGGTATGATACTCGCTTAGGGTGCGAGTGGTCCCGGGTTCGAATCCCGGACGAGCCCACACAATGTAATAGCGGCGGTTATTAGTTTACTTAAAATTTCTACATTTATTTTTTATTTCTGACCCAAAACTCCGACACTGGACGAGAGAAAGTTTGATTCATTCATTGCTTATATTTACTTTCATCAGAGGCGTAACGTATTGACCTATGATTGCTAATTTATTACGTAAAGGGTGTGTAAAGGGTGTGTAAAGGCTCGTTGGTCTAGGGGTATGATACTCGCTTAGGGTGCGAGTGGTCCCGGGTTCGAATCCCGGACGAGCCCACACAATGTAATAGCGGCGGTTATTAGTTTACTTAAAATTTCTACATTTATTTTTTATTTCTGACGCAAAACTCCGACAGTGGACGAGAGAAAGTTTGATTCATTCATTGCTTGTATTTACTTTCATCAGAGGCGTAACGTATTGACCTATGATTGCTAATTTATTATGCAAAGGGAGTGTAAAGGCTCGTTGGTCTAGGGGTATGATACTCGCTTAGGGTGCGAGTGGTCCCGGGTTCGAATCCCGGACGAGCCCACACAATGTAATAGCGGCGGTTATTAGTTTACTTAAAATTTCTACATTTATTTTTTATTTCTGACGCAAAACTCCGACACTGGACGAGAGAAAGTTTGATTCATTCATTGCTTATATTTACTTTCATCAGAGGCGTAACGTATTGACCTATGATTGCTAATTTATTATGCAATGGGCGTGTAAAAGCTCGTTGGTCTAGGGGTATGATACTCGCTTAGGGTGCGAGTGGTCCCGGGTTCGAATCCCGGACGTGCCCACGCAATGTAATAGCGGGGGTTATTAGTTTACTTAAAATTTCTACATTTATTTTTTATTTCTGACGCAAAACTCCGACACTGGACGAGAGAAAGTTTGATTCATTCATTGCTTATATTTACTTTCATCAGAGGCATAACGTATTGACCTATGATTGCTAATTTATTATGCAAACGGCGTGTGAAGGCTCGTTGGTCTAGGGGTATGATACTCGCTTAGGGTGCGAGTGGTCCCGGGTTCGAATCCCGGACGTGCCCACACAATGTAATAGCGGCGGTTATTAGTTTACTTAAAATTTCTACATTTATTTTTTATTTCTGACGCAAAACTCCGACACTGGACGAGAGAAAGTTTGATTCATTCATTGCTTATATTTACTTTCATCAGAGGCGTAACGTATTGACCTATGATTGCTAATTTATTATGCAAACGGCGTGTAAAGGCTCGTTGGTCTAGGGGTATGATACTCGCTTAGGGTGCGAGTGGTCCCGGGTTCGAATCCCGGACGTGCCCACACAATGTAATAGCGGCGGTTGTTAGTTTACTTAAAATTTCTACATTTATTTTTTATTTCTGACGCAAAACTCCGACACTGGACGAGAGAAAGTTTGATTCATTCATTGCTTATATTTACTTTCATCAGAGGCGTAACGTATTGACCTATGATTGCTAATTTATTATGCAAACGGCGTGTAAAGGCTTGTTGGTCTAGGGGTATGATACTCGCTTAGGGTGCGAGTGGTCCCGGGTTCGAATCCCGGACGTGCCCACACAATGTAATAGCGGCGGTTATTAGTTTACTTAAAATTTCTACATTTATTTTTTATTTCTGACGCAAAACTCCGACACTGGACGAGAGAAAGTTTGATTCATTCATTGCTTATATTTACTTTCATCAGAGGCGTAACGTATTGACCTATGATTGCTAATTTATTATGCAAAGGGAGTGTAAAGGCTCGTTGGTCTAGGGGTATGATACTCGCTTAGGGTGCGAGTGGTCCCGGGTTCGAATCCCGGACGAGCCCACACAATGTAATAGCGGCGGTTATTAGTTTACTTAAAATTTCTACATTTATTTTTTATTTCTGACGCAAAACTCCGACACTGGACGAGAGAAAGTTTGATTCATTCATTGCTTATATTTACTTTCATCAGAGGCGTAACGTATTGACCTATGATTGCTAATTTATTATGCAATGGGCGTGTAAAAGCTCGTTGGTCTAGGGGTATGATACTCGCTTAGGGTGCGAGTGGTCCCGGGTTCGAATCCCGGACGTGCCCACGCAATGTAATAGCGGGGGTTATTAGTTTACTTAAAATTTCTACATTTATTTTTTATTTCTGACGCAAAACTCCGACACTGGACGAGAGAAAGTTTGATTCATTCATTGCTTATATTTACTTTCATCAGAGGCATAACGTATTGACCTATGATTGCTAATTTATTATGCAAACGGCGTGTGAAGGCTCGTTGGTCTAGGGGTATGATACTCGCTTAGGGTGCGAGTGGTCCCGGGTTCGAATCCCGGACGTGCCCACACAATGTAATAGCGGCGGTTATTAGTTTACTTAAAATTTCTACATTTATTTTTTATTTCTGACGCAAAACTCCGACACTGGACGAGAGAAAGTTTGATTCATTCATTGCTTATATTTACTTTCATCAGAGGCGTAACGTATTGACCTATGATTGCTAATTTATTATGCAAACGGCGTGTAAAGGCTCGTTGGTCTAGGGGTATGATACTCGCTTAGGGTGCGAGTGGTCCCGGGTTCGAATCCCGGACGTGCCCACACAATGTAATAGCGGCGGTTGTTAGTTTACTTAAAATTTCTACATTTATTTTTTATTTCTGACGCAAAACTCCGACACTGGACGAGAGAAAGTTTGATTCATTCATTGCTTATATTTACTTTCATCAGAGGCGTAACGTATTGACCTATGATTGCTAATTTATTATGCAAACGGCGTGTAAAGGCTTGTTGGTCTAGGGGTATGATACTCGCTTAGGGTGCGAGTGGTCCCGGGTTCGAATCCCGGACGTGCCCACACAATGTAATAGCGGCGGTTATTAGTTTACTTAAAATTTCTACATTTATTTTTTATTTCTGACGCAAAACTCCGACACTGGACGAGAGAAAGTTTGATTCATTCATTGCTTATATTTACTTTCATCAGAGGCGTAACGTATTGACCTATGATTGCTAATTTATTATGCAAACGGCGTGTAAAGGCTCGTTGGTCTAGGGGTATGATACTCGCTTAGGGTGCGAGTGGTCCCGGGTTCGAATCCCGGACGTGCCCACACAATGTAATAGCGGCGGTTGTTAGTTTACTTAAAATTTCTACATTTATTTTTTATTTCTGACGCAAAACTCCGACACTGGACGAGAGAAAGTTTGATTCATTCATTGCTTATATTTACTTTCATCAGAGGCGTAACGTATTGACCGATGATTGCTAATTTATTATGCAAACGGCGTGAAAAGGCTCGTTGGTCTAGGGGTATGATACTCGCTTAGGGTGCGAGTGGTCCCGGGTTCGAATCCCGGACGAGCCCACACAATGTAATAGCGGCGGTTATTAGTTTACTTAAAATTTCTACATTTATTTTTTATTTCTGACGCAAAACTCCGACACTGGACGAGAGAAAGTTTGATTCATTCATTGCTTATATTTACTTTCATCAGAGGCGTAACGTATTGACCTATGATTGCTAATTTATTATGCAAACGGCGTGTAAAGGCTCGTTGGTCTAGGGGTATGATACTCGCTTAGGGTGCGAGTGGTCCCGGGTTCGAATCCCGGACGTGCCCACACAATGTAATAGCGGCGGTTGTTAGTTTACTTAAAATTTCTACATTTATTTTTTATTTCTGACGCAAAACTCCGACACTGGACGAGAGAAAGTTTGATTCATTCATTGCTTATATTTACTTTCATCAGAGGCGTAACGTATTGACCGATGATTGCTAATTTATTATGCAAACGGCGTGTAAAGGCTCGTTGGTCTAGGGGTATGATACTCGCTTAGGGTGCGAGTGGTCCCGGGTTCGAATCCCGGACGTGCCCACACAATGTAATAGCGGCGGTTATTAGTTTACTTAAAATTTCTACATTTATTTTTTATTTCTGACGCAAAACTCCGACACTGGACGAGAGAAAGTTTGATTCATTCATTGCTTATATTTACTTTCATCAGAGGCGTAACGTATTGACCTATGATTGCTAATTTATTATGAAAACGGCGTGTAAAGGCTCGTTGGTCTAGGGGTATGATACTCGCTTAGGGTGCGAGTGGTCCCGGGTTCGAATCCCGGACGTGCCCACACAATGTAATAGCGGCGGTTGTTAGTTTACTTAAAATTTCTACATTTATTTTTTATTTCTGACGCAAAACTCCGACACTGGACGAGAGAAAGTTTGATTCATTCATTGCTTATATTTACTTTCATCAGAGGCGTAACGTATTGACCGATGATTGCTAATTTATTATGCAAACGGCGTGAAAAGGCTCGTTGGTCTAGGGGTATGATACTCGCTTAGGGTGCGAGTGGTCCCGGGTTCGAATCCCGGACGAGCCCACACAATGTAATAGCGGCGGTTATTAGTTTACTTAAAATTTCTACATTTATTTTTTATTTCTGACGCAAAACTCCGACACTGGACGAGAGAAAGTTTGATTCATTCATTGCTTATATTTACTTTCATCAGAGGCATAACGTATTGACCTATGATTGCTAATTTATTATGCAAACGGCGTGTAAAGGCTCGTTGGTCTAGGGGTATGATACTCGCTTAGGGTGCGAGTGGTCCCGGGTTCGAATCCCGGACGAGCCCACACAATGTAATAGCGGCGGTTATTAGTTTACTTAAAATTTCTACATTTATTTTTTATTTCTGACGCAAAACTCCGACACTGGACGAGAGAAAGTTTGATTCATTCATTGCTTATATTTACTTTCATCAGAGGCGTAACGTATTGACCTATGATTGCTAATTTATTATGCAAAGGGAGTGTAAAGGCTCGTTGGTCTAGGGGTATGATACTCGCTTAGGGTGCCAGTGGTCCCGGGTTCGAATCCCGGACGAGCCCACACAATGTAATAGCGGCGGTTATTAGTTTACTTAAAATTTCTACATTTATTTTTTATTTCTGACGCAAAACTCCGACACTGGACGAGAGAAAGTTTGATTCATTCATTGCTTATATTTACTTTCATCAGAGGCGTAACGTATTGACCTATGATTGCTAATTTATTACGTAAAGGGTGTGTAAAGGCTCGTTGGTCTAGGGGTATGATACTCGCTTAGGGTGCGAGTGGTCCCGGGTTCGAATCCCGGACGAGCCCACACAATGTAATAGCGGCGGTTATTAGTTTACTTAAAATTACTACAGTTATTTTTTATTTCTGACGCAAAACTCCGACACTGGACGAGAGAAAGTTTGATTCATTCATTGCTTATATTTACGTTCATCAGAGGCGTAACGTATTGACCTATGATTGCTAATTTATTATGCAAACGGCGTGTAAAAGCTCGTTGGTCTAGGGGTATGATACTCGCTTAGGGTGCGAGTGGTCCCGGGTTCGAATCCCGGACGAGCCCACACAATGTAATAGCGGCGGTTATTAGTTTACTTAAAATTTCTACATTTATTTTTTATTTCTGACGCAAAACTCCGACACTGGACGAGAGAAAGTTTGATTCATTCATTGCTTATATTTACGTTCATCAGAGGCGTAACGTATTGACCTATGATTGCTAATTTATTATGCAAAGGGCGTGTAAAAGCTCGTTGGTCTAGGGGTATGATACTCGCTTAGGGTGCGAGTGGTCCCGGGTTCGAATCCCGGACGAGCCCACACAATGTAATAGCGGCGGTTATTAGTTTACTTAAAATTTCTACATTTATTTTTTATTTCTGACGCAAAACTCCGACACTGGACGAGAGAAAGTTTGATTCATTCATTGCTTATATTTACGTTCATCAGAGGCATAACGTATTGACCTATGATTGCTAATTTATTACGTAAAGGGTGTGTAAAGGCTCGTTGGTCTAGGGGTATGATACTCGCTTAGGGTGCGAGTGGTCCCGGGTTCGAATCCCGGACGAGCCCACACAATGTAATAGCGGCGGTTATTAGTTTACTTAAAATTTCTACATTTATTTTTTATTTCTGACGCAAAACTCCGACACTGGACGAGAGAAAGTTTGATTCATTTATTGCTTATATTTACTTTCATCAGAGGCATAACGTATTGACCTATGATTGCTAATTTATTACGTAAAGGGTGTGTAAAGGCTCGTTGGTCTAGGGGTATGATACTCGCTTAGGGTGCGAGTGGTCCCGGGTTCGAATCCCGGACGAGCCCACACAATGTAATAGCGGCGGTTATTAGTTTACTTAAAATTTCTACATTTATTTTTTATTTCTGACGCAAAACTCCGACACTGGACGAGAGAAAGTTTGATTCATTCATTGCTTATATTTACTTTCATCAGAGGCGTAACGTATTGACCTATGATTGCTAATTTATTATGCAAAGGGAGTGTAAAGGCTCGTTGGTCTAGGGGTATGATACTCGCTTAGGGTGCCAGTGGTCCCGGGTTCGAATCCCGGACGAGCCCACACAATGTAATAGCGGCGGTTATTAGTTTACTTAAAATTACTACAGTTATTTTTTATTTCTGACGCAAAACTGCGACACTGGACGAGAGAAAGTTTGATTCATTCATTGCTTATATTTACGTTCATCAGAGGCGTAACGTATTGACCTATGATTGCTAATTTATTATGCAAAGGGAGTGTATAGGCTCGTTGGTCTAGGTGTATGATACTCACTTAGGGTGCGAGTGGTCCCGGGTTCGAATCCCGGACGAGCACACGCAATGTAATAGCGGCGGTTATTAGTTTACTTAAAATTTTTACATTTATTTTTTATTTCTGACGCAAAACTCCGACACTGGACGAGAGAAAGTTTGATTCATTCATTGCTTATATTTACTTTCATCAGAGGCGTAACGTATTGACCTATGATTGCTAATTTATTACGTAAAGGGCGTGTAAAGGCTCGTTGGTCTAGGGGTATGATACTCGCTTAGGGTGCGAGTGGTCCCGCGTTCGAATCCCGGACGTGCCCACACAATGTAATAGCGGCGGTTGTTAGTTTACTTAAAATTTCTACATTTATTTTTTATTTATGACGCAAAACTCCGACACTGGACGAGGGAAAGTTTGATTCATTTATTGCTTATATTTACTTTCATCAGAGGCATAACGTATTGACCGATGATTGCTAATTTATTATGCAAACGGCGTGTAAAGGCTCGTTGGTCTAGGGGTATGATACTCGCTTAGGGTGCGAGTGGTCCCGGGTTCGAATCCCGGACGACCCCACGCAATGTCATAGCGGCGGTTATTAGTTTACTTAAAATTTCTACATTTGTTTTTTATTTCTGACGCAAAACTCCGACACTGGACGAGAGAAAGTTTGATTCATTCATTGCTTATATTTACTTTCATCAGAGGCGTAACGTATTGACCTATGATTGCTAATTTATTATGCAAACGGCGTGTAAAGGCTCGTTGGTCTAGGGGTATGATACTCGCTTAGGGTGCGAGTGGTCCCGGGTTCGAATCCCGGACGTGCCCACACAATGTAATAGCGGCGGTTATTAGTTTACTTAAAATTTCTACATTTATTTTTTATTTCTGACGCAAAACTCCGACACTGGACGAGAGAAAGTTTGATTCATTCATTGCTTATATTTACTTTCATCAGAGGCATAAAGTATTGACCTATGATTGCTAATTTATTATGCAAAGGGTGTGTAAAGGCTCGTTGGTCTAGGGGTATGATACTCGCTTAGGGTGCGAGTGGTCCCGGGTTCGAATCCCGGACGTGCCCACGCAATGTAATAGCGGGGGTTATTAGTTTACTTAAAATTTCTACATTTATTTTTTATTTCTGACGCAAAACTCCGACACTGGACGAGAGAAAGTTTGATTCATTCATTGCTTATATTTACTTTCATCAGAGGCGTAACGTATTGACCGATGATTGCTAATTTATTATGCAAACGGCGTGAAAAGGCTCGTTGGTCTAGGGGTATGATACTCGCTTAGGGTGCGAGTGGTCCCGGGTTCGAATCCCGGACGTGCCCACACAATGTAATAGCGGCGGTTATTAGTTTACTTAAAATTTCTACATTTATTTTTTATTTCTGACGCAAAACTCCGACACTGGACGAGAGAAAGTTTGATTCATTCATTGCTTATATTTACTTTCATCAGAGGCATAACGTATTGACCTATGATTGCTAATTTATTATGCAAACGGCGTGTAAAGGCTCGTTGGTCTAGGGGTATGATACTCGCTTAGGGTGCGAGTGGTCCCGGGTTCGAATCCCGGACGTGCCCACACAATGTAATAGCGGCGGTTATTAGTTTACTTAAAATTTCTACATTTATTTTTTATTTCTGACGCAAAACTCCGACACTGGACGAGAGAAAGTTTGATTCATTCATTGCTTATATTTACTTTCATCAGAGGCGTAACGTATTGACCTATGATTGCTAATTTATTATGCAAACGGCGTGTAAAGGCTCGTTGGTCTAGGGGTATGATACTCGCTTAGGGTGCGAGTGGTCCCGGGTTCGAATCCCGGACGTGCCCACACAATGTAATAGCGGCGGTTGTTAGTTTACTTAAAATTTCTACATTTATTTTTTATTTCTGACGCAAAACTCCGACACTGGACGAGAGAAAGTTTGATTCATTCATTGCTTATATTTACTTTCATCAGAGGCGTAACGTATTGACCTATGATTGCTAATTTATTATGCAAACGGCGTGTAAAGGCTTGTTGGTCTAGGGGTATGATACTCGCTTAGGGTGCGAGTGGTCCCGGGTTCGAATCCCGGACGTGCCCACACAATGTAATAGCGGCGGTTATTAGTTTACTTAAAATTTCTACATTTATTTTTTATTTCTGACGCAAAACTCCGACACTGGACGAGAGAAAGTTTGATTCATTCATTGCTTATATTTACTTTCATCAGAGGCATAACGTATTGACCTATGATTGCTAATTTATTATGCAAACGGCGTGTAAAGGCTCGTTGGTCTAGGGGTATGATACTCGCTTAGGGTGCGAGTGGTCCCGGGTTCGAATCCCGGACGTGCCCACACAATGTAATAGCGGCGGTTATTAGTTTACTTAAAATTTCTACATTTATTTTTTATTTCTGACGCAAAACTCCGACACTGGACGAGAGAAAGTTTGATTCATTCATTGCTTATATTTACTTTCATCAGAGGCGTAACGTATTGACCGATGATTGCTAATTTATTATGCAAACGGCGTGAAAAGGCTCGTTGGTCTAGGGGTATGATACTCGCTTAGGGTGCGAGTGGTCCCGGGTTCGAATCCCGGACGTGCCCACGCAATGTAATAGCGGGGGTTATTAGTTTACTTAAAATTTCTACATTTATTTTTTATTTCTGACGCAAAACTCCGACACTGGACGAGAGAAAGTTTGATTCATTCATTGCTTATATTTACTTTCATCAGAGGCATAACGTATTGACCTATGATTGCTAATTTATTATGCAAACGGCGTGTAAAGGCTCGTTGGTCTAGGGGTATGATACTCGCTTAGGGTGCGAGTGGTCCCGGGTTCGAATCCCGGACGTGCCCACACAATGTAATAGCGGCGGTTATTAGTTTACTTAAAATTTCTACATTTATTTTTTATTTCTGACGCAAAACTCCGACACTGGACGAGAGAAAGTTTGATTCATTCATTGCTTATATTTACTTTCATCAGAGGCATAACGTATTGACCTATGATTGCTAATTTATTATGCAAACGGCGTGAAAAGGCTCGTTGGTCTAGGGGTATGATACTCGCTTAGGGTGCGAGTGGTCCCGGGTTCGAATCCCGGACGAGCCCACACAATGTAATAGCGGCGGTTATTAGTTTACTTAAAATTTCTACATTTATTTTTTATTTCTGACGCAAAACTCCGACACTGGACGAGAGAAAGTTTGATTCATTCATTGCTTATATTTACGTTCATCAGAGGCGTAACGTATTGACCTATGATTGCTAATTTATTATGCAAAGGGCGTGTAAAAGCTCGTTGCTCTAGGGGTATGATACTCGCTTAGGGTGCGAGTGGTCCCGGGTTCGAATCCCGGACGTGCCCACGCAATGTAATAGCGGCGGTTATTAGTTTACTTAAAATTTCTACATTTATTTTTTATTTCTGACGCAAAACTCCGACACTGGACGAGAGAAAGTTTGATTCATTCATTGCTTATATTTACTTTCATCAGAGGCGTAACGTATTGACCTATGATTGCTAATTTATTATGCAAACGGCGTGTAAAGGCTCGTTGGTCTAGGGGTATGATACTCGCTTAGGGTGCGAGTGGTCCCGGTTTCGAATCCCGGACGTGCCCACACAATGTAATAGCGGCGGTTATTAGTTTACTTAAAATTTCTACATTTATTTTTTATTTCTGACGCAAAACTCCGACACTGGACGAGAGAAAGTTTGATTCATTCATTGCTTATATTTACTTTCATCAGAGGCGTAACGTATTGACCTATGATTGCTAATTTATTACGCAAACGGCGTGTAAAGGCTCGTTGGTCTAGGGGTATGATACTCGCTTAGGGTGCGAGTGGTCCCGGGTTCGAATCCCGGACGAGCCCACGCAAAGTAATAGCGGCGGTTATTAGTTTACTTAAAGTTTCTAAATTTATTTTTTATTTCTGACGCAAAACTCCGACACTGGACGAGAGAAAGTTTGATTCATTCATTGCTTATATTTACTTTCATCAGAGGCGTAACGTATTGACCTATGATTGCTAATTTATTACGTAAAGCGTGTGTAAAGGCTCGTTGGTCTAGGGGTATGATACTCGCTTAGGGTGCGAGTGGTCCCGGGTTCGAATCCCGGACGAGCCCACGCAATGTATTAGCGGCGGTTATTAGTTTACTTAAAATTTCTACATTTATTTTTTATTTCTGACGCAAAACTCCGACACTGGACGAGAGAATGTTTGATTCATTCATTGCTTATATTTACTTTCATCAGAGGCATAACGTATTGACCTATGATTGCTAATTTATTATGCAAAGGGCGTGTAAAGGCTCGTTGGTCTAGGGGTATGATACTCGCTTAGGGTGCGAGTGGTCCTGGGTTCGAATCTCGGACGAGCCCACGCAATGTAATAGCGGCGGTTATTAGTTTACTTAAAGTTTCTACATTTATTTTTTATTTCTGACGCAAAACTCCGACACTGGACGAGAGAAAGTTTGATTCCTTCATTGCTTATATTTACTTTCATCAGAGGGGTAACGTATTGACCTATGATTGCTAATTTATTACGTAAAGGGTGTGTAAAGTCTCGTTGGTCTAGGGGTATGATACTCGCTTAGGATGCGAGTGGTCCCGGGTTCGAATCCCGGGCGAGCCCAGGCAATGTAATAGCGGCGGTTATTAGTTTACTTAAAATTTCTACATTTATTTTTTATTTCTGACGCAAAACTCCGACACTGGACGAGAGAAAGTTTGATTCATTCATTGCTTATATTTACTTTCATCAGAGGCGTAACGTATTGACCGATGATTGCTAATTTATTATGCAAAGGGTGTGTAAAGGCTCGTTGGTCTAGGGGTATGATACTCGCTTAGGGTGCGAGTGGTCCCGGGTTCGAATCCCGGACGAGCCCACGCAATGTAATAGCGCCGGTTATTAGTTTACTTAAAATTTCTACATTTATTTTTTATTTCTGACGCAAAACTCCGACACTGGACGAGAGAAAGTTTGATTCATTTATTGCTTATATTTACTTTCATCAGAGGCATAACGTATTGACCTATGATTGCTAATTTATTACGTAAAGGGTGTGTAAAGGCTCGTTGGTCTAGGGGTATGATACTCGCTTAGGGTGCGAGTGGTCCCGGGTTCGAATCCCGGACGAGCCCACACAATGTAATAGCGGCGGTTATTAGTTTACTTAAAATTACTACAGTTATTTTTTATTTCTGACGCAAAACTGCGACACTGGACGAGAGAAAGTTTGATTCATTCATTGCTTATATTTACGTTCATCAGAGGCGTAACGTATTGACCTATGATTGCTAATTTATTATGCAAAGGGAGTGTATAGGCTCGTTGGTCTAGGTGTATGATACTCACTTAGGGTGCGAGTGGTCCCGGGTTCGAATCCCGGACGAGCCCACGCAATTTAATAGCGGCGGTTATTAGTTTACTTAAAATTTTTACATTTATTTTTTATTTCTGACGCAAAACTCCGACACTGGACGAGAGAAAGTTTGATTCATTCATTGCTTATATTTACTTTCATCAGAGGCGTAACGTATTGACCTATGATTGCTAATTTATTACGTAAAGGGCGTGTAAAGGCTCGTTGGTCTAGGGGTATGATACTCGCTTAGGGTGCGAGTGGTCCCGCGTTCGAATCCCGGACGAGCCCACGCAATGTAATAGCGGGGGTTTTTAGTTTACTTAAAATTTCTACATTTATTTTTTATTTATGACGCAAAACTCCGACACTGGACGAGGGAAAGTTTGATTCATTTATTGCTTATATTTACTTTCATCAGAGGCATAACGTATTGACCGATGATTTCTAATTTATTATGCAAACGGCGTGTAAAGGCTCGTTGGTCTAGGGGTATGATACTCGCTTAGGGTGCGAGTGGTCCCGAGTTCGAATCCCGGACGACCCCACGCAATGTCATAGCGGCGGTTATTAGTTTACTTAAAATTTCTACATTTGTTTTTTATTTCTGACGCAAAACTCCGACACTGGACGAGAGAAAGTTTGATTCATTCATTGCTTATATTTACTTTCATCAGAGGCGTAACGTATTGACCTATGATTGCTAATTTATTACGTAAAGGGTGTGTAAAGGTTCGTTGGTCTAGGGGTATGATACTCGCTTAGGGTGCGAGTGGTCCCGGGTTCGAATCCCGGACGAGCCCACGCAATGTAATAGCGGCGGTTATTAGTTTACTTAAAGTTTCTACATTTATTTTTTATTTCTGACGCAAAACTCCGACACTGGACGAGAGAAAGTTTGATTCATTATTGCTTATATTTACTTTCATCAGAGGCATAAAGTATTGACCTATGATTGCTAATTTATTATGCAAAGGGAGTGTAAAGGCTCGTTGGTCTAGGGGTATGATACTCGCTTAGGGTGCGAGTGGTCCCGGGTTCGAATCCCGGACGAGCCCACGCAATGTAATAGCGCCGGTTATTAGTTTACTTCAAATTTCTACATTTATTTTTCATTTCTGACGCAAAACTCCGACACTGGACGAGAGAAAGTTTGATTCATTCATTGCTTATATTTACTTTCATCAGAGGCGTAACGTATTGACCTATGATTGCTAATTTATTACGCAAAGGGGGTGTAAAGGCTCGTTGGTCTAGGGGTATGTTACTCGCTTAGGGTGCGAGTGGTCCCGGGTTCGAATCCCGGACGAGCCCACGCAATGTATTAGCGGCGGTTATTAGTTTACTTAAAGTTTCTAAATTTATTTTTCATTTCTGACGCAAAACTCCGACACTGGACGAGAGAAAGTTTGATTCATTCATTGCTTATATTTACTTTCATCAGAGGCGTAACGTATTGACCTATGATTGCTAATTTATTATGCAAAGGGAGTGTAAAGGCTCGTTGGTCTAGGGGTATGATACTCGCTTAGGGTGCGAGTGGTCCCGGGTTCGAATCCCGGACGAGCC
Source organism: Acanthosepion lycidas (assembly GCA_963932145.1). Lineage (NCBI taxonomy): Eukaryota > Metazoa > Mollusca > Cephalopoda > Sepiida > Sepiidae > Acanthosepion > Acanthosepion lycidas. The sequence continues at coordinate 94,092,356 of OZ010600.1, forward strand.
CACACAATGTAATAGCGGCGGTTATTAGTTTACTTAAAATTTCTACATTTATTTTTTATTTCTGACGCAAAACTCCGACACTGGACGAGAGAAAGTTTGATTCATTTATTGCTTATATTTACTTTCATCAGAGGCGTAACGTATTGACCTATGATTGCTAATTTATTATGCAAAGGGAGTGTTAAGGCTCGTTGGTCTAGGGGTATGATACTCGCTTAGGGTGCGAGTGGTCCTGGGTTCGAATCTCGGACGAGCCCACGCAATGTATTAGCGGCGGTTATTAGTTTACTTAAAATTACTACATTTATTTTTTATTTCTGACGCAAAACTCCGACACTGGACGAGAGAAAGTTTGATTCATTCATTGCTTATATTTACTTTCATCAGAGGCGTAACGTATTGACCTATGATTGCTAATTTATTACGTAAGGCGTGTGTAAAGGCTCGTTGGTCTAGGGGTATGATACTCGCTTAGGGTGCGAGTGGTCCCGGGTTCGAATCCCGGACGAGCCCACGCAATGTATTAGCGGCGGTTATTAGTTTACTTAAAATTTCTACATTTATTTTTTATTTCTGACGCAAAACTCCGACACTGGACGAGAGAATGTTTGATTCATTCATTGCTTATATTTACTTTCATCAGAGGCATAACGTATTGACCTATGATTGCTAATTTATTATGCAAAGGGCGTGTAAAGGCTCGTTGGTCTAGGGGTATGATACTCGCTTAGGGTGCGAGTGGTCCTGGGTTCGAATCTCGGACGAGCCCACGCAATGTAATAGCGGCGGTTATTAGTTTACTTAAAATTTCTACATTTATTTTTTATTTCTGACGCAAAACTCCGACACTGGACGAGAGAAAGTTTGATTCATTCATTGCTTATATTTACTTTCATCAGAGGCGTAACGTATTGACCTATGATTGCTAATTTATTACGTAAGGCGTGTGTAAAGGCTCGTTGGTCTAGGGGTATGATACTCGCTTAGGATGCGAGTGGTCCCGGATTCGAATCCCGGACGAGCCCACGCAATGTATTAGCGGCGGTTATTAGTTTACTTAAAATTTCTACATTTATTTTTTATTTCTGACGCAAAACTCCGACACTGGACGAGAGAAAGTTTGATTCATTCATTGCTTATATTTACTTTCATCAGAGGCGTAACGTATTGACCTATGATTGCTAATTTATTATGCAAAGGGCGTGTAAAGGCTCGTTGGTCTAGGGGTATGATACTCGCTTAGGGTGCGAGTGGTCCTGGGTTTGAATCTCGGACGAGCCCACGCAATGTAATAGCGGCGGTTATTAGTTTACTTAAAATTTCTACATTTATTTTTTATTTCTGACGCAAAACTCCGACACTGGACGAGAGAAAGTTTGATTCATTCATTGCTTATATTTACTTTCATCAGAGGCGTAACGTATTGACCTATGATTGCTAATTTATTACGTAAGGCGTGTGTAAAGGCTCGTTGGTCTAGGGGTATGATACTCGCTTAGGGTGCGAGTGGTCCCGGGTTCGAATCCCGGACGAGCCCACGCAATGTATTAGCGGCGGTTATTAGTTTACTTAAAATTTCTACATTTATTTTTTATTTCTGACGCAAAACTCCGACACTGGACGAGAGAAAGTTTGATTCATTCATTGCTTATATTTACTTTCATCAGAGGCATAACGTATTGACCTATGATTGCTAATTTATTATGCAAAGGGCGTGTAAAGGCTCGTTGGTCTAGGGGTATGATACTCGCTTAGGGTGCGAGTGGTCCTGGGTTCGAATCTCGGACGAGCCCACGCAATGTAATAGCGGCGGTTATTAGTTTACTTAAAATTTCTACATTTATTTTTTATTTCTGACGCAAAACTCCGACACTGGACGAGAGAAAGTTTGATTCATTCATTGCTTATATTTACTTTCATCAGAGGCGTAACGTATTGACCTATGATTGCTAATTTATTACGTAAAGGGTGTGTAAAGGGTGTGTAAAGGCTCGTTGGTCTAGGGGTATGATACTCGCTTAGGGTGCGAGTGGTCCCGGGTTCGAATCCCGGACGAGCCCACACAATGTAATAGCGGCGGTTATTAGTTTACTTAAAATTTCTACATTTATTTTTTATTTCTGACGCAAAACTCCGACACTGGACGAGAGAAAGTTTGATTCATTCAGTGCTTATATTTACTTTCATCAGAGGCGTAACGTATTGACCTATGATTGCTAATTTATTATGCAAAGGGCGTGTAAAGGCTCGTTGGTCTAGGGGTATGATACTCGCTTAGGGTGCGAGTGGTCCCGGGTTCGAATCCCGGACGAGCCCACACAATGTAATAGCGGCGGTTATTAGTTTACTTAAAATTTCTACATTTATTTTTTATTTCTGACGCAAATCTCCGACACTGGACGAGAGAAAGTTTGATTCATTCATTGCTTATATTTACTTTCATCAGAGGCGTAACGTATTGACCTATGATTGCTAATTTATTATGCAAAGGGCGTGTAAAGGCTCGTTGGTCTAGGGGTATGATACTCGCTTAGGGTGCGAGTGGTCCCGGGTTCGAATCCCGGACGAGTCCACACATTGTAATAGCGGCGGTTATTAGTTTACTTAAAATCCAAAATTTATTTTTTATTTCTGACGCAAAACTCCGACACTGGACGAGAGAAAGTTTGATTCATTCATTGCTTATATTTACTTTCATCAGAGGCGTAACGTATTGACCTATGATTGCTAATTTATTACGTAAGGCGTGTGTAAAGGCTCGTTGGTCTAGGGGTATGATACTCGCTTAGGGTGCGAGTGGTCCCGGGTTCGAATCCCGGACGAGCCCATGCAATGTATTAGCGGCGGTTATTAGTTTACTTAAAATTTCTACATTTATTTTTTATTTCTGACGCAAAACTCCGACACTGGACGAGAGAAAGTTTGATTCATTCATTGCTTATATTTACTTTCATCAGAGGCATAACGTATTGACCTATGATTGCTAATTTATTATGCAAAGGGCGTGTAAAGGCTCGTTGGTCTAGGGGTATGATACTCGCTTAGGGTGCGAGTGGTCCTGTGTTCGAATCTCGGACGAGCCCACGCAATGTAATAGCGCGGTTATTAGTTTGCTTAAAATTTCTACATTTATTTTTTATTTCTGACGCAAAACTCCGACACTGGACGAGAGAAAGTTTGATTCATTCATTGCTTATATTTACTTTCATCAGAGGCGTAACGTATTGACCTATGATTGCTAATTTATTACGCAAAGGGGGTGTAAAGGCTCGTTGGTCTAGGGGTATGATACTCGCTTAGGGTGCGAGTGGTCCCGGGTTCGAATCCCGGACGAGCCCACGCAAAGTAATAGCGGCGGTTATTAGTTTACTTAAAATTTCTAAATTTATTTTTTATTTCTGACGCAAAACTCCGACACTGGACGAGAGAAAGTTTGATTCATTTATTGCTTATATTTACTTTCATCAGAGGCATAACGTATTGACCTATGATTGCTACTTTATTATGCAAACGGCGTGTAAAGGCTCGTTGGTCTAGGGGTATGATACTCGCTTAGGGTGCGAGTGGTCCCGAGTTCGAATCCCGGACGAGCCCACGCAATGTATTAGCGGCGGTTATTAGTTTACTTAAAATTTCTACATTTATTTTTTATTTCTGACCCAAAACTCCGACACTGGACGAGAGAAAGTTTGATTCATTCATTGCTTATATTTACTTTCATCAGAGGCATAACTTTTTGACCTATGATTGCTAATTTATTATGCAAAGGGCGTGTAAAGGCTCGTTGGTCTAGGGGTATGATACTCGCTTAGGGTGCGAGTGTTCCCGGGTTCGAATCCCGGACGACCCCTCGCAATGTAATAGCGGGGGTTTTTAGTTTACTTAAAATTTCTACATTTATTTTTTATTTCTGACGCAAAACTCCGACACTGGACGAGAGAAAGTTTGATTCATTCATTGCTTATATTTACTTTCATCAGAGGCATAACGTATTGACCTATGATTGCTAATTTATTATGCAAAGGGCGTGTAAAGGCTCGTTGGTCTAGGGGTATGATACTCGCTTAGGGTGCGAATGGTCCCGAGTTCGAATCCCGGACGACCCCACGCAATGTCATAGCGGCGGTTAATAGTTTACTTAAAATTTCTACATTTGTTTTTTATTTCTGACGCAAAACTCCGACACTGGACGAGAGAAAGTTTGATTCATTCATTGCTTATATTTACTTTCATCAGAGGCGTAACGTATTGACCTATGATTGCTAATTTATTACGTAAAGGGTGTGTAAAGGGTGTGTAAAGGCTCGTTGGTCTAGGGGTATGATACTCGCTTAGGGTGCGAGTGGTCCCGGGTTCGAATCCCGGACGAGCCCACACAATGTAATAGCGGCGGTTATTAGTTTACTTAAAATTTCTACATTTATTTTTTATTTCTGACGCAAAACTCCGACACTGGACGAGAGAAAGTTTGATTCATTCATTGCTTATATTTACTTTCATCAGAGGCGTAACGTATTGACCTATGATTGCTAATTTATTATGCAAAGGGCGTGTAAAGGCTCGTTGGTCTAGGGGTATGATACTCGCTTAGGGTGCGAGTGGTCCCGGGTTCGAATCCCGGACGAGCCCACACAATGTAATAGCGGCGGTTATTAGTTTACTTAAAATCCAAAATTTATTTTTTATTTCTGACGCAAAACTCCGACACTGGACGAGAGAAAGTTTGATTCATTCATTGCTTATATTTACTTTCATCAGAGGCATAACGTATTGACCGATGATTGCTAATTTATTATGTAAAAGGTGTGTAATGGCTCGTTGGTCTAGGGGTATGATACAAGCTTCGGGTGCGAGTGGTCCCGGGTTCGAGTCCCGGACGAGCCTACGCAATATAATACCGGCGGTTATTAGTTTACTTAAAATTTCTAAATTTATTGTTATTTCTGTCGCAAAACTCCGACACTGGACGAGAGAAAGTTTGATTCATTCATTGCTTATATTTACTTTCATCAGAGGCATTACGTATTGACCGATGATTGCTAATTTATTATGTAGAAGGCGTGTAAAGTCTCGTTGGTCTAGGGGTATGATACTCGCTTCGGGTGCGAGTGGTCCCGGGTTCGTATCCCGGACGAGCCCACGCAATGTTATAGCGGCGGATATTAGTTTACTTAAAATTTCTAAATTTATTGTTATTTCTGTCGCAAAACTCCGACACTGGACGAGAGGAAGTTTGATTCATTCATTGCTTATATTTACTTTCATCAGAGGCATAACGTATTGACCGATGATTGCTAATTTATTATGTAAAAGGTGTGTAAAGGCTCGTTGGTCTAGGGGTATGATACAAGCTTCGGGTGCGAGTGGTCCCGGGTTCGAATTCCGGTCGAGCCCACGCAATGTTATAGCGGCGGTTATTAGTTTACTTAAAATTTCTAAATTTATTGTTATTTCTGTCGCAAAACTCCGACACTGGACGAGAGAAAGTTTGATTCATTCATTGCTTATATTTACTTTCATCAGAGGCATAACGTATTGACCGATGATTGCTAATTTATTATGTAAAAGGTGTGTAAAGGCTCGTTGGTCTAGGGGTATGATACTCGCTTAGGGTGCGAGTGGTCCCGGGTTCGAATCCCGGACGAGCCCACGCAATGTAATAGCGGCGGTTATGAGTTTACTTAAAATTTCTAAATTTATTGTTATTTCTGTCGCAAAACTCCGACACTGGACGAGAGAAAGTTTGATTCATTCATTGCTTATATTTACTTTCATCAGAGGCGTAACGTATTGACCGATGATTGCTAATTTATTATGTAAAAGGCGTGTAAAGTCTCGTTGGTCTAGGTGTATGATACTCGCTTCGGGTGCGAGTGATCCGGGGTTCGAAACCCGGACGAGCCCACGCAATGTAATAGCGGCGGCTATTAGTTTACTTAAAATTTCTAAATTTATTGTTATTTCTGTCGCAAAACTCCGACACTGGACGAGAGAAAGTTTGATTCATTCATTGCTTATATTTACTTTCATCAGAGGCATAACGTATTGACCGATGATTGCTAATTTATTATGTAAAAGGTGTGTAAAGGCTCATTGGTCTAGGGGTATGATACTCGCTTAGGGTGCGAGTGGTCCCGGGTTCGAATCCCGGACGAGCCCACGCAATGTAATAGCGGCGGTTATGAGTTTGCTTAAAATTTCTAAATTTATTGTTATTTCTGTCGCAAAACTCCGACACTGGACGAGAGAAAGTTTGATTCATTCATTGCTTATATTTACTTTCATCAGAGGCGTAACGTATTGACCGATGATTGCTAATTTATTATGTAAAAGGTGTGTAATGGCTCGTTGGTCTAGGGGTATGATACAAGCTTCGGGTGCGAGTGGTCCCGGGTTCGAGTCCCGGACGAGCCTACGCAATATAATACCGGCGGTTATTAGTTTACTTAAAATTTCTAAATTTATTGTTATTTCTGTCGCAAAACTCCGACACTGGACGAGAGAAAGTTTGATTCATTCATTGCTTATATTTACTTTCATCAGAGGCATAACGTATTGACCGATGATTGCTAATTTATTATGTAAAAGGCGTGTAAAGTCTCGTTGGTCTAGGGGTATGATACAAGCTTCGGGTGCGAGTGATCCCGGGTTCGAATCCCGGACGAGCCCACGCAATGTAATAGCGGCGGTTATTAGTTTACTTAAAATTTCTAAATTTATTGTTATTTCTGTCGCAAAACTCCGACACTGGACGAGAGAAAGTTTGATTCATTCATTGCTTATATTTACTTTCATCAGAGGCATAACGTATTGACCGATGATTGCTAATTTATTATGTAAAAGGTGTGTAAAGGCTCGTTGGTCTAGGGGTATGATACAAGCTTCGGGTGCGAGTGGTCCCGGGTTCGAATTCCGGTCGAGCCCACGCAATGTTATAGCGGCGGTTATTAGTTTACTTAAAATTTCTAAATTTATTGTTATTTCTGTCGCAAAACTCCGACACTGGACGAGAGAAAGTTTGATTCATTCATTGCTTATATTTACTTTCATCAGAGGCATAACGTATTGACCGATGATTGCTAATTTATTATGTAAAAGGTGTGTAAAGGCTCGTTGGTCTAGGGGTATGATACAAGCTTCGGGTGCGAGTGGTCCCGGGTTCGAATTCCGGTCGAGCCCACGCAATGTTATAGCGGCGGTTATTAGTTTACTTAAAATTTCTAAATTTATTGTTATTTCTGTCGCAAAACTCCGACACTGGACGAGAGAAAGTTTGATTCATTCATTGCTTATATTTACTTTCATCAGAGGCGTAACGTATTGACCGATGATTGCTAATTTATTATGTAAAAGGCGTGTAAAGTCTCGTTGGTCTAGGTGTATGATACTCGCTTCGGGTGCGAGTGATCCGGGGTTCGAATCCCGGACGAGCCCACGCAATGTAATAGCGGCGGCTATTAGTTTACTTAAAATTTCTAAATTTATTGTTATTTCTGTCGCAAAACTCCGACACTGGACGAGAGAAAGTTTGATTCATTCATTGCTTATATTTACTTTCATCAGAGGCATAACGTATTGACCGATGATTGCTAATTTATTATGTAAAAGGTGTGTAAAGGCTCATTGGTCTAGGGGTATGATACTCGCTTAGGGTGCGAGTGGTCCCGGGTTCGAATCCCGGACGAGCCCACGCAATGTAATAGCGGCGGTTATGAGTTTGCTTAAAATTTCTAAATTTATTGTTATTTCTGTCGCAAAACTCCGACACTGGACTAGAGAAAGTTTGATTCATTCATTGCTTATATTTACTTTCATCAGAGGCATAACGTATTGACCGATGATTGCTAATTTATTATGTAAAAGGTGTGTAATGGCTCGTTGGTCTAGGGGTATGATACAAGCTTCGGGTGCGAGTGGTCCCGGGTTCGAGTCCCGGACGAGCCTACGCAATATAATACCGGCGGTTATTAGTTTACTTAAAATTTCTAAATTTATTAGTTTACTTAAAATTTCTAAATTTATTGTTATTTCTGTCGCAAAACTCCGACACTGGACGAGAGAAAGTTTGATTCATTCATTGCTTATATTTACTTTCATCAGAGGCATAACGTATTGACCGATGATTGCTAATTTATTATGTAAAAGGCGTGTAAAGGCTCGTTGGTCTAGGGGTATGATACTCGCTTCGGCTGCGAGTGGTCCCGGGTTCGAATCCCGGACGAGCTCACGCAATGTAATAGCGGCGGTTATTAGTTTACTTAAAATTTCTAAATTTATTGTTATTTCTGTCCCAAAACTCCGACACTGGACGAGAGAAAGTTTGATTCATTTATTGCTTATATTTACTTTCATCAGAGGCATAACGTATTGACCGATGATTGCTAATTTATTATCTAAAAGGTGTGTAAATGCTCGTTGGTCTAGGGGTATGATACTCGCTTCGGGTGCGAGTGGTCCCGGGTTCGAATCTCGGACGAGCCCACGCAATGTAATAGCGGCGGTTATGAGTTTGCTTAAAATTTCTAAATTTATTGTTATTTCTGTCGCAAAACTCCGACACTGGACTAGAGAAAGTTTGATTCATTCATTGCTTATATTTACTTTCATCAGAGGCATAACGTATTGACCGATGATTGCTAATTTATTATGTAAAAGGTGTGTAATGGCTCGTTGGTCTAGGGGTATGATACAAGCTTCGGGTGCGAGTGGTCCCGGGTTCGAGTCCCGGACGAGCCTACGCAATATAATACCGGCGGTTATTAGTTTACTTAAAATTTCTAAATTTATTGTTATTTCTGTCGCAAAACTCCGACACTGGACGAGAGAAAGTTTGATTCATTCATTGCTTATATTTACTTTCATCAGAGGCATAACGTATTGACCGATGATTGCTAATTTATTATGTAAAAGGCGTGTAAAGGCTCGTTGGTCTAGGGGTATGATACTCGCTTCGGGTGCGAGTGGTCCCGGGTTCGAATCCCGGACGAGCCCCCGCAATGTAATAGCGGCGGTTATTAGTTTACTTAAAATTTCTAAATTTATTGTTATTTCTGTCGCAAAACTCCGACACTGGACGAGAGAAAGTTTGATTCATTCATTGCTTATATTTACTTTCATCAGAGGCATAACGTATTGACCGATGATTGCTAATTCATTATCTAAAAGGCGTGTAAAGGCTCGTTGGTCTAGGGGTATGATACTCGCTTCGGGTGCGAGTGGTCCCGGTTTCGAATCCCGGACGAGCCCACGCAATGTAATAGCGGCGGTTATTAGTTTACTTAAAATTTCTAAATTTATTGTTATTTCTGTCGCAAAACTCCGACACTGGACGAGAGAAAGTTTGATTCATTCATTGCTTATATTTACTTTCATCAGAGGCATAACGTATTGACCGATGATTGCTAATTTATTATGTAAAAGGCGTGTAAAGGCTCGTTGGTCTAGGGGAATGATACTCGCTTCGGGTGCGAGTGGTCCCGGGTTCGAATCCCGGACGAGCCCACACAATGTAATAGCGGCGGTTATTAGTTTACTTAAAATTTCTAAATTTATTGTTATTTCTGTCGCAAAACTCCGACACTGGACGAGAGAAAGTTTGATTCATTCATTGCTTATATTTACTTTCATCAGAGGCATAACGTATTGACCGATGATTGCTAATTTATTATGTAAAAGGCGTGTAAAGGCTCGTTGGTCTAGGGGTATGATACTCGCTTCGGGTGCGAGTGGTCCCGGGTTCGAATCCCGGACGAGCTCACGCAATGTAATAGCGGCGGTTATTAGTTTACTTAAAATTTCTAAATTTATTGTTATTTCTGTCCCAAAACTCCGACACTGGACGAGAGAAAGTTTGATTCATTTATTGCTTATATTTACTTTCATCAGAGGCATAACGTATTGACCGATGATTGCTAATTTATTATCTAAAAGGTGTGTAAATGCTCGTTGGTCTAGGGGTATGATACTCGCTTCGGGTGCGAGTGGTCCCGGGTTCGAATCTCGGACGAGCCCACGCAATATAATAGCGGCGGTTATTAGTTTACTTAAAATTTCTAAATTTATTGTTATTTCTGTCGCAAAACTCCGACACTGGACGAGAGAAAGTTTGATTCATTCATTGCTTATATTTACTTTCATCAGAGGCGTAACGTATTGACCGATGATTGCTAATTTATTATGTAAAAGGCGTGTAAAGGCTCGTTGGTCTAGGGGTATGATACTCGCTTCGGGTGCGAGTGGTCCCGGGTTCGAATCTCGGACGAGCCCACGCAATATAATAGCGGCGGTTATTAGTTTACTTAAAATTTCTAAATTTATTGTTATTTCTGTCGCAAAACTCCGACACTGGACGAGAGAAAGTTTGATTCATTCATTGCTTATATTTACTTTCATCAGAGGCATAACGTATTGACCGATGATTGCTAATTTATTATGTAAAAGGCGTGTAAAGGCTCGTTGGTCTAGGGGTATGATACTCGCTTCGGGTGCGAGTGGTCCCGGGTTCGAATCCCGGACGAACCCACGCAATGTAATAGCGGCGGTTATTAGTTTACTTAAAATTTCTAAATTTATTGTTATTTCTGTCGCAAAACTCCGACACTGGACGAGAGAAAGTTTGATTCATTCATTGCTTATATTTACTTTCATCAGAGGCATAACGTATTGACCGATGATTGCTAATTTATTATGTAAAAGGCGTGTAAAGGGTCGTTGGTCTAGGGGTATGATACTCGCTTCGGGTGCGAGTGGTCCCGTGTTCGAATCCCGGACGAGCCCACGCAATGTAATAGCGGCGCTTATTAGTTTACTTAAAATTTCTAAATTTATTGTTATTTCTGTCGCAAAACTCCGACACTGGACGAGAGAAAGTTTGATTCATTCATTGCTTATATTTACTTTCATCAGAGGCATAACGTATTGACCGATGATTGCTAATTTATTATCTAAAAGGCGTGTAAAGGCTCGTTGGTCTAGGGGTATGATACTCGCTTCGGGTGCGAGTGGTCCCGGGTTCGAATCCCGGACGAGCCCACGCAATGTAATAGCGGCGGTTATTAGTTTACTTAAAATTTCTAAATTTATTGTTATTTCTGTCGCAAAACTCCGACACTGGACGAGAGAAAGTTTGATTCATTCATTGCTTATATTTACTTTCATCAGAGGCATAACGTATTGACCGATGATTGCTAATTTATTATGTAAAAGGCGTGTAAAGGCTCGTTGGTCTAGGGGTATGATACTCGCTTCGGGTGCGAGTGGTCCGGGGTTCGAATCCCGGACGAGCCCACGCAATGTAATAGCGGCGGTTATTAGTTTACTTAAAATTTCTAAATTTATTGTTATTTCTGTCGCAAAACTCCGACACTGGACGAGAGAAAGTTTGATTCATTCATTGCTTATATTTACTTTCATCAGAGGCATAACGTATTGACCGATGATTGCTAATTTATTATGCAAAAGGCGTGTTAAGGCTCGTTGGTCTAGGGGTATGATACTCGCTTCGGGTGCGCGTGGTCCCGGGTTCGAATCCCGGACGAGCCCACGCAATGTAATAGCGGCGGTTATTAGTTTACTTAAAATTTCTAAATTTATTGTTATTTCTGTCGCAAAACTCCGACACTGGACGAGAGAAAGTTTGATTCATTCATTGCTTATATTTACTTTCATCAGAGGCATAACGTATTGACCGATGATTGCTAATTTATTATGCAAAAGTCGTGTAAAGGCTCGTTGGTCTAGGGGTATGATACTCGCTTCGGGTGCGAGTGGTCCCGGGTTCGAATCCCGGACGAGCCCACGCAATGTAATAGCGGCGGTTATTAGTTTACTTAAAATTTCTAAATTTATTGTTATTTCTGTCGCAAAACTCCGACACTGGACGAGAGAAAGTTTGATTCATTCATTGCTTATATTTACTTTCATCAGAGGCATAACGTATTGACCGATGATTGCTAATTTATTATGTAAAAGGCGTGTAAAGGCTCGTTGGTCTAGGGGTATAATACTCGCTTCGGGTGCGAGTGGCCCCGGGTTCGAATCCCGGATGAGTCCACGCAATGTAATAGCGGCGGTTATTAGTTTACTTAAAATTTCTAAATTTATTGTTATTTCTGTCGCAAAACTCCGACACTGGACGAGAGAATGTTTGATTCATTTATTGCTTATATTTACTTTCATCAGAGGCATAACGTATTGACCGATGATTGCTAATTTATTATGTAAAAGGCGTGTAAAGGCTCGTTGGTCTAGGGGTATGATACTCGCTTCGGGTGCGAGTGGCCCCGGGTTCCAATCCCGGATGAGTCCACGCAATGTAATATCGGCGGTTATTAGTTTACTTAAAATTTCTAAATTTATTGTTATTTCTGTCGCAAAACTCCGACACTGGACGAGAGAATGTTTGATTCATTTATTGCTTATATTTACTTTCATCAGAGGCATAACGTATTGACCGATGATTGCTAATTTATTATGTAAAAGTCGTGTAAAGGCTCGTTGGTCTAGGGGTATGATACTCGCTTCGGGTGCGAGTGGTCCCGGGTTCGAATCCCGGGTGAGTCCACGCAATGTAATATCGGCGGTTATTAGTTTACTTAAAATTTCTAAATTTATTGTTATTTCTGTCGCAAAACTCCGACACTGGACGAGAGAAAGTTTGATTCATTCATTGCTTATATTTACTTTCATCAGAGGCATAACGTATTGACCGATGATTGCTAATTTATTATGTAAAAGGCGTGTAAAGGCTCGTTGGTCTAGGGGTATGATACTCGCTTCGGGTGCGAGTGGCCCCGGGTTCCAATCCCGGATGAGTCCACGCAATGTAATATCGGCGGTTATTAGTTTACTTAAAATTTCTAAATTTATTGTTATTTCTGTCGCAAAACTCCGACACTGGACGAGAGAAAGTTTGATTCATTCATTGCTTATATTTACTTTCATCAGAGGCATAACGTATTGACCGATGATTGCTAATTTATTATGTAAAAGTCGTGTAAAGGCTCGTTGGTCTAGGGGTATGATACTCGCTTCGGGTGCGAGTGGTCCCGGGTTCGAATCCCGGATGAGTCCACGCAATGTAATATCGGCGGTTATTAGTTTACTTAAAATTTCTAAATTTATTGTTATTTCTGTCGCAAAACTCCGACACTGGACGAGAGAATGTTTGATTCATTTATTGCTTATATTTACTTTCATCAGAGGCATAACGTATTGACCGATGATTGCTAATTTATTATGTAAAAGTCGTGTAAAGGCTCGTTGGTCTAGGGGTATGATACTCGCTTCGGGTGCGCGTGGTCCCGGGTTCGAATCCCGGATGAGTCCACGCAATGTAATAGCGGCGGTTATTAGTTTACTTAAAATTTCTAAATTTATTGTTATTTCTGTCGCAAAACTCCGACACTGGACGAGAGAAAGTTTGATTCATTCATTGCTTATATTTACTTTCATCAGAGGCATAACGTATTGACCGATGATTGCTAATTTATTATGTAAAAGTCGTGTAAAGGCTCGTTGGTCTAGGGGTATGATACTCGCTTCGGGTGCGAGTGGTCCCGGGTTCGAATCCCGGACGAGCCCACGCAATGTAATAGCGGCGGTTATTAGTTTACTTAAAATTTCTAAATTTATTGTTATTTCTGTCGCAAAACTCCGACACTGGACGAGAGAAAGTTTGATTCATTCATTGCTTATATTTACTTTCATCAGAGGCATAACGTATTGACCGATGATTGCTAATTTATTATGTAAAAGGCGTGTAAAGGCTCGTTGGTCTAGGGGTATGATACTCGCTTCGGGTGCGAGTGGCCCCGGGTTCGAATCCCGGACGAGCCCACGCAATGTAATAGCGGCGGTTATTAGTTTACTTAAAATTTCTAAATTTATTGTTATTTCTGTCGCAAAACTCCGACACTGGACGAGAGAAAGTTTGATTCATTCATTGCTTATATTTACTTTCATCAGAGGCATAACGTATTGACCGATGATTGCTAATTTATTATGTAAAAGGCGTGTAAAGGCTCGTTGGTCTAGGGGTATGATACTCGCTTCGGGTGCGAGTGGTCCCGGGTTCGAATCCCGGACGAGCCCACGCAATGTAATAGCGGCGGTTATTAGTTTACTTAAAATTTCTAAATTTATTGTTATTTCTGTCGCAAAACTCCGACACTGGACGAGAGAAAGTTTGATTCATTCATTGCTTATATTTACTTTCATCAGAGGCATAACGTATTGACCGATGATTGCTAATTTATTATGTAAAAGGCGTGTAAAGGCTCGTTGGTCTAGGGGTATGATACTCGCTTCGGGTGCGAGTGGTCCCGGGTTCGAATCCCGGACGAGCCCACGCAATGTAATAGCGGCGGTTATTAGTTTACTTAAAATTTCTAAATTTATTGTTATTTCTGTCGCAAAACTCCGACACTGGACGAGAGAAAGTTTGATTCATTCATTGCTTATATTTACTTTCATCAGAGGCATAACGTATTGACCGATGATTGCTAATTTATTATGTAAAAGGCGTGTAAAGGCTCGTTGGTCTAGGGGTATGATACTCGCTTCGGGTGCGAGTGGCCCCGGGTTCGAATCCCGGACGAGCCCACGCAATGTAATAGCGGCGGTTATTAGTTTACTTAAAATTTCTAAATTTATTGTTATTTCTGTCGCAAAACTCCGACACTGGACGAGAGAATGTTTGATTCATTTATTGCTTATATTTACTTTCATCAGAGGCATAACGTATTGACCGATGATTGCTAATTTATTATGTAAAAGGCGTGTAAAGGCTCGTTGGTCTAGGGGTATGATACTCGCTTCGGCTGCGAGTGGTCCCGGGTTCGAATCCCGGACGAGCCCACGCAATGTAATAGCGGCGGTTATTAGTTTACTTAAAATTTCTAAATTTATTGTTATTTCTGTCGCAAAACTCCGACACTGGACGAGAGAAAGTTTGATTCATTCATTGCTTATATTTACTTTCATCAGAGGCATAACGTATTGACCGATGATTGCTAATTTATTATGTAAAAGGCGTGTAAAGGCTCGTTGGTCTAGGGGTATGATACTCGCTTCGGGTGCGAGTGGCCCCGGGTTCGAATCCCGGATGAGTCCACGCAATGTAATAGCGGCGGTTATTAGTTTACTTAAAATTTCTAAATTTATTGTTATTTCTCTCGCAAAACTCCGACACCGGACGAAAGAAAGTTTGATTCATTCATTGCTGATATTTACTTTCATCAGAGGCATAACGTATTGACCGATGATTGCTAATTTATTATGTAAAAGGCGTGTAAAGGCTCGTTGGTCTAGGGGTATGATACTCGCTTAGGGTGCGAGTGGTTTCGGGTTCGAATCCCGGACGAGCCCACGCAATGTAATAGCGGCGGTTATGAGTTTACTTAAAATTTCTAAATTTATTGTTATTTCTGTCGCAAAACTCCGACACTGGACGAGAGAAAGTTTGATTCATTCATTGCTTATATTTACTTTCATCAGAGGCATAACGTATTGACCGATGATTGCTAATTTATTATGTAAAAGGCGTGTAAAGGCTCGTTGGTCTAGGTGTATGATACTCGCTTCGGGTGCGAGTGATCCGGGGTTCGAATCCCGGACGATCCCTCGCAATATAAAACCGGCGGTTATTAGTTTACTTAAAATTTCTAAATTTATTGTTATTTCTGTCGCAAAACTCCGACACTGGACGAGAGAAAGTTTGATTCATTCATTGCTTATATTTACTTTCATCAGAGGCATAACGTATTGACCGATGATTGCTAATTTATTATGTAAAAGGCGTGTAAAGGCTCGTTGGTCTAGGGGTATGATACTCGCTTCGGGTGCGAGTGGCCCCGGGTTCGAATCCCGGATGAGTCCACGCAATGTAATAGCGGCGGTTATGAGTTTACTTAAAATTTCTAAATTTATTGTTATTTCTGTCGCAAAACTCCGACACTGGACGAGAGAAAGTTTGATTCATTCATTGCTTATATTTACTTTCATCAGAGGCATAACGTATTGACCGATGATTGCTAATTTATTATGTAATAGGTGTGTAAAGGCTCGTTGGTCTAGGTGTATGATACTCGCTTCGGGTGCGAGTGATCCGGGGTTCGAATCCCGGACGATCCCTCGCAATATAAAACCGGCGGTTATTAGTTTACTTAAAATTTCTAAATTTATTGTTATTTCTGTCGCAAAACTCCGACACTGGACGAGAGAAAGTTTGATTCATTCATTGCTTATATTTACTTTCATCAGAGGCATAACGTATTGACCGATGATTGCTAATTTATTATGTAAAAGGCGTGTAAAGGCTCGTTGGTCTAGGGGTATGATACTCGCTTCGGGTGCGAGTGGCCCCGGGTTCGAATCCCGGACGAGCCCACGCAATGTAATAGCGGCGGTTATTAGTTTACTTAAAATTTCTAAATTTATTGTTATTTCTGTCGCAAAACTCCGACACTGGACGAGAGAAAGTTTGATTCATTCATTGCTTATATTTACTTTCATCAGAGGCATAACGTATTGACCGATGATTGCTAATTTATTATGTAAAAGGCGTGTAAAGGCTCGTTGGTCTAGGTGTATGATACTCGCTTCGGGTGCGAGTGATCCGGGGTTCGAATCCTGGACGATCCCTCGCAATATAAAACCGGCGGTTATTAGTTTACTTAAAATTTCTAAATTTATTGTTATTTCTGTCGCAAAACTCCGACACTGGACGAGAGAAAGTTTGATTCATTCATTGCTTATATTTACTTTCATCAGAGGCATAACGTATTGACCGATGATTGCTAATTTATTATGTAAAAGGCGTGTAAAGGCTCGTTGGTCTAGGGGTATGATACTCGCTTCGGGTGCGAGTGGCCCCGGGTTCGAATCCCGGATGAGTCCACGCAATGTAATAGCAGCGGTTATGAGTTTACTTAAAATTTCTAAATTTATTGTTATTTCTGTCGCAAAACTCCGACACTGGACGAGAGAAAGTTTGATTCATTCATTGCTTATATTTACTTTCATCAGAGGCGTAACGTATTGACCGATGATTGATAATTTATTATGTAAAAGGCGTGTAAAGTCTCGTTGGTCTAGGTGTATGATACTCGCTTCGGGTGCGAGTGATCCGGGGTTCGAATCCCGGACGATCCCTCGCAATATAAAACCGGCGGTTATTAGTTTACTTAAAATTTCTAAATTTATTGTTATTTCTGTCGCAAAACTCCGACACTGGACGAGAGAAAGTTTGATTCATTCATTGCTTATATTTACTTTCATCAGAGGCATAACGTATTGACCGATGATTGCTAATTTATTATGTAAAAGGCGTGTAAAGGCTCGTTGGTCTAGGGGTATGATACTCGCTTCGGGTGCGAGTGGTCCCGGGTTCGAATCCCGGACGAGCCCACGCAATGTAATAGCGGCGGTTATTAGTTTACTTAAAATTTCTAAATTTATTGTTATTTCTGTCGCAAAACTCCGACACTGGACGAGAGAAAGTTTGATTCATTCATTGCTTATATTTACTTTCATCAGAGGCATAACGTATTGACCGATGATTGCTAATTCATTATCTAAAAGGCGTGTAAAGGCTCGTTGGTCTAGGGGTATGATACTCGCTTCGGGTGCGAGTGGTCCCGGTTTCGAATCCCGGACGAGCCCACGCAATGTAATAGCGGCGGTTATTAGTTTACTTAAAATTTCTAAATTTATTGTTATTTCTGTCGCAAAACTCCGACACTGGACGAGAGAAAGTTTGATTCATTCATTGCTTATATTTACTTTCATCAGAGGCATAACGTATTGACCGATGATTGCTAATTTATTATGTAAAAGGCGTGTAAAGGCTCGTTGGTCTAGGGGTATGATACTCGCTTCGGGTGCGAGTGGCCCCGGGTTCGAATCCCGGACGAGCCCACGCAATGTAATAGCGGCGGTTATTAGTTTACTTAAAATTTCTAAATTTATTGTTATTTCTGTCGCAAAACTCCGACACTGGACGAGAGAAAGTTTGATTCATTCATTGCTTATATTTACTTTCATCAGAGGCATAACGTATTGACCGATGATTGCTAATTCATTATCTAAAAGGCGTGTAAAGGCTCGTTGGTCTAGGGGTATGATACTCGCTTCGGGTGCGAGTGGTCCCGGTTTCGAATCCCGGACGAGCCCACGCAATGTAATAGCGGCGGTTATTAGTTTACTTAAAATTTCTAAATTTATTGTTATTTCTGTCGCAAAACTCCGACACTGGACGAGAGAAAGTTTGATTCATTCATTGCTTATATTTACTTTCATCAGAGGCATAACGTATTGACCGATGATTGCTAATTTATTATGTAAAAGGCGTGTAAAGGCTCGTTGGTCTAGGGGTATGATACTCGCTTCGGGTGCGAGTGGCCCCGGGTTCGAATCCCGGACGAGCCCACGCAATGTAATAGCGGCGGTTATTAGTTTACTTAAAATTTCTAAATTTATTGTTATTTCTGTCGCAAAACTCCGACACTGGACGAGAGAAAGTTTGATTCATTCATTGCTTATATTTACTTTCATCAGAGGCATAACGTATTGACCGATGATTGCTAATTTATTATGTAAAAGGCGTGTAAAGGCTCGTTGGTCTAGGTGTATGATACTCGCTTCGGGTGCGAGTGATCCGGGGTTCGAATCCCGGACGATCCCTCGCAATATAAAACCGGCGGTTATTAGTTTACTTAAAATTTCTAAATTTATTGTTATTTCTGTCGCAAAACTCCGACACTGGACGAGAGAAAGTTTGATTCATTCATTGCTTATATTTACTTTCATCAGAGGCATAACGTATTGACCGATGATTGCTAATTTATTATGTAAAAGGCGTGTAAAGGCTCGTTGGTCTAGGGGTATGATACTCGCTTCGGGTGCGAGTGGCCCCGGGTTCGAATCCCGGATGAGTCCACGCAATGTAATAGCAGCGGTTATGAGTTTACTTAAAATTTCTAAATTTATTGTTATTTCTGTCGCAAAACTCCGACACTGGACGAGAGAAAGTTTGATTCATTCATTGCTTATATTTACTTTCATCAGAGGCGTAACGTATTGACCGATGATTGATAATTTATTATGTAAAAGGCGTGTAAAGTCTCGTTGGTCTAGGTGTATGATACTCGCTTCGGGTGCGAGTGATCCGGGGTTCGAATCCCGGACGATCCCTCGCAATATAAAACCGGCGGTTATTAGTTTACTTAAAATTTCTAAATTTATTGTTATTTCTGTCGCAAAACTCCGACACTGGACGAGAGAAAGTTTGATTCATTCATTGCTTATATTTACTTTCATCAGAGGCATAACGTATTGACCGATGATTGCTAATTTATTATGTAAAAGGCGTGTAAAGGCTCGTTGGTCTAGGGGTATGATACTCGCTTCGGGTGCGAGTGGTCCTGGGTTCGAATCCCGGACGAGCCCACGCAATGTAATAGCGGCGGTTATTAGTTTACTTAAAATTTCTAAATTTATTGTTATTTCTGTCGCAAAACTCCGACACTGGACGAGAGAAAGTTTGATTCATTCATTGCTTATATTTACTTTCATCAGAGGCATAACGTATTGACCGATGATTGCTAATTCATTATCTAAAAGGCGTGTAAAGGCTCGTTGGTCTAGGGGTATGATACTCGCTTCGGGTGCGAGTGGTCCCGGTTTCGAATCCCGGACGAGCCCACGCAATGTAATAGCGGCGGTTATTAGTTTACTTAAAATTTCTAAATTTATTGTTATTTCTGTCGCAAAACTCCGACACTGGACGAGAGAAAGTTTGATTCATTCATTGCTTATATTTACTTTCATCAGAGGCATAACGTATTGACCGATGATTGCTAATTTATTATGTAAAAGGCGTGTAAAGGCTCGTTGGTCTAGGGGTATGATACTCGCTTCGGGTGCGAGTGGTCCCGGGTTCGAATCCCGGACGAGCCCACGCAATGTAATAGCGGCGGTTATTAGTTTACTTAAAATTTCTAAATTTATTGTTATTTCTGTCGCAAAACTCCGACACTGGACGAGAGAAAGTTTGATTCATTCATTGCTTATATTTACTTTCATCAGAGGCATAACGTATTGACCGATGATTGCTAATTTATTATGTAAAAGGCGTGTAAAGGCTCGTTGGTCTAGGGGTATGATACTCGCTTCGGGTGCGAGTGGTCCTGGGTTCGAATCCCGGACGAGCCCACGCAATGTAATAGCGGCGGTTATTAGTTTACTTAAAATTTCTAAATTTATTGTTATTTCTGTCGCAAAACTCCGACACTGGACGAGAGAAAGTTTGATTCATTCATTGCTTATATTTACTTTCATCAGAGGCATAACGTATTGACCGATGATTGCTAATTCATTATCTAAAAGGCGTGTAAAGGCTCGTTGGTCTAGGGGTATGATACTCGCTTCGGGTGCGAGTGGTCCCGGTTTCGAATCCCGGACGAGCCCACGCAATGTAATAGCGGCGGTTATTAGTTTACTTAAAATTTCTAAATTTATTGTTATTTCTGTCGCAAAACTCCGACACTGGACGAGAGAAAGTTTGATTCATTCATTGCTTATATTTACTTTCATCAGAGGCATAACGTATTGACCGATGATTGCTAATTTATTATGTAAAAGGCGTGTAAAGGCTCGTTGGTCTAGGGGTATGATACTCGCTTCGGGTGCGAGTGGTCCCGGGTTCGAATCCCGGACGAGCCCACGCAATGTAATAGCGGCGGTTATTAGTTTACTTAAAATTTCTAAATTTATTGTTATTTCTGTCGCAAAACTCCGACACTGGACGAGAGAAAGTTTGATTCATTCATTGCTTATATTTACTTTCATCAGAGGCATAACGTATTGACCGATGATTGCTAATTCATTATCTAAAAGGCGTGTAAAGGCTCGTTGGTCTAGGGGTATGATACTCGCTTCGGGTGCGAGTGGTCCCGGGTTCGAATCTCGGACGAGCCCACGCAATATAATAGCGGCGGTTATTAGTTTACTTAAAATTTCTAAATTTATTGTTATTTCTGTCGCAAAACTCCGACACTGGACGAGAGAAAGTTTGATTCATTCATTGCTTATATTTACTTTCATCAGAGGCATAACGTATTGACCGATGATTGCTAATTTATTATGTAAAAGGCGTGTAAAGGCTCGTTGGTCTAGGGGAATGATACTCGCTTCGGGTGCGAGTGGTCCCGGGTTCGAATCCCGGACGAGCCCACACAATGTAATAGCGGCGGTTATTAGTTTACTTAAAATTTCTAAATTTATTGTTATTTCTGTCGCAAAACTCCGACACTGGACGAGAGAAAGTTTGATTCATTCATTGCTTATATTTACTTTCATCAGAGGCATAACGTATTGACCGATGATTGCTAATTTATTATGTAAAAGGCGTGTAAAGGCTCGTTGGTCTAGGGGAATGATACTCGCTTCGGGTGCGAGTGGTCCCGGGTTCGAATCCCGGACGAGCCCACGCAATGTAATAGCGGCGGTTATTAGTTTACTTAAAATTTCTAAATTTATTGTTATTTCTGTCGCAAAACTCCGACACTGGACGAGAGAAAGTTTGATTCATTCATTGCTTATATTTACTTTCATCAGAGGCATAACGTATTGACCGATGATTGCTAATTTATTATGTAAAAGGCGTGTAAAGGCTCGTTGGTCTAGGGGTATGATACTCGCTTCGGCTGCGAGTGGTCCCGGGTTCGAATCCCGGACAGCTCACGCAATGTAATAGCGGCGGTTATTAGTTTACTTAAAATTTCTAAATTTATTGTTATTTCTGTCCCAAAACTCCGACACTGGACGAGAGAAAGTTTGATTCATTTATTGCTTATATTTACTTTCATCAGAGGCATAACGTATTGACCGATGATTGCTAATTTATTATGTAAAAGGTGTGTAAATGCTCGTTGGTCTAGGGGTATGATACTCGCTTCGGGTGCGAGTGGTCCCGGGTTCGAATCTCGGACGAGACCACGCAATATAATAGCGGCGGTTATTAGTTTACTTAAAATTTCTAAATTTATTGTTATTTCTGTCGCAAAACTCCGACACTGGACGAGAGAAAGTTTGATTCATTCATTGCTTATATTTACTTTCATCAGAGGCATAACGTATTGACCGATGATTGCTAATTTATTATGTAAAAGGCGTGTAAAGGCTCGTTGGTCTAGGGGTATGATACTCGCTTCGGGTGCGAGTGGTCCCGGGTTCGAATCCCGGACGAGCCCACGCAATGTAATAGCGGCGGTTATTAGTTTACTTAAAATTTCTAAATTTATTGTTATTTCTGTCGCAAAACTCCGACACTGGACGAGAGAAAGTTTGATTCATTCATTGCTTATATTTACTTTCATCAGAGGCGTAACGTATTGACCTATGATTGCTAATTTATTATGTAAAAGGCGTGTAAAGGGTCGTTGGTCTAGGGGTATGATACTCGCTTCGGGTGCGAGTGGTCCCGTGTTCGAATCCCGGACGAGCCCACGCAATGTAATAGCGGCGGTTATTAGTTTACTTAAAATTTCTAAATTTATTGTTATTTCTGTCGCAAAACTCCGACACTGGACGAGAGAAAGTTTGATTCATTCATTGCTTATATTTACTTTCATCAGAGGCATAACGTATTGACCGATGATTGCTAATTTATTATGTAAAAGGCGTGTAAAGGGTCGTTGGTCTAGGGGTATGATACTCGCTTCGGGTGCGAGTGGTCCCGTGTTCGAATCCCGGACGAGCCCACGCAATGTAATAGCGGCGCTTATTAGTTTACTTAAAATTTCTAAATTTATTGTTATTTCTGTCGCAAAACTCCGACACTGGACGAGAGAAAGTTTGATTCATTCATTGCTTATATTTACTTTCATCAGAGGCATAACGTATTGACCGATGATTGCTAATTTATTATCTAAAAGGCGTGTAAAGGCTCGTTGGTCTAGGGGTATGATACTCGCTTCGGGTGCGAGTGGTCCCGGGTTCGAATCCCGGACGAGCCCACGCAATGTAATAGCGGCGGTTATTAGTTTACTTAAAATTTCTAAATTTATTGTTATTTCTGTCGCAAAACTCCGACACTGGACGAGAGAAAGTTTGATTCATTCATTGCTTATATTTACTTTCATCAGAGGCATAACGTATTGACCGATGATTGCTAATTTATTATGTAAAAGGCGTGTAAAGGCTCGTTGGTCTAGGGGTATGATACTCGCTTCGGGTGCGAGTGGTCCCGGGTTCGAATCCCGGACGAGCCCACGCAATGTAATAGCGGCGGTTATTAGTTTACTTAAAATTTCTAAATTTATTGTTATTTCTGTCGCAAAACTCCGACACTGGACGAGAGAAAGTTTGATTCATTCATTGCTTATATTTACTTTCATCAGAGGCATAACGTATTGACCGATGATTGCTAATTTATTATGCAAAAGGCGTGTTAAGGCTCGTTGGTCTAGGGGTATGATACTCGCTTCGGGTGCGCGTGGTCCCGGGTTCGAATCCCGGACGAGCCCACGCAATGTAATAGCGGCGGTTATTAGTTTACTTAAAATTTCTAAATTTATTGTTATTTCTGTCGCAAAACTCCGACACTGGACGAGAGAAAGTTTGATTCATTCATTGCTTATATTTACTTTCATCAGAGGCATAACGTATTGACCGATGATTGCTAATTTATTATGTAAAAGGCGTGTAAAGGCTCGTTGGTCTAGGGGTATGATACTCGCTTCGGGTGCGAGTGGTCCCGGGTTCGAATCCCGGACGAGCCCACGCAATGTAATAGCGGCGGTTATTAGTTTACTTAAAATTTCTAAATTTATTGTTATTTCTGTCGCAAAACTCCGACACTGGACGAGAGAAAGTTTGATTCATTCATTGCTTATATTTACTTTCATCAGAGGCATAACGTATTGACCGATGATTGCTAATTTATTATGCAAAAGGCGTGTTAAGGCTCGTTGGTCTAGGGGTATGATACTCGCTTCGGGTGCGCGTGGTCCCGGGTTCGAATCCCGGACGAGCCCACGCAATGTAATAGCGGCGGTTATTAGTTTACTTAAAATTTCTAAATTTATTGTTATTTCTGTCGCAAAACTCCGACACTGGACGAGAGAAAGTTTGATTCATTCATTGCTTATATTTACTTTCATCAGAGGCATAACGTATTGACCGATGATTGCTAATTTATTATGTAAAAGTCGTGTAAAGGCTCGTTGGTCTAGGGGTATGATACTCGCTTCGGGTGCGAGTGGTCCCGGGTTCGAATCCCGGACGAGCCCACGCAATGTAATAGCGGCGGTTATTAGTTTACTTAAAATTTCTAAATTTATTGTTATTTCTGTCGCAAAACTCCGACACTGGACGAGAGAAAGTTTGATTCATTCATTGCTTATATTTACTTTCATCAGAGGCATAACGTATTGACCGATGATTGCTAATTTATTATGTAAAAGTCGTGTAAAGGCTCGTTGGTCTAGGGGTATGATACTCGCTTCGGGTGCGAGTGGTCCCGGGTTCGAATCCCGGACGAGCCCACGCAATGTAATAGCGGCGGTTATTAGTTTACTTAAAATTTCTAAATTTATTGTTATTTCTGTCGCAAAACTCCGACACTGGACGACAGAATGTTTGATTCATTTATTGCTTATATTTACTTTCATCAGAGGCATAACGTATTGACCGATGATTGCTAATTTATTATGTAAAAGGCGTGTAAAGGCTCGTTGGTCTAGGGGTATGATACTCGCTTCGGGTGCGAGTGGCCCCGGGTTCGAATCCCGGATGAGTCCACGCAATGTAATATCGGCGGTTATTAGTTTACTTAAAATTTCTAAATTTATTGTTATTTCTGTCGCAAAACTCCGACACTGGACGAGAGAATGTTTGATTCATTTATTGCTTATATTTACTTTCATCAGAGGCATAACGTATTGACCGATGATTGCTAATTTATTATGTAAAAGGCGTGTAAAGGCTCGTTGGTCTAGGGGTATGATACTCGCTTCGGCTGCGAGTGGTCCCGGGTTCGAATCCCGGACGAACCCACGCAATGTAATAGCGGCGGTTATTAGTTTACTTAAAATTTCTAAATTTATTGTTATTTCTGTCGCAAAACTCCGACACTGGACGAGAGAAAGTTTGATTCATTCATTGCTTATATTTACTTTCATCAGAGGCATAACGTATTGACCGATGATTGCTAATTTATTATGTAAAAGGCGTGTAAAGGCTCGTTGGTCTAGGGGTATGGTACTCGCTTCGGGTGCGAGTGGCCCCGGGTTCGAATCCCGGATGAGTCCACGCAATGTAATAGCGGCGGTTATTAGTTTACTTAAAATTTCTAAATTTATTGTTATTTCTGTCGCAAAACTCCGACACTGGACGAGAGAAAGTTTGATTCATTCATTGCTTATATTTACTTTCATCAGAGGCATAACGTATTGACCGATGATTGCTAATTTATTATGCAAAAGGCGTGTTAAGGCTCGTTGGTCTAGGGGTATGATACTCGCTTCGGGTGCGCGTGGTCCCGGGTTCGAATCCCGGACGAGCCCACGCAATGTAATAGCGGCGGTTATTAGTTTACTTAAAATTTCTAAATTTATTGTTATTTCTGTCGCAAAACTCCGACACTGGACGAGAGAAAGTTTGATTCATTCATTGCTTATATTTACTTTCATCAGAGGCATAACGTATTGACCGATGATTGCTAATTTATTATGTAAAAGTCGTGTAAAGGCTCGTTGGTCTAGGGGTATGATACTCGCTTCGGGTGCGAGTGGTTCCGGGTTCGAATCCCGGACGAGCCCACGCAATGTAATAGCGGCGGTTATTAGTTTACTTAAAATTTCTAAATTTATTGTTATTTCTGTCGCAAAACTCCGACACTGGACGAGAGAAAGTTTGATTCATTCATTGCTTATATTTACTTTCATCAGAGGCATAACGTATTGACCGATGATTGCTAATTTATTATGTAAAAGTCGTGTAAAGGCTCGTTGGTCTAGGGGTATGATACTCGCTTCGGGTGCGAGTGGTCCCGGGTTCGAATCCCGGTCGAGCCCACGCAATGTAAAAGCGGCGGTTATTAGTTTACTTAAAATTTCTAAATTTATTGTTATTTCTGTCGCAAAACTCCGACACTGGACGACAGAATGTTTGATTCATTTATTGCTTATATTTACTTTCATCAGAGGCATAACGTATTGACCGATGATTGCTAATTTATTATGTAAAAGGCGTGTAAAGGCTCGTTGGTCTAGGGGTATGATACTCGCTTCGGGTGCGAGTGGCCCCGGGTTCGAATCCCGGATGAGTCCACGCAATGTAATATCGGCGGTTATTAGTTTACTTAAAATTTCTAAATTTATTGTTATTTCTGTCGCAAAACTCCGACACTGGACGAGAGAATGTTTGATTCATTTATTGCTTATATTTACTTTCATCAGAGGCATAACGTATTGACCGATGATTGCTAATTTATTATGTAAAAGGCGTGTAAAGGCTCGTTGGTCTAGGGGTATGATACTCGCTTCGGCTGCGAGTGGTCCCGGGTTCGAATCCCGGACGAACCCACGCAATGTAATAGCGGCGGTTATTAGTTTACTTAAAATTTCTAAATTTATTGTTATTTCTGTCGCAAAACTCCGACACTGGACGAGAGAAAGTTTGATTCATTCATTGCTTATATTTACTTTCATCAGAGGCATAACGTATTGACCGATGATTGCTAATTTATTATGTAAAAGGCGTGTAAAGGCTCGTTGGTCTAGGGGTATGATACTCGCTTCGGGTGCGAGTGGCCCCGGGTTCGAATCCCGGATGAGTCCACGCAATGTAATAGCGGCGGTTATTAGTTTACTTAAAATTTCTAAATTTATTGTTATTTCTGTCGCAAAACTCCGACACTGGACGAGAGAAAGTTTGATTCATTCATTGCTTATATTTACTTTCATCAGAGGCATAACGTATTGACCGATGATTGCTAATTTATTATGTAAAAGGCGTGTAAAGGCTCGTTGGTCTAGGGGTATGATACTCGCTTCGGCTGCGAGTGGTCCCGGGTTCGAATCCCGGACGAGCCCACGCAATGTAATAGCGGCGGTTATTAGTTTACTTAAAATTTCTAAATTTATTGTTATTTCTGTCGCAAAACTCCGACACTGGACGAGAGAAAGTTTGATTCATTCATTGCTTATATTTACTTTCATCAGAGGCATAACGTATTGACCGATGATTGCTAATTTATTATGTAAAAGGCGTGTAAAGGCTCGTTGGTCTAGGGGTATGATACTCGCTTCGGGTGCGAGTGGTCCCGGGTTCGAATCCCGGACGAGCCCACGCAATGTAATAGCGGCGGTTATTAGTTTACTTAAAATTTCTAAATTTATTGTTATTTCTCTCGCAAAACTCCGACACCGGACGAAAGAAAGTTTGATTCATTCATTGCTTATATTTACTTTCATCAGAGGCATAACGTATTGACCGATGATTGCTAATTTATTATGTAAAAGGCGTGTAAAGGCTCGTTGGTCTAGGGGTATGATACTCGCTTAGGGTGCGAGTGGTTTCGGGTTCGAATCCCGGACGAGCCCACGCAATGTAATAACGGCGGTTATGAGTTTACTTAAAATTTCTAAATTTATTGTTATTTCTGTCGCAAAACTCCGACACTGGACGAGAGAAAGTTTGATTCATTCATTGCTTATATTTACTTTCATCAGAGGCATAACGTATTGACCGATGATTGCTAATTTATTATGTAAAAGGCGTGTAAAGGCTCGTTGGTCTAGGTGTATGATACTCGCTTCGGGTGCGAGTGATCCGGGGTTCGAATCCCGGACGATCCCTCGCAATATAAAACCGGCGGTTATTAGTTTACTTAAAATTTCTAAATTTATTGTTATTTCTGTCGCAAAACTCCGACACTGGACGAGAGAAAGTTTGATTCATTCATTGCTTATATTTACTTTCATCAGAGGCATAACGTATTGACCGATGATTGCTAATTTATTATGTAAAAGGCGTGTAAAGGCTCGTTGGTCTAGGGGTATGATACTCGCTTCGGGTGCGAGTGGCCCCGGGTTCGAATCCCGGATGAGTCCACGCAATGTAATAGCGGCGGTTATGAGTTTACTTAAAATTTCTAAATTTATTGTTATTTCTGTCGCAAAACTCCGACACTGGACGAGAGAAAGTTTGATTCATTCATTGCTTATATTTACTTTCATCAGAGGCGTAACGTATTGACCGATGATTGATAATTTATTATGGAAAAGGCGTGTAAAGTCTCGTTGGTCTAGGTGTATGATACTCGCTTCGGGTGCGAGTGATCCGGGGTTCGAATCCCGGACGATCCCTCGCAATATAAAACCGGAGGTTATTAGTTTACTTAAAATTTCTAAATTTATTGTTATTTCTTTCGCAAAACTCCGACACTGGACGAGAGAAAGTTTGATTCATTCATTGCTTATATTTACTTTCATCAGAGGCATAACGTATTGACCGATGATTGCTAATTTATTATGTAAAAGGCGTGTAAAGGCTCGTTGGTCTAGGGGTATGATACTCGCTTCGGGTGCGAGTGGTCCCGTGTTCGAATCCCGGACGAGCCCACGCAATGTAATAGCGGCGGTTATTAGTTTACTTAAAATTTCTAAATTTATTGTTATTTCTGTCGCAAAACTCCGACACTGGACGAGAGAAAGTTTGATTCATTCATTGCTTATATTTACTTTCATCAGAGGCATAACGTATTGACCGATGATTGCTAATTTATTATGTAAAAGGCGTGTAAGGGCTCGTTGGTCTAGGGGTATGATACTCGCTTCGGGTGCGAGTGGTCCCGGGTTCGAATCCCGGACGAGCCCACGCAATGTAATAGCGGCGGTTATTAGTTTACTTAAAATTTCTAAATTTATTGTTATTTCTGTCCCAAAACTCCGACACTGGACGAGAGAAAGTTTGATTCATTTATTGCTTATATTTACTTTCATCAGAGGCATAACGTATTGACCGATGATTGCTAATTTATTATGTAAAAGGCGTGTAAATGCTCGTTGGTCTAGGGGTATGATACTCGCTTCGGGTGCGAGTGGTCCCGGGTTCGAATCACGGACGAACCCACGCAATATAATAGCGGCGGTTATTAGTTTACTTAAAATTTCTAAATTTATTGTTATTTCTGTCGCAAAACTCCGACACTGGACGAGAGAAAGTTTGATTCATTCATTGCTTATATTTACTTTCATCAGAGGCATAACGTATTGACCGATGATTGCTAATTTATTATGTAAAAGGCGTGTAAAGGCTCGTTGGTCTAGGGGTATGATACTCGCTTCGGGTGCGAGTGGTCCCGGGTTCGAATCCCGGACGAGCCCACGCAATGTAATAGCGGCGGTTATTAGTTTACTTAAAATTTCTAAATTTATTGTTATTTCTGTCGCAAAACTCCGACACTGGACGAGAGAAAGTTTGATTCATTCATTGCTTATATTTACTTTCATCAGAGGCATAACGTATTGACTGATGATTGCTAATTTATTATGTAAAAGGCGTGTAAAGGCTCGTTGGTCTAGGGGTATGATACTCGCTTCGGGTGCGAGTGGTCCCGGGTTCGAATCCCCGACGAGCCCACGCGATGTAATGGCGGCGGTTATTACTTTAATAGAATTTCTAAATTTTTGTTATTTCTGTCGCAAAATTCCGACACTGGACGAGAGAAAGTTTGATTCATTCATTGCTTATATTTACTTTCATCAGAGGCATAACGTATTGACCGATGATTGCTAATTTATTATGTAGAAGGCGTGTAAAGGCTCGTTGTTCTAGGGGTATGATACTCGCTTCGGGTGCGAGTGGTCCCGGGTTCGAATCCCGGACGAGCCCACGCAATGTAATAGCGGCGGTTATTAGTTTACTTAAAATTTCTAAACTTATTGTTATTTCTGTCGCAAAACTCCGACATTGGACGAGAGAAAGTTTGATTCAGTCATTGCTTATATTTACTTTCATCAGAGGCATAACGAATTGACCGATGATTGCTAATTTATTATGTAAAAGGCGTGTAAAGGCTCGTTGGTCTAGGGGTATGATACTCGCTTCGGGTGCGAGTGGTCCCGGGTTCGAATCCCGGATGAGTCCACGCAATGTAATAGCGGCGGTTATTAGTTTACTTAAAATTTCTAAATTTATTGTTATTTCTGTCGCAAAACTCCGACACTGGACGAGAGAAAGTTTGATTCATTCATTGCTTATATTTACTTTCATCAGAGGCATAACGTATTGACCGATGATTGCTAATTTATTATGTAAAAGGCGTGTAAAGGCTCGTTGGTCTAGGGGTAGGATACTCGCTTAGGATGCGAGGGGTTCCGGGTTCGAATCCCGGACGAGCCCACGCAATGTAATAGCGGCGGTTATTAGTTTACTTAAAATTTCTAAATTTATTGTTATTTCTGTCGCAAAACTCCGACACTGGACGAGAGAAAGTTTGATTCATTCATTGCTTATATTTACTTTCATCAGAGGCATAACGTATTGAGCTATGATTGTAATTTATTATGTAAATGGTGAGTCAAGGCTCGTTGGTGTAGGGGTATGATACACGCTTAGGGTGCGAGTGGTCATGGTTTCGAATCTTGGACGAGCCCACGCAATGTAATAGATGCGGTTATTAGTTTACTTAAAATTTCTAAATTTATTGTTATTTCTGTCGCAAAACTCCGACACTGGACAAGAGAAAGTTTGATTCATTCATTGCTTATATTTACTTTCATCAGAGGCATAACGTATTGAGCTATGATTGCTAATTTATTATGTAAATGGTGTGTAAAGGCTCGTTGGTCTAGGGGTATGATACTCGCTTAGGGTGCGAGTGATCTCGGGTTCGAATCCCGGACGAGCCCTCGCAATGTAATAGCGGCGGTTATTAGTTTACTTAAAATTTCTAAATTTATTGTTATTTCTGTCGCAAAACTCCGACATTGCACGAGAGAAAGTTTGATTCATTCATTGCTTGTATTTACTTTCATCAGAGGCATAACGTATTGACCGATGATTGCTAATTTATTATGTAAAAGGTTTGTAAAGGCTCGTTGGTCTAGGGGTATGATACTCGCTTAGGGTGCGAGTGGTCCCGGTTTCGAATCCCGGAACACTCGCTTAGGGTTCGAGTCATCCCGGTTTCGAATCCCGGACGAGCCCACGGGACGAGCCCACGCAATGTAATAGCGGCGGTTATAAATTTACTTAAAATTTCTAAATTTATTATTATTTCTGTCGCAAAACTCCGACACTGGACGAGACAAAGTTTGACTCATTCATTGCTTATATTTACTTTCATCAGAGGCATAACGTATTGACCGATGATTGCTAATGTATTATGCGAAGGGTGTGTAAAGGCTCGTTGGTCTAGGCGTATGATACTCGTTTAGGGTGCGAGTGGTCCCGGGTTTGAATCCCGGACGAACCCACGCAATGTAATAGCGGTCGTTATTAGTTTACTTAAAATTTCTAAATTTATTGTTATTTCTGTCGCAAAACTCCGACACTGGACGAGAGAAAGTTTGATTCATTCATTGCTTATATTTACTTTCATCAGAGGCGTAACGTATTGACCGATGATTGCTAATTTATTATGTAAAATGTGTGTAATGGCTCGTTGGTCTAGGGGTATGATACAAGCTTCGGGTGCGAGTGGTCCCGGGTTCGAATCCCGGACGAGCCCACGCAATGTAATAGCGGCGGTTATTAGTTTACTTAAAATTTCTAAATTTATTGGTATTTCTGTCGCAAAACTCCGACACTGGACGAGAGAAAGTTTGATTCATTCATTGCTTATATTTACTTTCATCAGAGGCGTAACGTATTGACCGATGATTGCTAATTTATTATGTAAAATGTGTGTAATGGCTCGTTGGTCTAGGGGTATGATACAAGCTTCGGGTGCGAGTGGTCCCGGGTTCGAATCCCGGACGAGCCCACGCAATGTAATAGCGGCGGTTATTAGTTTACTTAAAATTTCTAAATTTATTGGTATTTCTGTCGCAAAACTCCGACACTGGACGAGAGAAAGTTTGATTCATTCATTGCTTATATTTACTTTCATCAGAGGCGTAACGTATTGACCGATGATTGCTAATTTATTATGTAAAATGTGTGTAATGGCTCGTTGGTCTAGGGGTATGATACAAGCTTCGGGTGCGAGTGGTCCCGGGTTCGAATCCCGGACGAGCCCACGCAATGTAATATCGGCGGTTATTAGTTTACTTAAAATTTCTAAATTTATTGGTATTTCTGTCGCAAAACTCCGACACTGGACGAGAGAAAGTTTGATTCATTCATTGCTTATATTTACTTTCATCAGAGGCATAACGTATTGACCGATGATTGCTAATTTATTATGTAAAAGGTGTGTAATGGCTCGTTGGTCTAGGGGTATGATACAAGCTTCGTGTGCGAGTGGTCCCGGTTTCGCAATCCCGGACGAGCCCACGCAATATAATACCGGCGGTTATTAGTTTACTTAAAATTTCTACATTTATTTTTTATTTCTGACGCAAAACTCCGACACTGGACGAGAGAAAGTTTGATTCATTCATTGCTTATATTTACTTTCATCAGAGGCATAACGTATTGACCGATGATTGCTAATTTATTATGCAAAGGGCGTGTAAAGGCTCGTTGGTCTAGGGGTATGATACTCGCTTAGGGTGCGAGTGGTCCTGGGTTCGAATCCCGGACGAACCCACGCGATGTAATAGCGGCGGTTATTAGTTTACTTAAAATTTCTAAATTTTTGTTATTTCTATCGCAAAACTTCGACACTGGACGAGAGAAAGTTTGATTCATTCATTGCTTATATTTACTTTCATCAGAGGCATAACGTATTGACCGATGATTGCTAATTTATTATGTAAAAGGTGTGTAAAGGCTCGTTGGTCTAGGGGTATGATACTCGCCTCGGGTGCGAGTGGTCCCGGGTTCGAATCCCGGATGAGCCCACGCGATGCAATAGCGGCGGTTATTAGTTTACTTAAAATTTCTATATTTATAGTTAGTTCTGTCGCAAAACTCCGACGCTGCACGAGAGAAAGTTTGATTCATTCATTGCTTATATTTACTTTCATCAGAGGCATAACGTATTGACCGATGATTGCTAATTTATTATGCAAAGGGCATGTAAAGGCTCGTTGGTCTAGGGGTATGATACTCGCTTATGGTGCGAGTGGTCCCGTGTTTGAATCCCGGACGAGCCCACGCAATGTAATAGCGGCGGTTATTAGTTTACTTAAAATTTCTAAATTTATTGTTATTTCTGTCGCAAAACTCCGACACTGGACGAGAGAAAGTTTGATTCATTCATTGCTTATATTTACTTTCATCAGAGGCATAACGTATTGACCGATGATTGCTAATTTATTATGTAAAAGGTGTGTAATGGCTCGTTGGTCTAGGGGTATGATACAAGCTTCGGGTGCGAGTGGTCCCGGGTTCGAATCCCGGACGAGCCCACGCAATATAATACCGGCGGTTATTTGTTTACTTAAAATTTCTAAATTTATTGTTATTTCTGTGGCAAAACTCCGACACTGGACGAGAGAAAGTTTGCTTCATTCATTGCTTATATTTACTTTCATCAGAGGCATAACGTATTGACCGATGATTGCTAATTTATTATGTAAAAGGTGTGTAATGGCTCGTTGGTCTAGGGGTATGATACAAGCTTCGGGTGCGAGTGGTCCCGGGTTCGAATCCCGGACGAGCCCACGCAATATAATACCGGCGGTTATTAGTTTACTTAAAATTTCTAAATTTATTGTTATTTCTGTCGCAAAACTCCGACACTGGACGAGAGAAAGTTTAATTCATTCATTGCTTATATTTACTTTCATCAGAGGCATAACGTATTGACCGATGATTGCTAATTTATTATGTAAAAGGTGTGTAATGGCTCGTTGGTCTAGGGGTATGATACAAGCTTCGGGTGCGAGTGGTCCCGGGTTCGAATCCCGGACGAGCCCGCGCAATATAATACCGGCGGTTATTAGTTTACTTAAAATTTCTAAATTTATTGTTATTTCTGTCGCAAAACTCCGACACTGGACGAGAGAAAGTTTAATTCATTCATTGCTTATATTTACTTTCATCAGAGGCATAACGTATTGACCGATGATTGCTAATTTATTATGTAAAAGGCGTGTAAAGTCTCGTTGGTCTAGGTGTATGACACTCGCTTCGGGTGCGAGTGGTCCGGGGTTCGAATCCCGGACGAGCCCTCGCAATATAATACCGGCGGTTATTAGTTTACTTAAAATTTCTAAATTTATTGTTATTTCTGTCGCAAAACTCCGACACTGGACGAGAGAAAGTTTGATTCATTCATTGCTTATATTTACTTTCATCAGAGGCATAACGTATTGACCGATGATTGCTAATTTATTATGTAAAAGGTGTGTAATGGCTCGTTGGTCTAGGGGTATGATACAAGCTTCGGGTGCGAGTGGTCCCGGGTTCGAATCCCGGATGAGCCCAAGCAATATAATACCGGCGGTTATTAGTTTACTTAAAATTTCTAAATTTATTGTTATTTCTGTCGCAAAACTCCGACACTGGCCGAGAGAAAGTTTGATTCATTCATTGCTTATATTTACTTTCATCAGAGGCATAACGTATTGACCGATGATTGCTAATTTATTATGTAAAAGGTGTGTAATGGCTCGTTGGTCTAGGGGTATGATACAAGCTTCGGGTGCGAGTGGTCCCGGGTTCGAATCCCGGACGAGCCCACGCAATATAATACCGGCGGTTATTAGTTTACTTAAAATTTCTAAATTTATTGTTATTTCTGTCGCAAAACTCCGACACTGGACGAGAGAAAGTTTGATTCATTTATTGCTTATATTTACTTTCATCAGAGGCATAACGTATTGACCGATGATTGCTAATTTATTATGCAAAAGTTGTGTAAATGCTCGTTGGTCTAGGGGTATGATACAAGCTTCGGTTGCGCGTGGTCCCGGGTTCGAATCCCGGTCGAGCCCACGCAATGTAATAGCGGCGGTTATTTGTTTACTTAAAATTTCTAAATTTATTGTTATTTCTGTCGCAAAACTCCGACACTGGACGAGAGAAAGTTTGATTCATTCATTGCTTATATTTACTTTCATCAGAGGCATAACGTATTGACCGATGATTGCTAATTTATTATGTAAAAGGCGTGTAAAGTCTCGTTGGTCTAGGTGTATGATACTCGCTTCGGGTGCGAGTGGTCCAGGGTTCGAATCCCGGACGAGCCCTCGCAATATAATACCGGCGGTTATTAGTTTACTTAAAATTTCTAAATTTATTGTTATTTCTGTCGCAAAACTCCGACACTGGACGAGAGAAAGTTTGATTCATTCATTGCTTATATTTACTTTCATCAGAGGCATAACGTATTGACCGATGATTGCTAATTTATTATGTAAAAGGCGTGTAAAGTCTCGTTGATCTAGGTGTATGACACTCGCTTCGGGTGCGAGTGGTCCGGGGTTCGAATCCCGGACGAGCCCTCGCAATATAATACCGGCGGTTATTAGTTTACTTAAAATTTCTAAATTTATTGTTATTTCTGTCGCAAAACTCCGACACTGGACGAGAGAAAGTTTGATTCATTCATTGCTTATATTTACTTTCATCAGAGGCATAACGTATTGACCGATGATTGCTAATTTATTATGTAAAAGGTGTGTAATGGCTCGTTGGTCTAGGGGTATGATACAAGCTTCGGGTGCGAGTGGTCCCGGGTTCGAATCCCGGTCGAGCCCACGCAATGTAATAGCGGCGGTTATTTGTTTACTTAAAATTTCTAAATTTATTGTTATTTCTGTCGCAAAACTCCGACACTGGACGAGAGAAAGTTTGATTCATTCATTGCTTATATTTACTTTCATCAGAGGCATAACGTATTGACCGATGATTGCTAATTTATTATGTAAAAGGCGTGTAAAGTCTCGTTGGTCTAGGTGTATGATACTCGCTTCGGGTGCGAGTGGTCCAGGGTTCGAATCCCGGACGAGCCCTCGCAATATAATACCGGCGGTTATTAGTTTACTTAAAATTTCTAAATTTATTGTTATTTCTGTCGCAAAACTCCGACACTGGACGAGAGAAAGTTTGATTCATTCATTGCTTATATTTACTTTCATCAGAGGCATAACGTATTGACCGATGATTGCTAATTTATTATGTAAAAGTTGTGTAATGGCTCGTTGGTCTAGGGGTATGATACAAGCTTCGGTTGCGCGTGGTCCCGGGTTCGAATCCCGGTCGAGCCCACGCAATGTAATAGCGGCGGTTATTTGTTTACTTAAAATTTCTAAATTTATTGTTATTTCTGTCGCAAAACTCCGACACTGGACGAGAGAAAGTTTGATTCATTCATTGCTTATATTTACTTTCATCAGAGGCATAACGTATTGACCGATGATTGCTAATTTATTATGTAAAAGGAGTGTAAAGTCTCGTTGATCTAGGTGTATGACACTCGCTTCGGGTGCGAGTGGTCCGGGGTTCGAATCCCGGACGAGCCCTCGCAATATAATACCGGCGGTTATTAGTTTACTTAAAATTTCTAAATTTATTGTTATTTCTGTCGCAAAACTCCGACACTGGACGAGAGAAAGTTTGATTCATTCATTGCTTATATTTACTTTCATCAGAGGCATAACGTATTGACCGATGATTGCTAATTTATTATGTAAAAGGTGTGTAATGGCTCGTTGGTCTAGGGGTATGATACAAGCTTCGGTTGCGCGTGGTCCCGGGTTCGAATCCCGGTCGAGCCCACGCAATGTAATAGCGGCGGTTATTTGTTTACTTAAAATTTCTAAATTTATTGTTATTTCTGTCGCAAAACTCCGACACTGGACGAGAGAAAGTTTGATTCATTCATTGCTTATATTTACTTTCATCAGAGGCATAACGTATTGACCGATGATTGCTAATTTATTATGTAAAAGGCGTGTAAAGTCTCGTTGGTCTAGGTGTATGATACTCGCTTCGGGTGCGAGTGGTCCAGGGTTCGAATCCCGGACGAGCCCTCGCAATATAATACCGGCGGTTATTAGTTTACTTAAAATTTCTAAATTTATTGTTATTTCTGTCGCAAAACTCCGACACTGGACGAGAGAAAGTTTGATTCATTCATTGCTTATATTTACTTTCATCAGAGGCATAACGTATTGACCGATGATTGCTAATTTATTATGTAAAAGGTGTGTAATGGCTCGTTGGTCTAGGGGTATGATACAAGCTTCGGGTGCGAGTGGTCCCGGGTTCGAATCCCGGTCGAGCCCACGCAATGTAATAGCGGCGGTTATTTGTTTACTTAAAATTTCTAAATTTATTGTTATTTCTGTCGCAAAACTCCGACACTGGACGAGAGAAAGTTTGATTCATTCATTGCTTATATTTACTTTCATCAGAGGCATAACGTATTGACCGATGATTGCTAATTTATTATGTAAAAGGTGTGTAATGGCTCGTTGGTCTAGGGGTATGATACAAGCTTCGGGTGCGAGTGGTCCCGGGTTCGAATCCCGGTCGAGCCCACGCAATGTAATAGCGGCGGTTATTTGTTTACTTAAAATTTCTAAATTTATTGTTATTTCTGTCGCAAAACTCCGACACTGGACGAGAGAAAGTTTGATTCATTCATTGCTTATATTTACTTTCATCAGAGGCATAACGTATTGACCGATGATTGCTAATTTATTATGTAAAAGGCGTGTAATGGCTCGTTGGTCTAGGGGTATGATACAAGCTTCGGGTGCGAGTGGTCCCGGGTTCGAATCCCGGTCGAGCCCACGCAATGTAATAGCGGCGGTTATTTGTTTACTTAAAATTTCTAAATTTATTGTTATTTCTGTCGCAAAACTCCGACACTGGACGAGAGAAAGTTTGATTCATTCATTGCTTATATTTACTTTCATCAGAGGCATAACGTATTGACCGATGATTGCTAATTTATTATGCCAAAGGTGTGTAAAGGCTCGTTGGTCTAGGGGTATGATACTCGCTTAGGGTGCGAGTGGTCCCGGGTTCGAATCCCGGACGAGCCCACGCAATGTAATAGCGGCGGTTATGAGTTTACTTAAAATTTCTAAATTTATTGTTATTTCTGTCGCAAAACTCCGACACTGGTTTAGAGAAAGTTTGATTCATTCATTGCTTATATTTACTTTCATCAGAGGCATAACGTATTGACCGATGATTGCTAATTTATTATGTAAAAGGTGTGTAATGGCTCGTTGGTCTAGGGGTATGATACAAGCTTCGGTTGCGCGTGGTCCCGGGTTCGAATCCCGGTCGAGCCCACGCAATGTAATAGCGGCGGTTATTTGTTTACTTAAAATTTCTAAATTTATTGTTATTTCTGTCGCAAAACTCCGACACTGGACGAGAGAAAGTTTGATTCATTCATTGCTTATATTTACTTTCATCAGAGGCATAACGTATTGACCGATGATTGCTAATTTATTATGTAAAAGGCGTGTAAAGTCTCGTTGGTCTAGGTGTATGATACTCGCTTCGGGTGCGAGTGGTCCAGGGTTCGAATCCCGGACGAGCCCTCGCAATATAATACCGGCGGTTATTAGTTTACTTAAAATTTCTAAATTTATTGTTATTTCTGTCGCAAAACTCCGACACTGGACGAGAGAAAGTTTGATTCATTCATTGCTTATATTTACTTTCATCAGAGGCATAACGTATTGACCGATGATTGCTAATTTATTATGTAAAAGGTGTGTAATGGCTCGTTGGTCTAGGGGTATGATACAAGCTTCGGGTGCGAGTGGTCCCGGGTTCGAATCCCGGTCGAGCCCACGCAATGTAATAGCGGCGGTTATTTGTTTACTTAAAATTTCTAAATTTATTGTTATTTCTGTCGCAAAACTCCGACACTGGACGAGAGAAAGTTTGATTCATTCATTGCTTATATTTACTTTCATCAGAGGCATAACGTATTGACCGATGATTGCTAATTTATTATGTAAAAGGTGTGTAATGGCTCGTTGGTCTAGGGGTATGATACAAGCTTCGGGTGCGAGTGGTCCCGGGTTCGAATCCCGGTCGAGCCCACGCAATGTAATAGCGGCGGTTATTTGTTTACTTAAAATTTCTAAATTTATTGTTATTTCTGTCGCAAAACTCCGACACTGGACGAGAGAAAGTTTGATTCATTCATTGCTTATATTTACTTTCATCAGAGGCATAACGTATTGACCGATGATTGCTAATTTATTATGTAAAAGGCGTGTAATGGCTCGTTGGTCTAGGGGTATGATACAAGCTTCGGGTGCGAGTGGTCCCGGGTTCGAATCCCGGTCGAGCCCACGCAATGTAATAGCGGCGGTTATTTGTTTACTTAAAATTTCTAAATTTATTGTTATTTCTGTCGCAAAACTCCGACACTGGACGAGAGAAAGTTTGATTCATTCATTGCTTATATTTACTTTCATCAGAGGCATAACGTATTGACCGATGATTGCTAATTTATTATGCCAAAGGTGTGTAAAGGCTCGTTGGTCTAGGGGTATGATACTCGCTTAGGGTGCGAGTGGTCCCGGGTTCGAATCCCGGACGAGCCCACGCAATGTAATAGCGGCGGTTATGAGTTTACTTAAAATTTCTAAATTTATTGTTATTTCTGTCGCAAAACTCCGACACTGGTTTAGAGAAAGTTTGATTCATTCATTGCTTATATTTACTTTCATCAGAGGCATAACGTATTGACCGATGATTGCTAATTTATTATGTAAAAGGTGTGTAATGGCTCGTTGGTCTAGGGGTATGATACAAGCTTCGGGTGCGAGTAGTCCCGGGTTCGTATCCCCGACGAGCCCACGCAATGTTATAGCGGCGGATATTAGTTTACTTAAAATTTCTAAATTTATTGTTATTTCTGTCGCAAAACTCCGACACTGGACGAGAGAAAGTTTGATTCATTCATTGCTTATATTTACATTCATCAGAGGCATAACGTATTGACCGATGATTGCTAATTTATTATGCACAAGTTGTGTAAATGCTCGTTGGTCTAGGGGTATGATACAAGCTTCGGGTGCGAGTGGTCCCGGGTTCGAATCCCGGTCGAGCCCACGCAATGTTATAGCGGCGGTTATTAGTTTACTTAAAATTTCTAAATTTATTGTTATTTCTGTCGCAAAACTCCGACACTGGACGAGAGAAAGTTTGATTCATTCATTGCTTATATTTACTTTCATCAGAGGCATAACGTATTGACCGATGATTGCTAATTTATTATGTAATAGGTGTGTAAAGGCTCGTTGGTCTAGGGGTATGATACTCGCTTAGGGTGCGAGTGGTCCCGGGTTCGAATCCCGGACGAGCCCACGCAATGTAATAGCGGCGGTTATGAGTTTACTTAAAATTTCTAAATTTATTGTTATTTCTGTCGCAAAACTCCGACACTGGTTTAGAGAAAGTTTGATTCATTCATTGCTTATATTTACTTTCATCAGAGGCATAACGTATTGACCGATGATTGCTAATTTATTATGTAAAAGGTGTGTAATGGCTCGTTGGTCTAGGGGTATGATACAAGCTTCGGGTGCGAGTGGTCCCGGGTTCGAATCCCGGACGAGCCCACGCAATATAATACCGGCGGTTATTAGTTTACTTAAAATTTCTAAATTTATTGGTATTTCTGTCGCAAAACTCCGACACTGGACGAGAGAAAGTTTGATTCATTCATTGCTTATATTTACTTTCATCAGAGGCATAACGTATTGACCGATGATTGCTAATTTATTATGTAAAAGGCGTGTAAAGTCACGTTGGTCTAGGTGTATGATACTCGCTTCGGGTGCGAGTGGTCCAGGGTTCGAATCCCGGACGAGCCCTCGCAATATAATACCGGCGGTTATTAGTTTACTTAAAATTTCTAAATTTATTGTTATTTCTCTCGCAAAACTCCGACACTGGACGAGAGAAAGTTTGATTCATTCATTGCTTATATTTACTTTCATCAGAGGCATAACGTATTGACCGATGATTGCTAATTTATTATGTAAAAGGCGTGTAAAGGCTCGTTGGTCTAGGGGTATGATACTCGCTTAGGGCGCGAGTAGTCCCGGGTTCGTATCCCCGACGAGCCCACGCAATGTTATAACGGCGGATATTAGTTTACTTAAAATTTCTAAATTTATTGTTATTTCTGTCGCAAAACTCCGACACTGGACGAGAGAAAGTTTGATTCATTCATTGCTTATATTTACATTCATCAGAGGCATAACGTATTGACCGATGATTGCTAATTTATTATGCAAAAGTTGTGTAAATGCTCGTTGGTCTAGGGGTATGATACAAGCTTCGGGTGCGAGTGGTCCCGGGTTCGAATCCCGGTCGAGCCCACGCAATGTTATAGCGGCGGTTATTAGTTTACTTAAAATTTCTAAATTTATTGTTATTTCTGTCGCAAAACTCCGACACTGGACGAGAGAAAGTTTGATTCATTCATTGCTTATATTTACTTTCATCAGAGGCATAACGTATTGACCGATGATTGCTAATTTATTATGTAATAGGTGTGTAAAGGCTCGTTGGTCTAGGGGTATGATACTCGCTTAGGGTGCGAGTGGTCCCGGGTTCGAATCCCGGACGAGCCCACGCAATGTAATAGCGGCGGTTATGAGTTTACTTAAAATTTCTAAATTTATTGTTATTTCTGTCGCAAAACTCCGACACTGGACGAGAGAAAGTTTGATTCATTCATTGCTTATATTTACTTTCATCAGAGGCATTACGTATTGACCGATGATTGCTAATTTATTATGTAGAAGGCGTGTAAAGTCTCGTTGGTCTAGGGGTATGATACTCGCTTCGGGTGCGAGTGGTCCCGGGTTCGAATCCCGGCCGAGCCCACGCAATGTAATAGCGGCGGTTATTAGTTTACTTAAAATTTCTAAATTTATTGTTATTTCTGTCGCAAAACTCCGACACTGGACGAGAGAAAGTTTGATTCATTCATTGCTTATATTTACTTTCATCAGAGGCATTACGTATTGACCGATGATTGCTAATTTATTATGTAAAAGGCGTGTAAAGTCACGTTGGTCTAGGTGTATGATACTCGCTTCGGGTGCGAGTGGTCCAGGGTTCGAATCCCGGACGAGCCCTCGCAATATAATACCGGCGGTTATTAGTTTACTTAAAATTTCTAAATTTATTGTTATTTCTCTCGCAAAACTCCGACACTGGACGAGAGAAAGTTTGATTCATTCATTGCTTATATTTACTTTCATCAGAGGCATAACGTATTGACCGATGATTGCTAATTTATTATGTAAAAGGCGTGTAAAGGCTCGTTGGTCTAGGGGTATGATACTCGCTTCGGGTGCGAGTGGCCCCGGGTTCGAATCCCGGATGAGTCCACGCAATGTAATAGCGGCGGTTATGAGTTTACTTAAAATTTCTAAATTTATTGTTATTTCTGTCGCAAAACTCCGACACTGGACGAGAGAAAGTTTGATTCATTCATTGCTTATATTTACATTCATCAGAGGCATAACGTATTGACCGATGATTGCTAATTTATTATGCAAAAGTTGTGTAAATGCTCGTTGGTCTAGGGGTATGATACAAGCTTCGGGTGCGAGTGGTCCCGGGTTCGAATCCCGGTCGAGCCCACGCAATGTTATAGCGGCGGTTATTAGTTTACTTAAAATTTCTAAATTTATTGTTATTTCTGTCGCAAAACTCCGACACTGGACGAGAGAAAGTTTGATTCATTCATTGCTTATATTTACTTTCATCAGAGGCATAACGTATTGACCGATGATTGCTAATTTATTATGTAATAGGTGTGTAAAGGCTCGTTGGTCTAGGGGTATGATACTCGCTTAGGGTGCGAGTGGTCCCGGGTTCGAATCCCGGACGAGCCCACGCAATGTAATAGCGGCGGTTATGAGTTTACTTAAAATTTCTAAATTTATTGTTATTTCTGTCGCAAAACTCCGACACTGGACGAGAGAAAGTTTGATTCATTCATTGCTTATATTTACTTTCATCAGAGGCATTACGTATTGACCGATGATTGCTAATTTATTATGTAGAAGGCGTGTAAAGTCTCGTTGGTCTAGGGGTATGATACTCGCTTCGGGTGCGAGTGGTCCCGGGTTCGAATCCCGGCCGAGCCCACGCAATGTAATAGCGGCGGTTATTAGTTTACTTAAAATTTCTAAATTTATTGTTATTTCTGTCGCAAAACTCCGACACTGGACGAGAGAAAGTTTGATTCATTCATTGCTTATATTTACTTTCATCAGAGGCATAACGTATTGACCGATGATTGCTAATTTATTATGTAAAAGGCGTGTAAAGGCTCGTTGGTCTAGGGGTATGATACTCGCTTAGGGCGCGAGTAGTCCCGGGTTCGTATCCCCGACGAGCCCACGCAATGTTATAGCGGCGGATATTAGTTTACTTAAAATTTCTAAATTTATTGTTATTTCTGTCGCAAAACTCCGACACTGGACGAGAGAAAGTTTGATTCATTCATTGCTTATATTTACTTTCATCAGAGGCGTAACGTATTGACCGATGATTGCTAATTTATTATGCAAAAGTTGTGTAAATGCTCGTTGGTCTAGGGGTATGATACAAGCTTCGGGTGCGAGTGGTCCCGGGTTCGAATCCCGGTCGA
Source organism: Acanthosepion lycidas (assembly GCA_963932145.1). NCBI lineage: Eukaryota > Metazoa > Mollusca > Cephalopoda > Sepiida > Sepiidae > Acanthosepion > Acanthosepion lycidas. The sequence goes on from OZ010600.1 coordinate 94,136,076, forward strand.
GCCCACGCAATGTAATAGCGGCGGTTATTAGTTTACTTAAAATTTCTAAATTTATTGTTATTTCTGTCGCAAAACTCCGACACTGGACGAGAGAAAGTTTGATTCATTCATTGCTTATATTTACTTTCATCAGAGGCATAACGTATTGACCGATGATTGCTAATTTATTATGTAAAAGGTGTGTAAAGGCTCGTTGGTCTAGGGGTATGATACTCGCTTAGGGTGCGAGTGGTCCCGGGTTCGAATCCCGGACGAGCCCACGCAATGTAATAGCGGCGGTTATGAGTTTACTTAAAATTTCTAAATTTATTGTTATTTCTGTCGCAAAACTCCGATACTGGACGAGAGAAAGTTTGATTCATTCATTGCTTATATTTACTTTCATCAGAGGCGTAACGTATTGACCGATGATTGCTAATTTATTATGTAAAAGGCGGGTAAAGTCTCGTTGGTCTAGGTGTATGATACTCGCTTCAGGTGCGAGTGATCCGGGGTTCGAATCCCGGACGAGCCCTCGCAATATAAAACCGGCGGTTATTAGTTTACTTAAAATTTCTAAATTTATTGTTATTTCTGTCGCAAAACTCCGACACTGGACGAGAGAAAGTTTGATTCATTCATTGCTTATATTTACTTTCATCAGAGGCATAACGTATTGACCGATGATTGCTAATTTATTATGTAAAAGGTGTGTAAAGGCTCATTGGTCTAGGGGTATGTTACTCGCTTAGGGTGCGAGTGGTCCCGGGTTCGAATCCCGGACGAGGCCACGCAATGTAATAGCGGCGGTTATGAGTTTGCTTAAAATTTCTAAATTTATTGTTATTTCTGTCGCAAAACTCCGACACTGGACTAGAGAAAGTTTGATTCATTCATTGCTTATATTTACTTTCATCAGAGGCATAACGTATTGACCGATGATTGCTAATTTATTATGTAAAAGGTGTGTAAAGGCTCGTTGGTCTAGGGGTATGATACAAGCTTCGGGTGCGAGTGGTCCCGGGTTCGAATCCCGGTCGAGCCCACGCAATGTTATAGCGGCGGTTATTAGTTTACTTAAAATTTCTAAATTTATTGTTATTTCTCTCGCAAAACTCCGACACTGGACGAGAGAAAGTTTGATTCATTCATTGCTTATATTTACTTTCATCAGAGGCATAACGTATTGACCGATGATTGCTAATTTATTATGTAAAAGGTGTGTAAAGGCTCGTTGGTCTAGGGGTATGATACAAGCTTCGGGTGCGAGTGGTCCCGGGTTCGAATCCCGGTCGAGCCCACGCAATGTAATAGCGGCGGTTATTAGTTTACTTAAAATTTCTAAATTTATTGTTATTTCTGTCGCAAAACTCCGACACTGGACGAGAGAAAGTTTGATTCATTCATTGCTTATATTTACTTTCATCAGAGGCATAACGTATTGACCGATGATTGCTAATTTATTATGTAAAAGGTGTGTAAAGGCTCGTTGGTCTAGGGGTATGATACTCGCTTAGGGTGCGAGTGGTCCCGTGTTCGAATCCCGGACGAGCCCACGCAATGTAATAGCGGCGGTTATGAGTTTACTTAAAATTTCTAAATTTATTGTTATTTCTGTCGCAAAACTCCGATACTGGACGAGAGAAAGTTTGATTCATTCATTGCTTATATTTACTTTCATCAGAGGCGTAACGTATTGACCGATGATTGCTAATTTATTATGTAAAAGGCGGGTAAAGTCTCGTTGGTCTAGGTGTATGATACTCGCTTCAGGTGCGAGTGATCCGGGGTTCGAATCCCGGACGAGCCCTCGCAATATAAAACTGGCGGTTATTAGTTTACTTAAAATTTCTAAATTTATTGTTATTTCTGTCGCAAAACTCCGACACTGGACGAGAGAAAGTTTGATTCATTCATTGCTTATATTTACTTTCATCAGAGGCATAACGTATTGACCGATGATTGCTAATTTATTATGTAAAAGGTGTGTAAAGGCTCGTTGGTCTAGGGGTATGATACAAGCTTCGGGTGCGAGTGGTCCCGGGTTCGAATCCCGGTCGAGCCCACGCAATGTTATAGCGGCGGTTATTAGTTTACTTAAAATTTCTAAATTTATTGTTATTTCTCTCGCAAAACTCCGACACTGGACGAGAGAAAGTTTGATTCATTCATTGCTTATATTTACTTTCATCAGAGGCGTAACGTATTGACCGATGATTGCTAATTTATTATGTAAAAGGCGGGTAAAGTCTCGTTGGTCTAGGTGTATGATACTCGCTTCAGGTGCGAGTGATCCGGGGTTCGAATCCCGGACGAGCCCTCGCAATATAAAACCGGCGGTTATTAGTTTACTTAAAATTTCTAAATTTATTGTTATTTCTCTCGCAAAACTCCGACACTGGACGAGAGAAAGTTTGATTCATTCATTGCTTATATTTACTTTCATCAGAGGCATAACGTATTGACCGATGATTGCTAATTTATTATGTAAAAGGTGTGTAAAGGCTCATTGGTCTAGGGGTATGTTACTCGCTTAGGGTGCGAGTGGTCCCGGGTTCGAATCCCGGACGAGCCCACGCAATGTAATAGCGGCGGTTATGAGTTTACTTAAAATTTCTAAATTTATTGTTATTTCTGTCGCAAAACTCCGATACTGGACGAGAGAAAGTTTGATTCATTCATTGCTTATATTTACTTTCATCAGAGGCGTAACGTATTGACCGATGATTGCTAATTTATTATGTAAAAGGCGGGTAAAGTCTCGTTGGTCTAGGTGTATGATACTCGCTTCAGGTGCGAGTGATCCGGGGTTCGAATCCCGGACGAGCCCTCGCAATATAAAACCGGCGGTTATTAGTTTACTTAAAATTTCTAAATTTATTGTTATTTCTCTCGCAAAACTCCGACACTGGACGAGAGAAAGTTTGATTCATTCATTGCTTATATTTACTTTCATCAGAGGCATAACGTATTGACCGATGATTGCTAATTTATTATGTAAAAGGTGTGTAAAGGCTCGTTGGTCTAGGGGTATGATACTCGCTTAGGGTGCGAGTGGTTCCGGGTTCGAATCCCGGACGAGCCCACGCAATGTAATAGCGGCGGTTATGAGTTTACTTAAAATTTCTAAATTTATTGTTATTTCTGTCGCAAAACTCCGACACTGGACGAGAGAAAGTTTGATTCATTCATTGCTTATATTTACTTTCATCAGAGGCATAACGTATTGACCGATGATTGCTAATTTATTATGTAAAAGGCGTGTAAAGGCTCGTTGGTCTAGGGGTATGATACTCGCTTCGGGTGCGAGTGGTCCCGGGTTCGAATCCCGGACGAGCCCACGCAATGTAATAGCGGCGGTTATTAGTTTACTTAAAATTTCTAAATTTATTGTTATTTCTGTCGCAAAACTCCGACACTGGACGAGAGAAAGTTTGATTCATTCATTGCTTATATTTACTTTCATCAGAGGCATAACGTATTGACCGATGATTGCTAATTTATTATCTAAACGGCGTGTAAAGGCTCGTTGGTCTAGGGGTATGATACTCGCTTCGGCTGCGAGTGGTCCCGGGTTCGAATCCCGGACGAGCCCACGCAATGTAATAGCGGCGGTTATTAGTTTACTTAAAATTTCTAAACTTATTGTTATTTCTGTCGCAAAACTCCGACATTGGACGAGAGAAAGTTTGATTCATTCATTGCTTATATTTACTTTCATCAGAGGCATAACGTATTGACCGATGATTGCTAATTTATTATCTAAACGGCGTGTAAAGGCTCGTTGGTCTAGGGGTATGATACTCGCTTCGGCTGCGAGTGGTCCCGGGTTCGAATCCCGGACGATCCCACGCAATGTAATAGCGGCGGTTATTAGTTTACTTAAAATTTCTAAATTTATTGTTATTTCTGTCGCAAAACTCCGACACTGGACGAGAGAAAGTTTGATTCATTCATTGCTTATATTTACTTTCATCAGAGGCATAACGTATTGACCGATGATTGCTAATTTATTATGTAAAAGGCGTGTAAAGGCTCGTTGGTCTAGGGGTATGATACTCGCTTCGGGTGCGAGTGGTCCCGGGTTCGAATCCCGGACGAGCCCACGCAATGTAATAGCGGCGGTTATTAGTTTACTTAAAATTTCTAAATTTATTGTTATTTCTGTCGCAAAACTCCGACACTGGACGAGAGAAAGTTTGATTCATTCATTGCTTATATTTACTTTCATCAGAGGCATAACGTATTGACCGATGATTGCTAATTTATTATCTAAACGGCGTGTAAAGGCTCGTTGGTCTAGGGGTATGATACTCGCTTCGGGTGCGAGTGGTACCGGGTTCGTATCCCGGACGATCCCACGCAATGTAATAGCGGCGGTTATTAGTTTACTTAAAATTTCTAAATTTATTGTTATTTCTGTCGCAAAACTCCGACACTGGACGAGAGAAAGTTTGATTCATTCATTGCTTATATTTACTTTCATCAGAGGCATAACGTATTGACCGATGATTGCTAATTTATTATCTAAAAGGCGTGTAAAGGCTCGTTGGTCTAGGGGTATGATACTCGCTTCGGGTGCGAGTGGTACCGGGTTCGTATCCCGGACGATCCCACGCAATGTAATAGCGGCGGTTATTAGTTTACTTAAAATTTCTAAATTTATTGTTATTTCTGTCGCAAAACTCCGACACTGGACGAGAGAAAGTTTGATTCATTCATTGCTTATATTTACTTTCATCAGAGGCATAACGTATTGACCGATGATTGCTAATTTATTATGTAAAAGGCGTGTAAAGGCTCGTTGGTCTAGGGGTATGATACTCGCTTCGGCTGCGAGTGGTCCCGGGTTCGAATCCCGGACGAGCCCACGCAATGTAATAGCGGCGGTTATTAGTTTACTTAAAATTTCTAAATTTATTGTTATTTCTGTCGCAAAACTCCGACACTGGACGAGAGAAAGTTTGATTCATTCATTGCTTATATTTACTTTCATCAGAGGCATAACGTATTGACCGCTGATTGCTAATTTATTATGTAAAGGCTCGTTCCTCTAGGGGTATTATACTCGCTCCGGGTGCGAGAGGTCCCGGTTTCGAATCCCGGAACACTCGCTTAGGGTTCGAGTCGTCCTGGTTTCGAATCCCGGACGAGCCCACGCAATGTAATAGCGGCGGTCATTAGTTTACTTAAAATTTCTAAATTTATTGTTATTTCTGTCGCAAAACTCCGACACTGGACGAGAGAAAGTTTGATTCATTCATTGCTTATATTTACTTTCATCAGAGGCATAACGTATTGACCGATGATTGCTAATTTATTATGTAAAAGCTGTGTAATGGCTCGTTGGTCTAGGGGTATGATACTCGCTGAGGGTTCGAGTGGTCCCGGGTTCGAAACCCGGACGAGCCCACGCAATGTAATAGCGGCGGTTATTAGTTTACTTAAAATTTCTAAATTTATTGTTATTTCTGTCGCAAAACTCCGACACTGGACGAGAGAAAGTTTGATTCATTCATTGCTTATATTTACTTTCATCAGAGGCATAACGTATTGAGCGATGATTGCTAATTTATTATGTAAAGGGCGTGTAAAAGCTCGTTGGTCTAGGGGTATGATATTCGCTTAGGGTGCGAGTGGGCCCGGGTTCGAATCCCGGACGAGTCCACGCAATGTAATAGCGGCGGTTATTAGTTTACTTAAAATTGCTAAATTTATTGTTATTTCTGTCGCAAAACTCCGACGCTGGACGAGAGAAAGTTTGATTCATTCATTGCTTATATTTACTTTCATCAGAGGCATAACGTATTGAGCGATGATTGCTAATTTATTATGTAAAAGGCGTGTAACGGCTCGTTGTTCTAGGGGTATGATACTCGCTTCGGTTGCGAGTGGTCCCGGGTTCGAATTCCGGACGAGCCCACGCAATGTAATGGCGGCGGTAATTAGTTTAGTTAAAATTTCTAAATTTATTGTTATTTCTGTCGCAAAACTCCGACACTGGACGAGAGAAAGTTTGACACATTCATTGCTTATATTTACTTTCATCAGAGGCATAACTTATTGCCCGATGATTGCTAATTTATTATGCAAAAGGCGTGTAAAGGCTCGTTGGTCTAGGGGTATGATATACGCTTAGGGTGCGAGTGGTCCCGGGTTCGAATCCCGGACGAGCCCACGCAATGTAATAGCAGCGGATATAAATTTAATTCAAATTTCTAAATTTATTGTTATTTCTGTCGCAAAACTCCGACACTGCAGGAGAGAAAGTATGATTCATTCATTGCTTATATTTACTTTTATCACAGGCATAACGTATTGACCTATGATTGCTAATTTATTATGTAGAGGGGGTGTAAAGGGTCGTTGGTCTAGGGGTATGATACTCGCTTCGGGTGCGAGTGTTCCCGGTTTCGAATCCCGGACGAGCCCACGCAATGTAATAGCGGCGGATATTAGTTTACTTAAAATTGCTAAATTTATTGTTATTTCTGTCGCAAAACTCCGACACTGCAGGAGAGAAAGTATGATTCATTCATTGCTTATATTTACTTTTATCACAGGCATAACGTATTGACCTATGATTGCTAATTTATTATGTAGATGGGGTGTAAAGGGTCGTTGGTCTAGGGGTATGATACTCGCTTCGGGTGCGAGTGGTCCCGGGTTCGAATCCCGGACTAGCCCACGCAATGTTATAGCGGCGGATATTAGTTTACTTAAAATTGCTAAATTTATTGTTATTTCTGTCGCAAAACTCCGACACTGGACGAGAGAAAGTTTGACACATTCATTGCTTATATTTACTTTCATCAGAGGCATAACTTATTGACCGATGATTGCTAATTTATTATGCAAAAGGCGTGTAAAGGCTCGTTGGTCTAGGGGTATGATACTCGCTTAGGGTGCGAGTGGTCCCGGGTTCGAATCCCGGACGAGCCCACGCAATGTAATAGCAGCGGATATAAATTTAATTCAAATTTCTAAATTTATTGTTATTTCTCTCGCAAAACTCCGACACTGGACGGGAGAATGTTTGATTCATACATTGCTTATATTTAATTTCATCAGAGGCATAACGTATTGACCGATGATTGCTAATTTATTATGTAAAGGGCGTGTAAAGGCTCGTTTGACTAGGGCTATGATACTAGCTTAAGGTGCGAGTGGTCCCGCGTTCGAATTCCGGACGAGCCCACGCAATATAATAGCGGCGGTTATTAGTTTACTTAAAATTTCTACATTTTTTTTTTATTTCTGACGCAAAACTCCGACACTGGACGGGAGAAAATTTGATTCATTCATTGCTTATATTTACTTTCATCAGAGGCATAACGTATTGACCGATGATTGCTAATTTATTATGTAAAGGGCGTGTAAAGGCTCCTTGGTCTAGGGATATGATACTCGCTTAGGGTGCGAGTGGTCCCTGGTTCGAATCCCGGATGAGCCCGCGCAGTGTAATAGTGCCGGTTATACTTTTACTTATAATTTCTAAATTTATTCTCATTTCTGCCGCACAACTCCGACCCTGGATGAGAGAAAGTTTGATTCATTCATTACTTATATTTACTTTCATCACAGGCATAACGTATTGAAGGATGATTGATTACTTATTATGAAGTAGATTTGTAATGGTTCGTTGGGCTTGGGGTCGGACGTTTGCGGCAGAAATTAGAATAAATTTATATTTTATTACTCCTGTTTTAACCGGCACTATTACAATACATGGTGTCGTCGTTGATTTAAACCCGGGACTACTCGTACAGACAGCGAGGAACTTACTTCTTGACCAACGAGTCATTACTTACCTATTTCATGATAAATATGTTGTTCTCGCTCCATACGTTATGTCTGAGATGAAAGTAAATATTATAATTGAAATAATCAAACATTCTCTCATGTAGCCGATCAACCGATTTCAGCAGAAAGAATGAAAATTTAAATTTTCCTGCGAAATGTATAATCGGTACTCTTGTGGTACTTGACTCGTCTGGGAATCGAACCTTAGGCTCCCCGCTCTCATACACCTGGACCAATGAACCATTAATTTCCTTCCCCCATCAAATAAACTCTAATCGGTCTATCCTTTATATCTGAAAATAAAGTTTTTATCTCGTTATCAGGCAATGTTCGGTAACTTTGGTGATAATAATTTACATTTGAAAATGGAAAACTGTAATGTCTACTTATGAAAGATTTAATAAGACTAGGGAATCCAGATTTTTAGATATTAAAGATTTGTTAATTTTAATTAATCAGAATTAAGGTGAACGCTAAATTTGAAAAATTCAAAACACAATTTCGATGTTGGGTGATGTCTGGTATTTATACATGTCTCGGGTAACTGTCATATTAAAGGCCGAACACCTTACTTCCGGCAAAAAGTATGCAGTTAAGTTACGAATATTTTTCTTAGTGATATGTATGGGTTATTTTTTAAAAAATTATTTTAACATATATTTTAAAGCTGTCTTAACTGATTCCTCCTTTTTAAATTTATTTTACGTTGTCTTGGTGATTCTTGAATGCACTTTGAAGATGAAAGCTAGAGACTGAATTTTGGTACCATTAATGAAGGCCTGAATGATCTTTTTCCTCTCACCATTACTCAGTTAGGGAAACATACTGAGGCTAATACAAAATTATTTTAACCCGTTCCCTCTCTAGCTGAATAACTCAAAAGAGTTTTTTCAGTGATTCTTACGAAAAATGGCGTCAAGATGTCTGAAACCCTGGAAACAAGAAACTCAATTAGTTTATTTTTTTTGCTTTTAGATATTAAACATTTTTGGGGATAGACAATTATCTAACGCTGTTATACGATTTGGACAATTTTGTGACTACAGTCGGTACATACATACATATAATATACAGTGTAACCCGGATATAAGAGAAACCCGGATATAAGAGAGATTTTATCTGGTCCCAAATTAGAGCCTGTGTTAATGTATATAAAATAGATCAAATCCGGATATAAGAGAAACCCGGATATACGAGACTCCCCCCCGGTCCCGACAACTCTCTTATATCCGGGTTACACTGTATATATATATATATATATATATATATATATATATATATATATATATATATATATATATATATTTTGAACAATAAAAAAATAGACACACTGGGTTGTAGATTAATATTCTTTCGTTTTTTTTTTATTATTATTCCATTTAGATTCCTCATATATATATATATATATATATATATATATATATATATATATATATATATATATATATATATATATATATATATATATATCGTGGTCTCTTCACATTTTCTATTGATGCTACATTATTTATATTAAATTATATCTGTTCACATTTATCTTTCTATCTAACTTTGGTTACGCGAAAGCAGCACTAAGCCGAGTACTTTCTTTTGACTGCAACGAGCTCCTAATAAGTAAATCAAATGGAGAGAGAGAGAGAGAGAGAGAGAGAGAGAGAGACAGACAGACAGACAGACAGACAGACCTCTGCGAATTCTTTCGGCAGATTTTTCAGACACTTGGTTTAAATTACAAACTACAGAGAAATCTTGATGTTATTTATTGCTGTGCGTCACTAATTACTCTTCAATCTTCCAATCTTCCGCCGATTTGGTCCGGCTCTCTGCATTGAGCTGTCTTTAAGGTTTTAACTTTTCAGCTACTCAATAAAACATTTTATAGCATCTCACTCATAAAATAAAATAATTGGAAGACAATATTGACAACTTTTATTTTAATAGTTTTTGCCGATGAATCTGTGTCATGAAAAAAAATTAGTTAGGTACCTCGAAAAATTCGCTAAACAAGAAGATACGCGATAAAAAAAAAAAGCCCAAAACAATAAACCAACATTTTCTCATGGAGATCTTTACTATGTGTCTTTTTGAGTTTGAAACTCTTTCAAAAATCAGTTAATTATCGGATTTTAATGAACCTTTTACAACATATACTTTTTTGTATCATTTCATATTTATATTTATTATAAGAACAAATTCTTGGAGAACATAAATCATTTTTAATATCACTCTCAAAAACAGTAGCTCCAGTTACTGAAAATCTGCTCTGAATCGTGAAATAAAAATGATAATGAGATTAAGATATTATTCAATTTAAAAAGCTTTTAATTAGTTTTATGAATATACTAAACTATATCTGTTCACATTTATTTTTCTATCTAAACTTCGGTTACATATTATGGACACCATTTTATTACGAAAAAGTCAAGGGTCAATCATTATCTATCCTCCTTATCCTCATAACCTTCACTTCCTCTCACCTCTTTTTTCCATCATATCAAATCTCATTTATCATAACTATTTTTTTACAGTAGACCTCTACTTTGCGCTGCTCTTGAGCCTTTAGTGAAAAAATTTATCTCCCACACAATTCTCTCTTATATACACGATCACTCCATTTACCCAAGCTCATCAAGTATGTTACACGCTGATTTCCTCTGTCACTCTTGCCTTCAATCTACCTTGTGAGTATCAGATTTTCCAAACCCTCTTTCCTCATTACGTGCCCCAAAAATTTCAACTGCCTTTTCCGGATGCTAAGTATAAGTTTTCTTTTTGTTTCCATTCTATCCAAAACCCTGTTGTTGCTCACAAGTTCGGTGCTATCCTCAGCATCTTTCTGTAGAACCATATTTTTGTTGCTTCAAGTCTCTTCGTTATCTTTGAGGAGATTGTCCTGCATTTGCTGACATAGAGGAAGAGACACCACGCAACAGTTCAGTACTCTTTTCTTTGTTTCTAGCGAAATTTTATTGTCTCTTAATACTCTGCTTAGCTTTTGGAATACATCTTTGGTCATCTCAATACGTCTTCGCAAATTCATCGATCAAGATTTTACCGGTGAGTTGCATACTTATTTATTGCTTTTTTGACCTTGTGCCAGACTTTTATACTAAGAAATGACACTCAAATTTTTCGAGGAACTTGATATATATATATATATATATATATATATATATAAAGTGTTTATTCACATTATTTCCATCGGACTATTATTTTCCCATTTGTTGATATTACCCTTACTAGATTTCAGTCATTACACCTTTCGGTCTTCCTCAGGGGTTTATCGATCAGGGTAACCGTCTGCGAATTTTGAATTGAGCCCTTATTTAATCTACGAATTTAGTGGATTATGACATTGTATATGATGTAATGAATATGCATATACCTGGGTTCCCTCTCACAGTTATATGATTGGCTGGTGTCAGCCATAAATACAGACTGATGTGGAGGTACAAGAGGACGCCTATAGTCTTCGCCTATTGCCTACGTCTATTGCCTACCACTACGACGAGGACCAGTCCATTACGGTTACCTGCTAGATTGTCCTACCAGGTTACAGTAGTCAACAACTACTTTGCTACTTCGAACAAATATATCCCTTGCCGGGACATATCAGTATAATTCTTGTTTCTGTATGGAGATAAAGTGTTTTCTCATAAATGTTATACATATTTCCTTGTTTTTCGTAGTCAGTTATGGGTATAAGTGATACAATATCGCTAATAGATGCATAGTGCCAAACCGATTGTAGAAATATCTAAACTGTCAGCCGTTTGGATTAAAGGCTCTTGGCAAATATCATTGCTCTATGAACTGGAGCTATAGACTAACAAACAAAGAACTGTACCAAATAACAGAGAGCACATCACTTGAGGACAGCCAACAGCGGAAAGAACTAAGATGGACAGGACATGGAACTCGAAGAGAAAGTGTTGACATTCTACAGTACTTTAAACAAAAGGTGAGGAAGGAAACCCTTATCTATACTGGAAAGAGCGATAACAGCTACTGGACTTGAGAAACCTGTTTTCCTAAAACATTGTTTTCAGAGAAATATTTTATAAATTTCAACATAAAGCAATACTTGCTGTTTGGACGACGAATGCCAAATGTTTCCTTGTAGGGAAACAACTATATATTATCATTATCATTATGGCCATATCACGTTGAAACACCGGTTCTCGTCTGATCACCAAAGTTAAACAAGTTAGCCGCTTGGGGATACCGGGTGCTGTAAGCCCTTACCAACATGCATTGGGTCATTCCTCTCCATCAACGGCAAAAGGGGACAATCTGAAGATGGTCTACGTTCAACAAAGGACTTTCATATGCTGATTAAGAAGAAATATCGCTTGTATTGGGCTGGTAAAATAGATTTATCTCCAGTAGCTATTCCAATAAGTGCAATGTGGGCGGTATTACCACGGTTTTGGAACCTTCGCGGCTAGGTTTTTAACATTGCATTGCATTCTTATAAATTAAATTACCTTATCAGATCCAACGACCAGAAACCATGAAGTGTTTGTTAGATTTTAAATCAGCGCAATGAAACCAGAAAGTGTTTTTATTTTTTAAAATTCTCTTATATATATACAGTAGCGGCCCTAATACAAGGAACGGAAACAATAAAGACATAAATATGTGTATTACTTAAAAAGTGATGGATGATTAGCAATGAAATTTTTACTGAATAAAGATTAGGGTGTAATGCATAAATATTATACAAAGTTACAAAAATTTATATAATAGTTTTTTTTTTTTTTAAATAAAGATTAAATGGAACAAAGGAAATAAGCTACTGGACAAAAGTTAAGGAACGATCATGTTAATACTTGATTGTGAACAAAATATCAACAAAATTTAATATTTGGTAAACATTCCCTTATTTTCAATGACTTCTCTGCATCGTTGACCACATGATCTAATTAATTTCTTGCAAAAATCAGCAGTAATTCCCTCCCATTCGTTTTTCAATAACTCCCATAGGTGATCCTGGTTTTTCGGGTTTCTTTTCTTTTCTCCAGTTATCTTCCAAACATTTTCTATTGGATTCAGGTCGGGGCTCTGGGCTGGCCACTTCATTAGGGCGATTCCTTCTTCTTCAAATAAAGCCATAACCTTCTGAGCCTTGTGGCAAGGTGCATTGTCCTGCATGAAAATAGGAGATTCATAAAGATTATGGTGTAATCTTAGTACCACATGCTGCTGAAGAAGCCTTTTGTAAATCTCAGCATTGATATTGCCATGTACGCGGATGATAACTTAACAACGGTTTTCTTGACACATTGAGAAGACAGTCTTTCACCTGTTCTACGGCGTACGTAAGTTTTGCCCTCAAAACCAAATATAGTAAACTTGGACTCGTCACTGAAATGAACTGTAATCCAGAAATAATCTGTAAAAAAATGTTATAAAGTTTAATGTACCTAGTTTTAAGTACAGCTAAAATAACTAATGTGATTTCAGTCATTACTGTAAATCAGTTGGCAAATTTTTTCCGTGAACTGCAAAATGGTATTACCCTTTGTATTGCTAATGATGGAGGACATGTGGAAACTTAAGTAAAATTTGAATAAAACCTTAAAAAATATAGACTTACTTCTTTCTAATCCTTTTTACAAATTATTTCTATCGCAAATACAAATAAAGTTATAAATTTTTTAAAGTGCACACGAACTTTATGGACACCCCTATATATATATATCGATACAATTCATTTGTTTATTTGTTTTTAGCTAGATCACTGTTTTTATTTTCATTGCCAGGCTGTGAAGATGTTCATCATTTCATTTTTTTTATCACAGAACGCAGAATCAGACGTCAGAAGATGAATAGCTGATGACAGAAGATGTCAAAAACTGACATTTCAAAATGGCTGCCAACAATTATATTTATATACATTATACATTTATTTCTTTAGGAACAAGAAATAAATATAAAAGTTCTATATACATTTATATTGATTAATTCGGATTAATTTAATTTCACTGTCTTTTTTTAATCATCCCTTTTTGGCCGCTGTACCCTCGAGCTTTCCTTTGGTGTCTGTTGACTTTTAGAATGTAATGTCTTGAAATGAACCGGATGTGACGTATATGAGAAAGGAAAAACATGTCCACTCAAATCAAAGTTCAATATTCCAGAATAGAATTGACAAAAAAAAAAAAATAAATAAATAAAATAAAATAAATAAATAAAAAAATAAATAAAAGATAATGCCTGAGGATACAATGTCAAGAACAACATGTCGAAAATATTTCCAGGCAGTACCGTAATTACTCTTTCCCTGAAAAGAAAAAAAGAATACAATGAAAATATGCAAAGAATGTTGGCAAATATAAATAAAGTTAAAAACTTAAGTGAAATAAATTTCTGTTCATTTTGAGATGAACTGCTGAAGTTTAATATCTTTATTGGTTAAAAAAACCCTGCAAATAACATGCACAAAGTTAGATATTTGACAAACCTACAAGTGAATGTCTTGTTTATTAAGGAAAGATAAGATACATTAGATGTAAAAAGTGATAAAGTAACATTAATAGTTGCACAAGATAGCGAGAGAAGAACAGATTAAGATAGATATAAAAAGAATGAGATAGGAACAAACTGTTATAGATATAAATTGATTAAACATTGATTAAAAATATATTATAATATAGGCTCTACTTGTGTATTGATGAGCACTGTTTATTAAAAATAAACCAAAAATACTAAAGAACTTCGGATTATTAATCTAACGGTTCTTTCCTATATATTTGCATATATATATATATATATATATATATATATATATAATGTCATCCACAGACAGACTGTTTCGAGCTCATCAGTACGGCTAGACATCCGGTTACCTCTAGCTAGGATCGAAACCCGTCTGAATTGGTATCAGGCGGATATTCTACCACTAAGCTGTCCGCGCACGGTTGGGATGAAGGTGGAATTTTGGCGTATTTATTTTAGGAAACACGCCCAGTGACCGACAGTGACTCAATTCGGCTTGCGAATAGTCTCGCTATATATATATATATATGGAGAGAGAGAGAGAGAGAGAGAGAGAGAGAGAGAGAGAGAGAGAGAGAGAGAGAGAGAGAGAGAGAGAGAGAGATGAACAAACTGTGATAGATATGAATTGCTTGAGATAGATAGATATGAAAAGACCGAATTAGACAGACCGAGATAGATAGATAGGTAGATAGATACATAGATATAAATTGATTGATATCGATAGATATGAACGCACCGATATATATATATATATATATATATATATATATATATATATATATATATATATATATATATATATATGTATGTAGTAAAGAAATTCGGATTATTAACCTAACGGTTCTTTCCTATTTTTCCATAATTTGCATATATATATATATATATATATATATATATATATATATATATATATATATATAGATAGATAGATAGATAGATGGAGAGAGAGAGAGAGAGAGAGAGAGAGAGACATGAACAAACTGAGATAGATATGAACAGACTGAAATGGATTGATGAGGAGAGACCAGGCTGAATGCGACCAACCCCCGCAGACCCGAAACGGCGGAATAGGCAGTATTATAAGTTCTGCAGAATCTCAACGGTTCAAACGGCGGAAGAGGGCAGCGCCAGTCGGGCTGGGGTAACCAAGGCGGACCTTGACAGCCTGATGTCACCAGGTTTACCAGATCTTGCCCTTTGAGCTGCGAGGTGGAGGATGGGGGGTTCACTTCTGGTCAAGTGTGTGAGCTTCTCCGTCATGCAGAGTTGTCGAACAAAATCATATTCACGCAAGTGGCTTCGTCAAACTCTCTTTGATTACTCTTCAGGAGTAGGCTGGACCTTCACAGCTATCTACGCCACCAGAGAGGAGAAAAAAGAGTGGATGACGATCCCGATGATAGGAAGCGTGCGGGTGCTGATTACATACTACTACTACTACTACTACTACTACTACAACAGAGAGATAGATGGATGGATAAATAGATAGGAACAGACTGAGATAGATAGATAGATAGATAGATAGATAGATAGATAGATAGATAGATAGATAGGAACAGACTGAAATTGATAGATAGATAGGAACAGACTGAGATAGATACATAGATGAAATGAGACAGATAGATGGCTAGATAGATGTGAACAGAATTAGATATGAGCAGAATGAGATAGATAAATAGATAGATATGAACAGAATGGGATAGATAGATAGATAGATAGATAGAAGCAGGTATACAGAGATGGACAGATACCTACCTAGCTATCTAAATAGATAGATAATAACAGATAGATCAGTAGATACGAACAGATAGATAGATACAAATAGAATGAGATAGATAGATAGATAGATAGTAACAGTCAGTCTGTTCATATCTATCTATCTATCTATCTATCTATCTATCTATCTATCTATGTCAGTCTGTTCATATCTATCTATCTATCTATCTATCTATCTATCTATCTATCTATCTCTGTTCGTATCTATTAATTAACTTCTGATAGGCTTGTTTAAATGTTTAAGTTGGGCCTTTACAACGTTGGCGTCAGAAACAGGGAGAAAAGAAAGAAGAGAAATGACGTCACTATGCGTTCTACTCACGTGACTGCCGTTGGCAACATGAGGTGATTATTACTTTATTACTAATTGTTTTCATCTTTTCTTGCTCTTATTTACTTATATATTTGTTTATCTCTCTCTCTCTCTCTCTCACACACACACACACACACACATACATACATATATATATATATATATATATATATATAAATTAGATGTAGTTAGTATTGACCAGACCGTTCTCTGTGAAATGGCCATATATCATATGGGCATTGAGATTTATCTACATGTAATTCATATATGCTCTGTAATTAATAAATTCATTGAGCTCTCATCTGTGGATCAGTTTTAGTATTTTATATTACTTGAATTACTTACCACGGCTATTTACTTGTATATATATATATATATATATATATATATATATATATATATATATATATATATATATACATACACAGGTATATATATATATATATATATATGTCCATTTATATATATATATATATATATATATATATATATATGTTTATATAAATGGACATTGAGATCAATACTCAGCGATGACCATCTGTTTCATGCCTAAACGCAATCTCCAGGCTGTGTGTGTTGTGTTTTGGCTCGACTATTTAGATATACTGGTCAATGGTGAATTATGGGTAGGTCTATTGTAATATTCTAATAGTTATTGGGTGGGCTGCACCGGTTATGTTTCAAATTAATCTAGGGGATATTTAGTAGAAATAATCAAGAAATAATCTTATATATATATATATATATATATATATATATATATATATATATATATATATATATATATATGGTGGACTCTCCCGTCGTATTCGACGTATGAGGGTCAAACAGCTCAGTTCCTAGGAACTGACAGCACAAAGACCAGCATGTATGATTTGATTATAGTGGTGAAGGATTTGTGCAGAAGCAACACTTTTTGGAGGGACGAATACAGAGACCTGGTGCACCGAATGCCACAAGGTTCCCAAACGACCCTCCGCAGGTTTTGAATTCAGAGTTGTCCTTCTCCTAGACCAGTTGCCATCCAAGGCTATAGAACCCGATCTGTCCTCCTATTTACCCATAGCTGGAGAGAGAAGAAGAGGATTAATACCTTTACCAGTGGTATTAGCACGTAAGTGAATATAATGGATTCAACTGGAATTCGAACTCTGAGTCTTTAATCCGTGCCGCTGTCCACTACTGCACCGTACCACCATGCGTGTATATATATATATATATATATATATATATATATATATATATATATATATATATATATATATATATATATATATATATACTGTAACTTGCAAAAGTCTTCAACCACTTTAAAATACTGTAAATTTCTGATTTCTGAAAATTGCCAACTTTGCAAATGGATGCTCCTCTTTCTACACAGGAAACCTCGCCTTGACGGAGTCATTGTCAGACTTAATTATCATATTTTGTAGTGAGGATTCTGAAGTGTAGAAAATGTGATACCCCAGAAACCCCCCAGAAACAACTCCCCAGAAACAACCCCCCAGACATAACCCCCCAGAAACAACCGTGCAAAAGATTTCGGCCAAGTCACACAAACCAGTTACTAAGTTTAAAACAAAAATGTCTGTAATAAAATTTATTATATAATATTGATTTAAAGAAGTTAATGCATATTCTTAATATTTTGTGTGGCTTTCTGGGACGGGATGTGTATCTTCACAGACACGAGATACCATTCCCTGTGGTTGGGCTCCCACAGCTCAAGATTATATGGTTTCACATAATGAATACTACTTTTTCAGTAAGGTCGCGTCTACTTATCATCTCTCAGTTGCGTCTCTGTCGTTTGGACAGAGTGCGCTCAGGGGCTCCTCTGTCAGACAGAGGGGCATCTGAGGAAAATAATACTGAAGAGGTGCCCAGCCCTGGGGAACAGCTGCCCGAGGCCGCGCCCTCCAATTGCACCAGAGGGAGGGATCGGTGCTTGCACCGAATCCAGCGCAACCGACGGTTGCTGGGGCTGAAGGGAATTTTTGTTCCTGTCCTGGGTGTACGCGTTCGGGTCCCTAAATAAAAATAGACATTGTGTCACATCTCGTCCTAGTGGGTGGACAGAATAAATACTTACACATTAGTTCGGTCAATATTCATTCAAGATATTTAAGCCAGCTCTCTTAATAATGGATAATCTTTCAATTAGGTGTCACCTTCAACAGCCAGTGTCACCTTCACCAGGCTCTTTTGTGTTGCGCATGATCTATGGCATGGTGATACTTCGCCTTCATCCAAGATTTTTTTCTAATATCAAATGATTCTTGTGCAATTGGATGTATTTTGTCTTTTATTCAAATTACTATCAATTTTAACCAGTTAAGGGAATCAGGTTTTATGCAGCGCTAAAGCAGCCGGCCTTTATACACAAACTTCACTCTGTAACGTGGGCCATTTCGTTTTCCTTCACACTCATTGACCACTATCATCTTAGTGGCTTTATTGCCTTGCTTGGGATGAACGTTGTGCAACGTGGACCATTTCGCTTTCCTTCACACTCATTGACCACTTGATTCTTAGTGGCTTTATTGCCTTGCTTGGGGTGAACGTTGTGCAACGTGGACCATTTCGCTTTCTTTCACACTCACTGACCACTTGATTCTTAGTGGCTTTATTGCCTTGTTTGGAGTGCACGTTGTGTAACGTCGTCCATTCCGCTTTCCTGTAGGCTTTCTGAGAAATTCACGCTTATTAGAATGTAGCTTTGAATGAGATCTTGTCCCAAGCTTCTGCATTCCACAGCTCATCCCACTCATCAAGCAAACTTAATTTTACCTTCAAATGCTTTTTGATTAATGTTAGTTTCTAAACTGTAACGAGTCGCTTCTGCTTAATCGTTTCTAGTGAAACCAAATTGGAATAGGCGCATTCATCAATCATTTGTTTTGTATTGTAGTGGACCGTGGCTGTGGATGAGTACACGTGGGTTAAGATTTCCTGCTAGCCGGTCCAACTACATGAGAAAATTGGACTTTAATTAAGTCCAAAGAAGGCAAAAGAAAAACAAACACAAGACCGATAAATATATGTATACAAATATATATATTAATAACAAGTTACATGGACAGTTACAATGGACAGAGTGTGTGTGTAAATATTATATACGTGTGTGTGTGTGTGTGTGTGTGGTGAGTGTTCGTACGTACGTGTATTGTGCTTAGCGTGTTCCCAGCATTTGGGAAACGCTATCTTTGTGAGCATTTACATCTGCGAGGTAGTAAGGCTGAAAGCCCTGAGGAAAAAGAGAGGAAGAGGCGAAGGGTCAGCGACTATTTATAGCCAGGGAAGAGAGACCCCTGGTGAAAGGGTTAACGAACTAAAGGAGGAGTTAACTCCGACAGTATCATTCTTTGGCTGAGATATTTGCTGTCATCATTCGTGTTCCCATACAGTTCTATGCTTCAAAGTCCAAGGATGACAACGGTTCGATCGATTCGAAACACTTTCAGAATCTTAGAACTTCGAGAGGATTTCTGGAATTCCGCTTCTTGGAATTCCGATTTCCTTACAACACGCTCACTGGTTCATAATCTTGACCATCTTTACAGACTTAGTGCTGGTTTCTTTGCAATTATTTCAAGCAATGAAAGAATGCAGGAATTCGATGCAAGAATCTTCAATAAACGTAGATAAAATTGGTGTTGTTAGGAAAAAAATACATGAAAATATTCGCAAACTGCACTGAAAAAATGAAAAAAAAATGGAGGAGAGACAAATTTATTTTAATTAGAAATTTACAATAGTCTAAAGTAGCCGAAGACTTTTATTTATATATATTGTTATCCACAGCAGACTGTTTCTTAGCTCATCAGTGAGGTTAGACATCCAATTGCTTCAAGCCGGGATCGAAACACGACTGATTTGGCATTATTCGGAGATTTTCCCCACAAGCCGTAACGGTTGAAAGAAAGGCGAATTTTTACGTACTTACTCAATGACTGAACGTGCTAATTTCAGGGGAAGAGCTTTAGTAGTAATAGTCATTGTTTACAAATTCTCACATATCTTCCAAGAGTGCATAACCGAATTTAAGTCTTTCGGGTGCGTATATATTGTCATCCATAGACAGATATATATATATATATATATATATATATATATATATATATATATATATATATATATATATGGTGATGGAAAAGTTACACCAAATTTTAAAATACGTATAATTTATTAACTACAATTTGTGCAAGAAATGGATATGAGAGGAAAGCGTTTAAGATGAGGTTTTCTTTAAAATTCAATATGGCCACCAGATTTCGCTACGCGCTTCTCGGGCCGTTCAGGAATCACTTCAAGTTCTTCCAAAGTTGCTCCTTTAAAAAAAAAAAAACTGACAGGGTGTTAAGCCTCTCATACATAAGATAGGAAGTTACTTTTCAATCACCCTATATATATATATATATATATATATATATTGTGTATTTAGGCAGCAGTCCTTCTTTCATGCACATTTCATTGAATACGACAGACATGGTGCTTTTATTTAGTTTTTTTATACAATTTCTCATGCGATCTCATAATTTTTTAATTTTATCTAATATACATGTGTATATATATATATATATATATATATATATATATATATATATATATATATATATATATATATATAGCATAATGAGAAGCCACATATACTTTCTTAATATGTATATATAGAAAAAGTTGCAAATTAAAAAAATAATAATGTTTTTTATGAAAGTATTTATTTATTTATATATATATTTGATATTTCAGATTGACCTCAATCTTTCTTCAGAAATATATATATATATATATATATATATATATATATATATATATATATAGATAGATAGATAGGTTGATAGATAGATAGGGAGAGAGAGAGCGAGAAAGGGAGAGATTTAAATTATATGTAAAGTAAATATACACCTATTTGTATAGGTTTAATATTTTCACGCATTCTACCCATATACATGTGTTTTTTTAATCATTTCATCCCAAAAAAGGCAACAAAGCCACCAAGACGCAAGGGGTTACTGAGTGTGTAAGAATATGAGAAAAAGCAAAACAAACATTGTTTAGGAGAGAGAAACCCTAAAAGAACATGAGTTAAGGAAACAGAAGAAGAAGAAGAAGAAGAAGAAGAAGAAGAAGAAGAAGAAGAAGAAGAAGAAGAAGAAGAAGAAGAAAGAGACATTGATTAATGAGTGCTAATTTGTAAACAACGAACACAGTAGTTCCGGTCTGCTAATGTAGCCAAATTCGGTAGAATATGGGGGATGTGGTTTGGATTCAGAAAGATTGGCGATGACAATGGTTTCCTATGTGTAATGAAATTCACTGCGAAAAATGACAGAGGAAAAGAGAAAGATAATTTTTAAAGCGAGTAAAAAAGAAGTAAAATTCTGTTTTTTTTTTTTTATTATTACACTCGATTATCTGCCCCTAGACAGTGAAATCAAAATGGCGACTCGGATGTGACGCTATATTTATATATCATTATTCATCTCCTTTAAAGCCTGTCTTTTTTTTTCTCCTCATTTTTCGGAAAAGATCTGTGCAACGAAATATGAGTGTAATTATCTTGCTTCCCCCACTGTCTTATGTGTGTGGTCGAGTCAAAAGTAATTCGCTCTCACTTTCCTTCGTACAGTTTATCGAATCAGAACAAAATCATCTCCTAAACTTTAAGTCTTGCAATCATTAAAAGAACATAAAGTAATGTCAACCGATTAGGGGCATACGTGCGGGCATACGTGCGGGCATACGTGCGGGCATACGTGCAGGCATACGTGCGGGCACACACACTCAGAGGCACACAAACACGCACACATACACATAGGCACACACAGGCAAAGACACAGGCTCTCACACGCACAGGCAAGCACACACACAGGCACACACATTCACGCACACGAACACACACACACACACACACACACACACATATATATATATATATATAGATAGATATAGATATATAAAGTTGTAGCTATAGTCGGTTTGTTATCGAACTCCGAGGAATTTAGAGATAGATCCCCTGTCCCAACCATGTATATTCTGAAACTACATTATGCAGGCTACTCAGATAAGTATATTTCATTTTGATCAAAGGAGGTCCCCATGGGGCACAAACCCACAACTGGATTTTTCTCTTTGATATAAATTAAAATTAAATTTGAACAAGAGAATGACTCCTATCGAAAATATAGAAAAAGAAAGCCAGAAGATGGAGGTCACATCTGCAAGATCAATATGAGACAATATGGATGTCAAGTTGTGCAAGAAATCACCAATCAGTGGATAATGTCTTACAGTACATATTTGTTGTGACAATTAAAATGTCATATCAATGTTGAAGTCTGCACATCAATTCATTCAATCAAGTATTGCATCAAATACATATCAAAGGGGTCATATCAACTCTCCCTTTGATTTAAATTAAATTTAAATCTAAACAAAGGAATGAAATCCAGAAAATAGAAGGAGAAATCCAGAAGATGGAGATCACATCGGCAAGATCATTGAGTAATATTGAAATGCATCATTTTTTCCACAGATTATAACAGTGATTTAAAATCAATCATCAATTTCTTACAAAAAATGTGTGACACGCTGCAAGGTGCAGGTAGTTCAGCTAATATATATATATATACATGTATATATATATATGGTGTTTTTATAAGCTTAGTAAAGATGAAAGTATGGAGCACACAGTGAAAATCAATGGCTTGAAGATTGCGTTGAAGGAGACAGACTGTTGCCACTTGGTGTTGGCGTCAGTGTTCACTTTTATATTTACATGCACTTTCCTTTTCTCTATCCCTCTCTATCTCTGTTATATATATATATATATATATATATATATATATATATATATATATATATATATATATAAGTAAAGAAAGTATGCCTATGTAGATGAAGATAAAATAGAAGGGGGAAAGAAATTCGAGAGTCAAAAATAATAATATTGAAAATAAGACTAATTTATTGTATATTAGTTGGCCTTTTGACCAAACAGAAGCATGATGATAAAGATTCATATATATATATATATATATATATATATATATATACATATACATATACATATATATATATATATATATATATATATATATATATATATATATATATATTGGTTATATATATTGGTTATATATATATATATATATATATATATATATATATA
Organism: Acanthosepion lycidas; assembly: GCA_963932145.1. Taxonomy (NCBI): domain Eukaryota; kingdom Metazoa; phylum Mollusca; class Cephalopoda; order Sepiida; family Sepiidae; genus Acanthosepion; species Acanthosepion lycidas. Next base: position 94,159,625 of record OZ010600.1, read on the forward strand.
TATATATATATATATATATATATATATGTATATAACTATAGCCAAAAATACTATTCTTAAAAGAATGTTCAATACAGAGTAGAGCAAATATAATTTATTAAAAAATTATAACATAAATATGTTATAAAATCACTACAAAAATAGTCATTTTGTTTCAACACTTCTGGTGTCTTATCAAGTGATGGTGCTGAATGTAGAATAAAGGGTTTTAAAAGGTTCAAATCAATTAACTACACCTTTACATAAGCTGCAATGACCAATCAAAATACAAGTATATGAGAATTCAAAAAAGTTGACAATGAACTTTGGTTATAATAATTAATGCTTTAATGTTAGGGTTAGACTAAAATAGAAATCATTCTGATTTATATTAAATTTTACTATAAAATTAAAAATTAAAAATTATCTATTTTAAATTTAAACTGTATTAAGTTTAAAATATAAAATTATTTAAAGGAGCAATTAAGGAGAAAATACATATATTTTATTATTTGTTTTGTTTTAATTGAAAAGCCAAAATCTCAGTTAGTATAAACGTAATCTAATGGGGCTGTAAAACAACGTCGCAACTTAGATACATTTAAAGTGACGATATGGGCAGGGGGGGGATGAAATGTTACAAATGACAATATATATACAATCAGATTATAATATGCAATTACGTACACACATTTAGATATATAAACAAGGATGAAACAGGAAATAGATGTCCATGACAATATATATATATATATATATATATATATATATATATATATATATATATTTATATATATATATAAAATATCAGATAACATATACATACAATGAAAGGCTTATATAAGCAATCATACACACATATCTTAATAGAGACATAGACATATACACACTCACAAAGATTCAAGTTTGAAAGTGTTAGTAAACAAATGCAAACAGACTATTAAAATATTACTTACATGGCCAAAGATATATAGATAAAAAAGGTGGGGTTCAATAGATAAAATTTAAGAGGGGGTAGAATAGGAAAACAAATATTCGCCAATGACCAACAGAAAGAAAAAAGATAATTAGATATAAAAATGGACAGAAAAAATAAATATATAAGCATACACATACATACAAAAAAAGCCCCCCCCCAAAAAAAAAACCCTGCACAAACCCAAACCACCAAATTCAAATGTCCTGGCAAAATGAAACACTTAAAATAAAATAAAACCAGCTAATATATAGAAAAGAAAACACATTAACATACAAATATATACAAATACCACATATATGCTGATACAGGAATACATACACAGGTAAAAACATATAACATTATATATAAATAAATACACACATATGTATACACACATGCATCCCAAAAAATATATACATACGTAAATACACACACACACATATATATACATACATACACACATAAATACATATCCAAATATTACAAATATTATTCTATACAAATATTGCATTTCAAACCGCAATATTTGTATAGAATAACATTTCATTGAATTTGATCATCTGTAAAACAAAACAACTGACACTTATCATTATACTAAGTAGTTAAAATTTATCTTCATCAATCTGTCAAACTTTTGAATAATTTTCAAGTGTCATTTTGACGATATCTGGTTTACGTTGTTTTAATCCAACCACTTATCTTTTCTTCCGAGTGTCACTAACAAGTCAGATAGCAATTGTATTTGCAATGCGACAACTTGATTCAATTTTAATGTACACCAATAAATTACGTCTAAACACACGCGCTGCCAATTATAAGAATCACTGATCTGATTCACATAACAGAGTCAGCGACAATATCCAAAATGATTCATTCCATGATGGATGGTGAAATGTCTTCACTGAGCAAGGGAGACACGAAACTTATGGTTGATAAGAAAATAATTTTTTCATCAGAAGTTGAGACAGAAATTCAAATGGGGCATGAATGGCAAACGTGAGTTTCATTTTGTAAAATAAATTAATGGAGGGATAATTAGCAAAAAGAAAATGCAAAAAACAAAGGAAAAAACGCCAGAGTATTAGGGTGAAAAATCAATTGAATGACGATAAGCATAGTCCGAAACATTAATTGAATATTAACAACAACTCATCTGAAAGTCACTGACAAAAACAACAATGAAGATGAGGATAGTCGAAAACATTCATTGAATATTAACAACAACTTATCTGAAAGTCTCTGACAAAAACCACAATGAAGATGAGGATAGTCCAAAACATTCATTGAATATTAACAACCACTCATCTGAAAGTCTCTGACAAAAACAACAATGAAGATGAGGATAGTCCAAAACATTCATTGAATATTAACAACAACTCATCTGAAAGTCTCTGACAATCACAAGAATGAAGATGAGGATAGTCCAAAACATTCATTGAATATTAACAACAACTCATCTGAAAGTCTCTGACAAAAACAACAATGAAGATGAGGATAGTCCAAAACATTCATTGAATATTAACAACAACTCATCTGAAAGTCTCTGACAAAAACAACAATGAAGATGAGGATTGTCCAAAACATTCATTGAATATTAACAACAAATCATCTGAAAGTCTCTGACAAAAACAACAAGGAAGATGAGGATAGTCCAAAATATTCATTGAATATTAACAACAACTCATCTGAAAGTCTCTGACAAAAACCACAATGAAAATGAGGATAGTCCAAAATATTCATTGAATATTAACAACAACTCATCTGAAAGTCTCTGACAAAAACCACAATGAAGATGAGGATAGTCCAAAACATTCATTGAATATTAACAACAACTCATATGAAAGTCTCTGACAAAAACAACAATGAAGATGAGGATAGTCCAATACATTCATTGAATATTAACAACAACTCATCTGAAAGTCTCTGACAAAAACCACAATGAAGATGAGGATAGTCCAAAACATTCATTGAATATTAACAACCACTCATCTGAAAGTCTCTGACAAAAACAACAAGGAAGATGAGGATAGTCCAAAATATTCATTGAATATTAACAACAACTCATCTGAAAGTCTCTGACAAAAACCACAATGAAAATGAGGATAGTCCAAAATATTCATTGAATATTAACAACAACTCATATGAAAGTCTCTGACAAAAACCACAATGAAGATGAGGTAGTCCAAAACATTCATTGAATATTAACAACAACTCATATGAAAGTCTCTGACAAAAACAACAATGAAGATGAGGATAGTCCAAAATATTCATTGAATATTAACAACAACTCATCTGAAAGTCTCTGACAAAAACCACAATGAAGATGAGGTAGTCCAAAACATTCATTGAATATTAACAACAACTCATCTGAAAGTCTCTGACAAAAACCACAATGAAAATGAGGATAGTCCAAAATATTCATTGAATATTAACAACAACTCATCTGAAAGTCTCTGACAAAAACCACAATGAAAATGAGGATAGTCCAAAACATTCATTGAATATTAACAACAACTCATATGAAAGTCTCTGGCAAAAACCACAATGAAGATGAGGATAGTCCAAAATATTCATTGAATATTAACAACAAACTCATCTGAAAGTCTCTGACAAAAACCACAATGAAAACGAGGATAGTCCAAAATATTCATTGAATATTAACAACAACTCATCTGAAAGTCTCTGACAAAAACCACAATGAAAATGAGGATAGTCCAAAATATTCATTGAATATTAACAACAACTCATCTGAAAGTCTCTGACAAAAACCACAATGAAGATGAGGATAGTCCAAAACATTCATTGAATATTAACAACAACTCATATGAAAGTCTCTGACAAAAACAACAATGAAGATGAGGATAGTCCAATACATTCATTGAATATTAACAACAACTCATCTGAAAGTCTCTGACAAAAACCACAATGAAGATGAGGATAGTCCAAAACATTCATTGAATATTAACAACCACTCATCTGAAAGTCTCTGACAAAAACAACAAGGAAGATGAGGATAGTCCAAAATATTCATTGAATATTAACAACAACTCATCTGAAAGTCTCTGACAAAAACCACAATGAAAATGAGGATAGTCCAAAATATTCATTGAATATTAACAACAACTCATATGAAAGTCTCTGACAAAAACCACAATGAAGATGAGGTAGTCCAAAACATTCATTGAATATTAACAACAACTCATATGAAAGTCTCTGACAAAAACAACAATGAAGATGAGGATAGTCCAAAATATTCATTGAATATTAACAACAACTCATCTGAAAGTCTCTGACAAAAACCACAATGAAGATGAGGTAGTCCAAAACATTCATTGAATATTAACAACAACTCATATGAAAGTCTCTGACAAAAACAACAATGAAGATGAGGATAGTCCAAAATATTCATTGAATATTAACAACAACTCATCTGAAAGTCTCTGACAAAAACCACAATGAAAATGAGGATAGTCCAAAATATTCTTTGAATATTAACAACAACTCATATGAAAGTCTCTGGCAAAAACCACAATGAAGATGAGGATAGTCCAAAATATTGATTGAATATTAACAACAAACTCATCTGAAAGTCTCTGACAAAAACCACAATGAAAACGAGGATAGTCCAAAATATTCATTGAATATTAACAACAACTCATCTGAAAGTCTCTGACAAAAACCACAATGAAAATGAGGATAGTCCAAAATATTCATTGAATATTAACAACAACTCATATGAAAGTCTCTGACAAAAACCACAATGAAGATGAGGATAGTCCAAAATATTCATTGAATATTAACAACAACTCATCTGAAAGTCTCTGACAAAAACAACTATGAAGATGAGGATACTCCAAAACATTCCTTGATTATTATAACATATCTGAAAGTCTCTGACAAAAACAACAATGAAGATGAGGATAGTCCAAAGCATTCATTGAATATTAGCAACAACTCATCTGAAAGTCTTTGACAATCACATGAATGAAGATGAGGATAGTCCAAAACATTCATTGAATATTAACAACAACTCATCTGAAAGTCTCTGATAAAAACAACGATGAAGATGTGGATAGTCCAAAACATTCATTGAATATTAACAACTACTCATCTGATAGTCTCTGACAAAAACAACAATGAAGATGAGGACAGTCCAAAACATTCATTGAATATTAACAATTCATCTGAAACTCTTTGACAAAAACAACAATGAAGATGAGGATAGTCCAAAACATTCATTGAATATTAACAACAACTCTTCTGAAAGTCTCTGACAAAAAGAACAATGAAGATGAGGTAGTCCAAAACATTCATTGAATATTAACAACAACTCATATGAAAGTCTCTGACAAAAACAACAATGAAGATGAGGATAGTCCAAAATATTCATTGAATATTAACAACAACTCATCTGAAAGTCTCTGACAAAAACCACAATGAAAATGAGGATAGTCCAAAATATTCTTTGAATATTAACAACAACTCATATGAAAGTCTCTGGCAAAAACCACAATGAAGATGAGGATAGTCCAAAATATTCATTGAATATTAACAACAAACTCATCTGAAAGTCTCTGACAAAAACCACAATGAAAACGAGGATAGTCCAAAATATTCATTGAATATTAACAACAACTCATCTGAAAGTCTCTGACAAAAACCACAATGAAAATGAGGATAGTCCAAAATATTCATTGAATATTAACAACAACTCATATGAAAGTCTCTGACAAAAACCACAATGAAGATGAGGATAGTCCAAAATATTCATTGAATATTAACAACAACTCATCTGAAAGTCTCTGACAAAAACAACTATGAAGATGAGGATACTCCAAAACATTCCTTGATTATTATAACATATCTGAAAGTCTCTGACAAAAACAACAATGAAGATGAGGATAGTCCAAAGCATTCATTGAATATTAGCAACAACTCATCTGAAAGTCTTTGACAATCACATGAATGAAGATGAGGATAGTCCAAAACATTCATTGAATATTAACAACAACTCATCTGAAAGTCTCTGATAAAAACAACGATGAAGATGTGGATAGTCCAAAACATTCATTGAATATTAACAACTACTCATCTGATAGTCTCTGACAAAAACAACAATGAAGATGAGGACAGTCCAAAACATTCATTGAATATTAACAATTCATCTGAAACTCTTTGACAAAAACAACAATGAAGATGAGGATAGTCCAAAACATTCATTGAATATTAACAACAACTCTTCTGAAAGTCTCTGACAAAAAGAACAATGAAGTTGAGGATAGTCCTAAACATTCATTGAATATTAGCAATTAATTTCAAAGCCTGACAAAAACTGCAATTTTACATGAGTCCCAATTGAACAATGATCAGAGAAATGTAGAAGACTTAATAATAAAACAGAAAAAGCCAACACTCAGTAATATCAACTATGAACATTTCCAAAATATACTTTCTTTTGGAAATATATTTCGGATTTATTTATATCAGGTTTTAATCTTGTGTTGTTATGTCAATAATATCTGTCTGGATTGTCGGAGAAAATGAGAAATGAAAAAAATTTTGTTAACGGCAAATGAACTGTGTAAATATCAACATCGATATAGACAGGTGTGATAGATGCTAAAAAATACACATGCACACACACAAACACACACGCCCACTTATATAGATATATCTGTATATATATATATATATATATATATATATATATATATATATATATATATATTCAAACATATTTCATTGAATAATATAGACATATTGCGTCTACTTATTTTCATACTGATACTTTCCAATTTTTCAATCAGTTTCTTGATGTTAAGATGAAATTCATCAAGGAAGGTTCCATAGTTTTTTTCTAACAGAAGTACTTTTCTAAGATCATCTTCAGGGGTAAGTTACAAAGACAAACTTATTGTAACTGCGATAAAATCTGCATTCCATTGTGATGGTGATTTTTTAAAAACACGCATGATCACGCTCTGTTATAGTTGTTTTATAACTTTAAATTCCTCCGTTGTAGTTATGGATATTTTTTGCAAAACATGCGTTTTCATATAAGGAAGCTGACCGGAAGTTTGTCGAAAAGCAAAATGGCATTAAATCTTTGTTATATTCAGTTTAATATGTTGTTCCTATAATCGTAATAAACTTTGTTTAGTGTTAGTTGAATGCGAGAATTTGAAGTTTTTGTTTATTATTTTTGTGGTGTAGTATATTTGTGTTGCCAACAAGTATTTTCCTGTATTGTGAAGTTGGACAGGAATGTGTTTTTAAATGTTGTGCAATGGAACTTGTATCTCACAAATTAAGTGTAAGACGTCTTGATAATGTTGTGGTCGCCTTCCTTGATCAATTTCATTTCAACATCAAGAAATTGATTGGAAAGGATCAAGATAAAAATAGACTCAATATGTCTTTTATTCAACGAAACATGTTTGCATGAAGATATGCTACCTAAATACACACACAGACACGAACACACATACACATATATATAGTTAAATGTTATTTAATGCTGCTTATTATAAACAGAGCATTTACTTAAATATTTGTATCTATAAAAAGAATGTTAGACATAAAATAATGTCAAATAAATGTCGGAATTTGTCCATTTCATAATGCGTGACGTCGTTTGTTTACATTTGATACGCCATGAGCAGGCATGAATGTACGTGAGAGATTCATGGATGACTGAAGTTTAAAAGCAGTAAATTCGACCTTGCTAACCGATCGATCCTCTGTAAAAGCACGTCAGGCTATATGACCATTCTGTATAGGATACAGGTACGAATCCTATCGGAGGACGAATATTTTCTATGAAAATTTCTCGGATATTCAGGCCGGTAAATGTTATTTAATACTGTTTATTATAAACAGAACATTTACTTAAATATTTGTATCTATAAAAAGAATGTTAAACATAATATATATATATAGAGAGAGAGAGAGCGATAGATAGATAGATAATGAACGACTTAGATACGAATTAACTGAAATATATATAGAGAGACTGAGGGAGAGACAGGTCGATAGATAATAGACTGAATTAGATATATACAGGTTTAGATAGATAGTATGAAAAGACTGACAGACAGACAGGCGTGTAGCTTTTTATTATTTTAATAAGAGATGTAAAAAGTAGAATGCATTATTTATATTTAAAAATATATGAAATGCCGAAAAAATATATGTTAATGAAAATGTCGTATATTCAGATGAAGGCGTTTTGATCAAATGCATTATTTAAGCAAACATTTGAAAAATGTCGATGAAACGAATCAAGAAAAGAAAAAGTGGATGTCTCAAGGTGTGTCTCAGCGAAATGTTATTTTACATAAATGAATTTTAAACGTCTCGATTAGTTTTTGAAAGGTGTCGTATATATACGAAGGGAAGTTGAAGGATAGTTAAATAAAATTTGGATAGGAAAAATAGAAAGAAAGAAATACTTATATCCATCTGTATAAAGAGACATGTCGAAATAGTGCTGGGGGAGGGTAAACATGTTGTCTTCTTTATCAAGTATATGTGCAGGAAAGGAGAAAAAGAAATTGGACAAAGAGAACGAAAGAAAGGGAAATAAAGAAAAAGAGAAATAAAACACTCACACAAACGCACACGCACGCATATATATATATATATATATATATATATATATATATATATATATACCATCAAACGTTTTAGTATTCACAAGCTCCAGGGAATTTCTCTAAGGTAGAAAATCTTGAGGAGCGAAATATATGGGGTATAGTTGAGTTTCATTTGTTTGCAATTCATATATATATATATATATATATATATATATATATATATATATATATATATATATATATATATGTGTGTGTGTGTGTGTGTGTGTGTATGTAGGGTGTATAAAAATACTTTTACACACGTTGGTTGAGGTTTCCTCACACCAAAAGAAATACAAAAGTCCATATAAACATATGCCCGCAAATCTTTCGTTTTTGAGTTATTAAGTTTAAAGAAAGTTTGCGATAGATGGCGCTGTGTTGCCATGTAGACTAGGTTACATTTGTCATTCGTGTACATTTGTGGCTATATATGAAACTGTGTCCTTCTTTAGTGTGAAGAATGGTGCTGTGTAGTAGTGAAAAGTTTTCCGTTTAACAATGGCAGGATATTCATATCGTGTGCAGGCAGATATGATTTTTATATACGGTCTCGCGAATGGTAATGGATGCGAGGTTGCACGGCTGTATCAGGTTGCCTGTACAGACAGAAGGCAGCCAAGTTATCCAACCGTTGCTGCTGTTTATCATCGTGTTGCTGATACAGGATCTGTGGCACCAAAAATTATGGATCGAGGAAGACCGCCTGACCACGAAGAACATATTCTACTGGCTGTCGGAGACGATCCAGGTTTCTGTACACGTCAAGTGGCCCTAGCATGTCGTACATCTCATAGTACTACATGGAGAGGTACTTCAAGTGCAGTTCATGTATCTGCATCATTTACAACGTGTGCAGGTCTTTTCCCTCTCTGATCACTAACCACGGGAGAACTTTTGCCGATGGTTTATTGCACAAACCGCCGATCGGTTGTTTGTTGCTTCAGTCTTGTTTATGGATGAGGCAAGATTTGGAAGAGATGGAATAACAAACTTACACAACCAACTTTTGTGGGCAGATCTGAATCTCGATGGCACGATACAGGCTAGGCATCAACATCAGTTTACGATTAATGTGTGGGGTCTGGAATTGTAGGTGACTATCTAGTAGATCCAGACGTTCCCTCTCCACGTTTTACAGGGGCTATTTTTATTTATTTCGAACACACTTCCAGACTTGCTAGAGGATGTACCCCTGCTAATACAAAGACGTACGTGTTTCATGCATGAGGGGGCTCCAGCACATTTTAGTCACCTTGTTCGCGAAGCACTGGCTGATATCTACCATGAAAGATGGCAAGTTAGGGGATGACCGGTTCCATGGACTGTACCGTTCCCTCGACCTCAATCTTTTGGATTTTTATCGGCGGGGCCACCTAAATCAATTGTTCTACGCCGCAGATATTGATGATGCAGAGACGCTTCATCAACGCGTCATGGGAGCCTGCGAAACTCTTCGAAACCATGTGGGGATATTTGAAAGGGTCCGCCAGTCAATGATCCGACGGGTGCATGCGTGTTTAGAAGGAAGCGAATGACTTTTTGAATATTTGTTATGAGTTGTTGTGTTGAGGTACAACGATGGTCTTTTGGGTATATTTTTATATAGACATTTGACCTTGTTTTGGTGTCAGGAGACCCGCCCCAAAATTTTGTATTTTTGGATTGTATCTTGGATTGTACATTTAACGACGTCTACCGTAAACTTTAATCTTAAATAAAAAACGAAAGATTCGCGGACATATGTTTGTATGGACCTTTGTCCTTGTTTTTTCTTGGGAAGAACCCGCCACAAAGTTTGTAAAAGTACATTTGATACACCCTGTATGTGGACCTTATGATATCACTGTAATAATCCTTAAGACGTGTGCTTCCAAACTGGCTCCCGTTCCCTCTAAGCTGTGTAATAAATAACTCATCGCCCCTTACTGTCCTGCCGAGATGCTTTCATTTATTCTTGGAAATACCAGGTGAAATCTCAACCTTCCCCACCGTTCACACCAGCATGCTCTGCTGTTATAGCATACAGGAACCACTATCTCCGGCTATACCGGCATGACAGCTCTCATCACAACATATTCCTATTCGATATAGCCCGTAATAAATGTAAACATGTCCTCGAAGGAGCTAAGTCATTGTTTTTTTTTTAGAAAATGATGCACCGTATTGCATCTAACAAATTTGGCTCTCGTGATTAGAGGCAGCTCTGTAGTAGTGTATTAAATACTCTGTTTTCTATTTCTCCTCTCTTCAATCAATTTGAGGTGTTAACATCTTCTGCTGATAAAGCTGACTGTTTCACCCGTAAATTCTCTTTAAACTCTTCTCTTGATTCATCAGAAGTATCCTTACCTAACTTCCTAGTTAGACCTGAGTCTCTGTTGAGTGATATGCATATAACCCCTTTTATGCTTTATCCTATCATCTCTAATCTGCATCCCCAAAAAACATGTGAACCTGATGTATACCTGTAATAGTCTTTAAGAAGTTTGCTCTTGAAGTGGTTCTTGTTCTCTTTAAACTGTATAAAAATGCCCTTGTTTCCCTGCTTGTTGGAAATCGTCATCTATTGTTTCAGTCTTTAAGAACTCAGTTGAACTGCCCAACCCTTCCAACTATCGGCCTATTAGCCTTCCAACTCTTTTTGGGAAACTACTAGAGGCTCAGATCAATGTTGAATTGGTTAAGCAGCTTACACCGCAGAGCCTTTTTCAGACAACCAATACGGCTTTCGTTTCTCCAGGTAAACTGCTGATGCACTGACAATAATTGTGGAAAGAGTCTATCAAGCTCTAGATAAGAACGGTGAAACTCGGGCTGTAGATTTGGACATATTGAAAGCTTTCGACAAGGTTTTACATACAGGTCTTTTTCACAAATTGATAAGTTATGGTGTCTCTGAACAAAGTTTTGAACCGACCCAGTCTTTCTTTTCAAATCGTGAGATGAAAGTAATCCTGAACGGCCACTCTTTCAAATACTTTCGTACTAATACAAGTGTCTCTATGGCTCTATTCATGGCCCTACTTTCATTAATGACCTGCCTGATGGCATCATCTCTCAACTTGGTACCTATGCTGATGACATAACCATTTACACCTGTCTCGATAGTAAGTCTTATCAGCTTGATAATGTCAAATTAGAGTCTGACGTCGAAAACAACCTTCAGTCTGTTGTTAACTGGGGCAAAGGATGTCTTGTTAATTTTAACACCTCCAAAACTAAACTGCTCTTGAAATTAAATTGAAGGCAGAGAGAACGGAGTAAAGAAGAGAATAACGAGCAAATTGTTCGCAGAAGAGGGATTAATTGTGACAACAGATAAACAAAACTTACTAAGAGTTACAAAGGACAGGAAGTTGTGGAGAGCCATGGTCGCTTACATCCTGAAGGGACACAACACATTAAAGAAAATTGTGTCTAATTTACAAATCAAACTTTCGTTAAGCACCTCACATTGCAGGGCCTTTTGCCAGACAAGCGATATGGCTTTTCTTTCTCGAAGTCAACTGCTGATGTAATAACGATAATTGTGGGAAAAGTCTATCAAGCTCTAGATAAGAATGGCGAAGCTCGGATTGTAGCTTTGTATATCTCGAAAGTTTTTGACGTGGTTTGGCGTCCAGGTTTTCTTCACAAGTTGAGAAGTTAAGGCATCTCCTGACATATTTTTGAACTGATCCATTCTTTCTTATCAAATCGTAAAATGAAAGTTACCTTCAACGGCCCCTTTTCTAGATACGTTCGTGCGAATGCAGGTGTTCCAGGGATTTATTCTTAGTCTTACTTAGTTTTTAATTGTTATTAATGACCTTCTTGTTGGCATCAGCTCTCAACTTGATATCTACGCTGATGGCACAACCATTTATTCCTGCCTTGATAAGTAAAGCTTATCACTTCGATAAGGCTAAATTGGCGACTGGTGTCAAAAATGATCTCCAGTCTCTTGTCAATTTGAACAAAGGTTGGCTTGTTAATGTTAACGCCTCTAAAACTAAACTGATGCTAACCTCCACGAAAAGGACTTATTACTCCTTCTCGGGGTAACGTTATCGTCTGACATGAAGTGGAAAGACGATACTGAATCCATTACGAGGTCAGCTGCTAAGAAAGTCCGTTCCCTGTGTCATGCGAGACATTTTTTCTTTTTATTCTATTTTACATGTCTATAAGTCTTCTATTTGTTCATGCTTAGAATATTGCTGCCATATATGGTCCGGTGTTCCTGCTATATATCTAGACCTCCTTGATAAAATCCAAAAAAGAATCAGCACTATTACTGGTCCTGATCTGGCATCTCGGCTTCAGTCACCTTCCCTCCACCTGCCGTAAAGTTGCCCTCCCCGTGCTTTTTCTATAAATACTATCATGTTAATTGTTCGGATGACTTCTTTGTTATATTACCGAGATATTTTGAACCGTAAGTTCTATGCTAATAGTTTCTTCTCTTGCACTTCTCCTTTGTGGAACTCCCTTCCGATTCCATGCTTTCCAGCAAGCATTAATCTGCAAAAATTTAAATACAATCTCAATCGTTATCTACTGTCCTCCTAAACCTTATACAAGTGATTCTCAATGTGAGCCTGAATTTTTTTAAATAGTCCCGGGGGTGCAGACTGAAATAAGAGGAGCTTTACACCTGAAGCTGAAGTAAATCTCAGAAGTTCAACTTCACAAACTGATGAACACAAGGAGCAGTATAGTCATTAGTCAAGATTTATTTTCTGTTATATTTTTCTTTTGTTATATATGTATGTATATATATATATATATTCCCCCCAAAAAAATTTCGCTTGAAGATGGAACAGAGCCTACTTTAACTCAAGTTAATTCAAATATTATTTTGAAGTTTTCGGCTCTTGTTTTGAAACATGAGACCTCTTATGTAGCGAGTTGGAATCATATTTTTAAATAAATAATTATATATATATTGATATATATTATTATATATTATATATACATATATATATATATATATATATATATATATATATATATATATATATTTCCTATTATATCGAATTTGATTTGATTTGTTTAATGGCATATCAACTCCTTATGGGTCATTTAATGCTTAAATTTAATTTTCTTGGGAGCTTTGAATTAATAAAAATATAATATATGTTATTTTGATTTCACAATTTAAATACAGCTTTTCTACACACACACACACACACACACACACATATATATATATATATATATATATTTGTGCGGAGATGATTACTAGAGGCAGTGATACGTCTATTTTAAGTTGTACTTTTGTTAAAGTTGTATCTTGGAATACTATTTGATTTAAGAAATTGGAGGATAAGCCTACCATTCGTCCATGCTTAGAATATTGCCGCCATATATGGTCTAGTGTTCCTGCTATATAACTAGACCCCCTAGACAAAACCCAAAGAAGAATCAGCAATATTATTGGTCCTGATCTGGCGTCTCGGCTTCACGATTAATGTTATGAGAATACTTTGATGTTGGTTGTTTGGTTGATTTTGTTTGGCGTCATATCCACCTCTTGTTAAAACGTAAGAAAGTGTTGTGCCGAGAGACATTGAAACTAGAAGGGTTAATACCAAAAATTCGTGCGAAGAAGTGAGGATTTAATTTACACATAAACGACTTGAATTGTATGTCTAGCAGTTTGAACAATGGAAAAGTCTTAGGAGGCAATACTGAATGGCACACAGCTGCAAATGCAAGCTGTAAAGCGAAAAAGTAGATTTTGTAAACAACAGAATTTGGACGGAAAACTATCGTGGTAGCAGGCGCAGATAAGACATCAAAGAGGATGAGAGAATCACCCACGCTCACTGAAGAGCTAGGTGAGAGAGGATAATAAAAGAGAGGGTAGAGAGAGTGAATTCCTCAAAGTTATGAAGTAAACCGGAGGGGACTCACCGAAATGCTCCTACCTCGCCACAACCCCATGCCAATTTAGGCGAATGTCTATAAATACGAATGTGAGAAGCGAATTAGTGAGTAGAATAGAGCAGAAGAGGCGTAGACGAGACCACAGACAGGAGAGAGGCCCACATAATTAACTGCCGACGAAACCCTCGATTTCAGCCTTGTGCCAAACTTTACCAAAGCAGCAAACCAATCTTTACCAAGTCAATAACGATAGTATCACTTCCGGTTTAGACGCGGATTGGGCTGATAATTAATTGCATGCGTACACTAATATAACCAATTATTGTACGAAGGACTGATACAAAAACAGTATTTACTTTTGTTTAAATTAAATGTCTTTTTATACTTTCATAGGTTTTGTCTTTGTTTGGGAGTTCACTATTTGCCCATAGTTGGGACCCTAGCAGGTACTACCACGCCGGGTCAGGGTGGACCTGGGAACAACAGCAATTAAGACGTGGTTCCCACCTCCTCAAAACTGGATCTAGTTTATCGTCATACCCAGGACTACATTGAATTTCTATTTGTGATTATGTTGGCCTAGAATACTTTTGATACCAAAAATGTGCCAAACGGAAGATTATGTTGAGAGCCATTGCTCTAGAAGGAATATATATATATATATATATATATATATATATATATATATATATATATATATATATATATATGATGTTTTTATTGATGAAATTATGTATTTCATTAATAAAACATTCAGTTGCTTGACACAGACATGCACACAAATAGGAAAATGTATATAAATTTCATGTTTCGTTTCATCAGAAATCTTTATACACATTATTTTGTTTTAAATAATTTTTAAATAATTAATGTTTTAAATAATTATTTTAATTATTTAATTCATTATTATTTTAATCTTGAAAACATTTAAATAATTGAAAAATATAGTGGAAAATATTTAAATAATTAATACTTTAAATAATGTTTTTGAATAGAGTTTGTTAGCACACACACACAAATAGGAAAACGTTTATAAATTTCATGGTTCGCTTATTCAAAAATCTTTATCTCTGTTGGGATAACCCACTAAACTCTTTACTTATAGATAGAAATAAAACAAGCTATAGTTTTGATAAAAAAAAAACCCAAAACGCCACCTTAATAAAAAAAAAGAAAAAAAAAAAAAAGAGAAAAAAAAAAAAAAAAAAGCGAACGCATCCTATTACGGAGAAAATATCTAGAAGGAATATTAATTAATACCCTTCCATCGATAAATAAACGCCAGACAAACATTTTCATATCACCAACCTTGATAAAGAATATAGTTAAAGGATGTAACATCTAGACACTTGTTGACGATGTAACCTAAGACTTTTTCCTACATTTACTTGTAGGATCCTGTTATAAACACTTAGTATGCATCAGTTTATCTCAGGTGATAAAGGTTAGCACCCTGTTTGATCAAGATTCTGTCCTTTGGTGGTGAAACTGGAGTGAGTTTTTCCTTCCCCTTGATGGACTGCCTTCCTGTGGATGTGTGTTCCATCTGCCCTAAGAAGCTGGTTATGAGACGCCAGTTTACCGCCATCGCCCATTCTCCGGCTTCGAGCTGGAGTAAATTGTCAGAGTCTATTTGAGACGCATGCCAGCATTTTATAGACAGTTGTAGCTTGGCCCCCACTATCATCGGCGGTTATGATAACCTTTAGAACATATATAATATACGTATGTAAGCATTATAAACATTAAGCCCCCATCCCCGCAACTAAAATAAAAAAAAATCATGCTCACTACAAGACCAAAAAACACCATAAGACGCCTTTCTCTAAAACACATAAAATATTTCAAAATGCACTCAAAAATTATAAAATAATAATAATAATAATAATAATAATAATAATAATAATAATAATAATTCACGGTCAGTACTCTGGCCGTACCAAATAATTTAGAAAAATATGACAAACTGGATTTATTTTTATTTATTTCTATTTTTTTCTTCAATAAGAGTAAATAGGTTCACCCAACGTCCGGTTCAGACTCCTCCCGGACTTTTGAACAGGAGTAGATATTTAACCCTTGTTTCTTGTTTAGGATTGGGATTCGATTCCCTCTAAAATCTACTTCAACTCTACACTTTTAACATATTCTTGCATAAAAACCTTGGTTTAATATATTACTCGTTCATACAAACTACGTTTATTAAAATTAATCGTTGAATTTGAATTTTTTTTTTTTCAAATCGTTTCTTTAAATACTTAGGAACTACTTAAACAAAATGGTCCACTAGTAAAAAATTAGAGAAATTATTTCAGATAATGATTTTTGTTGGTTAACATTCATTAGATATTCCTCAAGCGACGACAATTGTCATAATCGAAAAGGATGGATGTTTTATCGATTTTAGAAGAGGTTTCTATTCCTAAAATCGATACAGGGTAAAATCGATTCCTGACTTTTAACAGAAATATCTGAACAGCTGTTATTTACGAATGTTAAATTTGAAATTGGGCTTATAGATATCCACATATTTTTTTTAATTACAAATTTTTTTTTGTTTTTTTTTTTTTTGGCGTGGTGGAGATTTTTTTTCCGGAAACACACACACAAACATTGAGTGATAATAATTATTTATCTTAAATGAAGAATAAACGAATATATGTTTTTACTAATTCATGTAAAATTTTGTACGATAATTAAAATAATGTATATATCCGTTAGTTCTTTATTTAAAAGAAATATCTTTATAATAATAATAATAATAATAATAATAATAATAATAATAATAATAATTAAACAAGTTCAAAATGGAGTTTCAAATTGGTGCAGAAATAAAAGTAAAACACAATACATCGAATGAACCTGCAAAATACTTAAAAAAGAAAGCAAAAGCAAATGCAACCGACCAGATACAGAAACGATAGCAAGATAAACCGCTTCATGGCCATTACTCTGCCCGTACCAAACAAACTGATGTAGATAAGTCCCGTACCCGTCAGTGGCTACGTATTGCAGGGTTAAAAGCTAAAACGAAAGGTTTTATCCTTGCTGCGCAGAACCAATGCTTGCTAACTAGGAATTATCAAGCACATATACTAAAATATCGTGTCAGCCCAAAATGCAGATTCTGTGATAAATATCCAGAAATAATTGATCATCTTGTATCAGGTTGCACAATATTGGCACCCACTGAGTATAAAACCCGACATGACAGAGTGGGCCAATATCTGCACTGGAAAATCTGCAATTTCTACGGGAAGGAAACTGAAAGAAACTGGTATGAACACCACCCAGACCCAGTTACGGAGATAGGACCTGTTACAATTCTATGGGACTACACAATACACACTGACAGAACAATTAAAGCTAATCGTCCAGGCAGCGAACAAAAAAAGAATGCTTCGTTATTGATATGACAGTCCCTGCAGACTGCAATGTATCTCTGAAGATCTTCAAAAAACTATCAAAATACTAGTTAAAAAGAAAATACAACGTGTAAATTTTAGTTAAAATAGGATGCGCCCCCAAAATTATCATTAACGGAAGGAATTATTTTCTAAATTTTTTTAGAAAATTTTAGTTAAAATATTTTTTGTTTTTTACATCTGTTACCCCCACCCCCACCCCCACCCCCACTCACTTATTTAATTTGATGAAATTTCTGGAAATTAAAATTTCACCCTCTTGATATTTATATTAGTTAAAAGCAGAACACCTTGGAGAATTTAAATTTATCAATTTGTTTTTGTCAAACACAAACACCATTTACCGAAAATCTGTTCTGAATCATAAAATAAAATTTCAATGAAACTAAGATATTATTTAATTAGAAAAGCTTGAATTGCTTTTATAAAAAACATCCTTCTCCACAGAAACATTCCACCCCTTTATCATCACCCGTTAAAGCTGTTCCCCTCAGTAGAGATCCCAGCCTGTACAAACAAAAATCCTCATCTACACCTCTTCATACTCCCAGTCCTTCCCCCATTAAACACTCTGAAATGCCGCCTCCCGCAGCAAAAAGGCAGAGAAGTCCTACCCAGGATACCAAAGAAAAGAAGAAGAAAACGGCAAAACATATTTACTACACAAGGGAGGATACCTGCAGAATTTCTCCGGCCCAAGCAGAAAGGGCCAGAGACTACGGGAACCAAATAAAAGATTTGAAGTACCTTCTGTCCATAAGACAATACGCAGACAAGGACGCGGAAGACCCTCATAATTTTCCCAATGCCCAGAGAGTGCTCACGGTAATAAGAACAGGAACCGGAGCTCGTCAAGCATGGGCCATGTTGGAGGAGGCGATTAGTTCATATAAAATGTCTCCTCCAATTGCTATTGCCGAAAGTGATGAACTTAATCATTTGAAAAAATTTTGTGCAGAGTGGGTCCCAGTTTTAGTTCACCCCTCCCTTTACAGAGCATTGAAACTGACATTTCCCTGGGATATAGGCGGTCTCTCCCAAGACGGTACCATCAAGACTGAGATGGACCATTGGTCTATGGGACAGGCTGTTGGTATCCTTACCCCGACCATGTTCAAATCAGTGTCCCAACCCTAATTAGGTCTGATAATGGCACTCTGGTTAGAAAGTCTGAATGTCCGGGGCCTGAGGTCGGAGTCTCGAAGGGCGAGGCTCGATGGCGATCTTCAGCGCCTCGGGGTGGATGTATGTTGTGTACAGGCAGGTTTTGCGTGCTGGATGTTACCATAAAGGATAAGGCTCTTCGTCTCATTGGGGTTTATGCGCCCAATGACCATGCGCAGCGGCCTGGTTTGTTTCGGCAGATCGAGCCGTTTTTGACGACTTCTCGTTCGGTAGTTCTAGCCGGTGATTGGAATGCCGTCCTTGATCCCGATATAGATCGTATAGGGCAAAAACCGGGTACTAACAATCCAGATGTGAAATCGTTTCGGGACTTTATCGGCGGGTTTGATCTCGTCGATAAGTATCGAAATGAGCACCCCCGGGAGGTAGGGCCGGCAGCTCGGGTACGGTGGTTAGCGCAAGCTACATCGACCGAGTTCTAGTTAAGAGAGTCGAAGTAGGGCTCGTAGAATGTCCAAGTTTCCATTTTATAGTTTACTCGGATCATAGGCTTGTCCGGGTTCGGGTAAACTTAGATAAGCCTAGGGTTAAGATGGCTGGTTACTGGAAATTAAACTCATCATTATTTGGTGAGCAAGATTTCCGGGACCAGCTTTTACTAATGTTACAGCGGGAATTGTC
Source organism: Acanthosepion lycidas (assembly GCA_963932145.1). Lineage (NCBI taxonomy): Eukaryota > Metazoa > Mollusca > Cephalopoda > Sepiida > Sepiidae > Acanthosepion > Acanthosepion lycidas. The sequence goes on from OZ010600.1 coordinate 94,179,301, forward strand.
GGGGGTTGTGGCTGGGAATAAACTATAGGTTTCCTTATAGCATTGTAGTGCATGTGTACGGAGAACGAATATATATATATATATATATATATATATATAATTATACTCGTCGGGAAAAACCTTAGGTGTATTGGCTTGTAAATGAACAAACCAATACCCAAGGAAAAATAAGTTATAAAAAAGAAAGAACTAAGAACATGTAATTCAGGCGAAAACAATCGTCCAGAATCCAAGTTCAGAGTCCAAAGAAAAAAAACTCCGACACGAGTAAAATAAAAATAATAACTAAGCAAAGTGATCAATATGCTAAGCAGAGCAAATCTAGCTATGAAGCTAAAGAGTCAGGCAAACCTACTCCTCCCGTTTGTTGAGTTACTGTTTATTATTATTATTTTTTTTGTCACATGGTCATGTTTTTATGTTGTAGGCTGTTTATATTCAGTTCTAATGTTACCTCTTTGGCCAGCGTACCCTCACGATCCGCGTAGGTGAAACCTAGGTAGGTTTGCCTGGTTCTTTATGTTCGTAGTTATATATAAATATATATATATATATATATATATATATATATATATATATATATATATATATACAAACGTAAAAGAAGAAAAGGAGTATAAATTCAAATGTCCATGACATTAATTTAATAAAGGGTTCAATACAAGAGTAGAGCAATAAATATTTATTATCAAGTGTTACATTAGAACATGTAAGTTACTACGACAAAAAAAATGTATATTTGTTTTGACGTTTTTAAAAATACGTCTCATCAGGTAGTTAACAATGATGGTACATTGGATTAGAATAATAACGGATTAACATCATTATTAACTACCTGATGAGATGTATTTTTTAAAAATGTCGAAACAAAATATGCATTTTTGTCGTAGTAACTTGCATGTTATGATGTAACACTATATAATATATACATATATATTGTACATGTGTGTGTGTGTGTGTGTGTGTATAAAATATATATCAGTATCAGTATATTAGGTTGGTGCAAAAATAATGTCGGTTTTTAACGTTAAAAAAACGTCAAAAACCGACATTATTTTTGCACCAACCTAATATATATATATATATATATATATTAGAAGTGCAGTTTATATTTTACATAATAAAGAAACAATTTATACAAAGAATTAAATAGCAATGTCAATGAGATTTTAAAAAATGCGCCCTGAAGTTGACATTTTGAAATTATTGAAAGTATTCGGTATGTGTCTTCCATCTGAGATCTACTCGAATATAAGGATCTTATTATTCAAGGAATTGATAGTAAGTTAATGTCTCATTAAGTTCTGTTAGCGAAGTGATTTCGCCATTAATCACATTAACATTGCTATTTAATTCTTTGTATAAATAGTTTCTTATATATATATATATATATATATATATATATATATATATATATATATATATATATATATATATATATATATATATATTAACTAAAAATATCGTTTAAGGTGATGAAAATATATAGGAGTGATAAATAAAAGAAAACCCTGAATGAGAAAAAAATGTACTTAAAGGCCAAACAGAACCTCGCTTGATCAAGTCAATCCGTGTTTGTTAAAGTACGCCGGATCTAACGGAGGTTTCTCCAGCAAAAGATGGTGCAGGTTCGAATCTTATATCTTTATCTTATGTATACACACACACACACACACATATATATATATATATATATATATATATATATATATATATATATATATATATATACAAATGAGAGAAAGAACAAATGGAGTAAAATTCCACAGTTCGTGGCATTTACTTTTAAAAAAGTGCTCAATACAAAGTAGAGCAATATATTATTATTATAATTTTAATATAAGGGATTATAATAAAAACATTTTAAAATCGCTACCCAAAAGCTTTCATGTTTCAATACTTTGATTGTACTTCTTCAGGCGATGGTAAGTAACTTGTGACTTAACAGTTACTTACCATCGCCTGAAGAAGTATAATCATAGTATTGAAACATGAAAGCATTTGGGTAGCGATTTTAAAATGTTTTTTATAATCACTTATATATATATATATATATATATATATATATATATATATATATATATATTATATAAAATATAATATATATATATATATATAAATATAATATATATATATAGAGAGAGAGAGAAAGAGAGAGGGAGATAGAGAAAGAGAAATAGAGATTGATATAGAAAGCGATGATTCGATAAGGAGGTATGGTAAGAAACAGAGAGAGAATGAGTCCGTGACTGAGAGAGAGAGAGAGTAGAAAGTGATAGTTCGGTAGACAGGGGTGGTGAGAACGAGAGAGAAAGAAGTGTAGAAAGAAGTGAGAACTAGAGAGAGAAAGAGATGTAGAAAGGAAAAGAAAGCGATAGTTTGATAGGGAGGGGTGGTGAGAGGCAGAGAGACAGAGAGAGCAGGTGGGATGATGGTGTCTTTTAAGTAACTGATATCAACAGAAAGCCAATATCACGTGACTCGTAGGTGTTGACAAGATCGCCAAATCATAATTGATAACGCAGAACCTTATTTTTTGTTTGGTCCAACCCATCACCCACAGCGAAAATGAACGGTTCCATAGTTTTCGGTTCCTCCTTCTTCAAATCTGAATGATTAATGGGCCTTCCGCACTTTTAATAAAGGAACATTTTGACCAGGACACTCATTTGCCGAAACCAAGTTTTAGAATTAATACCCACGAGACCTAAAAATGGGCTAAGATATGTGGGTTAGGGGTAGGGATGAAATTAGAGGACTTATAGTTCCAGTTTGTAAATTTTATTGCCCAATTATGGTTGTCATCACGTTGCATTTTTAATTTCAGTCAAAGCTGAGGTTTGTTTGACTTCATTTTGTTCCCAGAAAATATGGCGTGTGAAAAAAAAAATTCTCTTTTGAATTTTTGTAATGTCAATTAAATTCATGTAAAAAATTGTCCTCATTTCAAGGAATTCTTTATTTTATGGATCCTATGAACTCAGTTGATATAGTTCCATGTTTTCATTTCTTGGATTAGGTGTCAACGTCGCCTGTGAAAACGTGACATTCCGTGAATAGCATTACTTTTTCTTCTTCTCTCCCTTCAGATATGCCCTACATATGTCTAAATGGCAATAATTTACACAAAAATATTTTTCCTATTTTAAATTTTCATTTCTGTTAGAAAAATTAAAGTAAGAAATTTGGTTTGGTTTATTTTGTTTTACGGCATATCAAAACCTCAATGACGCCAACATTTTTAGGATAGGTATGAACAGAATATGTATTCGTTGTGAAAATAAGTTTGTAGATAAGAGTATTGGTTTATTTTGTTTTACGGTATATCAACACCTCATTGGGTTATTTAATGCTGACAACATTTTTAGGATAGATTCGTATGAATAGAATATGTATTAATATATTTAAAAAAAATATATTGCTGTTAATATTTTATTCAGAACTGCATTTCTAGTATTTTTACTATAAAAATCTATTTTTATACTTACATAGTGTTTTTACTGTAGTTTGGTGGGTAACTATTTGCCCATAGCTGGGGCCCTAATAGGTGCTACCACCTCGGGTTAGGGTGGACGTAGAAACAACAGTAAATAACAGGTGATTCCAAGTTCCTCCCGAACAGCGGCCTTGCTGCCGGATGGAGTTTATCGTCATACTCTTGACGGCATAAACAGTTGAGTTATGAAAGAGATGGCTAAAGTACGATAACTCTAGCTACCATTATAGTCTTTTGATAAGGCGTTCCTACATGAAATAGGAACCTTCTATCGGATGACATATGACATATTAAACCGAATTTACATAGTTCATTTATATAGTAGAACACTGTTTAACTCTTTGAACCCTGACGACCGCTTTACCGGTGGTAGAGAAAAATGACTTAATGCCCAGCCACCGGTTGAACGATGGGTAAACAATTGCGTCGTGTTTTGCTATTGGTTGTCTTATTTGGATAAACTGGGACCACTGCGTAAATTGTCCAGTATCAAAGTGTCACTCGTTGTCACTTCTGCCTGATATCAATGTGTAGTCTGTGAGTTTTGACGAGGATCAAAATGTCGCTCACTAGACTTGTATCTAAGATCGATGCTCAATACTGAGTCAAAGTATTTTTCTCCAATATTTCTGCATATTATCGTTATACTCAGTGGAAGGTTTTGTGTAGACACACACACTCTCTCTCTCACAATATATATATATATATATATATATATATATATATATATATATATATATATAAGTAACGAAAATCTTGGTAATCCGCATGGATAACCCCAAGGAGGATGAAATCCTGAGAGCTCAATGTTAAGTCAGAGCGAATAATTTAATTTAAAGAAAAACAGACCACTTTAAGGCTCCATTTGTAATAGTTTATTTCACCAGAGAATTTTATTTTTCTTTGGATCTTCAGACTTTACTTTCAAAAGGTGAAACGAAAAATGAATTTAAAATTTACACTTTTGACGGGCAGTATTAAGCTTATATAAGTTGACATAGAGGGTTGTGAGGAATGGTATGAGAGACATGGTCAAGTTTAGAGAGGGAATGGAGAGTTTTAAAATTTATTTTTATATTTCTTTTTATTATAATACTTAATATTGAGGAAGGAGGGGATTAGGATCAGGCACTGACCTATTTAATCAGTCAACTCAACGGAAATGATATGGGAAAAGGAAAAAAGGGGGAATTAAAGAGATAAGAGATACGAGATGTACGTAGGGTTTTTAGAGGAAGAAACGGGGGGTGGGGTATAGCTTTAGCAATTTAGATAAACACAGATTTAAATGTTTGATAGTAATTTAAATGTTTAAAAACTCCGAAAAAAATTATATATATATATATATATATATATATGTGTGTGTGTGTGTTTAAACGGAACGCTGATCATATAAAACTTTCAGTTTTCTGTTTGGATAAGTCTTGTTCTTATGTCCATCGTCTTTGTCATGTTGAATTGATAATGTTAATTATATTTTATGAATATGTCCCGAAGATGGTTTATTAGACCGAAACGTCCGACGTTGACATATTAACATTAAAACAGCATAATTTCATATAAGGATTTTTGTTTGTTTGTTTTTTCCGTATATTTTTCTTCATACTGTCGGATCTATATCCATATATTTGCTTATATATATATATATATATATATATATATATATATATATATATATATATATATATATATATATATACTCGACTCTCCCGTCGAATTCAATGTATGAGGGTCAAGCAGATGAGTTCCCAGGAAACCTGGTGCATTAAGTGCCAGAAGGTCCCCAAAGTCCCTAAATGACCCTCTGCAGGTTTTGAATTCACAGTTGTCCTTCTCCTAGACCAGTTGCCATCCAAGGCTATAGAACCCAGTCTGTCCTGCTATTGACCCATAGCTGGAGGGAGAAGAAGAGGATTCACTCCCAAGTGTATTAGCACGTAAGTGAATGTAATGGATTCGACTGGAATTCGAACTCGGCTCTCCGATTCCTCTACCCAAGCCGCTATCCATTACAGCCTCTCTCTATATATATATATATATATATATATATATATATATATATATATATATATATATATATATATATATATATATATATATATATATATTAAATTTAATATATATATATATATATATATATATATGAGAGGATAAAAAAAGTAGGAAACAGATCTTAATGTAACATGCTTCACTTTATTAAAGCTTTGTCAGAGATAAAGATAGAAATGCTAAAAAGCAAAGAGACGCAGATTAATGGCATGTTGTGTTTGGTTATTGCTTATTGGTCAGATACATGTCACGTGTAATGACGTCACAGATGATATTCAAATATGTGTGCGGAATATTCTGGAGGCTAAAGTATCTAAAACTTATTTGAATATCATTTGTTACTTTATTACACTTGACACGCATCTAACCAATACGAAATAACCAATCAACCCCCCCCCTGCAACGTCTTACTAACTTTTACACACTAAGACTGAAGAGTTAAAGCTGACACGTAAGACTTAGCTAAATGTCCAAATGATCGCTCCATTCTTTAGTTCCAACAGTTCAGACTTTTACAACTAGGACACGCCACAGAATCGAAATATCTTCTTCCTATCGCACTCTATCGCTATTTTCATGTCAAATGTTCAGATGAGCGCTCCATTCTTCAGTTCCACCAGTTCAGACCTTTACAACCCTAGACACCACACGGAGTCGAATCCTACTCATTTCTCCCGTATTTCAAATATAAGGAGAAAGTTCCACTCAGGCGGATTTTTTTCTGAGTTCTGACTTCCGCCTGGATGCTTCACTGAACAATACTATGTTAACCTTTTCAAATCAAGGGAAAATCGTTATCTATTTTTTTCTTTATCTTCATAATCATCGCTTCCAACCACCTATTTTTTCATTTACAACACACACCATATTCGCCATAAGCGTTTCAACAGTAGCCCTCTATCACGAGGTGCTCTCGATGCTTGCATTGAATGAACGTTATTATAGAAAATTTTTTTTAAGTGTAATTTTATTCCATGTCAAAACTGGTATGGTTGAAAGCGGGTTTTGCTGAAATGGTCGACTTTGCCTTTTCTGTCATGAGTATGTTTCTCTTTTCAATGTCTTCTTTTTCTTTCTGTTTTCATCAATTGAATTGTCCAGGCTTTACAAATCGGGCGTTACTTTTTTTTCCTAGTTTCTTTTTACTTTTAAAACGACAGCTTTTTTTTTTATTATTTTTTATTATTATTATTATTATTTTTTTATTTTTTATTGATATCTGTTTTTTTTTATTGTTAGACTGGAGTGACCGAACAGGAATTTGTCGATCTTTGATTTATTTATTTTAAATATTGCATTTCTAAAAAAAATTTTGCTTTGACTTAATCGGAAATTAGTTGACGCGTCACAACATCATTTTTTTTTTTTTTTTCACCACAAGGAGAATTGAGTTCGTTGGGTTTTTATTTAGGATTCAAATTCTTTTTTTTTTTTTTCCTTTGGCGGGGGAAAAAGACGATTGTTTTTTTTGTTTTTTATAAGTCTTTCGTGACTTTGCACTCCAGACGTTTATCCCTGAAGTAATCTATAAAATCATTCCTCAAAATTAACGTCAATTGCGCTGAATAAATAAACATTTAAAAACTTATTACAATAATTAAAATATCCTTGAACTTTTAAATTTGGTTTTGGTTGCAAGAAAGTAATCACAATGTTGAAAGCAAAATCAAGATTTCGTATTTAAAGTAATGTTGAAATGAACTGCATTAGGTTGGTGCAAAAACGATGTCGTTTTTTGACGTTCAACTTTATGTGAGAAAACGACATTATTTTTGCAATTCATTTCTGTTGGTTTTCGCTTATATTTCTGTACTTTTTATGACCGCTACCCTGTTCTGTTTTATGGAATATCACATGACTATTGTCTGCTTGGCGCCAATTTATTAAGTCTTGCGTTTCTTGTTAGTTCCCAGCAATAAACAACGTGCGATGCATATGTGTAGGACATTCTTTTGTCAAGATTTTTTCGATTCAAAATCCGAACTTCCAAATTCTAAATAATAATTAAACAAAAAAAAAAAAAAAAAAAAAAAACAAAACCTATGTATACCTGTTAAACAAATTTATATATATGAAATGGACAAAGTCCGACAATTATTTTAAGACATGTTTATGTTTATACTCTCTTTTGATAGATACAAATATTTAAGTAAATGATCTATTTTATAATAAACAGTCTTAAACATTTTCAGGCCGGTAAATTCTGTTTAATACTGTTTATAATTTACTTAAATATTTGTATCTATAAAAAGAATGTATAAACAAAAAATGTCTTAAATTAATTGTCGGACTTTGTCCATTTCATAATGTGTTTATATTTGGATACGCTTTGAGCAGATATGAAGGTACGTGAGAGATTCATGGAAGATTGTAGTTTAAAGACAGTAAAATCGACCTTGCTAACCGAACGCTTCTCTGTGGTCCAATTGGTTAAAAGCACGTCAGTCTATATGTATAGGATACAGGTTCGATTCCTATCGGAGGATGAATATTTTCAATGAAAATTTCTCGGACATTTAGGCCGGTAAATGTTATTAATTCTGTTTATTATAAACAGAGCATTTACTTAAATATTTGTATCTATAAAAAGAATGTATAAACATAAAAATGTCTTAAAATTTATATTTACAAACATATACACATGAATTAAAAAGTAACAAAAAGATTAAAAATAGTCTTTAGTTCAGTCAAAGTTTTTGGGTAATTGGTACACACAAAAAACTGTTTTTTAGAAAAGATTTTTAAATAGTTGGTCTACAAGAAACAAAACTGTAGTTGAGAAAATATTTTTATCGTTAGCGGAGATTAACTGACCGCTTTTGTTGTTGTTGGAGTTGATTCGATTGAAGTCGCCGACGGACCGGCCATACTATTGTTGTAGTAGCAGATTTGTTTGAAATCGCCACCATGTATCTTACAGCACACGCTGGGTGGAAGGAAAAAGCTATGTCGCCACGTCTGTTTCTCGGCTTGGAAACACCTGCATCTCGGTTCCTTAAAAGTCGAAATCTGTTTTTTTTTTAGTTTTTTTTTTATTAATAAGAATTGCTTCCTGGAAAGAGGGTCGGGAAAGATAAGTTTTTAGATTTCTCTCAATGGTCAAATAGATCACATGGTGATGTTAATTTATAACCAAGAGAAATTTTGATTTAAACGATGTGTGTTGTATTGTGAAACCTTTTTGTCATGTTTGTAATATTGTCTTTTATTGACTAGAAAATAGTTTGGGCGTTTTTTAATTTGATATATATGTGTTTTTGTTTTAGATTTAAGCGAAATGTTTTCCTTTTTATGAGTGAGAACGTCAAAATTGTAGGAAAGGCAATACAAGTCGTAATGTTTGTTTTGTTTATTTCTGATTGTTCAGTATCGTCAATTTCTTTCCCTATCATTTATTATTCAAAATTTCTTTTTTTGACAATACTGGCCTAAAATTTTAGTCTTCAGAATTTTCTTATTTATAAGTATTTTTTTTGTTTTTGTTTGGACGAGGACTTTTGTGGGAAAAGTGTTTTGAGACATACGTTATTTTCTTTTTAGAAGAGTCAATTTTTAACAACAAAAATAATAATGAAAAATAAATACTCTCATATATTTGATCATAATTTTATGCTTTTATTATTTTCTTATTTATTTATTTCTATTATTATCATTTAAAATATATATAATAATATTTCCTAAAGTGGTACATTTGATGCCAAACTGTTTATTCCGATATCCAGTGTATATATATATATATATATATATATATATATATATATATATATATATATATATATGGACATGGGAGGCTCTGAATAAGGGTAGTACCTTTGATGTCTGGCACGCAGTATCTTCGGGTGGACGGGCATTACTTGTCCTCAACCATCTCCTAAATCTCTCACGTGATGGCTCCAAGTTGCTGTGCCCAGGTAAACCGTTTCAGCTGGCGATCTAAACACACGTGAGTGGGTGTCGTTAACACGGAACCACTGGTAGAAAGTTCTCCTCGGCACCGGTCACCGCTTAGTGCGAATGGATTCCTCAGATGAACTACAACGGCCAAGTGTTCGCAACGAAGGCGAGCCACTTAGTTGGAGGACATCGGCTGTGGTCTAAATCAGAGAGGGATGGGCTCCGCCAGGTTACAAACGCACAATAGACAACATATGATGAGCATACCAAGAAATCTTCCGCGGAGACGCAGGTTCTGGCACACGACAGCGACAGATAGAGGAAACTGGTGGACAGTTGAGCATGTCGGGGTACCAACGACCCCATCCGGTGCTAAAGCAAAGCCAAGCCATGCTTAAATCTGCCAGGTTAAAATGCCCAAGACAAGCCACATGATGAGCACACACCTTTGTGGAGTGCCGGGTTCTGGCACACAACGGCGTCAGGTGGGGGAGAGTTGTGGACAGCTAAGAACGTCGGTGGCCCAACGACTCCTTCCGCGATTAAAGTCAAGCCAAGCCATGCTTAGATCTGCCAGGTTAACACGTCCAAGTCACGCTACATGATGAGCAGATCAAGAAAATATTTGTGGAGACCAAGGCCCTGGTACACGACGGCGACAGACGGAGGAGACTAGTGGACAGCTAATCATGTCGGCGCCCCAACGTCTCCTTCCGGGGTTAAGTGCGAAAGAAAAAGACTTATGTAGATATGTAATTGTGTTGGAAGTAGGGTTTATTATATATACGTGTTACTGAAGTCGAAAGGTGATTTGGAAACTGAGTTGAAGGTAGTTAAAATAATGGCGGTGTCAAGGGAAAAAACATCCCTTTTACATTACGTCATATTGCTGGCACAAAAATCCATGTTTGTCATTACAGTGTTCTAAGAATCTCTGATAAGATTTTGTTAAATTAGACATTTCTTTATATTTTACAAACTAGTTATTATTTAATAAAAACGCTTCAGAATGGACCAAGGAAAATAATAATGAAAGAATTTTAAAATATTTTTCTAATTATTTTCAGATTTATGCTTATTTATCTGATTCAGGATTTATTTTTTGAAATCTCCTTTTGATATTTAAAATAAAATATTAACGGGTTTAATTTCTCTGGGGATTTATAAAAAAAATGCAATTATTTTTAGTGCCTAAAATATGACGCAAAACTAAATAAAACGGATTTGACTGACTTTGAAAATTATTTCCTACTATTTTTCCTCCGTCAAAAATCTTTTCATAAATAAATTTCTGTCTATATTTTTGAAATGAGGTATTGTAAGTCTTTACACTAATTACATTGTTCTGACTGTTGTCCTTATCTTTATTGTCAAATTCGCGACGTTTCTGTCGTTGTACGCTCCGGCCTTCTTCAGCTGATATACGTTCTCCCCCAGTGGATGAAATAATGATTCGGTTCGAAATTCCAACGTATATAACCTGAAGAAGGCTTGAGAGAACAGCGGCCGAAACGGAGGACGAATTTTCACGGAGGACGAATATTTTCTGTGAAAATTTTCTCGGACATTCAGGCCGGTAAATGTTGTTTAATACTGTTCATTATAAACAGAGCATTTACTTAAATAATTGTATATATAAAAAGAATGTATAAACATAAAAATGTCTTAAAACATGTATATATGTATACATATATGTGTATGTGTGTATGTATGCGTGTATCGGTAAATATATGTAAGCGTATGTAGGTATATGTGTAAGTGGGTATGTAGGTATGTATATGTGTTCTACAACACAATTTATTCTAATGGTGTTTTGGTCTTACTTACAGATTTTGGGAATCTATTATTTAGATAATCTTTTCTAACTTTAAATTGTCTTGTCATTAAATCCCACACCACTTCATAATATAATCCACTTGCAGGAACCTAAATTCATTTATAGAGAACTATATTATGGCTTTGACCATAAATAAACTCCCACCTTCTTGTCACCAACCAAGACTTACTTATCAAAACGAGACATCCTCTCAAGTAACCCCGTACGTTCTCATCGACTGATATCTAAACTAAATTCAAAACTCCCATTCCGAGACGGCCAGTCTAGAGCTGAGGAAGAATGGCATATGTTAGTGCTAGTCTAAATTAGACTAAACCCACATGAGGTAATTTTTTTTTTTTGCTGTATAAAATATATGCCCTGTTATAATAAATACACTGAGCTATCTGTGGGCCAGTTTTAATATCTAATATTACTAGGATCCACCTGGATTATATACCAACAGATCTAGTACTTGTAATATATATATATATATATATATATATATATATATATATATATATATATATATATATATATATATATATATATAGAGAGAGAGAGAGAGAGAGAGACAGACATGTTTCATTGAATAATCTCTACACAAGTTTTGTTTACTTATTCTCAACTGGATCCTTTCATATTCACGGACAACATCTTTGGTGTCATTATTAAAGGAAGAGAGAAAATTACCGTGTTGATACATATTATTTATTACGAGTATTTTCGACATGAGCATAATGTCCACATCAAGGTCCGTCATGGGTATGACGATAAACTACATCCGCGTTCTGGGTAAGACGATAAACTACGTCCAGCAGCAAGGCCTCTGATCAGGAGGTTTTGAGCAGCGTGGAACCACCTCTTAATTGCTGGTATTCTCAGGTCCACCCTGACCCGGGGTGGTAGCACCTATTAGGGTCCCAGCTATGGGCAAATACTTAACTATTACCAGCAATACATTTTTGGAAAAAATATTACCAGCAATACTATTTTGACAAAAATTATTACCAGCAATACATTTTTGAAGAAAAAAATATTACCAGAAACAGATTTTTGACAAAACAAAATATTAACAGCAATAAAAAATTATGTCGGCATTAAATAAGGTTGAGGTTAATATGCCGTAAAACAAACCAAACGAAACCAATCCTCATCAAGGTGGTTTTTTTTTGTTTTTTTTTAAAGACAATTATAGTAGTGGTCATAGTTTTCAAAGACAAAATTGCTGTATTCGTCTGAAATTTTTTTTACTATTGAAGTGAACAATTTACAGTTGGAAATCTAAATAAATCGTTCAGTCGCCAGTAATTTACAATTACCTGGAGAGATGCATTGATAGGCATCGAAACACAACTGCAATTGTGTATCGATTTTGACATGTTTTCGATGTAATATCCTAATATATATATATATATATATATATATATATATATATAAAACTTTTTTTATATTTTACGTTCTTCTAAAAAAAATGTCTTAAAATAATAGTCGGACTTTGTCTATATATATATATATATATATATATATATATATATATATGTATATATATATGTAAAGTAACTTTTTTCTACATTTTTCGGACATTTTCTGGCAAAGAAAATCGTGACACTTTTAAAAAATGTGAGAAAATTATAGCGTATTTCCTCGATTATATGGTAAAATAAAATACAATGAGGTGCTGAAAAATTCTTTGACCAACTGAATTCCCCAAGTCCGTAGCATTCACTTTTGCAAAAATGCTTTGGGAAAAGTAAGATCTATTCTCCCCCAGCAGTAAAATGGCAGTGTAGACTGGGCTTTCTAGCCGTGGTTGGTAACCATCAAGGGCCGACATATACTACCCTCGAAATCACCGACTGGTATGGAGTGAGTGATTGGAGGCTCCGGGCAGTGTTATGTGACTATCGCTATCGTATCGACATTTGCTTTTTTTCAATCTACATTTATATACGCTTCAAATTAAACTAAGCACAACTGACTATTAAAAGATGAAAAAATTTAGACGTCATTCTGATTTTTTTTTTCGTGAATTCGTGAATTTGTTTTGCTTGTGTTAAATCTTGAAAAAACGCTGTATAAAAATTCACTATTTTTTATTCATAATGTTGAATGTGTTAAAATTCTTCAACATTTTAACAAGAAAAAAAATCTCAAGTTGATGTTAAAAATTACCACAAAAGATGGAATGATCTATTATGACAGGTCTCTAATTTGTATTTAAATACATTGGATTTATTTTCAATTTTTCTAGTTGAATTGTTCACCTATATGGCATATGATGTATCACTGTACATTATTAGTTTACAATAAAAGAGTGGTAGCCAACATATCATAGATCCGGGTGGAGCGGTGTCGGTTAGTGTAGGGGACGATGCCCCTTGCACCGGTCCTGATAACCAATATAATTCAAAAGCCTATGCAGCCAAGGAATTATAGAATTCACAATTGATTGCGACGCGAAGTCGTTTATCTATCATCTCGACTGAAGTCGTATTTGAAAAAAATTTCGCAGATTTTAACGTCATTCTGTGGTCTTTTTTTTCCTCCCATCCAAATCCGTGAATTTGTTTTGCTTATGTTAAGTCTCGAAAAAACACGTTATCAAATTCACTATTTTACTTCCATAATTTGAGCCATCATCGTACATTATTAGTTTTCAATAAAATTTGTATTTTATATAAATATTAACGTACGAAAATTGGTATGTAGTTATTTATTATCGCGACTGAATCGTATTTAAAAAAGCCAAGATCCCCACCCGCCAAAAAGACTAACTATGACTACTATTTATATTATTCAGACTATTGTCCTCCTCTTTTTCGCCATATTTATTACAACGTTTCGGCCGTTGTACGCTCCGGCCTTCTTCAGGTGGTTGGAATGTTGAACTGAACCCTTTATTTCGCTCACTGGGGTAGACTGTTCTACTTCCATGTGCCATGTTTAATGGATGTCAGTTATTAGTTATCTCCTGTTAATTTCCCTCTGAAAGTTCTCCACTGCCTTAACCGGGTATTGAACTCACACTCTTTGGGTCCTGTCACTGGATCTAACCAACGCCTGTATCCACTGTGCCATGTGTCTAATATAAACAGTATGCATAATACCTCATTTCAGAAATCTAGACAGATAACTATGACTAAACGACCGATTTTTTTAAAAAGAGGCTCTTGGTTAGGTTGATAACTTTTCAAAAACACTGTTATTTGTTGATCTATTCACTTAATTTCTTTTACACTTTATTTTTGTTTGATACAACTGTAATAATTTGGTACGCTAAAATACACATTCGCCATCTACAAATTAACCGCTTGATATAGCAATAACTTATATAAAAGATAGAAAGTCCAGATTTAATTTAGATTTGACATCAACGGACCTCAATTTCTTTGCTTTGTCCCCGAGCCAGAGCGTTTTTCTTGTTCATCTTGATTAGAAATGATAGTTTCGGCTTCTCTGCTTCACGAGTCAAAAAAAAAAAAAAGAAGTCATTAATTGTTTGTGTCGTCTTTCAGATGGACAGGGGCGTAGAAGTTTGTTTCGCTCCTTTCGTAACACTTAGCATATCTGGGTGTACACTCCGGGTAGTGCTCGAGGCGGGGTCAGCAGGTCATCTGCGCTTGTCATAAAGCACTGCAAATGGGTCCGTAAAACAGGAACTGTACCAGAAACAGTGCCACCCACAGGCGGTGAACTATGACTACTTTCTGCACCCAGTTCTTGTGAAGGATGTGTCACGGGAAGGGGACCCTGGAAACATTATCTTCCACTTCCGAATATTGAGTCAAGATGAGTGAATTCTTTTTGCTCCGGGCTTTACCGCAACCACAGGGTTTATCAGCCCCCAAATACTGACATCTTTCATCCTCAGGAGCCAAAACGCTAGGAAAGGTTTATTTATTTGACAAAATCTTTGCCTTTGATATTTTATCATTTTTAATCAGATTATCTATTACTTAACCAAATTTTATGAGGGTCTGCTCTTTATTCTTGTACCCGCCTATATATATATATATATATATATATATATATATATATATATATATATATAACTTTATCTATAAAATTTATATATTTTTAAACGTAACTTTATATAATTAAAAGTTTTTTTAAACCCCTTTTTGTTCCTCTCTTAGTTTCAATTTAACATTTCATTTTTCAGATAACATCAATTTAATGTCATAAAGTTAATATCTGGGATTCATTTTATAAAACCTTTTC
This sequence comes from Acanthosepion lycidas, assembly GCA_963932145.1. Taxonomy (NCBI): domain Eukaryota; kingdom Metazoa; phylum Mollusca; class Cephalopoda; order Sepiida; family Sepiidae; genus Acanthosepion; species Acanthosepion lycidas. The sequence goes on from OZ010600.1 coordinate 94,194,780, forward strand.
GCTTTAAGAGTAATACGCTTCGCCCTCCTCTGAACACTGACTTGTGCCTTTCGTCTGACTGAAACATTGAAATGGATAAAATTCTGTATTAGTTTTTCGACTTTTTTTTTGTAGCAGTTGTTACAATTAATAGAGTAAATGGTGAAACAAATGGAGGCGTATATATATACCCATACACACACACACACACACACACACACACACACACACACACATATATATATATATAAGTGTGTGTTTATATATATCTGTGTGTGTGTATATACATATGTATATATGTGTATATATATATATATATATATATGTGTGTGTGTATATGTGTGTATATGTGTGTGTGTGTGTATATGTGTGTGTGTGTACACACATAGGCACACATATATATATTTATTTTAGGATATTACATCGAAATCAAGTGAAAATCCCTACACAATTGCAGTCGTCTTTTGATTCGTATCAATGCATCTCATCAGGCGATTGTAAATTACTCAGAGTAAATTGCAATCTCCTGATGAGATGCTACAAAGCCCTTTTTAAAAATCCACATAGGTTACCTCCATTGCGTAGAGGTAAAAATAATTTGAATTTATGGTGTTAACGCTTAGCACATCCATAGATATGCAACCCCTGAAGATGGTCTCAGATGCGATTGAAAGTACTTGGGGAAAATAAAAATTATTTGAAAGAAAATTTTGTAATTTTTCTTTATCATTTTCTACGGCGTGGACTTGAAATTAAAATAAATTGACATAATACGTCTAAATTATTTAACCATATATATATATATATATATATATATATCACACTTGCTCCCTATGTGGCCTCCTTTGTAAATCACTAGCGGGTCTTAAATGCCACTTAAGATTAGCGCATAAACTTTCATAACTGTATCAATAAGCTGGCAGATCCCCATACGTCGAAACCGACGGGAGAGTCCATTATATATATATATATATAATTATTTATTTAAAAATTGTAACATGAATATGTTATAAAATCACTATAAAAATAGCCATTTTGTTTCAAATGATGATGTTGAATCATTGAACATGATCACTTGATAAGACACCGGAGGTGTTGAAACTAAATGGCTATTTTTGTTGTGTTTTTATAACATATTTATGTTATAATTTTTAAATAAATAATTACATCTGCTCTACTTTGTATTGAGCACTCTTTTAAGTATAGTAATTGTTGGTTATTGGAATTTATTCCGTATACACTAATCATATACTTGGGTATATATATATATATATATATATATATATATATATATATATATATATATATATATAGTAATTCGTCGAGCCAAGAATAATCCTCAACAGAATGCAAAAAGCAGACGTGGCTTGTGGGGCACTGTTCCGACGTTATCTGAATACTGAGATGAGTATTGCGGTGGAACTGAGTGAGTAGCGACGCTATATCGAGTCTAGTTTGTGTCTTCTTCGTGTCTTTGTCACCGGGGCCCCTTGGTACAGTTGGTATGACGTTTGCGTTGTATTCGATTCTCGGTAGATACACACTCCAGTGCTTTTCTGCATTCGGTTGAGGATTATTCTAGGCTCGACGACTTGCTATATGATTAGCCTAAATCCCCCAAATAATAGATAGATAAAGAGAGAGAGAGAAGGGACCGGAACCGTATTCCTAGACAGGAAACAAGGGCCAAATCTCTACTACTGTTCTATTATGTTGGTGCAAAAATAATATCGTTTTCTCACATAGTAACATATGTGAGAAAACGACATTATTTTTTCCAACCTAATAATTCTGTCCCGTTTATTTAAACCGTTTTTATTTCGTCTACTCGGGAAAACTAAATAAAGAAAACGTGTTCTCCGAGTCTAATTAAAAATAAAATAAATTAATTCTTTAAAAAATGAATCCCAAGTAGTAATTTTCCAAGGGTAGCATAGATGTGGCACAAGGCTAAAAGTAAGGGGCACCCAGTGAGGATCGAACTCACAACTCGGTCGTAATGGTTCTAGCGAGACAAGCTTACTAATCATTACACCGTCTCGAGGTGCCTAATTCCCAACTATATAGTCAATGAAAACACACACACACACACACACACATACACATACACACATACACATATATTATGAAATGGACAAAGTCCGAAAATTATCTTAAGACATATTTTTATATTTATACGTTCTTTTTATAGATACAAATATTTAAGTAAATGCTCTGCTCATAATGCCTGAATGTCTGGGAAATTTTCATAGAAAATATGCGTCCTCCGCTCTGCGTATAATATTCAGGTCGGTAAATGTCGTTAATACTGTTTATTATAAGCAGAGCATTAAAATATATACGTATATAGATAGATATGGGAGTTTCGTTAAAGACGACGGACAAGGTATTGCGATTAAGAACCTTTGGATAGTTTTTACACACTTTATATCCAGAAAAGATAATACTTGTACAAACACGAGAAAAAAATGGTTTAAAAAATGAATCATAGAAGCTTGTCAGTCGTTATTTACAATTATTTACATTGTTTGAACTGTTGGCATATTCACGACAATTGTACGGTCTGGTCCTCTTCAGGTGATTGGAATTTCGACAATAAAGATGAGAAGAACTGTCCGAATAATGTCAATAATGTAAATCTCAGAAATATAGACATAGATAGATAGATAAATAGGAACAGGAAGAGATAGATAGATAGATAGGAACAGACTGAGATAGATAGATAGATAGATATGAACAGGAAGAGATAGATATATAGGAACAGACTAGATAGATATGAACAGACTGAGATAGACAGATAGATATGAACAACTATAGATAGATATAGACAACTATATATATATATATAGAGAGAGAGAGAGAGAAACAGAGACAGATAGATAGATAGATAGATATGAAAAGACCGAGATAGATAGATAATCCCAAAAAAGAAAGGTATTTACATTGGTCGGACCATTGTCCTCATCTTTATTGCCAGGTATTGAACTCGCAACTCTTTGGATAAAGTTACTGAACCCAATTAACACTTTTATCCGTTGGGCCATATGCCCTCAAGGACACACGGCCCAGTGGAATTATGCTCCATTTGTTCTCATTTTACCCGGAGATATATATATATATATATATATATATATATATATATATATATATATATATATATATATATATATATATATATATATATATATATATATATATATATATATATATATATAGTATCTTGGGCTCTGCGGTTGTTTTCGACGTATGTGGGCACAACAAAATAGTTCTTAGAAGCGAACAGTCATTTTCCGCACATTTTTATTATAGTGGTGACGGCATGTGCTCAACCAACCGCACCTTTTGGAAGTGCCGAATGTCCCCAAACGACCCTCGCCATTTTTTTTAATTCATAGTTGTCCTTCTCCTAAACTGGTTGTCACCCAGTTTATCCTGCTAGCCATAACTGCTGGAAGAGATGGATATATGCCTTTTGAATATTTGCACTCGACCTGGAATTCGAACCCGGCTCTCCGATTCTTCTATTCGAGCAGTTATCCTTTACGCCATAGTTGTCTCCATAATATCATTTTTTCAACAAGATAAGGCCTCAGTTGATTATAATCAATTCTATTTTTTATTCAATGGTTTTGTTTCTATGGGTGGCAAAACACATAGCAAAACACCGTAAATTAGAAAATTTTCATCATTTTTAGCTCCTTATAACTATAAAACTATAGAAAAGGGAAATAAAATAATAATAAGAGCATTTCCTACACTATCAAGTTTGGTATCTGCTTTGAATGTAAAGTTATGAAGTGCCAAGGTTCGTAAATCGTGCCATTTTGAGATCAGCAAAAAATGGCACCAAATTTCAAGAGAGGAAGATAAAATTTTATGGTTCTTAGGTTCTCCTAAGTGGTTATAACATACTAAAATTTCCTCAAAATCTGTGATGGTGCCCTTGGGAATTTGATATAGAATTACCAATATATATATATATATATATATATATATATATATATGACAGTATGATGAAGACAGCAAACATTTAAGCTGCTGATGAAGGAACAAAAGACGAAAATAAACGGAATTTGCAGATAGGCGCTCATTGCGAAAGATTTTAACAAAAGAAAGACGCCATTGAGGCCGACAAGAATAGCTCAGTATATTCACTAATAGACTAATAGACTTTTTCTGAAATTAATTTAAGGCAAATTATTACCGAATTTTTCAGAATGGGTTGAAAGTTGAAGATTTATATGTATTTTGGTTTGTCTTTGGGTTATCCGTGTCGACAATATGTGTATAAAATTGGATACAGATTGCTATATGGATCTTTTGCTTTCGGGTTATTTTGAAAATAGGATGAGGATTTACTTTAAATTCAATGCAGAAAAGTTGGAAAAATATATAAATAAATTTCAATAAGAACAAGAAAATTCTCAAAAAAAGATATAGAATAAATATTAACGGCTTTTTTTTTTTACAAAAGTCGCACAATTACATTCTTTTCTTTCATCACGAGAAACGCAAGCTTAGCGTTATAATCATACATAAACCAACACCGATAAAGCAAGTACAACCTTTTTGTCGTTCCAACTCAGTGCAAGGCTGATTTCTGCTCTACCATTATAACGATCCTTAAACCACCACCGATAAAGTAAATACAACCTTTGGTCGTTCAACCTCAGCGTAAAGGTGACTTCTGCTCCACCATTATAACGATCCTTAAACCACCACCGATGAAGTAAGTACAACTTTTCTTTGGTCGTTCCACCTCAGCGCAAGGCTGACTTCAGCTCCACCATTATAATCATAGTTAAACCTCCACCGATAAAGTAAAATCTATTAGGCTTCGTCAGAAACGAAAGAAAGAAATAGGAAGAAGTTTCATCTTAACTTCAATGCAGAAAAGCTGGGAAAATGTATGAATATATGTCAAATTGTAAAAAGTAGATATAGAATAAATATTAGTCGCTTTTTTTTCTTCATAAAAGTCGAACAATTTCATTCTTTTCTTTCATCACGGGAAACGCAAGCTTAGCGGAAAAAAAGTACTAATGATTTATTATTTAAGCATATACAAAAATGTACACGCACGTATTTCTTCACTTTCGTTTTTTGATCCGATGGAGTCTGGTAAGGGGGAAACGCGTAATCTATTTTCAATGAAACGAAGGCCTTTTTGCCAGGTACGTCGCGCTTCCCAGCACTAATTACTTTTTCAATCAGAAGTGCAGAGAACTTAACTGAACAAGTAATCCCCTATTGTTTCAGTTGATATATATATTTGCAGCACCAACAGTAGTGAATATTGCTGACATCAAATTAAACAATCTTGTTATTGCTTATAAGAAGAGGGTTGACATATTCCTTGCCTGAAGTTATTTATCCCATTACTGTCATCTGACCGGTTTGATTGAGTTCATCTTGTTCCAGATTTTGATCTGTGTTATATATAAAATGTCCCTGCCGAAACTCGAGTTTGAACATAGATCGCCAGTGAGCAAACACATGCGATCCCATTATAGAATTAAGTAGACCATGTAACCATAGAGGAAACGCATATATGGGAAGTCGCATGACATCTAGAGAATCGCCATTTCTAGTCTATCCTCTGTTACTATTCGGATCGTTATTTCTATTTTATCCTCTATTACTATACGGACTGCTATTCTCTACTCTATTCACTATACTATTTTTCTATACTGATCATAATAAGGATTACTACTCGAGCGAGTATTATCGAGCAAGTACTATTAGTGGGAGTGCTATTTAAAGGCGTGCAAGACTAGCATTGTTCAACGGCATACTATAGTTGTATCTGCGATTACAAAGTCTCTACTACAACGAGCATTACAAAAGTGACAACGAGTATTCGTTGGCATCACAAAAGTGTCAACCGAGTGTTCGTTGACATCACAAAAGTTTGATCTGTTTAATTAACGGTAGGTGAACTTCCTTATGGGTCATTTAATGCCGAAATTTAATTTCCTTAAGAGCTTTGA
>OZ010600.1:94205748-94210748 GCA_963932145.1 Acanthosepion lycidas
GATCTACTTAAATCTTCTGGTATATCACCACTGTTGTATATTTAATTTATTATTATCTGTAATCTTGTCAATATCGAAATCGTCTAAGGCTGCCATCATCTCTACTACAATTCTGTGTGGTCCTGTTGCTTTGTTTCTGCTCAATTTGACCAGTGCTTATTTCACTTTAGGTTTTAACATTTCTTGTCCTTTGATATGTTCTGTGCATTTCCGGTTGTTCTCTTTCGTCTTTTGTTCCATCACTGAAGTATTTTCTTTTCTCTAATATCAGTGTCCCATCCTTATTTTTTAAGCAGTCTGCTGTCTTATACCGCTTTCTATTTTTGTATATTTACTGAATTCATTTTTTATTCATATGCTGGCGGTTTGCTCCTAGTATAGTTTCTGGATTATTCTAATATCCATCCAAAATATCTCAACGTTTTTTAGCAGTTCCAATAGTTCTCTCTGACGTACTTTATCAAATGCTTTTGCCGAATTTATAAAATATAGGTATACATCCTTTTGCATTGCTCTCTCTGACATCTTCTGAGCATAAATATCACCTTCCTTGTTCCAGTGTATTGAACGAACCTGCATTGTTCTTGCTCTGTTTTTCATTCTACTGTCCCCTCTATTCATTAAATTTGTATAAGCTTTGTTAAATATCTGTTTATATCTCTGAGATGAGGTATTATGATTATTTACATTATTCGGATTGTTATCCTCATCTTCACAGCGTTTCGGCCGTTGTACGCTACGGCCTTCTTCAGGTGATTAGTTTTTCGAAGCGAACACTTTATTTCGGGGTAGATTGTTCTAGTTTCACGTTCTCATTTTTCCCCTTTAATTCAACTCTCCAAGTTTTTTTGTAGCCTGGTATTGAACTCACAACTCTGGATCTAACCAACGTCTTTATCCACTGGGCCATGTGTCCTTGAGGACATTTGTTTATTTTTGGAACTCATAAACCTAATGTTTCAGCAACTGTATTTTACCAGTGCTCATATTGCAATTTTCCGTTATTATTATTGCATATTTTTTACCAGACATTGTATTGCAATTTTTGTGGACGAAATAAAGGGTTCGGTTCGAAATTCAAATCAATCGAAGAAGGCCGAAGTGTACAACGGCCGAAATGCTGTGAATATGGCAATGGAGATGAGGATAACAGTCCGAATAATGTAAATAATGCAAGTAATCATAATACCTCATCTCAGAGACATATATATAGAGAGATATTGAGATAAAGGCCGAAGCGTACAACGGCCGAAATGTTGTGAATATGGAAATGAAGATGAGGATAACAGTCCGAATAATGTAAATAATGCAAGTAATCATAATACCTCATCTCAGAGACATATATATAGAGAGATATTGAGATAAAGGCCGAAGCGTACAACGGCCGAAATGTTGTGAATATGGAAATGAAGATGAGGATAACAGTCCGAATAATGTAAATAATGCAAGTAATCATAATACCTCATCTCAGAGACATATATATAGAGAGATATTGAGATAAAGGCCGAAGCGTACAACGGCCGAAATGTTGTGAATATGGAAATGAAGATGAGGATAACAGTCCGAATAATGTAAATAATGCAAGTAATCATAATACCTCATCTCAGAGACATATATATAGAGAGATATTGAGATAAAGGCCGAAGCGTACAACGGCCGAAATGTTGTGAATATGGAAATGAAGATGGGGATAACAGTCCGAATAATGTAAATACGTTTTGTTATATGTATGAATCATTATGGTGATCGCCTATTTGTTTGCACTTGCCTTCTTAGGCAGTGCCGTGACAATGGATCTACTTAGGTCTTCCGGTATATCACCATTGTTGTATATTTTATTTATTATTCATGTATTCTTGTCAATGTCGAAATCATCCATGGCTGCCAGTGTCCCTATTACAATTCCATCTGCTTGTATTGTTTTGTTTCTGTACAATTTGGCTGCTGCTGATTTTATTTCAGATTTTAATATTTCTGAGTCCACCATATTTTTGTGGGTTGTCCTCTTTCGTCGTGGAAGAGTTCCTGAATGTATTTCTTCCACCTCTGGAGTATTTTTCTTTCTCTAATATCAATGGCCCGTGTTTGGATTTTATGCCGTCTGTTGATGAGCACGTCCTTTATTTATTTTTTTTTATTCCAAATCTTTTAGATAAATCTTATCAAAAACTATAAGTCTCATGCCAGAAAATAAGTCAAAAAGAAAATGACTTTAAAATCGAATGAAAAAAGATACGAGAATTGATCTGGAAAATATTCATTTCATGAGATGAGCAGATAAAAAAAATATAGAATCAATAATCTGATTTAATACCGAAACTTTGAAAACTTGGTTTATCCCTTATCGCCTTTTCCTTCATGGCTCCCTGCTTGTAGTGTTTTAAGTTCGATTACCATTATGTGCCCCACTGTTGCGTCTTTGTTCCAGACTATGCCGGGCATAGTAAATTTAGGGCGCCTCCCGTAGAGCGACGGCTAGCAAGTGTTTCCGAGATAATGGAAAAAGAATTATTAATGTTTGTATCATTCGTCGTAGATGACTTCGAAAGAGCACGTGTTTCGTTTGTTCTCCCGCGGAATATCGCTGAGGCGGGGGAGTGAGGAAGGCAGTGAGTCGGCGGAGGTGGTGGACGGTTGGTTTCATAGTTCGTCGTCTTAAATAAGAGAAAAAAAAAGGGGAAAAAAAAGAAAAAGAAAAAAGGAAAATGCTTCTGAAATCCGTTCCTGATTCCCTCGCAGATGTCTGAGACTTTGTTGTTGATTCTGTCACGTCATAAGGCAGTTTTTATTGACACAACGGCACGAACAGTTGCAGGTACCGGGGGTGGGTGTTCGAGATAGGAAAGCCTCCAGAAACTATCGAAAGTCATTAAATTCTAACAGGGGGACACGACCTCTGAAACAGACGTAACGATTAATGCCGAGGTATGAAAGAGTAACCCGGGGAAAAACCTGCCGCGTTGATTCTTTTTTTCGGAAAGTTGTACCGATAAAAGAGTAGAGAAAAAGGTGTATATATATATATATATATATATATATATATATATATATATATATATATATATATATATATATATATATATATATAAACAGAGTGACAAATTCAGATTATTTGAATCAGATAAGTGGGTAAATGTTCCATAGGCGGGGAAACGCAGCAGTTGTGTCTAATCTGAAACGGAGATCTTTTATTTCTTTGATTTGTTCTGCTCAAGAATTTTTCTCTTTAAACTCAAAAAACACCCAACAATTCCTTGATTTAGTTTTTTTCAAAGACAAAGCAAAACATCTATTAAGTGTCTTTCAATAACATTTTCAAGTGAATTTGTTATTTTCTTCTCGATTTCTGTTTATTTAATTAATTTAATTGGAATTTTAGCAAAAAAAAAAAAAAAAAGAAAAAAAAAAGATGAATTCAAATATGCAAAAATAGAAAAGCGTGTAAAACAAAGATGTGTCTTCTCACCAGAATTATTCAACCTATACGGTGAGGCGATTCTGAGAGAATTAGAAATCCTGTTCATTATTAGCGGCCAAAATCTTAACAACCTAAGATATGCAGTGTTGATAGAGGACATAGAAAAACACTGAAATAGACACTGAAATCCGAAGGCGAATTAGGATATCGAAAGATGCCTTTCAAAAGCTAAGCAAAGTATTAAGAAACAGAAAAGATATCGTTAGAAACAAAGACTGTAGCGGACCATGTAGTTTACGTGTTGTTAAATTTAGGAACATGTGCGTTTATTCCTGCTAGAAGAAGGTCCTCTAGAAGAACATGACAGACTCAGAGATTGACTCCGCCATAAAGAAGTGGAAAGAAAACCAACAAGACCGATATATATATATATATATATATATATATATATATATATATATATATATATATATATATATATATATATACGTTTATAAGTCCTTCCTGTTTCGGTTATTGGATCAACTGAGCTAAGAATATCAGAATATTTCAAAATTGATATATTTGGATGTGATGGATAATAGAAAGATGGAGAGGGTCCATTTGGTTGTAAAAATGTCAATTTCACCTCTCCATTATCTGGATATTTTTCAAGTACACATCCTAACCACAAATTCCTATCATGAAGTGCTGTCACAAATCCGTTAATGTCTTCGAACTCCATATTGTTTAGTTTTGTGATTCAAACTATCTTTCCTTTATTTTGTGTTGACACTATTTTTACGTCCAATTCCCTCTGAGAGACAGGAATGAAAGTATGTAATTTCTGGGTTCCTATAATAGTGGAGGAATTGCTAAATCTATCTTCTAACATGTTTGCTTCATTCGTCCATTCGGCAGTTGAGGAATATAAGAAATTTATTCCAGAAATATTTTTTCTCGCATAAAAATACAGCTGTCTTGGCGTCATGATTTGTTCATTATAGGGTCGCTGCAGGCTAGCTTTTGCTGCTAACCTTTTAACAGTGCCACCTAACCCATCACATGGTCCTTTGCCATGAGAAGTAGCAAAAAAGTGCCACTCTGCATCAATACCAAAATCAGATTTATGGTTGCACAAATTTATAAAGTTTTTAAAATTTTTATAGTGTGAAACAGCACCATCAGAGAAATATAACATTTTTTCGACATCAAAATCAAGAATTTCTTTTAATCTTTCTATAAGCTTTCTTTGAAACAAATGGACAGCTACTGTGTCATGCTTGAGACAATCAGATATTATTACAAAATTAATATGCTCAAGGTCAATTCTATTTCTATAGTAGCAGATGAATGGATGCAATGTAGCTTGATCATTATTCCAGTGGAAGCCTTGAGCAGCATCTTGCAAAATAAATGAATAATTCTCAGCAAAATCTGCTATTGCTAAAACTTCACCAACCTTAATATCAGAACAAAATTTTGATTGTGCTTTGGTAATGAAATTATGCTTCTTCAATGTTTGAAGGCCTGCATGGAAAATTTCAATGAATTCCTCTGTGGATTGTGATAGGGTTTGTAGAGTGGTTCTATCAGTTGATAA
>OZ010600.1:94215748-94235748 GCA_963932145.1 Acanthosepion lycidas
AATCTAAACCAAAGAATACATATTCTATTCATACGAATCTATCCTAAAAATGTTGCCGGCATTAAATAACCTATTGAGGTTGATATTCCGTTAAACAAAATAAACCAAACCAATCTAAACCAAAGAATACATATTCTATTCATACGAATCTATCCTAAAAATGTTGTCGGCATTAAATAACCCATTGAGGTTGATATGCCGTAAACCAAAATTAACCAAACCAATCTAAACCAAAGAATACATATTCTATTCATAAGAATCTATCCTAAAAATGTTTCCGGCATTAAATAACCCATTGATATTGATATGCCATAAAACAAAATAAACCAAACAAAACCAATCAGTCAACAAGAAAAATTGTTTTAGTCCCGGTGAAGTCCATAAAACACGAAACGCGTAGTAATGTTTCATCATCACCAAGTAGAAGACCAGCTTCTTCACAAATTCATTCTATAATCCTCTACCTTGAGTGGCTATTTTGGGTTTTATTGCATGAACAATAGTAATAAAAGGTAATAGTTTTTGACTTGATAAGGTAAGAAAAAACTTGCTAATGTCTATAATATGAACGAATCTTCTATCCGTAATGTAACTTACTGGACTATTTTGATATAATGTTTCTATTTTATTATTGGCCATTGTTAATTTCTTGTTGTTTTAAAATTAAACTTTATCAGGAGTATGTATGTATACGACCTTCTTCGAACTTCGTAACTTGGAATTTGAACTTTTTTTTATCTTGGAATTGGGTACCTGGTACCTCGGAATTTCGATCTTGTTAACTTGCAATTCCAAACCTGGTATTTTAGAATTTTGAACTTGGTAAATTGAAATTTCGAGCCTGATAACTTGGAATTTCGAACCTTTAAATTTGGAATTTGGAACTTGATAACTTGAAATTTCGAAATTTTTAAGTTAGAATCTCTGACTTGGTAACTTGGAAATTTGAACTTGATAAATTGCAATTCCGAAATTGTCAACTTGCAATTTCGAACCTGGTAACTTGGAATTTCGAAATCGTTAATTTGGAATTTCTGTCTTGGTAACTTGGAATTTCGAAATTTTGGAATTTCGAACTTGGCAACTTGGAATTTCGAACGGAGCACTTTATTCAATCTACGGGAAATAGATTGTTCTTATTAAGCTTTTCAAGTCTAAGCTAGATAACTCGTATCAGACAATACTGACGAGTCTTATTAGGCGCAAAGCTCCAAGCGTTGTGAATATAGCAAATAATGTGAGAATGTTGGCAAAGCATATTAGAATTATGTCTATATAAATTATGGCACTATCCGTACATATAGGCATCGCTGGGTGGTGGCGGTCTTGGCACACATCACCCCCGCGGATAAAATGTGGTGTGTGCTGTGGTAATTAATTCCTTCAATTTGTAAAATTTATTTTTTATTTAACTTATTTAAATTTTTCATTTCATTTTAAGTTATTTTAGTCAGTTTATGTTATTTTATTTTAAATATCGTTTTTTTATTTTTATTTCTACGACATCAGTTTCCGCCATTGAAACCAAGTGTCCGACAAACATACACACACACAAACACAGAGGTGGAGAGAGAGAGTGAGACTTACACACATACACACACACAGAACAAAAGAGAGACAGACAGACACACATACACAAACATATAGACACACACGCACACAGTTTTATTTATTTATTGTTTGTCTTCGAGCGAAATTTGGATTTCAGTTTTTGATTAGGAAGGAAATTGGAGATGTTGATGCAGCAAACTTGTATCGAAAGAAATCTCAAAAAGCCAGAGTCCTGTCCCGAAGTATCAGAGGGCTTTTGGATATTTTTTTTAATGCGAAAACTAGATTTAGGGCCCTAATAGATCAGAAAAAACTCAAATTCAGATGAAAAAGGGCAATAAATGCTTTGGGCAGATATTTATGACCAAAAGAACATTAAAGAAAATAGTCAAGTATTAATTAAATTGGAGTCAAGTGAAATGGGAAGAAGGAGAAATGCACTTTTATGCAGTAATTTTCTGAACATGATGTCTGCAAACATATATGAAACTAGTCACACAACCGCACAGGCTAGTTTAGTCTGGCAAAAGGCTGTAGTGGAGTGGAGGGGAGGCACGATAAAATAATAGCACAAGCCAGGCTAATTGGATAATTTGTCGTATTTAATTAGATATTTTATTTGATTTTAATTCTTTTCCGATACTCTGATGCTATCTTGTCATCCCCGGTTCAAACGGGGTCTTTGCATTCTCAAACTACGATGTGTGAACGACTGCCCAGTTATTATATGGAGAGCCTGTCTATATATTCATCTGCCCACTGGTTTTACTCATGCGCTCACATATCAGACGCTGCCTTGTCCATAGCTGTTCATTGTTCCGGGTCACCAGTGACAACGGGTGAATTGCAGACCTCCCACCACCAAAATAAAACTTACCATGGATCATCTCAATTCAGTCCTAGACCTGACATCCTTTATAGTCTGGCATGATATTGAAGGCAAAACCTATTCCGGCATAATAATTCAAAGACACGATGATGAATAGGAAAAAAAAAACAGCTTGAGAATCTTTTCTTAAATTCCTCACAAATATATATCTATATCTGATCGCCTGAGGATCGAGGGAGAATGAAACTGCCCGAACTTTAGACATAGAACACGATTGGTTGCTGTTTAAGTAGGGGGGGGGGTCTTTTTTTCTTATCTTGTTTATTTTCCCGTTCTTGTATAAGTGTTCTTTAGTTTTGATGTTAGTAAATTTTGCTGTTTTCGATGTGAGCTTTCTGTTGGTTGTACCAACACTTTCGGGTTTTGTGTTATATATATATATATATATATATATATATATATATATATATATATATATATATATAGTACAGTTTTCAGCTATGCTATATTCATTGGTTAAAGTGCTCAACATCAGGAATACGGCATATGTAAATTATTATTATTTATAGAAGTCAGTGTCTACAAGCATTTTTTAGAGGGCGTATCAGATCTGATGGGGTCGACTTGGTGAGGTCAGCATAATGTTTGAAAGACCCGAAACTTCCCAATGATCCAAATCAGAACATCACTGACGATGCCCTCTAGCGCTAAAAGAGCGTATATTAAAAAAAAAAACACATAAAAGTGGACATTGAAATCGTTATCCAGTCTCGACAGTCAGTTTCGTGCTAAACGCAATGATGGCATGACGATTGCGTTTAGCGTGGAACATACTGTCGCCTCTGGGTGTTGACTTCAGTGTCCACTTATATATATATATATATATATATATATATATATATATATATATATATATATATGATTAATGTATATTTGGATAGCAACGTGTCTTTTAAACACATTTCGTTAAATATAACGGAGAAGGAAAATTTTATGAATTTTTTTTTTATTTAGTTTTTCCAGCGTTCTTACATTTTTCCGATCGGTGATGGTGAAGGAGTACAAAAAACTGTCTATACCGTCCATTGTTACAAGCGTCAAACAGTAACCAATCGTGCTGGAATTCGAGTGGGCGATTTTCAAAATTTTTTAAAGAATTTCAGCACTTGTTAAACAAAGTGAGGTTAATGGAGGGCGTGATGTTTTCGGTAATTTGATTTACATAGAACCCTAGAGTTTTCAACCAGAATTTTCCTTAAGTGTTCTTGTATATTGTGGCTTGATAGCTGTCTTTATTGCACTCTACTCTGATAAATGAAACGTGGAGCGTCTACTGAAGTACATGACAGTATGTCCGACATAGACCATTGATTTATGACAAGAAATACAATCTTGTACTAGGCAGTGAAACTGATACCCTATATTGGTCATCGGTAGTTTAGATTTGATGGGATTGGTATATATATATATATATATATATATATATATATATATATATATATGTGTGTGTGTGTGTGTGTGTGTGAAGAAATATAGTTTTAAGGTGTGCTATATTTATGGGATAAAGTGCTCAATATCAAAGATAGAGCGTGTGTAAATATAAAAGTGAACATTGAAGTCAACACTTAGAGGCGACAGGCGGTTTGTTAGTTTGTTTATTTATTTGGATTAATTTAGATATAATTATGGTTTTTATCTCCCAATAAATTAACTATTAGAAGAAAAAAACAAGTAAAGATAATTAATCGAAATAAATAAATGAAGTAATAAACAAATTAAAAACTGCTCCCGCCAAAATAATAGTTAGAATAAGCTACAGCAATCAACCACAAAATTGAATAAATAGCTTTAACAAACCAAAGCAAAACTATTAAATAAGCGAATTTTTTACTGCGTTAATAAAACTCCGATTAAAATAAAAATAAATAAATAAATATATAAGATAAGAAATAAGAAACAAAAATAAATAATAAATAAAAACAAGCAAAATAAATTAACCGAAATAAATAAATAAACGACTTCCGGCAAAATAACCACCAAAATAGACTACCCACAATGCACCACTGAACCGTATATATAAATAGCCGGGAAAAAAACAACACACATGGCCTGACGATTGCGTTTAGCATGAAACAACCTGTCGCCTCTAAGTGTTGACTTCAATGTTCACTTTTATATATATATATATATATATATATATATATATATATATATATATATATATATATATATTACAGATTATCCCGCACAAGAAAATTGAAGCAGAATGTGAAGGAGATAAATAATTTTCAAAGAAGTGTTATTTGTAACGTTCTCAAGGGTTGGAGACACGGTCGAGCCCGGTTGTCTATTTTCGGTTCTTATTCCTAGGACACGAAACTGCTAAAATACTTGATTATTGCTTCCACCTCCCTAATGAGTTAAGCACCAACTGACTTGCTCTACTCAAAGGACTGTCACATGACCACTGAAAAGGGAGATAATCCTCTTCTGTATCCTAAATCTTATTCAGTCATCTATTTATTCAAGCCCATCAAATATGTTATGCACAGATTTCCTCTGTCCCCCTTGCCTTCAATCTATCCTGTGAGTATCAGATTTTCCAAGCCTTCTTTCCTCATTATGGGCACTAGGTATTTCAGCTGCCCCTTCCTGATGTTAAGCATAACTTTCCTTTTTGTTTACGTTTTATCTAAAACTTCATCGTTCGTTACTCACCTGTTCGGTCCATTGAATCCTCAGCATCCTTCTGTAGAACCATATTTCTGTTATTTCAAGACTCTTCTTCCTCTTTGAGGAGATTGTCCAGCATTCACTGCCATATAGGATAATAGATGTCACGTAACAGTTCCCATTTTTAAAGTGGCTATCATAAAACATTCCATAAATTTACACGTTCTTTCAGGAGCTGTTGTTGCGGGTGGGTGCATATTGGCCTGCAAACAAATATTGGATGATGGAAGACGGAGACAAACAAAACAAAGACTTGAGTAAAAAAGTATATATTGCCAAGTTTATTTTCGTTAAAGAAAATAAATCATCAAAAATAAGGTTGCACTGCACGAAGCAAAAATGATCTCAACATGTTCATGAGGAGCGTTGTCCTGAAAAGGACAGTTTTGTTATCGCTGAAGATCGTTGTTCTGAAAAGGACAGTTCTGTAGTCGATAGTGCTGAAACAGATACTACACTTCGATCCTAGTCATTCTCCGCAGCCCATGCCGGGAGAGGATTGTCATTTCTCAGTTGAGTATTGCAGAGTTCGACTCAGTTGTAGTTCTGTGGACAGAGACGCAATTGGAGAAAATAAAAATTGTGAGGTACCCGGTCACGGGGAACAGTTGCCCGAGACTCGCACCAGAGAGGACCGGTCGGTAGTCATACCGAAGCCGACGGTTGCGGGGGCTGGGCAATTTTTGTACCTGGCCCGAGTGTAGGCGCTCGATTATTCCCACGTTAAACGCGATCATGTGTCACATCTCGTTTCAGTGAGGAGACTGGGGCAAAGAAATCTCGGTCGCAGAACGATAGTTTTCGCTGATTTGAGGTACAGTTGAGCGAACCCCCCCCCCCAAAAAAAATCTTTGTAGCACCAAAGATGAACTGAAGCAAGAATTATGGCAGCATTCACCAAATTAAATAAGGAGAACGCACAGAAGAGTTGTAGGAGATTCCGCAGTCGTCTGGAGGCCATGGTTGAAGCCAATGGCGGTTTTATTGAAAGAATTTATTCTTTAGTGTTTCAAGATATTTTTGTGTAATTTTAATAAAAAAATCTGTTAAAATACGATGTCAATTTTATTTTAATTTTTGTGTCATTTAGGCGACAATTTATACATCGCACTCTGTATATCCTAAATCAGTTTGGGCACCTCGGCGTGGAGTAATTGTTAGCAAGCTTTTCTCGCTAGAACAGTTAGACTGAAAAGTGAGTTCGATCCCTACTAGGTAACCCATATTTTCGGCTTTCTGCCACATCTAAGCAACGCTTAGAAAATAACTCTCCTTAATCAGTTTTGCAACAATCGGTAGTGAAACTTTTTCTTCCGGTTATTTTTAACAAATTTGGCAGTTCCGACACGATACGACACTATCCTTCAACATTCTCTATTCTAATCCTTCCCAATAGAATAAAAATTATTTCTCATTTTTGTTCATTTTCTTCTTTGTCTCTTTCAACTCATTCAACACATGTTATTTCTTTTTATCAGTATTTCACACCTACTCAACATCAAAGGCTACCTAAAACAGCAATGGTGACCCGGTAGCTCTCCTCTACAAGTAATCCACCTGACGTGATTTAAAGTTTTCAGCCAGCGATTCGTAACAAGTCGTAAAACCAGTATTCACGACAACCCGTCAAGAAATATAGTGATTTACTAAGCATAGCTTAGATGTTGACATAAAACCGTAAGTATGAAGCACACGGTGAGGTCCGAACGCATTATTCAGTCGAGATTACCCTAACGAGACAAACTTGAAAATCATTACACCACATCGAAGTGTGCTCCACACTTTATTAAATATATGGCATAATAAAACATCTTAATCACATACAATAACAGCAGCAGTAGTAACACCAGTGGTGGCATCTTTGACCAGCTGTTCTTAATCTTTGAGCAACTACACAGATTTAAGATGTAAGAATGGTATTTTGAGTACAGCTTGAAAATGTCTACGAGTAAATGACGTCTGACGAAGAGAAAAAAACTTGTATAAAAGTGAATTTTTTGACAAAATCTTCGTGTTTTTTTTTTTGTCAGAAGAAAGAAAAGAGAAAACTTTTATATAAATAAAAACTGTATGCATGAACTCTAAACTGAGACAAAGGGTCCAGAAAAATCTCATTGTTCCCGTTTCTCATTGCATAATTGTGTCGAAAGCAATCATAATTGTCTTCCCTCAAATTACTCAACTATAAAAGAAACGGCAGGCTCTTCGATGTGATGTAGGGTTAACAAGCTTGTCTAGCTAGATCAATTACAACTGAGTAGTGAGTTCGATTCTCACTAGGTGATCCATACTCTCTGTGCCTTGTGGCAGATCTAAGCATATATTACCTTGGCTTTAACCCCGGACGGAGCCAATGGGGCACTGACATGCAGAGCTGTCCACCAGTCTCCTCCATTTGTCGCCATCGTGTGCCATAGCCTGGGTCTTGGTGTGCTCATCATGTGGCATGTCTTGGGCGTTTTAACCTGGCAGATCTAAGTATGGCTTGCCTTGGCTTGGCTTTAACCCAGGTAGGAGTCCTTGGCGCCGACGTGTTGGGCTGTCCAATATTTTCCTCCGTTTGTCGCCGTCGCGTGCCAGAGACTGGGTCTCCGTGAATGGTTTCTTGGTGTGTTTCATATTGCGTGTCTTGGGCGTTTTAAACTGACGAAGCCCATCCCTCGCGTAAGTGGCTTACCTTGGTCACGAACACGTGGCCATTGATAGTTCATCTCAAGAACCCTTCCGCTCTCGCCGGTGACCCTCCGTCGAGGATGTTCTTTGCTCAGTCGTATCGTGTTAACGCCACACCCTCACGTGACATGATATGGCAACTTGGAGCCATCACGTGAGAGATTTCGGAGATGGTTGAGGCCCAGTGGTGCATTTCCACTCGAAGATGCAGTGTGCCAGACATCAAAGACCCTTATTCAGAGCCTCCTATGCCAAACATGTTAGCTAGGTATAAAATTAATAAAATAAAATTAATAGTCGAACTTCATTTATGACTTTCAATATATACAGAATATTTTTACGGTCAATCTCCTGTCTTGATGTATGTACAAAACCTATTTTCATGGAAGACTATGTCAACATTTGCGCATGTAATGGTTGGCGACGTATGAATAGATTGTTTCAGAAATGGTAGATTAATGGATTAGCCACCATTTTCCAGATTTAAATCCAATTAGAAATCTCTGGATCATCCTAAAAAAAGTAAGGCGTATTAAGGAAGACAACTAAAGAAGATATTATGACAAATATGGAAGCTATTGAGAGATTTGAAATTTAAGTTAATGGATCTTCGATTGATTTATAGGCAAGTAGTTTACATTTCAAATTAAAAGATTTATATCAAAGTTTGATTTATCACAGGTTAAGAAGAATTCTATTGTTACAACTTTTGAAATGGGAAAAAATTCTTATCAGAGACAATTGGACATTGACAAAATACATTGAACACTGATACATTAGATTAAAGATCAGATAAGAAGTACAAATTAATAACATAGCAAGAATAGTCTTGAATTAATAACCTCAGTTGTCTCCCCCTTGAACTATCTGACTATTAAAGTAATTGTTGAACCTTACTTATGAGCAGTAGCTAAATTCCATTGAATACAGCTTCATTACAAGCATAAACGTTTGTCTGTTTTTCTTGACAAGTCCCAAGCTGCAAAATTACATTATAATTATAATAATAATTGCAAAATATCCACATCAACTGAATGTCAAATTCTCCACCATGTTTCAAAATATGTCAAGCCTGATATGTAACCATATTCAAAGCTGTTTTTCTTACTGTTGTCTGCTGATCATCTCTTGTTGGACCAGATAGATTAAGCACACGTTGCAAAGGAAGAGTGGTACCCTGGATGACTAAGGCAACAATAAAGTGGTGGAGAAATTCTGTTTTGAGCTGGAATTGTAGGAAATCGATTAGTCGGACAAGAGCATGTTCTACATGACGTACGAATGACTGTCAATATATATTGAGTATTTTTCCAATTATGATAATTTTTAAAAATTTTCTCTGGACTTTTTCTGTCAATTATTCACACTTCCTGCTAGAAAGGATAATTTACACTTTTCTCATTTCAAATATGATTTTTGTGATACAGTGTAACCCGGATATAAGAGACCCGGATATAAGAGAAACCCGGGTATAAGAGAGATTTTCTCTGGTCCCAAATTAGAGCCTGTGTTAATGTATATAAAATAGACCAAACCCGGATATGAGAAACCCGGATATAAGAGACTTCTTCTCCGGTCCCGACAACTCTCTTATATCTGGGTTACACTGTATAAGATTTTTCTTTTGACAAACAATCTCTAACTCATGAGAAGACACATGGCCTCCCTTGATATTCTTACACGAAATGTTTTAAATTGACTTTTTGATTTAATGGAATAACCCGGCATCCCCATGAATGATTACACTATAGGTAGTAAGTACCTATAAAGTCAACTATCTACGAGAGACGAAGCAGTGTAGACATGAGAGAGAATGGGAGTGAAGACGCAAGCATGTCCGACCTTCCAATTAGTGGCACCCACTGCTGGATTGACCTGTGTGTATAACTACAGCATTTCATATTGTACTTGTTGTGTACAATAAACCTTTCTTTTAGTATCCGTCTGGTGTTATTTATTTATTCCCTTAGCACAGAATATATTAGGTTGGTGCAAAAATAATGTCGTTTTCTCACATATGTTACTATGTGAGAAAACGACAATATTTTTGCACTAACCTAATAGCAGTTCCGACGAGGATTGTCCGATCATAACACTTTTCCATCAAACTTTTGCTTTGTAAGGAACCAATTCTTTGTAAGATGGTTATTATGGTAACTTAAACTGCTCGACTATAAAAGAAATAAAATGCTTAAATGATCATTATAGTGATTGGAAATTAAATTTGAAATTAAAAAGATGTCATCTATTCAATAAAAATTGATATCTGTGGTTATTAAAGAGTATAAAAGCTAAAAATTTCAACTTAATTTACTTTAAATTAAAAATATATGCTGATGAAAACAATGCCTGGCGGTTTTGTTTAGCTTTTCTAAGATAGAGTTATTAAAACATTATTATATTAATTGTGAAGGAAGACAATCGTAGTTGTCTCCCCCTTGAACAACATGACTATAAAAGAAATAGTCAAACCTCACTCATGAGTAGTAGTCAAATTGCATTGAATAAAGCTTCACGACAAGCTTAAAGGGTTGTCTGTTTTTCTTGACAATTTATTCAATGCAATTATGGAAGCCTGACACTGAAACCTTTATATGTCTGCCTCAAATCCTACTGATAGCTGGTGACACTGCATATTTCTTCTTGCAAGAACTATGAAATTGCTGTTGGCATTTTAGAAGCAATGTTCATTTCATCTTTGCTCATAAGCTATTCATCACTTAGATATTCTATTTTCAGAAGACAGAAAAGAGTCAGGACAAGATACTTACGGGCAGCAACCCGTAAATATTAAAATTCCCTGACCAGGAACCACCATGACATGCTGGATAGATTTGCAAAATGTGTTTATATCTCTGAGATGTGGTATTATAATTACTTACTGTTCTAGCATACCTACGCACGATAATGGGTATGTCCCTATTCACATAAAGACAGTAGTAAATACTGTATGTTGGTCTGCAGTTGGAGATTCGTCTCCAGATGTGCTGGTCAAACTTTCTGCCTCCGGGCAGAAAGGATCCCCAGACGAGGCTATGTCGAAGGGCAGGGTCTCGTCTAGGGAAACAGCTGCGCGATCCCGTTTTATACGGGGTCTACGGGGAATTTTTGGATACCCCACATTAAATTCGGCCTTGTGTTACATCTGCCAGCGTGGGGCGGTTGGTAGATATCCTGCAGTTGGAGAGTTGTTGTGGAATTCACTTGACACAGTTCTAGCAGTTGACTACTTCTCCAACCCGCCACTGGTGAATCTTATATGTGTTGTTCTTGTCCTAAGTATTATTGTTCATTACAAAACTTCGTTTGATTATTCTATTCAGCAACTTTTCCTAGGTTACAACATTTACATTATTTACATTATTCGGACTGTTATCCTCATTGTCATTGCCATATTCACGTTTCGGCCGTTGTACGCTCCGGCCTTTATGTCTATGTCTCTCTATATATCTGTCTATATCTCTGAGATGAGGTATTATGATTACTTGCATTATTTAACTTATTCGGACTGTTATCCTCATCTTCATTGTCATATTCATAACTTTCCGGCAGTTGTACGCTCCGGCCTTTATGTCTATGTCTCTCTATATATCTCTCTATATCTCTGAGATGAGGTATTATGATTACTTGCATTATTTACATTATTCGGGCTGTTATCCTCATCTTCATTACCATATTCACAACGTTTCGGCCGTTGGACGCTCCGGCCTTTATGTCTATGTCTCTCTCTATATATGTCTATATCTCTGAGATGAGGTATTATGATTACTTGCATTATTTACATTATTCGGACTGTTATCCTCATCTTCATTGCAATATGCACAACATTTTGGCCGTTGTACGCTCCGGCCTTTATGTCTATGTCTCTCTATATATCTGTCTATATCTCTGAGATGAGGTATTATGATTACTTGCATTATTTAACTTATTCGGACTGTTATCCTCATCTTCATTGTCATATTCATAACTTTCCGGCAGTTGTACGTTCCGGCCTTCTTCAGGTGATTGGAATCTCGAACCGAACACTTTATTTTGTCCACCTGGGTAGATTGTTCTAGTTCCACGTGCCATACCTCTTCCGGATGTCTCAGTTATTTCCCTTTAAATCAAATCTACAAGTTTTGGTTCACCACTGCCATGGCCTGGTATTGAACTCACAATTCCTTGAGTCTAGTCACTGGATCTAATCAACGTCTTTATCCAATCGGTCATGTGTCCATTTTTTTTTTTTGTTAAAGTTATTAAATGTTTGGTTATAACAAGTTTCCGTGGTAGGGGAATGATAGTTTGTGTCTCGTTCGAAACTTGCCTCTTTCATGTTTCTGAAATACCTTTAATGTCCGAGAATATATTGGCTGACAAAACTGGTAATAAAAAAAAAAAGATTTATTTCGTGCTCCGCCGACTCAGTAAAAAAAAAAAAAAAAAAATGAAAATATCAGAGCTAATCGGATGCCGACGGGTGCACTTCTTTCTTTCTTTAAATAAATAAACTTTTTCTGTTTCGCATTGGTCATTAACTTTTAAGTGGTCGGTACATCATTAGGTGTCATCAGCAGATCAGAGCAGATGTCGTCTGCTTTTGATGATTTAAACTCTGTTGCCAACTGGAATCATTTATTCCGGTTTCAAGTCTAAATGGCTAATTGGCAACTCTGGGATTCATGAGGTCACGTCATTCCTTGAGCGATTTGCCTGCAAATAAGGCTGGAATAACAAGTCAAAGAGAGTGCTATGTATTCATGCATACTTCTTGAAGAGAAGAGACAAAGAATGGTGGAAATTTGATACAAAGAATACACACAACTCCATTCTACAGAGAATGCTTCAAGGAGTATAATGGAACTCGGATATTTGTCCGACGGGCATTTAACCGAATGGACATTTAGCCGAAAATGTGGTTGCGTACATACATCATAATGTGCTACATATATTTATATTGTATTAATGTATAATCTTTGGGTTTTTTTTTTAAACATATCGGCTATTGTCTCACGAAGCAATAGCCTAGAGCAGATACAGATTCTGAGTTGAATACCCCCCCCCCCCCAAAAAAAATGGAAAATTATTCAAATATGTCGCGTCTTCTTGTTGAATTCTTGGCCACGGTTCTCGGATATTTGGTCGATGGACATTTGGCCGACGGACATTTAACCGAATGGACATTTAGCTGAAAATGTAGTGGCGTACTTACATGTATGTCACACTCTTTATCGTAATGTGCTAGATATATTTATATTTATTTACTGTATTCATTTATAATTTTTTTGAGAGACATTTTTAATCTATTCTGTATATATTATATTTTGCTTCAAATATTACTGTAAGATGATGATTATTTTGAGAAATAGCACATTTAAATAGTTAACCCCCAAACTGGGGTCAAAACACTATGAAAGTGTAAAAATAGGTTTTAATACCAGAAATACTTTGTAAAAAAAAATATTACCAGCAATACATTTTTTGACAAAACATTACCAGCGAAGGAAAATTCTTACCAGAAATAGAATTTTGAAGGAAAAAATATTACCATAAATAGATTTTTGGAAAAAAAATATTACCAACAATGAAAATTTTGTCAGCATTTTTGTCAACCTATTGAGGTTGATATGTTGTAAACCAAACCAAACTTTCGCTATGAATCTGTTTCAAAATTTTGTTGGCATTAAATGACCCACTGAGGTTGATATGCAAAAAAAAAAAAAAATAAAATAAAATACATAAATAAAAAATAAAAAATAAAAAGCTATTAACCAACCAACTACTACATCTCAATTTCCAAAAGGAATACAAATTTTATTTTAGCCTAATTATGTACAATAATGGATCATATGGAGCAAAATAGGTGAACAATTCAACTAGAAAAATTGAAAATAAATACAATCTATACCTTATCTATTCTTAGATAAAAATACATATTAGAGACATGTCCTAATAGATGATTCCATCTTCAATATATTAAAAGTGTTTTGTGGCAATTTTTAACATCAACTTGACATTTTTCTTGTTAAAAAGTTGAAGAATTTTCAACATTATGGAAGAAAAATAGTGAAAAGCTTTTCCCAAAAAGTTTTTTTGCCAAAATCTTATGTTTTTATCTCCAGGGACGGTGAAATACCCACCGCCAAATCTATGATACCCACTTCGAATCTGTGTTACCCTTCATCTATGATACGGGAACCCCCGACTCTAGTATAATTATCATAGCGTAGTATTCATATAAAATACAAATTTTATTGTAACCTAATTATCTACAATAATTGATCGTATGCAATATAGGTGAACAATTCAAGGAGAAAAAAAGAAAATAAATACAATATATCTAAATACAAATTCGAGACATCTTATAATAGATTATTCCATCTTAAATAAAACAATATTTTGCGGCAATTTTTAACATCAACTTGAGATTTTTCTTGTTAAAAATTTGAATAATTTTAACACATCCAACATTATGGATAAAAAAAATAGTGAATTTTATTTACTGTCTTTTTCGGGATTTAGCGTAAGAAAAAAGAAATTCACGGATTTAGACGACCCCCCCACACAGAATAACGTCAAAATTTGCAATTATTCGTATTATGGATGAAGGCGTATTATACATGGGGAATTACGGTAGATATAGAATTGATAGCAAATGGCGGTGGCGTAGTGACTATAAGCCAGAAAAATGGTGAGCGATGAAATGAGTTGGAATTTCTGTTGTGGATGTTTTTTTTTTCTACACTAAATTACGAATTAAAGTTTAATTTATACAATATCACACAAACCGTTGATAAGTGGTAACGGTTACATTGATAATTGATTAGAATAATTTGTGATTGAAGTCAGGGACGTTGCAAGGGTAATCGTGAAACTCCCAACCCGAATCTATGATATATCCCCAACTCTATTACATCTCAGTTTACATAAGGTAATATTCATATAAAACGCAGATTTTATTCTAACCTAATTATCTATAATAATGGTTTATTTGCAATATAAGTAAACAATTTAACTAGAAAAATTGAAAATTAATATAATGTATCTAAATCCAAATTAGAGACTTGATATAATAGATCATTCCATCTTAAATAAATCAACAATGTTTTGCTGCAATTTTTATCATCATCTTCAGATTTTTCTTGTTGAAAACGTTGAATAATTTTAACACATTTAACATTAAGGATAAAAAAATAGTGAATTTTATTTCGGGTTTTTTCGGGACTTAGCGTAAGCAAAAAAAATTCACGGATTTAGACGAAAAAATTTTTTTTATCCTTTAATAGACAGTTGTGCTTTGTTTAATTTGTAACATGTATAAAAATTTAGCGAGAAAAAAAGAAGCAAATGTTAATAAGATAAAAAGGTCGCAAAGCATTACCCGGGGCCTACAATCAGACTTGTTCACACGGTCGGAAGTTTAGGGCCTCTATTTAGTAACCCGTTTATGTCCACAGTAAAATCTCTTATTAATTATAAAAATAAAAATGAAAATCCGTTAATAATTATTTAAAAAAAATGTATTAATTCTAGGTTTCAAAATAAATCCAGCTTTATTTAAATCTGGTATGCTCGCTCTAAATTAAACGGAACTCTTGTCACGTCCTACGACCGTAGGGAGGTGGTGTAATAATGGTTAGCAAGCATGCCTCACTAAATCACTTACAACTGAGTAGTAAATTCGATCCTCACTGGATGCTCCCAAGACGCGGCCTTGTGCCACATCTAAGCTACTATTGGTAAATTATTATTATTTAAATCCGTAAAAAACTAATATAAGTTGGAAAATTTTAAAAATGAGATTAAATATATTTAATTACATGTTCGTGTTTAATTATCAACTAAATTTTTCTTTGCATTATTACGTTTTTTAGGTATGTTCAATACTTCGCTAAAAAAAGAGCATACCCTAATAAAAAAAGGCCCCAAACTTGATTAAACAATTTTTTATTATCTAAATATTTATATTATTATTAAAAGGAAAGAACAAAGTATTTTTTGAATATTTTTAAAAATATTTTAATCCTTTCTAGCGTGTCCAAAATTTTTGTTAAAAATCTTTTTTTTTTTTGAGTTATCAAAATTTACATAAAATCGATGATGTCAGCCATATTTGTAAACAAAAGTGAAATTCTCCGTTTAAAATCTTCTAAAATTCAATTATACTTTTTTCAGAAGTTATTTGTGGAAAATTAAAAATTTTTAAGTGATACTTAATATCTTACAAATATGGTTGACATGATCGATTTTATGTAAATTCTGATGACTAAAAAAAAAAAAAAAAACTATTTTTTCTGCTAAAAATTAAGTAATGTTTCTTTTAAATTAAAATATATTACTACTTATTTTAATTTTTTAGCAGAAACAAATTAATTGGAAATAAGAGAAGCATGTCTAAAATTAGATTAAATGTAATTAATTACCTGTTTTTATTTATTAACAAAATTTTTCTTTGCATTATCACTTTTTATATGCATTTTGCCTTCCCTAACAAATCCTAAATAATGTTTAGTCATTTTTTTATTTTTATTTTAAAAAGTTTGTCGCTGATACAAAAAGTTTCGAAAACTTTCAGCAATTTAAAGTTAGTTTAATTTGTCGCTCGAGTATAGATGGATTTTTTAATGAAATAAAATCCATTTTATTTTTATCCTTTTCGTTTATATAAGTAAAACACAGTGTAAAGAATTTGAAACGCGGAAACCCAGAATGAACAAACAATTGAGTCATCCGGTCAAGAATGTAATTTACATTGATTCTATCTAATATAATTAAGTTTATATTGGGCATTATCAAGCAGCAGGTGGCTCGTTGGTCTAGCGGTATGATTCTCGCTTCGGGTGCGAGAGGCCCCGGGTTCGATTCCCGGACGAGCCCAAAATCTTTTTTTTTTTTTTACTAAGATAGTCAGAAAAAAATGGCAACTCATTGCCTCGATTTAATTTGAAAACGCTGTGATAAAAAAAGATACTTTATGTTAAAATTATTTTGTATTTGAAAAATTCGGTATTTTGAACCGCTACAACCTCCCCCCCCCCAAAAAAAAAACCCCCAAAAAAACAAAAACAAACAATTATTTTGATGAACTTTCTTTGCTTTCACTGAAACAATTTAAGTCTAACGTGGGAAAGTAAAACAATAAAAATAACAAGGGAAGTAATCAAATCGGTTTGTTCTCAGCAGCTCCACTAGATACGTTGCTATATTACGTAGCAAGCTCTTGCGACAGGGTAATAAAATCCTCAAAAGAGCCTGCAAATACACCAGAAATACTTTAGGAATGAATCAGTGGCATAATACCGCTAAAATAAATAAGAAAAGCGAATGCACTTATCTCCAATTCGGTATTTGCAATTTCTACCCATCAATCATCGAGAAGTTGCTAACGGATGCGAGAAACCTGGCCAACATTTACTGCCCCATAAGCAAACAGGACATTAACATCATTAAACAGACTCAGAACCCCATCCTGTCCCATGAATGTTCCCTATAGACCAACAGTAGCAATCCTGACTTTAGTAATGCCATGGGTGCGTTTGATTCAGCGGAAGCTTGTGAACTAGTAAGTACCTTATTACTTTGGCGTCGAACTTTTATTTTCGATATTAACAACACCGGCTTCAATATGGATGACGGGATTATACTCCTACGCAAATCAAGCGCACAAAAAGCTGACCGACAAAGAAAAAACCTAATTAAATTCTTCAAAACCACGTTCTGAACATTGCCACCACCACCACCAATGCTAAAATAATCAATTTCCCATTATATATATTTATAAAGACCATTAGACAGGTCAAATGGTACATTTGCCCTAACCAATTGGCTTTATAAACTATATGCTAAAGATTTTTACAACCATAGATACATCAGCAAACAATCCAACCAGCATCCTAAAATACTAAATAATGTACATAATCGCTCCAATTTAGATTGTCCAACAACTTTATCAGTAAGGATATTTTGATAAACATAAAGGCAAATGTAGAACCACTAGAACATCTTAACTATAAAATTAACCTCGAATTCTTAGCCAATAGCAATAATGACGTCAACAAACCAAAACGTCGCAAACGCATTATAATATGGTTTAAGCCGCCCTTCAACAAAAATGTCAAAACTAATATCGGAAACACTATTTACATTATTATTGTCCTCATCTTTGTCGCCATATTTATTACAACGTTTCGGCCGTTTTACGCTCCGGCCTTCTTCAGGTGGTTGGAATCTCGAACTGAACACTTTATTTCGCTCATTGGGGTAGACTGTTCTAGTTCCACGTGCCATGTTTAATGAATGTCAGTTATCAGTTATCTCCTGTTAATTCCCCTCTCCAAGTTGTCCACTGCCTTAACCGGGTATTGAACTCACACTGTTTGGCTCCTGTCACTGGATCTAACCAACGCCTTTAACCACTGTGCCAAGAATAGTCTACCCCAGTGAGCGAAATAAAGGGTTGTAGTCATTCTCCAAACGCTAAACAATATTTTCAACAAAAACAACATCAAAGTTAACTATAGATTTAGCTTTAAAACAAACCCTGTCCATTAAACAGCAAATGTATGACCAAATAGTCTATAAAACTGAAATCAAATATGACGAAGAGGTCAAGTTTTATGTGGGCTCTACGGAAAACCATTGGAAATTGCGCTTCTACCATCATCAAATGACATTAGGAAATATCAAATATAGTAGCAGCAATGCCCTTTCTAAATTTTTCTGGAAACTGAAAAGCGAGAATAAAAACCCAACTATCACCTGGGAATGTGCAACGAAACCTAAATCCTTCGGCGGAAAAAGCGACAAATGTAACTTATGTCTTTCTGAAAAATTAATGATTCTAAAAATATGAACAAAGTGATTTAATGAACACCTGCTTACCTAGAACCAAATTTCTATTCAAGCACGTTGACCCAGATTAATATAGTTTAACTGGGTCTGGAGACCACAAATACTATTATTGATATTATTAATTATTTTTATTAATATTTTTACTATCTTTACTATATAGCTATTGTCACAGTTATTTTTAGACTGTAATGCATTTATAGCATTTATACTAATTTATTATTTTCATTATTACTATTATTACGATATAACCTATATTATTCATTTTATCTTACTTCTACTTTTAGTCTTACTACCAGCAACGTTTTTATCATTATTATGTTTATTTATTTGTTTGTTTATTCATTTATTTATTATTTATATGTTCTTATTTAGATGTTTTTATTTATTTTTTAATTTTATTTCATCTTATTTTATTTTTATTTTCATTGTTATGCATTATTTTTATTAGTATGTTAATTTTATTTTATCACTGCATACTTTATTAATATTATTAATTTTATTTATATTATTAATTTCACACAAAAATAGAGTTATCCCCCTTTATTTCCAAACGTTTTTTTTATGTCAACAGCGTCCATTTTTACATTAAAATTTATAATTTTTATTGTCAATATTATTTTCAATCTTAAATGTTAATCTGGGCCTAAATCCAAATCCTGAGTTAAAGTGAAATTCATTTAAATACTTAACAACAATAATAAAGCACACTAAAAATAAAATATCTTGTGATAACCAAAAATATTAAACAGACAGTGTAAACCCAAAATTCGCACCTGAGGATTGGAGCATGAAACTCCGAGTGATGCAATCAATGTAGGGTATTTTAATATATTAAATATCTCTGTTATTTAACATTGAACACTGATTTTTCATATGTTATAAAATCACTACAAAATAGCTATTTTGTTACAACACTTCTGGTATCTTATCAAGTGATGGTGTTGAATGTCATAAGACACCAGAAGTGTTGGCTTTTTTTGTAGTGATTTTATTTTATGTTATAATTTTCGAATAAATAATTATATTTGCTCTACTCTGTATTGATCACTTTTTTAAGAATAGTATTTGTGATTGGAATTTATTCCGTATACACCAATCCTATATATATATATATATATATATATATATATATATATATATATATATATATATATGTAGTCACCCACAGACAAAGTGTTTCGTTGTTTCACAGCTCATCAGTATGGCTAAACATCAAATTGCCTCAAGCAGGGATCGAAAAACACGACTGATTAGTCGGAGATTTTACTTTTAAGCCATTGGCACACGCCAGTGATGAATGTAAATTTGGACGTATTTTCTTTTTAGACAAACACGCCAGTGATCGGAGAACTCGATTCGTCTTAACGAAGAGTCTTGCGTC
>OZ010600.1:94240748-94367190 GCA_963932145.1 Acanthosepion lycidas
AAAATGAAATAGGGCCTTCCAGCAGCCACCCTCTTAATCCAGAGTAAGACACTTGATGTAGGCCTCTGGGAAGATTTATGGAGTCATGACGTCGCCATCACTCGTGATCACTTCAAACACCTTCGTAATCACCATTAGACTCATCCAACTCTTTCCGAATCCTTTGCAGATTGCCACCCAAACATTCTGAAATATTCGCTAATGCTAAGCAGTACAGCATGCCGTTTCCAAATATCTGGCGGATTAAATAGAGTCAGGGTGATCTTTTTCTCACAGACGGTGCCCAACTGACCCTATTATACTGTGCAATCGACAACATTAAAACCAAACATCGCATATGTACGAAATAAGAAAATATAGAATGGCGACAATTTACCCATCGCACACTGTGCATATATACCTTAGGTCTTCTAGAATTTTACAGGTCTTCTAGAATGCATTCCTGATGGGGGTAAGGAATGTTCTGCAGGCTTGTGGAGAGCCAGCTCCTTATAAGGCAATTAGTTATAATGTTTTGTCTTATACGCATCACTTCTTCAATGTTTAACAAAGATGTTGAAACGTTTCAATAAAAAAAAAACACCCGATAAGCGTGGAGTAAAAATTTGCCTGCAAAACCTCAAATTATAAAAGGAGTGTTTCGTCTTCCCGTTTGGCGTTTCCATGAAAAAAAGAGCGAACCAGACAGAAAGAAACGTGTTTCCATTCATAAGCGTTCCATCCTCTTTATCTACTGACAGTAAATGTTTGTCGCCAATGGCGTCGGCTAGCACCGAGTGGGTGCCACTCAGTGACATTGTTATTCAAGTTCAGTTTACTCAAGATTCAGAGTGGGAAAGATAAATAAAAACTAGCATGTTTGCAGACGAGCTTAAAGAAAGTATTTCGATAAAAGGCGAATGTAGACACAATTATATTTATCGGGCTTCGACATGTTGTATGTGTATATGAGTGTGTGTATATGACTGTGTGTATATGAGTGTGTGTATATGACAGTGTGTATATGAATGTGTGTGTGTACTATTTGTCCTTATTGTCAAAATGTTAAAGGGAACATCATTTTTTTTCAGCTCGGTTAGATAAAGTGGTTTATTCAAATGCTCATGCACTCACAGATGACCAGAAAATGGTAAGGAGCGCAGGTAAAAGTGGTTTCATGTCTTTCCCAGGAGAATTAGAGCAGTTGAATATAATTTATACTTCGAACTTTGTTTGCCAATTTAATTTTCTTTGCCAACAGCAATGATACGAACCCGGGCAGCCATCTTCTCTCTCTCTCTTTCTTTCTTTCTTTCTTTCTTTATATAGATAGATATTAACAGACTGAGATGGTTAGATAGATAGAAACAGTTATAGATAGATAGGAACAGACTCAAATAGATAGATATAAATAGACTGACATAGATGGATACATAGATATGAATAGACTAAGATAGATATAGAGATATATAGATATTAGGTTGGTGCAAAAATAATGACGTAATAATGTCGTTTTTTGACGTTAAAAATACGTCAAAATACGACATTATTACGTCATTATTTTTGCACCAACCTAATAGATAGATACGAACAGGCTCAGACAGACAGATAGATAGATAGATTGAATAGGCTGACATAGCTAGATAGATAGAAAGAAAGAAAGAAACAGACATATTTTATATTTCTTTTCCTATTTTATTTTGTTGATAACATTTAAATTCTTAAATTAATGTCAAGCGTTGAATGCAATATAAATCAATGTGCTTTTTCAAATTAACCGGAATATGGCCATATATTTATTTTTCCTTTTCTTCTTTCCCCACATTTTTCCTCCCACCCCAGCTTCCAAATTTGATTTCTTATATATTTACTTCTCTTTTTTTCTCTTTGTCTCGTTTTCTGTGAGATGACTTATTAAATTGGTCAATGTCTGGACCTTAAGCCCCTCCATTACTCTTAAGTATCTTTATAAAAATAGATTTAAAATTATTTTTATCTCTCCCTTCCTTCGCTAATTCCGAACATATCTGTCGTCCTCCTCCTCCACCTCTTTCTATCACCTTACATCAACTTAAAACTACCCCTCAAAAGTGTCTAAAAATAATACGTAAATTTAAAACCATTTTTTTATACTTGGAAATGTGATCTGAAGAACAAGGAAAAAATTTCTCCCTGGGGAAATAAAATATAATCAATGGACCCTTAAGGTTGTCTGTTTTCTAATTAAATTAATATTTGCTCTGGTTTGACATTATGCTCTCGGGATTACATCCTCCTTGGGATTATCCATACGAATTACCAAACTTTTCATTACCTATACATATATATATATATATATATATATATATATATATATATATATATATATATATATATATATATCAATATCATTACACATATATATATATATATATATATATCAATATCATTACACACACATATATATATATATATATATGTGTGTGTGTATGTATCAATGCATGATAAAATTCTGGTTTTAAGGTATGCTATATTTATGGGTTAAAGTGCTTAATATCAGGGATAGAGTGCATGTAAATATAAATCTAAAAATGGACATCTTCAGGCCTGAACATTGCTTTTAAACATGAAACAGAATGTTGCCATGAGCTGTTGACCTGAATGTCCACTTCTATCTCTCTTACTTTTTCTCTCTCACTCTCTCTCTCTCTCTCTCTCTATATATATATATATATTGATAGCTGATTTTCCATGTCAATCCTTGTTTTTGTTTACTTAGTGTTGAATTATTCATGGGGTACCCAGTGTGTATCAAACACAATACTCAATAGTCATGGTCAACCAGTCTAGTTTTGTTAAACTTGTGCATTGCTTAGATATTAGTAATTAAATATTTATATACATACCAATAGATGCAGCACCATACAGAAAACTTCAACATTTACAAAATTCACTGAATTAGAATTTGGTGTAACATATTTGTATACATATACCATGGGATTACTTCGAAGGTAACGGTGAAAACTAATTATTAGGATGAGTAGTTTTCCAATGTCATATTTTCCGAACCCTTGAATAGCAGCTCCCTCCCTGCCTCCTATCAAAATGGCTGATGCTCAACTCCACGAGAGCGTCTCTCTGCGCCTTCTTGGTCTCACGTTTTCCATTGACCTGATGTGGAACAACTACATTGAATCAATAGCTTCATCTACCGCAAGGAATGTCGGTTCTCTGTGTCGTGCCAGAAGGTTTTTCTTGTCTGAGTCCTCGATAAAATCCAAAGATGAATATGCAATGTGATGTCCTGATCTGGCATCTCGACTACAGTCTCTTTCTCACAGACGTGATGTGGCTTCCCTCTGTCTTTTCTATAAATATTTTCATGGTATCTGCCCTGACGGGCTATTTTCATTGGTGTCCCGACTGCATGAATTTAAGCGTGCTGCTAGGTTGGCATCTCTGTCCCACCCTTTCACTGTTGAGACAGTTAAATGTGACCGCCTCTTCAACTCCAACAGCTTCTTCTCTCGCCCTTCCCACCAGTGAAACTCCCTTCCTCCTACTTACTTCCCTGATAGCTATAATCTTCAAATATTCAAATGTAATGTCAATCGACATCTTCCGATGTCTCGATCCTGATTCTCGTCCTTCTCCATGTCCTTTCCTCAAACATCCCTCTTTACTCTTGCTCTCAATCCTCTGTAACCCCTTGCATGCTAGTGGCACTCCCGCCGTATATATTTTTTGAATTTGCCCTTCTTGTAAAGTGATTGACTGCTTCCTGTTTGTCGGTGTTATTTTGGCTAGTGACAGTGAAGGATTGCTTTTGCCTGGGTTTTGAACATAACGCCGCGAATTCAACAGAGGGCCTCAAGAATTCTGAAGCGTCGATATGCCTCCTAAACCTAGGTTTACGACCATCTAATACCACTCGCGGAGGGACGCTGAGGCAACGTTCGGCATGTATTCCTGTGATGTCATTTCACCTATTGCCTCTTAGAATCCAAGCTGCTACTCTTAATAAAATGAATAGCAACAATAAATGAACCTTTTTGTTGATGCCGTTTTATGTAGTAGAGTGGGGATCTCGAGACGACACAGGACAACACTCGAAGATATCTATGGGAACCATTTCAAATGAGTTAAGAATGATTGTAAAAAAATGAAAATGAAGTGAATTTAAACAAAAGAAGCAAAAAACAGCTGTCGAGAAACCTGAGGTGAATCGTCTTCGTCAATATAAAATAAGTCACGTATGTTTCTTTAGATCTGTTCGAGCGGATATTCAATTCTATTTGATATAATATTCATGGTATAAAAAAACAACACATCGGCATGGTTTATGGGCTTGATATTAAAATGCGGCGATGAGCTGACACCTGTTCAAAATCGATTACCGTATTATCCGGCTTACAAGACGCACTTTTTCCTAAAATTACTCTGAAAAATACGTGTACAATTTTCAAGACAGCCCAGGCTCAAGTAAGCACAGACATAAACAAAAGGCCGAAAAGACCATAGATTTAGATTGTATGTAAGTAATGGCTCGTTGGTCTAGGGGTATGATACACGGTTTGGGAGTGATACTTAATTGGCTTGACTGATAGGGACGTGGATATGTATGTTGAGTCATTACACTATAATGTTAGCTATCTATCTAATCCAAATTTTTAACTGATGTAACCTCAGACCTTAGCAGTTACAAGGATTTCCAAGACTATTCCTAGAGGCGAGACATAAGCTTAAAGACGCTCTGTTTACTATCAGCGGCTGGAGCCTTTCTGCACTTGACTAGGATGACATTGCCATAGAAACAAAATCGGACGAGTGATTAATATCAACAATACATGGCGCCTGTATGTGAGGGAGGAATGGTGAATGTGTTGGTGCATGAGAATTCTTTTTTTTTTTTTTAGAAAATGCTTTCGAATATTAGGGTGCGTCTTCCAAGCCGCAGCGTCTTGTCAGCCGGAAAATAAGGTATTTCATTTTTCTGTCTCAGAAATGAAACAAAAAGGTTTATCGAAGAAACTAACGCTAAATTAGCGCTCGAAACGGGAAATAATACGGTTAGACAAACAAGCCAATTATATTCGGGCCTCATCAAGCAAATATAGAAGCCTGAACTTACTACTGAATTGCATTTCGATCAAAAGAAAAAAGCTAAAGGCAATTAGTAAGGATTAAAGATTTTGTAATGCCCGTTTGTAGGCGAGACTTTGTAAATCACAGACAAATAATAGTAATGCATGCGAACAATACGATATTTATTTGTATAAAATAAATAAATGAATTGTAATGCCCGTTTGTAGGAGAGATTTTGTAAATCACAGATACAATAATAGTAACAGCTTCGAAGAATACGATATTTATTAGGTTGGTGCAAAAATAATGACGTAATAATGTCGTTTTTTGACGTTAAACGTCAAAAAACGACATTATTACGTCATTATTTTTGCACCAACCTAATATTTGTATAAATTGTATAAATGCTTTGTAATTCTCGTTTGAAGGAGAGAATTCGTGCGATTTCTTGTTTAGTAATAATTTTTTAGTTTATTCATATTTCTGAAATAATTGTCCGACATTAGCTGACAGATTCATTGATACGACCAAGTCCAACGTTTCATTTCTGAACAGACATAAACAAAAAGCCGAAAAGACCATACTTCTTAGAAAGTAAGTAATGGCTCGTTGGTTTAGGGGTATGATACCCGCTTTGGAGGTGAGTAGTCACGGGTTCAAATCCCGGACGGATCTAATTAACAGAACACATCCGATTTCTCGTTGAGTTATATCTTTTATATTTATTCATATTTCTGAAGCAAATGATCGACAGACACGGGGTGAGAGATTCATAGATATTTCCAATTTAAGCATTTAATTTCTGCACAGACATAAACAAAAGACAGATAAGACCATATAACTTAGAAAGTGCATAAGCAAAGAGTCAGTGGTGTAGTGGTATAATACACGTTTTTGGTGGGAGGGGTCTCGGCTTCATAACCAGAACAAGCCCAATAAAATGAAATCGACAAATTACAGTTTTAGTAACAAATTTTTAATTATTAATATTCATGAAGCAAAAGATGGAGACAGGCTGAGAGATCCATTGATATTTTCCAATATGAATACCTATTACTTTCTACAGAGACATAAAGAAAAGACACATGAGACCATACTTCGTGAAAACAATGTAAGTAACGGCTCGTTGGTCTAGGGGTATGATACACGCTTAGGATGTCAGTGGACCCGGGTTCAAATTCCGGACGAACACTAGTAAGTGAATTCGTCCGATTGCTTGCTTAGTAATAATTTTTTATATTTCTGAAGTAATTGTCCGACTCAGACTGAGAGATTCAGAGAAACATCTATTTTTAACTGCACAGACATAAACAAAAAGCCAAAAAGACCATACTATTTACGAAACAATAATGGAATGGCTCGATGGTCTAGGGGGTATGATACTCGCTTTGAGAGTGTGCGGTGCCGGGTTCAAATACCCGACGAGCCCTATTAACAGAATACCTGCGATTTCTCACTATGCAAATATTTTTAATCTCAGACATAACGTATTGACCGATGAGTGCTTATTTATTATGGATTATGGTAGTAAAGGCTCGTTGGTCTAGGGGTATGAGAATCGCTTTGGGTGCGAACGGTTCAATTCCTGCACGAGCCCAAGGATTGTATTAACTAGGTGCAAAAAAAATAACGACATTATTTAAATTCAAAAAACGACATTATTACACCATTATTTTTGCACCAACCTAATAATAGTACCGGTTATAATCCTACGAATAATTCCTAAATTTATTCTTTCTTGTACTGCGATCGACCGACTTTGGATTAGGGAAAGTTTGATATTTCAATTATAATATTTACTTTCATCTCAGACATGACGTATAGACCGATGAGTGCTTATTTATTACGGAGTATGGTAGTAAAGGCTTGTTGGTCTAGGGGTATGAGAATCGCTTAGTGTGCGAGTTGTTCCGGCTTCAAATCCCGGATGAAGCTAAGCATGGTAATCGTGCCGGTTATAATTTCAAAATTTCTTCTTATTTCTGCCGCAAAACTCCGACACTAGATTAGAGAATGTTTGATTCTTTCATTTTTCATATTCGATTTAATTTAAGACATAACGTAAAGACCGATGATTGCTTATTTATTATAAGGAAAAAAGGTAATGGCTAGTTGGTCTAGGGGTATTGTACTGGCTTTGGGTGCAAGTGGTCCCGTGTTCAAAACGCGATAGATGCCACGCGTTATAATAGCGCTGGTTACGATATTACTAAGAATTTCTGAATTTATTCTTCTTAGCGACGCAAACCTCAAAACCTTCAAATCCCGGACGAGCCCATGCATTGCAATAGCGCCGGTTATAATTGTATTATAATATCTAAATTTATTCTTATAGTTACTCATATTTACTTTCATCTCAGGCATAGCGTATTGACCGATTATTGTTTATTTATTATGCTAAAAAAGGCAAGGGCTCGTTGGCCTAAATGGTATAATATTCGCTTCGGGTGCGAGTGGTCCCGGGTTCAAAACCCGGATCAAGCCAATGCATTGCAATGGCGCCTGTGAAAATTGTAATAATATCTAAAATTATGCTTATTTCGTCCGCAAAACTCCGACGTTGGATGAGAGAAAGTTTGATTCATTCGTGACTCATATTTACTTTCATCACGGGCATAACGTATTGACCGATGATTGTTTATTTATTATGAAGCGGTAGTGTAATGGCTCGTTGGTCTAGGGGTATGATACTCACTAATGGTGCGAGTGTTCCTGGGTTCAAATCCCGGGCGAGCCCATGCATTGCAATAGTGCCGGTTATAATTTTATTATAATATCTAAATTTATTCTTATATCTGTCGCAAAACTCCGACGTTGGATGAGAGAAAGATTGATTCATTCGTTACTCAAATTTACTTTCATCACAGGTATAACGTATTGACCGATTATTGTTTATTTATTACGAAGCAGAAGTGTAATGGCTCGTTGGTCTAGGGGTATGATCCTCGCTTAGGGTGCGAGTTGTCCCGGGTTCAAGTCCCGGACGAGCCCATTCATTGCAATTGTGCCGGTTAGAATTTTATTATAATATCTAAATTTATTCTTATTTCTGCCGCAAAACTGCGACGTTGGATGAGAGAAAGTTTGATTGATTCGTTACTCATATTTACTTTAATCACAGGCATAACGTATTGACCGATTATTGTTTATTTATTATGAACAGGAAGTGTAATGGCTCGTTGGTCTTGGGGTATGGGACTCGCTTAGGGTGCGAGTGGCCCCGGGTTCAAATCCCGGACGAGCCCATGCATTGCAATGGTGCCGGTTATAATTTTATTATAATATCTAAATTTATTGTTATTTCTGCCGCAAAACTGCGACGTTGGATGAGAGAAAGTTTGATTCATTCGTTACTCATATTTAGTTTAATCTCAGGCATAACGTATTGCCCGATGATTGTTTATTTATTATGGAGCAGACGTGTAATGGCTCGTTTGTCTAAAGGTATGATACTCGCTTAGGATGGGAGTGGACCGGGGTTCTAATCCCGGACGAGCCCTGGCGTTGCAATAGTGACGTTTATAATTTTATTATAATATCTAAATTTATTCTTATTTTTGCCACAAAACTATGACGTGGGATGAGAGAAAGTTTGATTCATTCGTTACTCATATTTACATTCATCACAGGCATAACGTATTGACCGATAATTGTTTATTTATTATGAAGAGTGAGTGTAATGGCTCGTTGGTCTAGGGGTAAGATACTCGCTTAGGTTGCGAGTGGTCCCGGGTTCAAATATCGGACGAGCCGTGCATTGAAATAGTGACGGTTACAATTTTATTATAATATCTAAAATTATTCTTATTTCTGCCGCAAAACTCCGACGTTGGATGAGAGAAAGTTTGATTCATTCGTTACTCATATTTACTTTCATCACAAGCATAACGTATTGACCGATTATTGTTTATTTATTATGGACCGGAAGTGTAATGG
This sequence comes from Acanthosepion lycidas, assembly GCA_963932145.1. Classification (NCBI taxonomy): domain Eukaryota; kingdom Metazoa; phylum Mollusca; class Cephalopoda; order Sepiida; family Sepiidae; genus Acanthosepion; species Acanthosepion lycidas. The sequence continues at coordinate 94,249,728 of OZ010600.1, forward strand.
CTCGTTGGTCTAGGGGTATGATACTCGCTTAGGGTAAGAGTGGTCCCGGGTTCAAATCCCGGACGAGCCCATGCATTGCAATAGTGCTGGTTAAAATTTTATTATAATATCTAAATTTATTCTTATATCTGACGCAAAACTCCGACGTTGGATGAGAGAAAGTTTGATTCATTCGTTACTCATATTTACTTTAATCACAGGTATAACATATTGACCGATGATTGTTTATTTATTATGAAGCGGATGTGTAATGGCTCGGTGGTCTAGGGGTATGTTACTCGCTTAGGGTACGACTTGTCCCGGGTTCAAGTCCCGGACGAGCCGATGCATTGCAATAGTGCCGGTTGTAATTTTATTATAATATCTAAATTTATTCTTATTTCTGCCGCAAAACTACGACGTTGGATGAGAGAAAGTTGGATTCATTCGTTACTCATATTTACTTTCATCACAGGCATAACGTATTGACCGATTATTGTTTATTTATTACGAAGCGGAAGTGTAATGGCTCGTTGGTCTAGGGGTATGATCCTCGCTTAGGGTGCGAGTTGTCCCGGGTTCAATTCCCGGACGAGCCCATTCATTGCAATTGTGCCGGTTGTAATTTTATTATAATATCTAAATTTATTCTTATTTCTGCCGCAAAACTGCGACGTTGGATGAGAGAAAGTTTGATTGATTCGTTACTCATATTTACTTTAATCACAGGCATAACGTATTGACCGATTATTGTTTATTTATTATGAACAGGAGGTGTAATGGCTCGTTGGTCTTGGGGTATGGGACTCGCTTAGGGTGCGAGTGGCCCCGGGTTCAAATCCCGGACGAGCCCATGGATTGTAATAGTGCCGGTTGTAATTTTAATATAATATCTAAATTTATTGTTATTTCTGCCGCAAAACTGCGACGTTGGATGAGAGAAAGTTTGATTCATTCGTTACTCATATTTAGTTTAATCTCAGGCATAACGTATTGCCCGATGATTGTTTATTTATTATGGAGCAGACGTGTAATGGCTCGTTTGTCTAAAGGTATGATACTCGCTTAGGATGGGAGTGGACCGGGGTTCTAATCCCGGACGAGCCCTGGCGTTGCAATAGTGACGTTTATAATTTTATTATAATATCTAAATTTATTCTTATTTTTGCCACAAAACTATGACGTGGGATGAGAGAAAGTTTGATTCATTCGTTACTCATATTTACATTCATCACAGGCATAACGAATTGACCGATGATTGTGTATTTATTATAAGGCGGTAGTGTAATGGCTCGTTGGTCTAGGGGTATGATACTCGCTTAGGGTGAGTGTGGTCCCGGGTTAAATCCCGGACGAGCCCATGCATTGCAATAGTGCCGGTTATAAATTTATTATAATATCTAAAATTATTCTTATTTCTGCCGCAAAACTCCCACGTTGGATGAGAGAAAGTTTGATTCATTCGTTACTCATATTTACTTTCATCACAAGCATAACGTATTGGCCGATTATTGTTTATTTATTATGGACCGGAAGTGTAATGGCTCGTTGTTCTAGGGGTATGATACTCGCTTAGGATAAGAGTGGTCCCGGGTTCAAATCCCGGACGAGCCCATGCATTGCAATAGTGCTGGTTATAATTTTATTATAATATCTAAATTTATTCTTATATCTGACGCAAAACTCCGACGTTGGATGAGAGAAAGTTTGATTCATTCGTTACTCATATTTACTTTAATCACAGGTATAACATATTGACCGATGATTATTTATTATGAAGCGGAAGTGGAATGGCTCAGGGGTCTAGGGGTATGTTACTCGCTTAGGGTACGACTTGACCCGTGTTCAAATTTCTGACGAGCACATGCATTGCAATAGTGCCGGTTGCAAATTTATAATAATATCTAAATTTATTCTTATTTCTGCCGCAAAACTACGACAATGGATGAGAGAAAGTTTGATTCGTTCGTTACTCATATTTACTTTCATCGCAGGCATACCGTCTTCGCCGATGATTGTTTAATTATTATGAAGCGGAAGTGTAATGGCTCGTTGGGCTAGGGGTATGATACTCGCTTAGGGTGCGTGTGTTCCCGGGTTCAAATCCCGGTCGAGCTCATGCATTTCAATTATGCCGGTTATAATTTTATTATAATATCTAAATTTATTCTTATATCTGTCGCAAAACTCCGACGTTGGATGAGAGAAAGTTTGATTCATTCGTTACTCATATTTACTTTCATCACAGGTATAACGTATTGACCGATTATGGTTTATTTATTATGGTGCGGTAGTATAATGGCTCGTTGGTCTAGGGGTATGATACTCGCTTCGGGTGCGAGTGGTCCCGGGTTCAAATCCAGGACGAGCCCATGCATTGCAATAGTGCCGGTTGTAATTTTATTATAATATCTAAATTTATTCTTATTTCTGCCGCAAAACTCCGACGTTGGATGAGAGAAAGTTTGATACAGACGTTACTCATATTTACATTCATCACAGGCATAACGTATTGACCGATGATTGTGTATTTATTAGGAAGCGGAATAGTGATGGCTTGTTGGTCTAGGGATTTGATACTCGCATAGGATGCGAGTGTTCCCGGGTTCAAATCACGGACGAGCCCTGGCGTTGTAACAGTGCGGGTTATAATTTTATTATAATATCTAAATTTATTCTTATTTCTGCCTCAAAACTATGACGTTGGATGAGAGAAAGTTGGATTCATTCGTTACTCAAATTTACTTTCATCACAGGCATAACGAATTGACCGATGATTGTGTATTTATTATAAGGCGGTAGTGTAATGGCTCGTTGGTCTAGGGGTATGATACTCGCTTAGGGTGAGTGTGGTCCCGGGTTAAATCCCGGACGAGCCCATGCATTGCAATAGTGCCGGTTATAAATTTATTATAATATCTAAAATTATTCTTATTTCTGCCGCAAAACTCCCACGTTGGATGAGAGAAAGTTTGATTCATTCGTTACTCATATTTACTTTCATCACAGGCATAACGTATTGACCGATTATTGTTTATTTATTATGAACAGGAAGTGTAATGGCTCGTTGGTCTTGGGGTATGGGACTCGCTTAGGGTGCGAGTGGCCCCGGGGTCAAATCCCGGACGAGACCATGCATTGCAATAGTGCCGGTTGTAATTTTATTATAATATCTAAATTTATTCTTATTTCTGCCGCAAAACTACGACGTTGGATGAGAGAAATTTTGATTCATTCGTTACTCATATTTACATTAATCACAGGCATAACGTATTGACCGATTATTGTTTATTTATTATGAACCGGAAGTGTAATGGTTCGTTGGTCTAGGGGGATGATACTCGCTTAGGGTGCGTGTGGTCCCGGGATCAAATCCCGGACGAGCCCATTCATTGCAATAGTGCCGGTTATAAATTTATTATAATATCTAAATTTATTCTTATTTCTGCCGCAAAACTCCGACGTTGGATGAGAGAAAGTTGGATTCATTCGTTACTCATATTTACTTTAATCACAGGCATAACGTATTGACCGATTTTTGTTTATTTATTATTATGCGGTAGTGTAATGGCTCGTTGGTCTAGGGGTATGATACTCGCTTAGGGTGCGAGTGGTCCCGGGTTAAATCCCGGACGAGCCCATGCATTGCAATAGTGCCGGTTATAAATTTATTATAATATCTAAATTTATTCTTATTTTTGCAGCAAAACTACGACAATGGATGAGAGAAAGTTTGATTCATTCGTTACTCATCTTTACTTTAATCACAGGCATAACGTATTGACCGATTATTGTTTATTTATTATGAACAGGAAGTGTAATGGCTCGTTGGTCTAGGGGTATGATACTCGCTTAGCGTGCGAGTGGTCCCGGGTTAAATCCCGGACGAGCCCATGCATTGCAATAGTGCCGGTTATAAATTTATTATAATATCTAAATTTATTCTTATTTTTGCAGCAAAACTACGACGTTGGATGAGAGAAAGTTTGATTCATTCGTTACTCATATTTACTTTAATCACAGGCATAACGTATTGACCGATTATTGTTTATTTATTATGAACAGGAAGTGTAATGGCTCGTTGGTCTTGGGGTATGGTACTCGCTTCGGGTGCGAGTGGTCCCGGGTTCAAATCCCGGATGAGCCCATGCATTGCAATACTGCCGGTTGTAATTTTATTATAATATCTAAATTTATTCTTATTTCTGCCGCAAAACTACGACAATGGATGAGAGAAAGTTTGATTCATTCGTTACTCATATTTACTTTCATCACAGGCATAACGTATTGACCGATTATTGTTTATTTATTATGATGCGGTAGTGTAATGGCAAGTTGGTCTAGGGGTTTGATACTCGCTTTGGGTACGAGTGGTCCCGGGTTCAAATCCCGGACGAGCACATGTATTGCAATACTGCCGGTTGTAATTTTATTATAATATCTAAATTTATTCTTATTTCTGCCGCAAAACTACGACAATGGATGAGAGAAAGTTTGATTCATTCGTTACTCATATTTACTTTCATCACAGGCATAACGTATTGACCGATTATTGTTTATTTATTATGATGCGGTAGTGTAATGGCAAGTTGGACTAGGGGTATGATACTCGCTTTGGGTGCGAGTGGTCCCGGGTTCAAATCCCGGGCGAGCACATGTATTGCAATACTGCCGGTTGTAATTTTATTATAATATCTAAATTTATTCTTATTTCTGCCGCAAAACTACGACAATGGATGAGAGAAAGTTTGATTCATTCGTTACTCATATTTACTTTCATCACAGGCATAACGTATTGACCGATTATTGTTTATTTATTATGATGCGGTAGTGTTATGGCAAGTTGGACTAGGGGTATGATACTCGCTTTGGGTGCGAGTGGTCCCGGGTTCAAATCCCGGGCGAGCACATGTATTGCAATACTGCCGGTTGTAATTTTATTATAATATCTAAATTTATTCTTATTTCTGCCGCAAAACTACGACAATGAATGAGAGAAAGTTTGATTCGTTCGTTACTCATATTTACTTTCATCACAGGCATAACGTATTGACCGATGATTGTTTATTTATTATGAAACGGAAATTTGATTGCTCGTTGGTCTAGGGGTATGATACTCGCTTTGGGTGCGTGTGGTCCCGTGTTCATATCCCGGACGAGCCCATGCATTGCAATACTGCCGGTTGTAATTTTATTATAATATCTAAATTTATTCTTATTTCTGCCGCAAAACTACGACAATGGATGAGAGAATGTTTGATTCATTCGTTACTCATATTTACTTTCATCATAGGCATAACGTATTGAACCATTATTGTTTATTTATTATGAAGCGGTTGCGTAATGGCTCGTTGGTCTAGGGATATGATACTCGCTTTGGGTACGAGTGGTCCCGGATTCAAATTCCCGGATGAGCCCATGGATTGTAATAGTGCCGGTTGTAATATTAATATAATATCTAAATTTATTCTTATTTCTGCCGCAAAACAACGACGTTGCATGTGAGAAAGTTTGATTCATTCGTTACTCATATTTACTTTCATCACAGGCATAACCTATTGACCGATTATTGTTTATTTATTATGAAACGGAAATTTGATTGCTCGTTGGTCTAGGGGTATGATACTCGCTTTGGGTGCGTGTGGTCCCGTGTTCATATCCCGGACGAGCCCATGCATTGCAATACTGCCGGTTGTAATTTTATTATATCTAAATTTATTCTTATTTCTGCCGCAAAACTACGACAATGGATGAGAGAAAGTTTGATTCATTCGTTACTCATATTTACTTTCATCACAGGCATAACGTATTGACCGATTATTTTTTATTTATTAGGATGCGGCAGTGTAGTGGCTCGTTGGTCTAGGGGTATGATACTCGCATTGGTTGCAAGTGGTCCCGGGTTCAAATCCCGGACGAGCCCATGCATTGCAATACTGCCGGTTGTAATTTTATTATAATATCTAAATTTATTCTTATTTCTGCCGCAAAACTACGACAATGGATGAGAGAATGTTTGATTCATTCGTTACTCATATTTACTTTCATCATAGGCATAACGTATTGAACCATTATTGTTTATTTATTATGAAGCGGTTGCGTAATGGCTCGTTGGTCTAGGGATATGATACTCGCTTTGGGTACGAGTGGTCCCGGGTTCAAATCCCGGACGAGCCCATGCATTGCAATAGTGCCGGTTATAATTTTATTATAATATCTAAATTTATTCTTATTTCTGCCGCAAAACACGACGTCGGATGTGAGAATGTTTGATTCATTCGTTACTCATATTTACTTTCATCACAGGCATAAAGTATTGACCGATATTTGTTTATTTATTATGAAGCGGTAATGTGATGTCTCGTTGGTCTAGGGGTATGATATTCGCTCAGGGTGTGAGTGGACACGGGTTCAAATCCCGGACGAGCCCATTCATTGCAATACTGCCGGTTGTAATTTTATTATAATATCTAAATTTATTCTTATTTCTGCCGCAAAACTGTGACAATGGATGAGAGAAAGTTTGATTCATTCGTTACTCATATTTACGTTCATCACAGGCATAACGTATTGACCGATTATTGTTTAGTTATTATGATGCGGTAGTGTAATGGCTCGTTTGTCTAGGGGTATGATACTCGCCTAGGTTGTGAGTGGTCCCGGGTTCAAATCCCGGACGAGCCCATGCATTGCAATAGTGCCGGTTGTAATTTTATTTTAATATCTAAATTTATCCTTATTTCTGCCGCAAAACTACGACGTTGGATGAGAGAAAGTTTGATTCATTCGTTACTCATATATACTTTCATCACAGGCATAACCTATTGACCGATTATTGTTTATTTATTATTATGGGGTACTGTAATGGCTCGTTGGTCTAGGGGTATGATACACGCTTTGGGTGCGAGTGGTCCCGGGTTCAAACCCTGGACAAGCACATGCATTGCAATAGTGCCGGTTGTAATTTTATTAAAATATCTAAATTTATTCTTATTTCTGCCGCAAAACTACGAGGTTGGATGTGAGAAAATTTGATTCATTCGTTACTCATATTTACTTTAATCACAGGCATAACGTATTGACCGATCATTGTTTATTTATTATGATGCGGTAGTGTAATGGCTCGTTGGTCTAGGGGTATGATACTCGCTTTGGGTGCGAGTGGTCCCGGGTTCAAATCCCGGGCGAGCCCATGCATTGCAATAGTGCCGGTTATAATTTTATTATTATATCTAAATTTATTCTTATTTCTGCCGCAAAACTACGACGTCGGATGTGAGAAAGTTTGATTCATTCGTTACTCATATTTACTTTAATCACAGGCATAACGTATTGACCGATTATTGTTTATTTATTATGATGTGGTAGTGTAATGGCTCGTTGGTCTAGGGGTATGATACTCGCTTTGGGTGCGAGTGGTCCCGGGTTCAAATCGGGGACGAGCCCATGCATTGCAATAGTGCCGGTTGTAATTTTATTATAATATCTAAATTTATTCTTATTTCTGCCGCAAATCTACGACGTTGGATGTGAGAAAGTTTGATTCATTCGTTACTCATATTTGCTTTAATCACAGGCATAACGTATTGACCCATGATTGTTTATCTATTATGAAGCGGGAATGTGATGGCTCGTTGGTCTAGGGGTATGATACTCGCTTCGGGTGCGAGTGGTCCCGGGTTCAAATCCCGGACGATCCCATGCATTGCAATAGTGCCGGTTGTAATTTTAATATATCTAAATTTATTCTTATTTCTGCCGCAAAACTACGATGTTGGATGTGAGAAAGTTTGATTCATTCGTTACTCATATTTACTTTCATCACAGGCATAACGTATTGACCGATCATTGTTTATTTATTATGATGCGGTAGTGTAATGGCTCGTTGGTATAGGGGTATGATACTTGCTTTGGGTGCGTGTGGTCCCGGGTTCAAATCCCGGACGAGCCCATGCATTGCAATACCGCCGGTTGTAATTTTATTATAATATCTAAATTTATTCTTATTTTTGCCGCAAAACTACGACGCTGGACGTGAGAAAGTTTGATTCATTCGTTACTCATATTTGCTTTAATCACAGGCATAACGTATTGACCCATGATTGTTTATCTATTATGAAGCGGGAATGTGATGGCTCGTTGGTCTAGGGGTATGATACTCGCTTCGGGTGCGAGTGGTCCCGGGTTCAAATCCCGGACGATCCCATGCATTGCAATAGTGCCGGTTGTAATTTTAATATATCTAAATTTATTCTTATTTCTGCCGCAAAACTACGATGTTGGATGTGAGAAAGTTTGATTCATTCGTTACTCATATTTACTTTCATCACAGGCATAACGTATTGACCGATTATTGTTTATTTATTATTATGCGGTAGTGCAATGGCTCGTTGGTCTTGGGGAATGATACTCGCTTTGGGTGCGAGTGGTCCCGGGTTCAATACCCGGACGAGCCCATGCATTGCAATAATGCCGGTTGTAATTTTATTAAAATATCTAAATTTATTCTTATTTCTGCCGCAAAACTACGACGTTGGATGAGAGAAAGTTTGATTCATTCGTTACTCATATTTACTTTCATCGCAGGCATAACGTATTGACCGTTTATTGTTTATTTATTATGAAGCGTAAGTGTAATGGCTCGTTCGTCTAGGGGTATGATATTCGCTTAGTGTGCGAGTGGTCCCGGGTTCAAATCCCGGGCGAGCTTATGCATTGCAATAGTGCCGGTTATAATTTTATTATAATATCTAAATTTATTCTTATTTCTGCCGCAAAACACGACGTCGGATGTGAGAAAGTTTGATTCATTCGTTACTCATATTTACTTTCATCACAGGCATAAAGTATTGACCGATATTTGTTTATTTATTATGAAGCGGTAATGTGATGTCTCGTTGGTCTAGGGGTATGATATTCGCTCAGGGTGTGAGTGGACACGGGTTCAAATCCCGGACGAGCCCATTCATTGCAATACTGCCGGTTGTAATTTTATTATAATATCTAAATTTATTCTTATTTCTGCCGCAAAACTGTGACAATGGATGAGAGAAAGTTTGATTCATTCGTTACTCATATTTACGTTCATCACAGGCATAACGTATTGACCGATTATTGTTTAGTTATTATGATGCGGTAGTGTAATGGCTCGTTTGTCTAGGGGTATGATACTCGCCTAGGTTGTGAGTGGTCCCGGGTTCAAATCCCGGACGAGCCCATGCATTGCAATAGTGCCGGTTGTAATTTTATTTTAATATCTAAATTTATCCTTATTTCTGCCGCAAAACTACGACGTTGGATGAGAGAAAGTTTGATTCATTCGTTACTCATATATACTTTCATCACAGGCATAACCTATTGACCGATTATTGTTTATTTATTATTATGGCGTACTGTAATGGCTCGTTGGTCTAGGGGTATGATACACGCTTTGGGTGCGAGTGGTCCCGGGTTCAAACCCTGGACAAGCACATGCATTGCAATAGTGCCGGTTGTAATTTTATTAAAATATCTAAATTTATTCTTATTTCTGCCGCAAAACTACGAGGTTGGATGTGAGAAAATTTGATTCATTCGTTACTCATATTTACTTTCATCGCAGGCATAACGTATTGACCGTTTATTGTTTATTTATTATGAAGCGGAAGTGTAATGGCTCGTTGGTCTAGGGGTATGATATTCGCTTAGTGTGCGAGTGGTCCCGGGTTCAAATCCCGGGCGAGCCCATGCATTGCAATAGTGCCGGTTATAATTTTATTATTATATCTAAATTTATTCTTATTTCTGCCGCAAAACTACGACGTCGGATGTGAGAAAGTTTGATTCATTCGTTACTCATATTTACTTTCATCACAGGCATAACGTATTGACCGATGTTTGTTTATTTATTATGAAGCAGAAATGTGATTGCTCGTTGGTCTAGGGGTATGATACTCGCTTTGGCTGCGAGTTGTCCCGGGTTCAAATCCCGGTCGAGCCCATGCATTGCAATATTGCCGGTTGTAATATTATTATAATATCTAAATTTATTCTTATTTCTTCCGGAAAAATCCGACATTGGATGAGAGAAAGTTTGATTCATTCGTTACTCATATTTACTTTCATCACAGGCATAACGTATTGACCGATTATTGTTTATTTATTATGATGCGGTAGTGTAATGGCTCGTTGGTATAGGGGTATGATACTTGCTTTGGGTGCGTGTGGTCCCGGGTTCAAATCCCGGACGAGCCCATGCATTGCAATACCGCCGGTTGTAATTTTATTATAATATCTAAATTTATTCTTATTTTTGCCGCAAAACTACGACGCTGGACGTGAGAAAGTTTGATTCATTCGTTACTCATATTTGCTTTAATCACAGGCATAACGTATTGACCCATGATTGTTTATTTATTATGAAGCGGGAATGTGATGGCTCGTTGGTCTAGGGGTATGATGCTCGCTTCGGGTGCGAGTGGTCCCGGGTTCAAATCCCGGACGATCCCATGCATTGCAATAGTGCCGGTTATAATTTTAATATAATATCTAAATTTATTCTTATTTCTGCCGCAAAACTACGACGTTGGATGTGAGAAAGTTTGATTCATTCGTTACTCATATTTACTTTCATCACAGGCATAACGTATTGACCGATGTTTGTTTATTTATTATGAAGCAGAAATGTGATTGCTCGTTGGTCTAGGGGTATGATACTCGCTTTGGCTGCGAGTTGTCCCGGGTTCAAATCCCGGTCGAGCCCATGCATTGCAATATTGCCGGTTGTAATATTATTATAATATCTAAATTTATTCTTATTTCTTCCGGAAAAATCCGACATTGGATGAGAGAAAGTTTGATTCATTCGTTACTCATATTTACTTTCATCACAGGCATAACGTATTGACCGATTATTGTTTATTTATTATGATGTGGTCGTGTAATGGCTCGTTGGTCTAGGGGTATGATACTCGCTTTGGGTGCGAGTGGTCCCGGGTTCAAATCCCGGACGAGCCCGTGCATTGCAATAGTGCCGGTTGTGATTTTATTATAATATCTAAATTTATTCTTATTTCTGCCGCAAAACTACGACGTTGGATGAGAGAAAGTTTGATTCATTCGTTACTCATATTTACATTCATCACAGGCATAACGTATTGACCGATTATTGTTTATTTATTATGATGCGGCAGTGTATTTGCTCGTTGGTCTAGGGGTATGATACTCGCTTTGGGTGCGAGTGGTCCCGGGTTCAAATCCCGGACGAGCCCATGCATTGCAATACCGCCGGTTGTACTTTTATTATAATATCTAAATTTATTCTTATTTTTGCCGCAAAACTACGACGCTGGATGTGAGAAAGTTTGATTCATTCGTTACTCATATTTGCTTTAATCACAGGCATAACGTATTGACCGATGATTGTTTATTTATTATGAAGCGGGAATGTGATGGCTCGTTGGTCTAGGGGTATGATACTCGCTTCGGGTGCGAGTGGTCCCGGGTTCAAATCCCGGACGAGCCCATGCATTGCAATATTGCCGGTTGTAATTTTATTATAATATCTAAATTTATTCTTATTTCTGCCGCAAAACTACGACGTTGGATGAGAGAAAGTTTGATTCATTCGTTACTCATATTTACTTTCATCACAGGCATAACGTATTGACCGATGTTTGTTTATTTATTATGAAGCAGAAATGTGATTGCTCGTTGGTCTAGGGGTATGATACTCGCTTTGGGTGCGAGTTGTCCCGGATTCAAATCTCGGTCGAGCCCATGCATTGCAATATTGCCGGTTGTAATATTATTATAATATCTAAATTTATTCTTATTTCTTCCGGAATAATCCGACATTGGATGAGAGAAAGTTTTAATTCATTAGTTACTCATATTTACTTTCATCACAGGCATAACGTATTGACCGATTATTGTTTATTTATTATGATGCGGTAGTGTAATGGCTCGTTGGTCTAGGGGTATGATACTCGCTATTGGTGCGAGTGGTCACGGGTTCAAATCCCGGACGAGCCCATGCTTTGCAATAGTGCCGGTTGTAATTTTATTATAATATCTAAATTTATTCTTATTTTTGCCGCAAAACTACGACGTTGGATGAGAGAAAGTTTGATTCATTCGTTACTCATATTTACTTTAATCACAGGCATAACGTATTGACCGATTATTATTTATTTATTATGACGCGGTAGTGTATTTGCTCGTTGGTCTAGGGGTATGATACTCGCTTTGGGTGCGAGTGGTCCCGGGTTCAAATCCCGCACGAGCCCATGCATTGCAATAGTGCCGGTTGTAATTTTATTATAATATCTAAATTTATTCTTATTTCTGCCGCAAATCTACGACGTTGGATGTGAGAAAGTTTGATTCATTCGTTACTCATATTTACTTTAATCACAGGCATAACGTATTGACCGATTAGTGTTTATTTATTATGATGGGGTAATGTAATGGCTCGTTGGTCTAGGGGTATGATACTCGCTTTGGGTGCGAGTGGTCCCGGGTTCAAATCCCGGACGAGCCCATGCGTTGCAATAGTGCCGGTTGTAATTTTATTATAATATCTAAATTTATTCTTATTTCTGCCGCAAAACTACGACGTTGGATGTGAGAAAGTTTGATTCATTCGTTACTCATATTTACTTTCATCACAGGCATAACGTATTGACCGATTATTGTTTATTTATCATGATCCGGTAGTGTTATGGCTCGTTGGTCTAGGGGTATGATACTCGCTTTGGGTGCGAGTGGTCCCGGGTTCAAATCCCGGACGAGCCCATGCTTTGCAATAGTGCCGGTTGTAATTTTATTATAATATCTAAATTTATTCTTATTTTTGCTGCAAAACTACGACGTTGGATGAGAGAAAGTTTGATTCATTCGTTACTCATATTTACTTTAATCACAGGCATAACGTATTGACCGATTATTATTTATTTATTATGACGCGGTAGTGTATTTGCTCGTTGGTCTAGGGGTATGATACTCGCTTTGTGTGCGAGTGGTCCCGGGTTCGAATCCCGGAGGAGCCCATGCATTAAATAGTGCCGGTTATAATTTTATTATAATATCTAAATTTATTCTTATTTCTGCCGCAAAACTACGACGTTGGATGAGAGAAAGTTTGATTAATTCGTTACTCATATTTACTTTCATCACAGGCATAACGTATTGACCGATAATTGTTTATTTATTATGAAGCGGTAGTGCAAGGGCTCGTTGGTCTAGGGGTATGATACTCGCTTAGGGTGCGAGTGGTCCCGGGTTCAAATCCCGGACGAGCCCATGCATTAAATAGTGCCGGTTATAATTTTATTATAATATCTAAATTTATTCTTATTTCTGCCGCAAAACTACGACGTTGGATGAGAGAAAGTTTGATTCATTCGTTACTCATATTTACTTTCATCACAGGCATAACGTCTTGACCGATTATTTTTAATTTATTATGAAGCGGAAGTGTAATGGCTCGTTGGTCTAGGGGTAGAATATTCGCTTAGGGTGCGAGTGGTACCGGGTTCAAATCCCGGACGATCCCATGCATTGCAATAGAGCCGGTTATAATTTTATTATAATATCTAAATTTATTTCTGCCGCAAAACTACGACGTCGGATGTGAGAAAGTTTGATTCATTCGTTACTCATATTGACTTTCATCACAGGCATAACGTATTGACAGATGTTTGTTTATTTATTAGGAAGCGGAAATGTGATGGCTCGTTGGTCTAGGGGTATGATACTCGCTTCGGGTGCGAGTGGTCCCGGGTTCAAATCCCGGACGAGCCCATGCATTGCAATATTGCCGGTTGTAATTTTATTAAAATATCTAAATTTATTCTTATTTCTGCCGCAAAACTACGACGTTGGATGAGAGAAAGTTTGATTCATTCGTTACTCATATTTACTTTCATCGCAGGCATAACGTATTGACCGTTTATTGTTTATCTATTATGAAGCGGAAGTGTAATGGCTCGTTGGTCTAGGGGTATGATATTCGCTTAGTGTGCGAGTTGTCCCGGGTTCAAATCCGGGGCGAGCCCATGCATTGCAATAGTGCCGGTTATAAGTTTATTATAATATCTAAATTTATTCTTATTTCTGGCGCAAACTACGACGTCGGATGTGAGAAAGTTTGATTCATTCGTTACTCATATTTACTTTCATCACAGGCATAAAGTATTGACCGATGTTTGTTTATTTATTATGAAGCGGAAATGTGATGTCTCGTTGGTCAAGGGGTATGATATTCGCTCAGGGTGTGAGTGGACACGGGTTCAAATCCCGGACGAGCCCATTCATTGCAATACTGCCGGTTGTAATTTTATTATAATATCTAAATTTATTCTTATTTCTGCCGCAAAACTCCGACAATGGATGAGAGAAAGTTTGATTCATTCGTTACTCATATTTACGTTCATCACAGGCATAACGTATTGACCGATTATTGTTTAGTTATTATGATGCGGTAGTGTAATGGCTCGTTGGTCTAGGGGTATGATACTCGCCTTGGTTGTGAGTGGTCCCGGGTTCAAATCCCGGACGAGCCCATGCATTGCAATAGTGCCGGTTGTAATTTTATTATAATATCTAAATTTATTCTTCTTTCTGCCGCAAAACTACGACGTTGGATGAGAGAAAGTTTGATTCATTCGTTACTCATATTTACTTTCATCACAGGCATAACGTATTGACCGATTATTGTTTATTTATTATGATGCGGTAATGTAATTGCTCGTTGGTCTAGGGGTATGATACTCGCTTTGGGTGCGAGTGGTCCCGGATTCAAATCCCGGACGAGCCCATGCATTGCAATAGTGCCGGTTGTAATTTTATTATAATATCTAAATTTATTCTTATTTCTGCCGCAAAACTACGACGTTGGATGTGAGAAAGTTTGATTCATTCGTTACTCATATTTACTTTAATCACAGGCATAACGTATTGACCGATTAGTGTTTATTATGATGGGGTAATGTAATGGCTCGTTGGTCTAGGTGTATGATACTCGCTTTGGGTGCGAGTGGTCCCGGGTTCAAATCCCCGACGAGCCCATGCATTGCAATAGTGCCGGTTGTAATTTTATTATAATATCTAAATTTATTCTTATTTCTGCCGCAACACTACGAGAATGGATGTGAGAAAGTTTGATTCATTCGTTACTCATATTTGCTTTAATCACAGGCATAACGTATTGACCGGTTATTGTTTATTTATTATGATGCGGTAGTGTAATGACTCGTTGGCCTAGGGGTATGATACTCGCTTTGGGTGCGAGTGGTCCTGGGTTCAAATCCCGGACGAGCCCACGCATTGCAATAGTGCCGGTTGTGATTTTATTATAATATCTAAATTTATTCTTATTTCTCCCGCAAATCTTCGACAATGGATGAGAGAAAGTTTGATTCATTCGTTACTCATATTTACTTTCATCACAGGCAGAACGTATTGACCGATTATTGTTTATTTATTATTACGCGGTAGTGTAATGGCTCGTTGGTCTAGGGGTATGATACTCGCTTTGGGTGCGAGTGGTCCCGGGTTCAAATCCCGGACGAGCCCATGCATTGCAAAAGTGCCGGTTGTAAATTAATTATAATATCTAAATTTATTCTTATTTCTGCCGCAAATCTTCGACAATGGATGAGAGAAAGTTTGATTCATTCGTTACTCATATTTGCTTTCATCACAGGCATAACGTATTGACCGATTATTGTTTATTTATTATGATGCGGTAGTGTAATGGCTCGTTGGTCTAGGGGTATGATACTCGCTTTGGGTGCGAGTGGTCCCGGGTTCAAATCCCGGACGAGCCCATGCATTGCAAAAGTGCCGGTTGTAATTTTATTATAATATCTAAATTTATTCTTATTTCTGCCGCAAAAGTTCGACAATGGATGAGAGAAAGTTTGATTCATTCGTTACTCATATTTACTTTCATCACAGGCATAACGTATTGACCGATTATTGTTCATTTATTATGATGCGGTAGTATAATGGCTCGTTGGTCTAGGGAAATGATACTCCCTTTGGGTGCGAGTGGTCCCGTGTTCAAATCCCGGACGAGCCCATGCATTGCAATAGTGCCGGTTGTCATTTTATTATAATATCTAAATTTATTCTTATTTCTGCCGCAAAAGTTAGACAATGGATGAGAGAAAGTTTGATTCATTCGTTACTCATATTTACTTTCATCACAGGCATAACGTATTGACCGATTATTGTTTATTTATTATTATGCGGCAATGTAATGGCTCGTTGGTCTAGGGGTATGATACTGGCTTTGGGTGCGAGTGGTCCCGGGTTCAAATCCCGGACGAGCCCATGCATTGCAATAGTGCCGGTTGTAATTTTATTATAATATCTAAATTTATTCTTATTTCTGCCGCAAAACTACGACGTTGGTTGTGAGAAAGTTTGATTCATTCGTTACTCATATTTACTTTCATCACAGGCATAACGTATTGACCGATTATTGTTTATTTATTATGATGCGGTTGTGTAATGGCTCGTTGGTCTAGTGGTATGATACTCGCTTTGGGTGCGAGTGGTCCCGGGTTCAAATCCCGGACGAGCCCATTCTTTGCAATAGTGCCGGTTGTAATTTTATTATAATATCTAAATTTATTCTTATTTTTGCCGCAAAACTACGACGTTGGATGAGAGAAAGTTTGATTCATTCGTTACTCATATTTACTTTCATCACAGGCATAACGTATTGATCGATGATTGTTTATGTATTATGATGCGGTAGTGCAATGGCTCGTTGGTCTAGGTGTATGATACTCGCTTCGGGTGCGAGTGGTCCCGGGTTCAAATCCCGGACGAGCCCATGCATTGCAATATTGCCGGTTGCAATTTTATTATAATATCTAAATTTATTCTTATTTCTGCCGCAACACTACGAGAATGGATGTGAGAAAGTTTGATTCATTCGTTACTCATATTTGCTTTAATCACAGGCATAACGTATTGACCGGTTATTGTTTATTTATTATGATGCGGTAGTGTAATGACTCGTTGGCCTAGGGGTATTATACTCGCTTTGGGTGCGAGTGGTCCTGGGTTCAAATCCCGGACGAGCCCACGCATTGCAATAGTGCCGGTTGTGATTTTATTATAATATCTAAATTTATTCTTATTTCTCCCGCAAATCTTCGACAATGGATGAGAGAAAGTTTGATTCATTCGTTACTCATATTTACTTTCATCACAGGCAGAACGTATTGACCGATTATTGTTTATTTATTATTACGCGGTAGTGTAATGGCTCGTTGGTCTAGGGGTATGACACTCGCTTTGGGTGCGAGTGGTCCCGGGTTCAAATCCCGGACGAGCCCATGCATTGCAAAAGTGCCGGTTGTAAATTAATTATAATATCTAAATTTATTCTTATTTCTGCCGCAAATCTTCGACAATGGATGAGAGAATGTTTGATTCATTCGTTACTCATATTTACTTTCATCACAGGCATAACGTATTGACCGATTATTGTTTATTTATTATGATGCGGTAGTGTAATGGCTCGTTGGTCTAGGGGTACGATACTCGCTTTGGGTGCGAGTGGTCCCGGGTTCAAATCCCGGACGAGCCCATGCATTGCAAAAGTGCCGGTTGTAATTTTATTATAATATCTAAATTTATTCTTATTTCTGCCGCAAAAGTTCGACAATGGATGAGAGAAAGTTTGATTCATTCGTTACTCATATTTACCTTCATCACAGGCATAACGTATTGACCGATTATTGTTTATTTATTATGATGCGGTAGTGTAATGGCTCGTTGGTCTAGGGGAATGATACTCGCTTTGGGTGCGAGTGGTCCCGGGTTCAAATCCCGGACGAGCCCATGCATTGCAAAAGTGCCGGTTGTAATTTCATTATAATATCTAAATTTATTCTTATTTCTGCCGGTTGTAATTTCATTATAATATCTAAATTTATTCTTATTTCTGCCGCAAAAGTTCGACAATGGATGAGAGAAAGTTTGATTCATTCGTTACTCATATTTACTTTCATCACAGGCAGAACGTATTGACCGATTATTGTTCATTTATTATTATGCGGTAGTATAATGGCTCGTTGGTCTAGGGAAATGATACTCCCTTTGGGTGCGAGTGGTCCCGGGTTCAAATCCCGGACGAGCCCATGCATTGCAATAGTGCCGGTTGTCATTTTATTATAATATCTAAATTTATTCTTATTTCTGCCGCAAAAGTTAGACAATGGATGAGAGAAAGTTTGATTCATTCGTTACTCATATTTACTTTCATCACAGGCATAACGTATTGACCGATTATTGTTTATTTATTATTATGCGGTAGTGTAATGGCTCGTTGGTCTAGGGTTATGATACTCGCTTTGGGTGCGAGTGGTCCCGGGTGCAAATCCCGGACGAGCCCATGCATTGCAAAAGTGCCGGTTGTAATTTTATTATAATATCTAAATTTATTCTTATTTCTGCCGCAAAACTACGACGTTGGATGAGAGAAAGTTTGATTCATTCGTTACTCATATTTACTTTCATCACAGGCATAACGTATTGATCGATGATTGTTCATGTATTATGATGCGGTAGTGTAATGGCTCGTTGGTCTAGGGGAATGATACTCGCTTTGGGTGCGAGAGGTCCCGGGTTCAAATCCCGGACGAGCCCATGCATTGCAATTTTGCCGGTTGCAATTTTATTATAATATCTAAATTTATTCTTATTTCTGCCGCAAAACTACGACAATGGATGAGAGAAAGTTTGATTCATTCGTTACTCATATTTACTTTCATCACAGGCATAACGTATTGACCGATTATGGTTTATTTATTATGGTGCGGTAGTATAATGGCTCGTTGGTCTAGCGGTATGATACTCGCTTCGGGTGTGAGTGGTGCCGGGTTCAAATCCAGGACGAGCCCATGCATTGCAATAGTGCCGGTTGTAATTTTATTATAATATCTAAATTTATTCTTATTTCTGCCGCAAAACTACGACAATGGATGAGAGAAAGTTTGATTCATTCGTTACTCATATTTACTTTCATCACAGGCATAACGTATTGACCGATTATTGTTTATTTATTTTTAGGCGGTAGTGTAATGGCTCGTTGGTCTAGGGAAATGATACTCGCTTTGGGTGCGAGTGGTCCCGGGTTCAAATCCCGGCCGAGCCCATGCATTGCAAAAGTGCCGGTTGTAATTTTATTATAATATCTAAATTTATTCTTATTTCTGCCGCAAAAGTTAGACAATGGATGAGAGAAAGTTTGATTCATTCGTTACTCATATTTACTTTCATCACAGGCATAACGTATTGACCGATTATTGTTTATTTATTATTATGCGGTAGTATAATGGCTCGTTGGTCTAGGGAAATGATACTCGCTTTGGGTGCGAGTGGTCCCGGGTTCAAATCCCGGCCGAGCCCATGCATTGCAAAAGTGCCGGTTGTAATTTTATTATAATATCTAAATTTATTCTTATTTCTGCCGCAAAACTACGACAATGGATGAGAGAAAGTTTGATTCATTCGTTACTCATATTTACTTTCATCACAGGCAGAACGTATTGACCGATTATTGTTTATTTATTTTTAGGCGGTAGTGTAATGGCTCGTTGTTCTAGGGGAATCATACTCGCTTTGGGTGCGAGTGGTCCCGGGTTCAAATCCCGGACGAGCCCATGCATTGCAAAAGTGCCGGTTGTAATTTTATTATAATATCTAAATTTATACTTATTTCTGCCGCAAAACTACGACGTTGGATGAGAGAAAGTTTGATTCATTCGTTATTCATATTTACTTTCATCACAGGCAGAACGTATTGACCGATTATTGTTTATTTATTATGATGCGATAGTGTAATGGCTCGTTGGTCTAGGGGTATGATAATCGCTTTGGGTGCGAGTGGTCCCGGTTCAAATCCCGGACGGGCCCATGCATTGCAAAAGTGCCGGTTGTAATTTTATTATAATATCTAAATTTATTCTTATTTCTGCCGCAAAAGTTCGACAATGGATGAGAGAAAGTTTGATTCATTCGTTACTCATATTTACTTTCATCACAGGCAGAACGTATTGACCGATTATTGTTTATTTATTATTATGCGGTAGTGTAATGGCTCGTTGGTCTAGGGGAATGATACTCGCTTTGGGTGCGAGTGGTCCCCGGTTCAAATCCCGGACGAGCCCATGCATTGCAAAAGTGCCGGTTGTAATTTTATTATAATATCTAAATTTATTCTTATTTCTGCCGCAAATCTTCGACAATGGATGAGAGAAAGTTTGATTCATTCGTTACTCATATTTCCTTTCATCACAGGCATAACGTAGTGACCGATTATTGTTTATTTGTTATTAGGCGGTAGTGTAATGGCTCGTTGGTCTAGGGGAATGATACTCGCTTTGGGTGCGAGTGGTCCCCGGTTCAAATCCCGAACGAGCCCATGCATTGCAAAAGTGCCGGTTGTAATTTTATTATAATATCTAAATTTATTCTTATTTCTGCCGCAAAAGTTCGACAATGGATGAGAGAAAGTTTGATTCATTCGTTACTCATATTTACTTTCATCACAGGCAGAACGTATTGACCGATTATTGTTTATTAATTATTATGCGGTAATGTAATGGCTCGTTGGTCTAGGGAAATGATACTCGCTTTGGGTGCGAGTGGTCCCGGGTTCAAATCCCGGACGAGCCCATGCATTGCAAAAGTGCCGGTTGTAATTTTATTATAATATCTAAATTTATTCTTATTTCTGCCGCAAATCTTCGACAATGGATGAGAGAAAGTTTGATTCATTCGTTACTCATATTTACTTTCATCACAGGCATAACGTATTGACCGATTATTGTTTATTTATTATTATGCGGTAGTGTAATGGCTCGTTGGTCTAGGGGAATGATATTCGCTTTGGGTGCGAGTGGTCCCCGGTTCAAATCCCGGACGAGCCCATGCATTGCAAAAGTGCCGGTTGTAATTTTATTATAATATCTAAATTTATTCTTATTTCTGCCGCAAATCTTCGACAATGGATGAGAGAAAGTTTGATTCATTCGTTACTCATATTTACTTTCATCACAGGCATAACGTATTGACCGATTATTGTTTATTTATTATTATGCGGTAGTGTAATGGCTCGTTGGTCTAGGGAAATGATACTCGCTTTGGGTGCGAGTGGTCCCCGGTTGAAATCCCGGACGGGCCCATGCATTGCAAAAGTGCCGGTTGTAATTTTATTATAATATCTAAATTCATTCTTATTTCTGCCGCAAATCTTCGACAATGGATGAGAGAAAGTTTGATTCATTCGTTACTCATATTTACTTTCATCACAGGCAGAACGTATTGTCCGATTATTGTTTATTTATTATGATGCGGTAGTGTAATGGCTCGTTGGTCTAGGGGAATGATACTCGCTTTGGGTGCGAGTGGTCCCCGGTTCAAATCCCGGACGAGCCCATGCATTGCAAAAGTGCCGTTTGTAATTTTATTATAATATCTAAATTTATTCTTATTTCTGCCGCAAATCTTCGACAATGGATGAGAGAAAGTTTGATTCATTCGTTACTCATATTTACTTTCATCACAGGCATAACGTATTGACCGATTATTGTTTATTGGTTATTATGAGGTAGTGTAATGGCTCGTTGGTCTAGGGGAATGATGCTCGCTTTGGGTGCGAGTGGTCCCCGGTTCAAATCCCGGACGAGCCCATGCATTGCAAAAGTGCCGGTTGTAATTTTATTATAATATCTAAATTTATTCTTATTTCTGCCGCAAATCTTCGACAATGGATGAGAGAAAGTTTGATTCATTCGTTTCTCATATTTACTTTCATCACAGGCATAACGTATTGACCGATTATTGTTTATTTATTATTATGTGGTAGTATAATGGCTCGTTGGTCTAGGGAAATGATACTCGCTTTGGGTGCGAGTGGTCCCGGGTTCAAATCCCGGACGAGCCCATGCATTGCAAAAGTGCCGGTTGTAATTTTATTATAATATCTAAATTTATTCTTATTTCTGCCGCAAATCTTCGACAATGGATGAGAGAAAGTTTGATTCATTCGTTACTCATATTTACTTTCATCACAGGCATAACGTATTGACCGATTATTGTTTATATATTATGATGCGGTAGTGTAATGGCTCGTTGGTCTAGGGGAATGATACTCGCTTTGGGTGCGAGTGGTCCCCGGTTCAAATCCCGGACGAGCCCATGCATTGCAAAAGTGCCGGTTGTAATTTTATTATAATATCTAAATTTATTCTTATTTCTGCCGCAAAAGTTCGACAATGGATGAGAGAAAGTTTGATTCATTCGTTACTCATATTTACTTTCATCACAGGCATAACGTATTGACCGATTATTGTTTATTTATTATTATGCGGTAGTGTAATGGCTCGTTGGTCTAGGGGTATGATACTCGCTTTGGGTGCGAGTGGTCCCGTGTTCAAATCCCGGACGAGCCCATGCATTGCAAAAGTGCCGGTTGTAATTTTATTATAATATCTAAATTTATTCTTATTTCTGACGCAAAAGTTCGACAATGGATGAGAGAAAGTTTGATTCATTCGTTACTCATATTTACTTTCATCACAGGCAGAACGTATTGACCGATTATTGTTTATTTATTATTATGCGGTAGTGTAATGGCTCGTTGGTCTAGGGGAATGATACTCGCTTTGGGTGCGAGTGGTCCCGGGTTCAAATCCAGGACGAGCCCATGCATTGCAATAGCGCATGTAGTAATTTTATTATAATATCTAAATTTATTCTTCTTTCTGCCGCAAAACTACGACAATGGATGAGAGAAAGTTTGATTCATTCGTTACTCATATTTACTTTCATCACAGGCATAACGTATTGACCGATTATGGTTTATTTATTATGGTGCGGTAGTATAATGGCTCGTTGGTCTAGGGGTATGATACTCGCTTCGGGTGCGAGTGGTCCCGGGTTCAAATCCAGGACGAGCCCATGCATTGCAATAGTGCCGGTTGTAATTTTATTATAATATCTAAATTTATTCTTATTTCTGCCGCAAAACTACGACAATGGATGAGAGAAAGTTTGATTCATTCGTTACTCATATTTACTTTCATCACAGGCAGAACGTATTGACCGATTATTGTTTATTTATTATTATGCGGTAGTGTAATGGCTCGTTGGTCTAGGGGTATGATACTCGCTTTGGGTGCGAGTGGTCCCGGGTTCAAATCCCGGATGAGCCCATGCATTGCAAAAGTGCCGGTTGTAATTTTATTATAATATCTAAATTTATTCTTAATTCTGACGCAAAGTTCGACAATGGATGAGAGAAAGTTTGATTCATTCGTTACTCATATTTACTTTCATCACAGGCATAACGTATTGACCGATTATTGTTTATTTATTATTATGCGGTAGTGTAATGGCTCGTTGGTCTAGGGGAATGATACTCGCTTTGGGTGCGAGTGGTCCCGGGTTCAAATCCCGGACGAGCGCGTGCATTGCAAAAGTGCCGGTTGTAATTTTATTATAATATCTAAATTTATTCTTATTTCTGCCGCAAAAGTTCGACAATGGATGAGAGAATGTTTGATTCATTCGTTACTCATATTTACTTTCATCACAGGCATAACGTATTGACCGATTATTGTTTATTTATTATTATGCGGTAGTGTAATGGCTCGTTGGTCTAGGGGAATGATACTCGCTTTTGGTGCGAGTGGTCCCCGGTTCAAATCCCGGACGAGCCCATGCATTGCAAAAGTGCCGGTTGTAATTTTATTATAATATCTAAATTTATTCTTATTTCTGCCGCAAATCTTCGACAATGGATGAGAGAAAGTTTGATTCATTCGTTACTCATATTTACTTTCATCACAGGCATAACGTATTGACCGATTATTGTTTATATATTATGATGCGGTAGTGTAATGGCTCGTTGGTCTAGAGGAATGATACTCGCTTTGGGTGCGAGTGGTCCCCGGTTCAAATCCCGGACGAGCCCATGCATTGCAAAAGTGCCGGTTGTAATTTTATTATAATATCTAAATTTATTCTTATTTCTGCCGCAAATCTTCGACAATGGATGAGAGAAAGTTTGATTCATTCGTTACTCATATTTACTTTCATCACAGGCATAACGTATTGACCGATTATTGTTTATTTATTATTGTGCGGTAGTGTAATGGCTCGTTGGTCTAGGGGAATGATACTCGCTTAGGGTGCGAGTGGTCCCGGGTTCAAATCCCGGACGAGCCCATGCATTGCAAAAGTGCCGGTTGTAATTTCCTTATAATATCTAAATTTATTCTTATTTCTGCCGCAAATCTTCGACAATGGATGAGAGAAAGTTTGATTCATTCGTTACTCATATTTACTTTCATCACAGGCATAACGTATTGACCGATTATTGTTTATATATTATGATGCGGTAGTGTAATGGCTCGTTGGTCTAGGGGAATGATACTCGCTTTGGGTGCGAGTGGTCCCCGGTTCAAATCCCTGACGATCCCATGCATTGCAAAAGTGCCGGTTGTAATTTTATTATAATATCTAAATTTATTCTTATTTCTGCCGCAAATCTTCGACAATGGATGAGAGAAAGTTTGATTCATTCGTTACTCATATTTACTTTCATCACAGGCATAACGTATTGACCGATTATTGTTTATTTATTATTATGCGGCAGTGTAATGGCTCGTTGGTCTAGGGGAATGATACTCGCTTTGGGTGCGAGTGGTCCCCGGTTCAAATCCCGGACGAGCCCATGCATTGCAAAAGTGCCGGTTGTAATTTTATTATAATATCTAAATTTATTCTTATTTCTGCCGCAAATCTTCGACAATGGATGAGAGAAATTTTGATTCATTCGTTACTCATATTTACTTTCATCACAGGCATAACGTATTGACCGATTATTGTTTATTTATTATAACGCGGTAGTGTAATGGCTCGTTGGTCTAGGGAAATGATACTCGCTTTGGGTGCGAGTGGTCCCCGGTTCAAATCCCGGACGAGCCCATGCATTGCAAAAGTGCCGGTTGTAATTTTATTATAATATCTAAATTTATTCTTATTTCTGCCGCAAAAGTTCGACAATGGATGAGAGAAAGTTTGATTCATTCGTTACTCATATTTACTTTCATCACAGGCATAACGTATTGACCGATTATTGTTTATTTATTATTATGCGGTAGTGTAATGGCTCGTTGGTCTAGGGGTATGATACTCGCTTTGGGTGCGAGTGGTCCCGGGTTCAAATCCCGGACGAGCCCATGCATTGCAAAAGTGCCGGTTGTAATTTTATTATAATATCTAAATTTATTCTTATTTCTGACGCAAAAGTTCGACAATGGATGAGAGAAAGTTTGATTCATTCGTTACTCATATTTACTTTCATCACAGGCAGAACGTATTGACCGATTATTGTTTATTTATTATTATGCGGTAGTGTAATGGCTCGTTGGTCTAGGGGAATGATACTCGCTTTGGGTGCGAGTGGTCCCGGGTTCAAATCCCGGACGAGCCCATGCATTGCAATAGCGCATGTAGTAATTTTATTATAATATCTAAATTTATTCTTCTTTCTGCCGCAAAACTACGACAATGGATGAGAGAAAGTTTGATTCATTCGTTACTCATATTTACTTTCATCACAGGCATAACGTATTGACCGATTATGGTTTATTTATTATGGTGCGGTAGTATAATGGCTCGTTGGTCTAGGGGTATGATACTCGCTTCGGGTGCGAGTGGTCCCGGGTTCAAATCCAGGACGAGCCCATGCATTGCAATAGTGCCGGTTGTAATTTTATTATAATATCTAAATTTATTCTTATTTCTGCCGCAAAACTACGACAATGGATGAGAGAAAGTTTGATTCATTCGTTACTCATATTTACTTTCATCACAGGCAGAACGTATTGACCGATTATTGTTTATTTATTATTATGCGGTAGTGTAATGGCTCGTTGGTCTAGGGGTATGATACTCGCTTTGGGTGCGAGTGGTCCCGGGTTCAAATCCCGGATGAGCCCATGCATTGCAAAAGTGCCGGTTGTAATTTTATTATAATATCTAAATTTATTCTTAATTCTGACGCAAAGTTCGACAATGGATGAGAGAAAGTTTGATTCATTCGTTACTCATATTTACTTTCATCACAGGCATAACGTATTGACCGATTATTGTTTATTTATTATTATGCGGTAGTGTAATGGCTCGTTGGTCTAGGGGAATGATACTCGCTTTGGGTGCGAGTGGTCCCGGGTTCAAATCCCGGACGAGCGCGTGCATTGCAAAAGTGCCGGTTGTAATTTTATTATAATATCTAAATTTATTCTTATTTCTGCCGCAAAAGTTCGACAATGGATGAGAGAATGTTTGATTCATTCGTTACTCATATTTACTTTCATCACAGGCATAACGTATTGACCGATTATTGTTTATTTATTATTATGCGGTAGTGTAATGGCTCGTTGGTCTAGGGGAATGATACTCGCTTTTGGTGCGAGTGGTCCCCGGTTCAAATCCCGGACGAGCCCATGCATTGCAAAAGTGCCGGTTGTAATTTTATTATAATATCTAAATTTATTCTTATTTCTGCCGCAAATCTTCGACAATGGATGAGAGAAAGTTTGATTCATTCGTTACTCATATTTACTTTCATCACAGGCATAACGTATTGACCGATTATTGTTTATATATTATGATGCGGTAGTGTAATGGCTCGTTGGTCTAGGGGAATGATACTCGCTTTGGGTGCGAGTGGTCCCCGGTTCAAATCCCTGACGATCCCATGCATTGCAAAAGTGCCGGTTGTAATTTTATTATAATATCTAAATTTATTCTTATTTCTGCCGCAAATCTTCGACAATGGATGAGAGAAAGTTTGATTCATTCGTTACTCATATTTACTTTCATCACAGGCATAACGTATTGACCGATTATTGTTTATTTATTATTATGCGGCAGTGTAATGGCTCGTTGGTCTAGGGGAATGATACTCGCTTTGGGTGCGAGTGGTCCCCGGTTCAAATCCCGGACGAGCCCATGCATTGCAAAAGTGCCGGTTGTAATTTTATTATAATATCTAAATTTATTCTTATTTCTGCCGCAAATCTTCGACAATGGATGAGAGAAATTTTGATTCATTCGTTACTCATATTTACTTTCATCACAGGCATAACGTATTGACCGATTATTGTTTATTTATTATAACGCGGTAGTGTAATGGCTCGTTGGTCTAGGGAAATGATACTCGCTTTGGGTGCGAGTGGTCCCCGGTTCAAATCCCGGACGAGCCCATGCATTGCAAAAGTGCCGGTTGTAATTTTATTATAATATCTAAATTTATTCTTATTTCTGCCGCAAATCTTCGACAATGGATGAGAGAAAGTTTGATTCATTCGTTACTCATATTTACTTTCATCACAGGCAGAACGTATTGACCGATTATTGTTTATTTATTATGATGCGGTAGTGTAATGGCTCGTTGGTCTAGGGGAATGATACTCGCTTTGGGTGCGAGTGTGGTCCCGGGTTCAAATCCCGGACGAGCCCATGCATTGCAAAAGTGCCGGTTGTAATTTTATTATAATATCTAAATTTATTCTTATTTCTGCCGCAAAAGTTCGACAATGGATGAGAGAAAGTTTGATTCATTCGTTACTCATATTTACTTTCATCACAGGCATAACGTATTGACCGATTATTGTTTATTTATTATTATGCGGTAGTGTAATGGCTCGTTGGTCTAGGGGAATAATACTCGCTTTGGGTTCAAGTGGTCCCGGGTTCAAATCCCGGACGAGCCCATGCATTGCAAAAGTGCCGGTTGTAATTTTATTATAATATCTAAATTTATTCTTATTTCTGCCGCAAAAGTTCGACAATGGATGAGAGAAAGTTTGATTCATTCGTTACTCATATTTACTTTCATCACAGGCATAACGTATTGACCGATTATTGTTTATTTATTATTATGCGGTAGTGTAATGGCTCGTTGGTCTAGGGGTATGATACTCGCTTTGGGTGCGAGTGGTCCCGGATTCAAATCCCGGACAAACCCATGCATTGCAAAAGTGCCAGTTGTAATTTTATTATAATATCTAAATTTATTCTTATTTCTGCCGCAAAAGTTCGACAATGGATGAGAG
Source organism: Acanthosepion lycidas (assembly GCA_963932145.1). Lineage (NCBI taxonomy): Eukaryota > Metazoa > Mollusca > Cephalopoda > Sepiida > Sepiidae > Acanthosepion > Acanthosepion lycidas. The sequence goes on from OZ010600.1 coordinate 94,277,840, forward strand.
AAAGTTTGATTCATTCGTTACTCATATTTACTTTCATCACAGGCATAACGTATTGACCGATTATTGTTTATTTATTATTATGCGGTAGTGTAATGGCTCGTTGGTCTAGGGGTATGATACTCGCTTTGGGTGCGAGTGGTCCCGGGTTCAAATCCCGGACGAGCCCATGCATTGCAAAAGTGCCGGTTGTAATTTTATTATAATATCTAAATTTATTCTTATTTCTGACGCAAAAGTTCGACAATGGATGAGAGAAAGTTCGATTCATTCGTTACTCATATTTACTTTCATCACAGGCAGAACGTATTGACCGATTATTGTTTATTTATTATTATGCGGTAGTGTAATGGCTCGTTGGTCTAGGGGAATGATACTCGCTTTGGGTGCGAGTGGTCCCGGGTTCAAATCCCGGACGAGCCCATGCATTGCAATAGCGCATGTAGTAATTTTATTATAATATCTAAATTTATTCTTCTTTCTGCCGCAAAACTACGACAATGGATGAGAGAAAGTTTGATTCATTCGTTACTCATATTTACTTTCATCACAGGCATAACGTATTGACCGATTATGGTTTATTTATTATGGTGCGGTAGTATAATGGCTCGTTGGTCTATGGGTATGATACTCGCTTCGGGTGCGAGTGGTCCCGGGTTCAAATCCAGGACGAGCCCATGCATTGCAATAGTGCCGGTTGTAATTTTATTATAATATCTAAATTTATTCTTATTTCTGCCGCAAAACTACGACAATGGATGAGAGAAAGTTTGATTCATTCGTTACTCATATTTACTTTCATCACAGGCAGAACGTATTGACCGATTATTGTTTATTTATTATTATGCGGTAGTGTAATGGCTCGTTGGTCTAGGGGTATGATACTCGCTTTGGGTGCGAGTGGTCCCGGGTTCAAATCCCGGATAAGCCCATGCATTGCAAAAGTGCCGGTTGTAATTTTATTATAATATCTAAATTTATTCTTAATTCTGACGCCAAAGTTCGACAATGGATGAGAGAAAGTTTGATTCATTCGTTACTCATATTTACTTTCATCACAGGCATAACGTATTGACCGATTATTGTTTATTTATTATTACGCGGTAGTGTAATGGCTCGTTGGTCTAGGGGAATGATACTCGCTTTGGGTGCGAGTGGTCCCGGGTTCAAATCCCGGACGAGCACGTGCATTGCAAAAGTGCCGGTTGTAATTTTATTATAATATCTAAATTTATTCTTATTTCTGCCGCAAAAGTTCGACAATGGATGAGAGAATGTTTGATTCATTCGTTACTCATATTTACTTTCATCACAGGCATAACGTATTGACCGATTATTGTTTATTTATTATTATGCGGTAGTGTAATGGCTCGTTGGTCTAGGGGAATGATACTCGCTTTGGGTGCGAGTGGTCCCGGGTTCAAATCCCGGACGAGCACGTGCATTGCAAAAGTGCCGGTTGTAATTTTATTATAATATCTAAATTTATTCTTATTTCTGCCGCAAAAGTTCGACAATGGATGAGAGAATGTTTGATTCATTCGTTACTCATATTTACTTTCATCACAGGCATAACGTATTGACCGATTATTGTTTATTTATTATTATGCGGTAGTGTAATGGCTCGTTGGTCTAGGGGAATAATACTCGCTTTGGGTGCAAGTGGTCCCGGGTTCAAATCCCGGACGAGCCCATGCATTGCAATAGTGCCGGTTGTAATTTTATTATAATATCTAAATTTATTCTTATTTCTGCCGCAAAAGTTCGACAATGGATGAGAGAAAGTTTGATTCATTCGTTACTCATATTTACTTTCATCACAGGCATAACGTATTGACCGATTATTGTTTATTTATTATTATGCGGTAGCGTAATGGCTCGTTGGTCTAGGGGTATGATACTCGCTTTGGGTGCGAGTGGTCCCGGGTTCAAATCCCGGACGAGCCCATGCATTGCAAAAGTGCCGGTTGTAATTTTATTATAATATCTAAATTTATTCTTATTTCTGCCGCAAAAGTTCGACAATGGATGAGAGAAAGTTTGATTCATTCGTTACTCATATTTACTTTAATCACAGGCATAACGTATTGACCGATTATTGTTTATTTATTATTACGCGGTAGTGTAATTGCTCGTTGGTCTAGGGGAATGATACTCGCTTTGGGTGCGAGTGGTCCCGGGTTCAAATCCCGGACGAGCCCGTGCATTGCAAAAGTGCCGGTTGTAATTTTATTATAATATCTAAATTTATTCTTATTTCTGCCGCAAAAGTTCGACAATGGATGAGAGAATGTTTGATTCATTCGTTACTCATATTTACTTTCATCACAGGCATAACGTATTGACCGATTATTGTTTATTTATTATGATGCGGTAGTGTAATGGCTCGTTGGTCTAGGGGTATGATACTCGCTTCGGGTGCGAGTGGTCCCGGGTTCAAATCCCGGACGAGCCCATGCATTGCAAAAGTGCCGGTTGTAATTTTATTATAATATCTGAATTTATTCTTATTTCTGCCGCAAAAGTTCGACAATGGATGAGAGAAAGTTTGATTCATTCGTGACTCATATTTACTTTCATCACAGGCATAACGTATTGACCGATTATTGTTTATTTATTATTATGCGGTAGTGTAATGGCTCGTTGGTCTAGGGGAATGATACTCGCTTTGGGTGCGAGTGGTCCCTGGTTCAAATCCAGGACGAGCCCATGCATTGCAATAGTGCCGGTTGTAATTTTATTATAATATCTAAATTTATTCTTATTTCTGCCGCAAAACTACGACAATGGATGAGAGAAAGTTTCATTCATTCGTTACTCATATTTACTTTCATCACAGGCATAACGTATTGACCGATTAATGTTTATTTATTATGACGCGGTAGTGTAATTGCTCGTTGGTCTAGGGGATTGATACTCGCTTTGGGTGCGAGTGGTCCCGGGTTCAAATCCCGGACGAGCCCGTGCATTGCAAAAGTGCCGGTTGTAATTTTATTATAATATCTAAATTTATTCTTATTTCTGCCGCAAATCTTCGAGAATGGATGAGAGAACGTTTCATTCATTCGTTACTCATATTTACTTTCATCACAGGCATAACGTATTGACCGATTAATGTTTATTTATTATGATGTGGTAGTGTAATGGCTCGTTGGTCTAGGGGAGTGATACTCGCTTTGGGTGCGAGTGGTCCCGGGTTCAAATCCCGGACGAGCCCATGCATTGCAAAAGTGCCGGTTGTAATTTTATTATAATATCTAAATTCATTCTTATTTCTGCCGCAAAAGTTCGACAATGGAAGAGAGAAAGTTTGATTCATTCGTTACTCAAATTTACTTTCATCACAGGCAGAACGTATTGACCGATTATTGTTTATTTATTATTATGCGGTAGTGTAATGGCTCGTTGGTCTAGGGGTATGATACTCGCTTTGGGTGCGAGTGGTCCCGGGTTCAAATCCCGGACGAGCCCATGCATTGCAATAGCGCATGTAGTAATTTTATTATAATATCTAAATTTATTCTTCTTTCTGCCTCTAAACTACGACAATGGATGAGAGAAAGTTTGATTCATTCGTTACTCATATTTACTTTCATCACAGGCATAACGTATTGACCGATTATGGTTTATTTATTATGGTGCGGTAGTATAATGGCTCGTTGGTCTAGGGGTATGATACTCGCTTCGGGTGCGAGTTGTCACTGGTTCAAATCCCGGACGAGCCCATGCATTGCAATAGTGCCGGTAGTAATTTTATTATAATACCTAAATTTATTCTTATTTCTGCCGCAAAACTACGACAATGGATGAGAGAAAGTTTGATTCATTCGTTACTCATATTTACTTTCATCACAGGCAGAACGTATTGACCGATTATTGTTTATTTATTATTATGCGGTAGTGTAATGGCTCGTTGGTCTAGGGGTATGATACTCGCTTTGGGTGCGAGTGGTCACGGATTCAAATCCCGGACAAACCCATGCATTGCAGAAGTGCCAGTTGTAATTTTATTATAATATCTAAATTTTTCTTATTTCTGCCGCAAATCTTCGACAATGGATGAGAGAAAGTTTCATTCATTCGTTACTCATATTTACTTTCATCACAGGCATAACGTATTGACCGATTAATGTTTATTTATTATGATGTGGTAGTGTTATGGCTCGTTGGTCTAGGGGAATGATACTCGCTTTGGGTGCGAGTGGTCCCGGGTTCAAATCCCGGACGAGCCCATGCATTGCAAAAGTGCCGGTTGTAATTTTATTATAATATCTAAATTTATTCTTATTTCTGCCGCAAAAGTTCGACAATGGATGAGAGAAAGTTTGATTCATTCGTTACTCATATTTACTTTCATCACAGGCAGAACGTATTGACCGATTATTGTTTATTTATTATTATGCGGTAGTATAATGGCTCGTTGGTCTAGGGAAATGATACTCGCTTTGGGTGCGAGTGGTCCCGGCTTCAAATCCCGGACGAGCCCATGCATTGCAAAAGTGCCGGTTGTAATTTCATTATAATATCTAAATTTATTCTTATTTCTGCCGCAAAAGTTCGACAGTGGATGAGAGAAAGTTTGATTCATTCGTTACTCATATTTACTTTCATCACAGGCAGAATGTATTGACCGATTATTGTTTATTTATTATTATGCGGTAGTATAATGGCTCGTTGGTCTAGGGGAATGATACTCGCTTTGGGTGCGAGTGGTCCCGGGTTCAAATCCCGGACGAGCCCATGCATTGCAAAAGTGCCGGTTGTAATTTTATTATAATATCAAAATTTATTCTTATTTCTGCCGCAAAAGTTCGACAATGGATGAGAGAAAGTTTGATTCATTCGTTACTCATATTTACTTTCATCACAGGCATAACGTATTGACCGATTATTGTTTATTTATTATTATGCGGTAGTGTAATGGCTCGTTGGTCTAGGGAAATGATACTCGCTTTGGGTGCGAGTGGTCCCGGGTTCAAATCCCGGAAGAGCCCATGCATTGCAAAAGTGCCGGTTGTAATTTTATTATAATATCTAAATTTATTCTTATTTCTGCCGCAAAACTACGACAATGGATGAGAGAAAGATGATTCATTCGTTACTCATATTTACTTTCATCACAGGCAGAACGTATTGACCGATTATTGTTTATTTATTATTATGCGGTAGTGTAATGGCTCGTTGGTCTAGGGGAATGATACTCGCTTTGGGTGCGAGTGGTCCCGGGTTCAAATCCCGGACGAGCCCATGCATTGCAAAAGTGCCGGTTGTAATTTTATTATAATATCTAAATTTATTCTTATTTCTGCCGCAAAAGTTCGACAATGGATGAGAGAAAGTTTGATTCATTCGTTACTCATATTTACTTTCATCACAGGCAGAACGTATTGACCGATTATTGTTTATTTATTATTATGCGGTAGTATAATGGCTCGTTGGTCTAGGGAAATGATACTCGCTTTGGGTGCGAGTGGTCCCGGGGTCAAACCCCGGACGAGCCCATGCATTGCAAAAGTGCCGGTTGTAATTTTATTATAATATCTAAATTTATTCTTATTTCTGCCGCAAATCTTCGACAATGGATGAGAGAAAGTTTGATTCATTCGTTACTCATATTTACTTTCATCACAGGCATAACGTATTGACCGATTATTGTTTATTTATTATGATGCGGTAGTGTAATGGCTCGTTGGTCTAGGGGAATGATACTCGCTTTGGGTGCGAGTGGTCCCGGGTTCAAATCCCGGACGAGCCCATGCATTGCAAAAGTGCCGGTTGTAATTTTATTATAATATCTAAATTTATTCTTATTTCTGCCGCAAAAGTTCGACAATGGATGAGAGAAAGTTTGATTCATTCGTTACTCATATTTACTTTCATCACAGGCAGAATGTATTGACCGATTATTGTTTATTTATTATGATGCGGTAGTGTAATGGCTCGTTGGTCTAGGGGAATGATACTCGCTTTGGGTGCGAGTGGTCCCGGGTTCAAATCCCGGACTATCCCATGCATTGCAAAAGTGCCGGTTGTAATTTAATTATAATATCTAAATTTATTCTTTTTTCTGCCGCAAAAGTTCGACAATGGATGAGAGAAAGTTTGATTCATTCGTCACTCATATTTACTTTCATCACAGGCAGAACGTATTGACCGATTATTGTATATTTATTATTATGCGGTAGTGTAATGGCTCGTTGGTCTAGGGAAATGATACTCGCTTTGGGTGCGAGTGGTCCCGGGTTCAAATCCCGGACGAGCCCATGCATTGCAAAAGTGCCGGTTGTAATTTCATTATAATATCTAAATTTATTCTTATTTCTGCCGCAAAAGTTCGACAATGGATGAGAGAAAGTTTGATTCATTCGTTACTCATATTTACTTTCATCACAGGCATAACGTATTGACCGATTATTGTTTATTTATTATTATGCGGTAGTATAATGGCTCGTTGGTCTAGGGAAATGATACTCGCTTTGGGTGCGAGTGGTCCCGGGCTCAAATCCCGGACGAGCCCATGCATTGCAAAAGTGCCGGTTGTAATTTTATTATAATATCTAAATTTATTCTTATTTCTGCCGCAAATCTTCGACATTGGATGAGAGAAAGTTTGATTCATTCGTTACTCATATTTACTTTCATCACAGGCATAACGTATTGACCGATTATTGTTTATTTATTATGATGCGGTAGTGTAATGGCTCGTTGGTCTAGGGGAATGATACTCGCTTTGGGTGCGAGTGGTCCCGGGTTCAAATCCCGGACGAGCCCATGCATTGCAAAAGTGCCGGTTGTAATTTTATTATAATATCTAAATTTATTCTTATTTCTGCCGCAAAAGTTCGACAATGGATGAGAGAAAGTTTGATTCATTCGTTACTCATATTTACTTTCATCACAGGCAGAACGTATTGACCGATTATTGTTTATTTATTATGATGTGGTAGTGTAATTGCTCGTTGGTCTAGGGGAATGATACTCGCTTTGGGTGCGAGTGGTCCCGGGTTCAAATCCCGGACTATCCCATGCATTGCAAAAGTGCCGGTTGTAATTTTATTATAATATCTAAATTTATTCTTATTTCTGCCGCAAAAGTTCGACAATGGATGAGAGAAAGTTTGATTCATTCGTTACTCATATTTACTTTCATCACAGGCAGAACGTATTGACCGATTATTGTTTATTTATTATTATGCGGTAGTATAATGGTTCGTTGGTCTAGAGAAATGATACTCGCTTTGGGTGCGAGTGGTCCCGGGTTCAAATCCCGGACGAGCCCATGCATTGCAAAAGTGCCGGTTGTAATTTCATTATAATATCTAAATTTATTCTTATTTCTGCCGCAAAAGTTCGAGTGTGGATGAGAGAAAGTTTGATTCATTCGTTACTCATATTTACTTTCATCACAGGCAGAACGTATTGACCGATTATTGTTTATTTATTATTATGCGGTAGTATAATGGCTCGTTGGTCTAGGGGAATGATACTCGCTTTGGGTGCGAGTGGTCCCGGGTTCAAATCCCGGACGAGCCCATGAATTGCAAAAGTGCCGGTTGTAATTTTATTATAATATCAAAATTTATTCTTATTTCTGCCGCAAAAGTTCGACAATGGATGAGAGAAAGTTTGATTCATTCGTTACTCATATTTACTTTCATCACAGGCATAACGTATTGACCGATTATTGTTTATTTATTATTATGCGGTAGTATAATGGCTCGTTGGTCTAGGGAAATGATACTCGCTTTGGGTGCGAGTGGTGCCGGGTTCAAATCCCGGACGAGCCCATGCATTGCAAAAGTGCCGGTTGCAATTTTATTATAATATCTAAATTTATTCTTATTTCTGCCGCAAATCTTCGACAATGGATGAGAGAAAGTTTGATTCATTCGTTACTCATATTTACTTTCATCACAGGCATAACGTATTGACCGATTATTGTTTATTTATTATTATGCGGTAGTGTAATGGCTCGTTGGTCTAGGGGAATGATACTCGCTTTGGGTGCGAGTGGTCCCGTGTTCAAATCCCGGACGAGCCCATGCATTGCAAAAGTGCCGGTTGTAATTTTATTATAATATCTAAATTTATTCTTATTTCTGCCGCAAAACTACGACAATGGATGAGAGAAAGTTTGATTCATTCGTTACTCATATTTACTTTCATCACAGGCAGAACGTATTGACCCATTACTGTTTATTTATTATTATTCGGTAGTGTAATGGCTCGTTAGTCTAGGGGAATGATACTCGCTTTGGGTGCGAGTGGTCCCGGGTTCAAATCCCGGACGAGCCTATGCATTGCAAAAGTGCCGATTGTAATTTTATTATAATATCTAAATTTATTCTTATTTCTACCGCAAAAGTTCGACAATGGATGAGAGAAAGTTTGATTCATTCGTTACTCATATTTACTTTCATCACAGGCAGAACGTATTGACCGATTATTGTTTATTTATTATTATGCGGTAGTATAATGGCTCGTTGGTCTAGGGAAATGATACTCGCTTTGGGTGCGAGTGGTCCCGGGATCAAACCCCGGACGAGCCCATGCATTGCAAAAGTGCCGGTTGTAATTTTATTATAATATCTAAATTTATTCTTATTTCTGCCGCAAATCTTCGACAATGGATGAGAGAAAGTTTGATTCATTCGTTACTCATATTTACTTTCATCACAGGCATAACGTATTGACCGATTATTGTTTATTTATTATGATGCGGTAGTGTAATGGCTCGTTGGTCTAGGGGAATGATACTCGCTTTGGGTGCGAGTGGTCCCGGGTTCAAATCCCGGACGAGCCCATGCATTGCAAAAGTGCCGGTTGTAATTTTATTATAATATCTAAATTTATTCTTATTTCTGCCGCAAAAGTTCGACAATGGATGAGAGAAAGTTTGATTCATTCGTTACTCATATTTACTTTCATCACAGGCAGAACGTATTGACCGATTATTGTTTATTTATTATGATGCGGTAGTGTAATGGCTCGTTGGTCTAGGGGAATGATACTCGCTTTGGGTGCGAGTGGTCCCGGGTTCAAATCCCGGACTATCCCATGCATTGCAAAAGTGCCGGTTGTAATTTAATTATAATATCTAAATTTATTCTTTTTTCTGCCGCAAAAGTTCGACAATGGATGAGAGAAAGTTTGATTCATTCGTTACTCATATTTACTTTCATCACAGGCAGAACGTATTGACCGATTATTGTTTATTTATTATTATGCGGTAGTGCAATGGCTCGTTGGTCTAGGGAAATGATACTCGCTTTGGGTGCGAGGGGTCCCGGGTTCAAATCCCGGACGAGCCCATGCATTGCAAAAGTGCCGGTTGTAATTTCATTATAATATCTAAATTTATTCTTATTTCTGCCGCAAAAGTTCGACAATGGATGAGAGAAAGTTTGATTCATTCGTTACTCATATTTACTTTCATCACAGGCATAACGTATTGACCGATTATTGTTTATTTATTATTTTACGGTAGTATAATGGCTCGTTGGTCTAGGGAAATGATACTCGCTTAGGGTGCGAGTGGTCCCGGGTTCAAATCCTGGACGTGCCCATGCATTGCAAAAGTGCCTGTTGTAATTTTATTATAATATCTAAATTTATTCTTATTTCTGCCGCAAATCTTCGACATTGGATGAGAGAAAGTTTGATTCATTCGTTACTCATATTTACTTTCATCACAGGCATAACGTATTGACCGATTATTGTTTATTTATTATGATGCGGTAGTGTAATGGCTCGTTGGTCTAGGGGAATGATACTCGCTTTGGGTGCGAGTGGTCCCGGGTTCAAATCCCGGACGAGCCCATGCATTGCAAAAGTGCCGGTTGTAATTTTATTATAATATCTAAATTTATTCTTATTTCTGCCGCAAAAGTTCGACAATGGATGAGAGAAAGTTTGATTCATTCGTTACTCATATTTACTTTCATCACAGGCAGAACGTATTGACCGATTATTGTTTATTTATTATGATGTGGTAGTGTAATTGCTCGTTGGTCTAGGGGAATGATACTCGCTTTGGGTGCGAGTGGTCCCGGGTTCAAATCCCGGACTATCCCATGCATTGCAAAAGTGCCGGTTGTAATTTTATTATAATATCTAAATTTATTCTTATTTCTGCCGCAAAAGTTCGACAATGGATGAGAGAAAGTTTGATTCATTCGTTACTCATATTTACTTTCATCACAGGCAGAACGTATTGACCGATTATTGTTTATTTATTATTATGCGGTAGTATAATGGCTCGTTGGTCTAGGGAAATGATACTCGCTTTGGGTGCGAGTGGTCCCGGGTTCAAATCCCGGACGAGCCCATGCATTGCAAAAGTGCCGGTTGTAATTTCATTATAATATCTAAATTTATTCTTATTTCTGCCGCAAAAGTTCGAGTGTGGATGAGAGAAAGTTTGATTCATTCGTTACTCATATTTACTTTCATCACAGGCAGAACGTATTGACCGATTATTGTTTATTTATTATTATGCGGTAGTATAATGGCTCGTTGGTCTAGGGGAATGATACTCGCTTTGGGTGCGAGTGGTCCCGGGTTCAAATCCCGGACGAGCCCATGAATTGCAAAAGTGCCGGTTGTAATTTTATTATAATATCAAAATTTATTCTTATTTCTGCCGCAAAAGTTCGACAATGGATGAGAGAAAGTTTGATTCATTCGTTACTCATATTTACTTTCATCACAGGCATAACGTATTGACCGATTATTGTTTATTTATTATTATGCGGTAGTATAATGGCTCGTTGGTCTAGGGAAATGATACTCGCTTTGGGTGCGAGTGGTGCCGGGTTTAAATCCCGGACGAGCCCATGCATTGCAAAAGTGCCGGTTGTAATTTTATTATAATATCTAAATTTATTCTTATTTCTGCCGCAAATCTTCGACAATGGATGAGAGAAAGTTTGATTCATTCGTTACTCATATTTACTTTCATCACAGGCATAACGTATTGACCGATTATTGTTTATTTATTATCATGCGGTAGTGTAATGGCTCGTTGGTCTAGGGGAATGATACTCGCTTTGGGTGCGAGTGGTCACCGGTTCAAATCTCGGACGAGCCCATGCATTGCAAAAGTGCCGGTTGTAATTTTATTATAATATCTAAATTTATTCTTATTTCTGCCGCAAATCTTCGACAATGGATGATAGAAAGTTTGATTCATTCGTTACTCATATTTCCTTTCATCACAGGCATAACGTATTGACCGATTATTGTTTATTTATTATTATGCGGTAGTGTAATGGCTCGTTGGTCTAGGGGAATGATACTCGCTTTGGGTGCGAGTGGTCCCGTGTTCAAATCCCGGACGAGCCCATGCATTGCAAAAGTGCCGGTTGTAATTTTATTATAATATCTAAATTTATTCTTATTTCTGCCGCAAAACTACGACAATGGATGAGAGAAAGTTTGATTCATTCGTTACTCATATTTACTTTCATCACAGGCAGAACGTATTGACCCATTACTGTTTATTTATTATTATTCGGTAGTGTAATGGCTCGTTGGTCTAGGGGAATGATACTCGCTTTGGGTGCGAGTGGTCCCGTGTTCAAATCCCGGACAAGCCCATGCATTGCAAAAGTGCCGGTTGTAATTTTATTATAATATCTAAATTTATTCTTATTTCTGCCGCAAAAGTTCGACTATGGATGAGAGAAAGTTTGATTCATTCGTTACTCAAATTTACTTTCATCACAGGCATACCGTATTGACCGATTATTGTTTATTTATTAGGAAGCGGAAGTGTAATGGCTCGTTGGTCTAGGGGTATGATACTCGCTTTGGGTGCGTGTGGTCCCGGGTTCGAATCCTGGACGCCCTCCTGCATTGCAATAGTGCCGGTTGTAATTTTATTATAATATCTAAATTTATTCTTATTTCTGCCGCAAAACTACGACAATGGATGAGAGAAAGTTTGATTCATTCGTTACTCATATTTACTTTCATCACAGGCATAACGTATTGACCGATTATTGTTTATTTATTATGATGCGGTAGTGTAATGGCTCGTTGGTCTAGGGGTATGATACTCGCTTTGCGTGCGACTGGTCCCGGGTTCTAATCCCGGACGAGCCCATGCATTGCAATAGTGCCGGTTGTAATTTTATTATAATATCTATATTTATTCTAATTTCTGCCACAAAACTACGACAATGGATGAGAGAAAGTTTGATTAATTCGTTACTCATATTTACTTTCATCACAGGCATAACGTATTGACCGATGATTGTTTATTTATTATGATGCGGTAGTGTAATGGCTCGTTGGTCTAGGGGTATGAAACTCGCTTTGGGTGCGAGTGGTCCCGGGTTCAAATCCCGGACGATCCCATGCATTGCAATACCGCCGGTTGTAATTTTATTATAATATCTAAATTTATTCTTATTTCTGACGCAAAAGTTCGACAATGGATGAGAGAAAGTTTGATTCATTCGTTACTCATATTTACTTTCATCACAGGCAGAACGTATTGACCGATTATTGTTTATTTATTCTTAGGCGGTAGTGTGATGGCTCGTTGGTCTAGGGGTATGATACTCGCTTTGGGTGCGAGTGGTCCCGGGTTCAAATCGCGGACGAGCCCATACATTGCAATAGTGCCGGTAGTAATTTTATTATAATATCTAAATTTATTCTTATTTCTGCCGCAAAACTACGACAATGTATGAGAGAAAGTTTGATTCATTCGTTACTCATATTTACTTTCATCACAGGCATAACGTATTGACCGATTATTGTTTATTTATTATTATGCGGTAGTGTAATGGCTCGTTGGTCTAGGGGAATGATACTCACTTTGGGTGCGAGTGGTCCCAGTTTCAAATCCCGGACGAGCCCATGCATTGCAATAGTGCCGGTAGTAATTTTATTATAATATCTAAATTTATTCTTATTTCTGCCGCAAAAGTTCGACAATGGATGAGAGAAAGTTTGATTCATTCGTTACTCATATTTACTTTCATCACAGGCATAACGTATTGACCGATTATTGTTTATTTATTATTATGCGGTAGTGTAATGGCTCGTTGGTCTAGGGGAATGATACTCGCTTTGGGTGCGAGTGGTCCCGGGTTCTAATCCCGGACGAGTCCATGCATTGCAATAGTGCCGGTTGTAATTTTATTATAATATCTAAATTTATTGTTATTTCTGCCGCAAAAGTTCGACAATGGATGAGAGAAAGTTTGATTCATTCGTTACTCAAATTTACTTTCATCACAGGCATAACGTATTGACCGATTATTGTTTATTTATTATGAAGCGGAAGTGTAATGGCTCGTTGGTCTAGGGGTATGATACTCGCTTTGGGTGCGAGTGGTCCCGGGTTCAAATCCTGGACGAGCCCATGCATTGCAATAGTGCCGGTTGTAATTTTATTATAATATCTAAATTTATTCTTATTTCTGCCGCAAAACTACGACAATGGATGAGAGAAAGTTTGATTCATTCGTTACTCATATTTAATTCATCACAGGCATAACGTATTGACCGATTATTGTTTATTTATTATGATGCGGAAGTGTAATGGCTCGTTGGTCTAGGGGTATGATACTCGCTTTGGGTGCGAGTGGTCCCGGGTTCTAATCCCGGACGAGCCCATGCATTGCAATAGTGCCGGTTGTAATTTTATTATAATATCTATATTTATTCTTATTTCTGCCACAAAACTACGACAATGGATGAGAGAAAGTTTGATTAATTCGTTACTCATATTTACTTTCATCACAGGCATAACGTATTGACCGATGATTGTATATTTATTATGATGCGGTAGTGTAATGGCTCGTTGGTCTAGGGGTATGAAACTCGCTTTGGGTGCGAGTGGTCCCGGGTTCAAATCCCGGACGATCCCATGCATTGCAATACCGCCGGTTGTAATTTTATTATAATATCTAAATTTATTCTTATTTCTGCCGCAAAAGTTCGACAATGGATGAGAGAAAGTTTGATTCATTCGTTACTCATATTTACTTTCATCACAGGCATAACGTATTGACCGATTATTGTTTATTTATTCTTAGGCGGTAGTGTAATGGCTCGTTGTTCTAGGGGTATGATACTCGCTTTGGGTGCGAGTGGTCCCGGGTTCAAATCCCGGACGAGCCCATGCATTGCAAAAGTGCCGGTTGTAATTTTATTATAATATCTAAATTTATTCTTATTTCTGCCGCAAAAGTTCGACAATGGATGAGAGAAAGTTTGATTCATTCGTTACTCATATTTACTTTCATCACAGGCATAACGTATTGACCGATTATTGTTTATTTATTATTATGCGGTAGTGTAATGGCTCGTTGGTCTAGGGGAATGATACTCGCTTTGGGTGCGAGTGGTCCCAGTTTCAAATCCCGGACGAGCCCATGCATTGCAATAGTGCCGGTAGTAATTTTATTATAATATCTAAATTTATTCTTATTTCTGCCGCAAAAGTTCGACAATGGATGAGAGAAAGTTTGATTCATTCGTTACTCATATTTACTTTCATCACAGGCATAACGTATTGACCGATTATTGTTTATTTATTATTATGCGGTAGTGTAATGGCTCGTTGGTCTAGGGGAATGATACTCGCTTTGGGTGCGAGTGGTCCCGGGTTCAAATCCCGGACGAGCCCATGCATTGCAAAAGTGCCGGTTGTAATTTTATTATAATATCTAAATTTATTCTTATTTCTGCCACAAAACTACGACAATGGATGAGAGAAAGTTTGATTCATTCGTTACTCATATTTACTTTCATCACAGGCATAACGTATTGACCGATTATTGTTTATTTATTATTATGCGGTAGTGTAATGGCTCGTTGGTCTAGGGGTATGATACTCGCTTTGGGTGCGAGTGGTCCCGGGTTCAAATCCCGGACGAGCCCATGCATGGCAAAAATGCCGGTTGTAATTTTATGATAATATCTAAATTTATTCTTATTTCTGCCGCAAAAGTTCGACAATGGATGAGTGAAATTTTGATTCATTCGTTACTCATATTTACTTTCATCACAGGCATAACGTATTGACCGATTATTGTTTATTTATTATTATGATGTAGTGTAATGGCTCGTTGGTCTAGGGGAATGATACTCGCTTTGGGTGCGAGTGGTCCCGGGTTCAAATCCCGGACGAGCCCATGCATTGCAAAAGTGCCGGTTGTAATTTTATTATAATATCTAAATTTATTCTTATTTCTGCCGCAAAAGTTCGACAATGGATGAGAGAAAGTTTGATTCATTCGTTACTCATATTTACTTTCATCACAGGCATAACGTATTGACCGATTATTGTTTATTTATTATTATGCGGTAGTGTAATGGCTCGTTGGTCTAGGGGAATGATACTCGCTTTGGGTGCGAGTGGTCCCAGTTTCAAATCCCGGACGAGCCCATGCATTGCAATAGTGCCGGTAGTAATTTTATTATAATATCTAAATTTATTCTTATTTCTGCCGCAAAAGTTCGACAATGGATGAGAGAAAGTTTGATTCATTCGTTACTCATATTTACTTTCATCACAGGCATAACGTATTGACCGATTATTGTTTATTTATTATTATGCGGTAGTGTAATGGCTCGTTGGTCTAGGGGAATGATACTCGCTTTGGGTGCGAGTGGTCCCGGGTTCAAATCCCGGACGAGCCCATGCATTGCAAAAGTGCCGGTTGTAATTTTATTATAATATCTAAATTTATTCTTATTTCTGCCACAAAACTACGACAATGGATGAGAGAAAGTTTGATTCATTCGTTACTCATATTTACTTTCATCACAGGCATAACGTATTGACCGATTATTGTTTATTTATTATTATGCGGTAGTGTAATGGCTCGTTGGTCTAGGGGAATGATACTCGCTTTGGGTGCGAGTGGTCCCGGGTTCAAATCCCGGACGAGCCCATGCATGGCAAAAATGCCGGTTGTAATTTTATGATAATATCTAAATTTATTCTTATTTCTGCCGCAAAAGTTCGACAATGGATGAGTGAAATTTTGATTCATTCGTTACTCATATTTACTTTCATCACAGGCATAACGTATTGACCGATTATTGTTTATTTATTATTATGATGTAGTGTAATGGCTCGTTGGTCTAGGGGAATGATACTCGCTTTGGGTGCGAGTGGTCCCGGGTTCAAATCCCGGACGAGCCCATGCATTGCAAAAGTGCCGGTTGTAATTTTATTATAATATCTAAATTTATTCTTATTTCTGCCGCAAAAGTTCGACAATGGATGAGAGAAAGTTTGATTCATTCGTTACTCATATTTACTTTCATCACAGGCATAACGTATTGACCGATTATTGTTTATTTATTATGATGCGGTAGTGTAATGGCTCGTTGGTCTAGGGGAATGATACTCGCTTTGGGTGCGAGTGGTCCCGGGTTCAAATCCCGGACGAGCCCATGCATGGCAAAAATGCCGGTTGTAATTTTATGATAATATCTAAATTTATTCTTATTTCTGCCGCAAAAGTTCGACAATGGATGAGTGAAATTTTGATTCATTCGTTACTCATATTTACTTTCATCACAGGCATAACGTATTGACCGATTATTGTTTATTTATTATTATGATGTAGTGTAATGGCTCGTTGGTCTAGGGGAATGATACTCGCTTTGGGTGCGAGTGGTCCCGGGTTCAAATCCCGGACGAGCCCATGCATTGCAAAAGTGCCGGTTGTAATTTTATTATAATATCTAAATTTATTCTTATTTCTGCCGCAAAAGTTCGACAATGGATGAGAGAAAGTTTGATTCATTCGTTACTCATATTTACTTTCATCACAGGCATAACGTATTTACCGATTATTGTTTATTTATTATTATGCGGAAGTGTAATGGCTCGTTGGTCTAGGGGTATGATACTCGCTTTGGGTGCGAGTGGTCCCGGGTTCAAATCCCGGACGAGCCCATGCATTGCAAAAGTGCCGGTTGTAATTTTATTATAATATCTAAATTTATTCTTATTTCTGCCGCAAAAGTTCGACAATGGATGAGAGAAAGTTTGATTCATTCGTTACTCAAATTTACTTTCATCACAGGCATAACGTATTGACCGATTATTGTTTATTTATTATGAAGCGGAAGTGTAATGGCTCGTTGGTCTAGGGGAATGATACTCGCTTTGGGTGCGGGTGGTCCCGGGTTCAAATCCCGGACGAGCCCATGCATTGCAAAAGTGCCGGTTGTGAGTTTATTATAATATCTAAATTTATTCTTATTTCTGCCGCAAAAGTTCGACAATGGATGAGAGAAAGTTTGATTCATTCGTTACTCATATTTACTTTCATCACAGGCATAACGTATTGACCGATTATTGTTTATTTATTATTATGCGGTAGTGTAATGGCTCGTTGGTCTAGGGGAATGATACTCGCTTTGGGTGCGAGTGGTCCCAGTTTCAAATCCCGGACGAGCCCATGCATTGCAATAGTGCCGGTAGTAATTTTATTATAATATCTAAATTTATTCTTATTTCTGCCGCAAAAGTTCGACAATGGATGAGAGAAAGTTTGATTCATTCGTTACTCATATTTACTTTCATCACAGGCATAACGTATTGACCGATTATTGTTTATTTATTATTATGCGTTAGTGTAATGGCTCGTTGGTCTAGGGGAATGATACTCGCTTTGGGTGCGAGTGGTCCCGGGTTCAAATCCCGGACGAGCCCATGCGCTGCAAATGTGCCGGTTGTAATTTTATTATAATATCTAAATTTATTCTTATTTCTGCCGCAAAAGTTCGACAATGGATGAGAGAAAGTTTGATTCATTCGTTACTCATATTTACTTTAATCACAGGCATAACGTATTGACCGATTATTGTTTATTTATTATTATGCGGAAGTGTAATGGCTCGTTGGTCTAGGGGTATGATACTCGCTGTGGGTGTGAGTGGTCCCGGGTTCAAATCCCGGACGAGCCCATGAATTGCAAAAGTGCCGGTTGTAATTTTATTATAATATCTAAATTTATTCTTATTTCTGCCGCAAAAGTTCGACAATGGATGAGAGAAAGTTTGATTCATTCGTTACTCATATTTACTTTCATCACAGGCATAACGTATTGACCGATTATTGTTTATTTATTATTACGCGGTAGTGTAATGGCTCGTTGGCCTAGGGGAATGATACTCGCTTTGGGTGCGGGTGGTCCCGGGTTCAAATCCCGGACGAGCCCATGCATTGCAAAAGTGCCGGTTGTGAGTTTATTATAATATCTAAATTTATTCTTATTTCTGCCGCAAAAGTTCGACAATGGATGAGAGAAAGTTTGATTCATTCGTTACTCATATTTACTTTCATCACAGGCATAACGTATTGACCGATTATTGTTTATTTATTATTATGCGGTAGTGTAATGGCTCGTTGGTCTAGGGGAATGATACTCGCTTTGGGTGCGAGTGTTCCCGGGTTGAAATCCCGGACGAGCCCATGCATTGCAAAAGTGCCGGTTGTAATTTTATTATAATATCTAAATTTATTCTTATTTCTGCCGCAAAAGTTCGACAATGGATGAGAGAAAGTTTGATTCATTCGTTACTCATATTTACTTTCATCACAGGCATAACGTATTGACCGATTATTGTTTATTTATTATTATGCGGTAGTGTAATGGCTCGTTGGTCTAGGGGTATGATACTCGCTTTGGGTGCGAGTGGTCCCGGGTTCAAATCCCGGACGAACCCATGCATTGCAAAAGTGCCGGTTGTAATTTTATTATAATATCTAAATTTATTCTTATTTCTGACGGAAAAGTTCCACAATGGATGAGAGAAATTTAGATTCATTCGTTACTCATATTTACTTTCATCACAGGCAGAACGTATTGACCGATTATTGTTTATTTATTATTATGCGGCAGTGTAATGGCTCGTTTGTCTAGGGGTATGATACTCGCTTTGGGTGCGAGTGGTCCCGGGTTCAAATCCCGGACGAACCCATGCATTGCAAAAGTGCCGGTTGTAATTTTATTATAATATCTAAATTTATTCTTATTTCTGCCGCAAAAGTTCGACAATGGATGAGAGAAAGTTTGATTCATTCGTTACTCATATTTACTTTCATCACAGGCATAACGTATTGACCGATTATTGTTTATTTATTATTATGCGGCAGTGTAATGGCTCGTTGGTCTAGGGGAATGATAATCGCTTTGGGTGCGAGTGGTCGCGGGTTCAAATCCCGGACGAGCCCATGCATTGCAAAAGTGCCGGTTGTAATTTTATTATAATATCTAAATTCATTCTTATTTCTGCCGCAAAAGTTCGACAATGGATGAGAGAAAGTTTGATTCATTCGTTACTCATATTTACTTTCATCACAGGCATAACGTATTGACCGATTATTGTTTATTTATTATTATGGGGTAGTGTAATGGCTCGTTGGTCTAGGGGTATGATACTCGCTTTGGGTGTGAGTGGTCCCGGGTTCAAATCCCGGACAAGCCCATGCATTGCAAAAGTGCCGGTTGTAATTTTATTATAATATCTAAATTTATTCTTATTTCTGCCGCAAAAGTTCGACAATGGATGAGAGAAAGTTTGATTCATTCGTTACTCAAATTTACTTTCATCACAGGCATAACGTATTGACCGATTATTGTTTATTTATTATGAAGCGGAAGTGTAATGGCTCGTTGGTCTAGGGGTATGGTACTCGCTTTGGGTGCGAGTGGTCCCGGGTTCAAATACTGGACGACCCCATGCATTGCAATAGTGCCGGTTGTAATTTTATTATAATATCTAAATTTATTCTTATTTCTGCCGCAAAACTACGACAATGGATGAGAGAAAGTTTGATTCATTCGTTACTCATATTTACTTTCATCACAGGCATAACGTATTGACCGATGATTGTTTATTTATTATGATGCGGTAGTGTAATGGCTCGTTGGTCTAGGGGTACGAAACTCGCTTTGGGTGCGAGTGGTCCCGGGTTCAAATCCCGGACGAGCCCATGCATTGCAATAGTGCCGGTTGTAATTTTATTATAATATCTAAATTTATTCTTATTTCTGCCGCAAAAGTTCGACAATGGATGAGAGAAAGTTTGATTCATTCGTTACTCATATTTACTTTCATCACAGGCAGAACGTATTGACCGATTATTGTTTATTTATTATGGTGCTGTAGTATAATGGCTCGTTGGTCTAGGGGTATGATACTCGCTTCGGGTGCGAGTGGTCCCGGGTTCAATTCCGGGACGAGCCCATGCATTGCAATAGTGCCGGTTGTAATTTTATTATAATATCTAAATTTATTCTCATTTCTGCCGCAAAACTACGACGCTGGATGTGAGAAAGTTTGATTCATTCGTTACTCATATTTGCTTTAATCACAGGCATAACGTATTGACCGACTATTGTTTATTTATTATGAAGCGGAAGTGTAATGGCTCGTTGGTCTAGGGGTATGATACTCGCTTTGGGTGCGAGTGGTCCCGGGTTCAAATCCTGGACGATCACATGCATTGCAATAGTGCCGGTTGTAATTTTATTATAATATCTAAATTTATTCTTATTTCTGCCGCAAAACTACGACAATGGATGAGAGAAAGTTTGATTCATTCGTTACTGATATTTACTTTCATCACAGGCATAACGTATTGACCGATTATTGTTTATTTATCATGATGCGGTAGTGTAATGGCTCGTTGGTCTAGGGGTATGATACTCGCTTTGGGTGCGAGTGGTCCCGGGTTCTAATCTCGGACGAGACCATGCATTGCAATAGTGCCGGTTGTAATTTTATTATAATATCTAAATTTATTCTTATTTCTGCCGCAAAACTACGACAATGGATGAGAGAAAGTTTGATTCATTCGTTACTCATATTTACTTTCATCACAGGCATAACGTATTGACCGATTATTGTTTATTTATTATGGTGCGGTAGTATAATGGCTCGTTGGTCTAGGGGTATGATACTCGCTTTGGGTGCGAGTGGTCCCGTGTTCAAATCCCGGTCGAGCTCATGCGTTGTAATACCGCCGGTTTTAATTTTATTATAATATCTAAATTTATTCTTATTTCTGCCACAAAACTACGACATTGGATGAGAGAAAGTTTGATTAATTCGTTACTCATATTTACTTTCATCACAGGCATAACGTATTGACCGATTATTGTTTATTTATTATGATGCGGTAGTGTAATGGCTCGTTGGTCTTGGGGTATGAAACTCGCTTTGGCTGCGAGTGGTCACGGGTTCAAATCCCGGACGAGCCCATGCATTGCAATACCGCCGGTTGTAATTTTATTATAATATCTAAATTTATTCTTATTTCTGCCGCAAAACTTCGACAATGGATGAGAGAAAGTTTGATTCATTCGTTACTCATATTTACTTTCATCACAGGCATAACGTATTGACCGATTATTGTTTATTTATTATGAAGCGGAAATGTGATGGCTCGTTGGTCTAGGGGTATGATACTCGCTTTGGGTTCAAGTGGTCCCGTGTTCAAATCCCGGACGAGCTCATGCATTGCAATACCGCCGGTTGTAATTTTATTATAATATCTAAATTTATTCTTATTTCTGCCGCAAAACTTCGACAATGGATGAGAGAAAGTTTGATTCATTCGTTACTCATATTTACTTTCATCACAGGCATAACGTATTGACCGATTATTGTTTAT
The DNA here is from genome assembly GCA_963932145.1 of Acanthosepion lycidas. Taxonomy (NCBI): domain Eukaryota; kingdom Metazoa; phylum Mollusca; class Cephalopoda; order Sepiida; family Sepiidae; genus Acanthosepion; species Acanthosepion lycidas. The sequence continues at coordinate 94,299,498 of OZ010600.1, forward strand.
TTATTATGATGCGGTAGTGTAATGGCTCGTTGGTCTAGGGGTATGAAACTCGCTTTGGGTGCGAGTGGTCCCGGGTTCAAATCCCGGACGAGCCCATGCATTGCAATACCGCCGGTTGTAATTTTATTATAATATCTAAATTTATTCTTATTTCTGCCGCAAAAGTTCGACAATGGATGAGAGAAAGTTTGATTCATTCGTTACTCATATTTACTTTCATCACAGGCATAACGTATTGACCGATTATTGTTTATTTATTATGATGGGGTAGTGTAATGGCTCGTTGGTCTAGGGGTATGATACTCGTTTTGGGTGCGAGTGGTCCCGGGTTCAAATCCCGGACGAGCCCATGCATTGCAATACCGCCGGTTGTAATTTTATTATAATATGTAAATTTATTCTTATTTCTGCCGCAAAACTACGACGTTGGATGAGAGAAAGTTTGATTCATTCGTTACTCATATTTACTTTCATCACAGGCATAACGTATTGACCGATGATTGTTTATTTATTATGATGCGGTAGTGTAATGGCTCGTTGGTCTAGGGGAATGATACTCGCTCAGGATGCGAGTGGTCCGGGATTCAAATCCCGGACGAGCCCATGCATTGCAAAAGTGCCGGTTGTAATTTTATTATAATATCTAAATTTATTCTTATTTCTGCCGCAAAACTTCGACAATGGATGAGAGAAAGTTTGATTCATTCGTTACTCATATTTACTTTCATCACAGGCATAACGTATTGACCGATTATTGTTTATTTATTATGATGCGGTAGTGTAATGGCTCGTTGGTCTAGGGGTATGATACTCGCTTCGGGTGCGAGTGGTCCCGGGTTCAAATCCCGGACGAGCCCATGCATTGCAAAAGTGCCGGTTGTAATTTTATTATAATATCTAAATTTATTCTTATTTCTGACGGAAAAGTTCCACAATGGATGAGAGAAATTTAGATTCATTCGTTACTCATATTTACTTTCATCACAGGCAGAACGTATTGACCGATTATTGTTTATTTATTATTATGCGGCAGTGTAATGGCTCGTTTGTCTAGGGGTATGATACTCGCTTTGGGTGCGAGTGGTCCCGGGTTCAAATCCCGGACGAACCCATGCATAGCAAAAGTGCCGGTTGTAATTTTATTATAATATCTAAATTTATTCTTATTTCTGCCGCAAAAGTTCGACAATGGATGAGAGAAAGTTTGATTCATTCGTTACTCATATTTACTTTCATCACAGGCATAACGTATTGACCGATTATTGTTTATTTATTATTATGCGGCAGTGTAATGGCTCGTTGGTCTAGGGGAATGATAATCGCTTTGGGTGCGAGTGGTCGCGGGTTCAAATCCCGGACGAGCCCATGCATTGCAAAAGTGCCGGTTGTAATTTTATTATAATATCTAAATTCATTCTTATTTCTGCCGCAAAAGTTCGACAATGGATTAGAGAAAGTTTGATTCATTCGTTACTCATATTTACTTTCATCACAGGCATAACGTATTGACCGATTATTGTTTATTTATTATTATGGGGTAGTGTAATGGCTCGTTGGTCTAGGGGTATGATACTCGCTTTGGGTGTGAGTGGTCCCGGGTTCAAATCCCGGACAAGCCCATGCATTGCAAAAGTGCCGGTTGTAATTTTATTATAATATCTAAATTTATTCTTATTTCTGCCGCAAAAGTTCGACAATGGATGAGAGAAAGTTTGATTCATTCGTTACTCAAATTTACTTTCATCACAGGCATAACGTATTGACCGATTATTGTTTATTTATTATGAAGCGGAAGTGTAATGGCTCGTTGGTCTAGGGGTATGGTACTCGCTTTGGGTGCGAGTGGTCCCGGGTTCAAATACTGGACGACCCCATGCATTGCAATAGTGCCGGTTGTAATTTTATTATAATATCTAAATTTATTCTTATTTCTGCCGCAAAACTACGACAATGGATGAGAGAAAGTTTGATTCATTCGTTACTCATATTTACTTTCATCACAGGCATAACGTATTGACCGATGATTGTTTATTTATTATGATGCGGTAGTGTAATGGCTCGTTGGTCTAGGGGTACGAAACTCGCTTTGGGTGCGAGTGGTCCCGGGTTCAAATCCCGGACGAGCCCATGCATTGCAATAGTGCCGGTTGTAATTTTATTATAATATCTAAATTTATTCTTATTTCTGCCGCAAAAGTTCGACAATGGATGAGAGAAAGTTTGATTCATTCGTTACTCATATTTACTTTCATCACAGGCAGAACGTATTGACCGATTATTGTTTATTTATTATGGTGCTGTAGTATAATGGCTCGTTGGTCTAGGGGTATGATACTCGCTTCGGGTGCGAGTGGTCCCGGGTTCAATTCCGGGACGAGCCCATGCATTGCAATAGTGCCGGTTGTAATTTTATTATAATATCTAAATTTATTCTCATTTCTGCCGCAAAACTACGACGCTGGATGTGAGAAAGTTTGATTCATTCGTTACTCATATTTGCTTTAATCACAGGCATAACGTATTGACCGACTATTGTTTATTTATTATGAAGCGGAAGTGTAATGGCTCGTTGGTCTAGGGGTATGATACTCGCTTTGGGTGCGAGTGGTCCCGGGTTCAAATCCTGGACGATCCCATGCATTGCAATAGTGCCGGTTGTAATTTTATTATAATATCTAAATTTATTCTTATTTCTGCCGCAAAACTACGACAATGGATGAGAGAAAGTTTGATTCATTCGTTACTGATATTTACTTTCATCACAGGCATAACGTATTGACCGATTATTGTTTATTTATCATGATGCGGTAGTGTAATGTCTCGTTGGTCTAGGGGTATGATACTCGCTTTGGGTGCGAGTGGTCCCGGGTTCTAATCTCGGACGAGACCATGCATTGCAATAGTGCCGGTTGTAATTTTATTATAATATCTAAATTTATTCTTATTTCTGCCGCAAAACTACGACAATGGATGAGAGAAAGTTTGATTCATTCGTTACTCATATTTACTTTCATCACAGGCATAACGTATTGACCGATTATTGTTTATTTATTATGGTGCGGTAGTATAATGGCTCGTTGGTCTAGGGGTATGATACTCGCTTTGGGTGCGAGTGGTCCCGTGTTCAAATCCCGGTCGAGCTCATGCGTTGTAATACCGCCGGTTTTAATTTTATTATAATATCTAAATTTATTCTTATTTCTGCCACAAAACTACGACATTGGATGAGAGAAAGTTTGATTAATTCGTTACTCATATTTACTTTCATCACAGGCATAACGTATTGACCGATTATTGTTTATTTATTATGATGCGGTAGTGTAATGGCTCGTTGGTCTTGGGGTATGAAACTCGCTTTGGCTGCGAGTGGTCACGGGTTCAAATCCCGGACGAGCCCATGCATTGCAATACCGCCGGTTGTAATTTTATTATAATATCTAAATTTATTCTTATTTCTGCCGCAAAACTTCGACAATGGATGAGAGAAAGTTTGATTCATTCGTTACTCATATTTACTTTCATCACAGGCATAACGTATTGACCGATTATTGTTTATTTATTATGAAGCGGAAATGTGATGGCTCGTTGGTCTAGGGGTATGATACTCGCTTTGGGTTCAAGTGGTCCCGTGTTCAAATCCCGGACGAGCTCATGCATTGCAATACCGCCGGTTGTAATTTTATTATAATATCTAAATTTATTCTTATTTCTGCCGCAAAACTTCGACAATGGATGAGAGAAAGTTTGATTCATTCGTTACTCATATTTACTTTCATCACAGGCATAACGTATTGACCGATTATTGTTTATTTATTATGATGCGGTAGTGTAATGGCTCGTTGGTCTAGGGGTATGAAACTCGCTTTGGGTGCGAGTGGTCCCTGGTTCAAATCCCGGACGAGCCCATGCATTGCAATACCGCCGGTTGTAATTTTATTATAATATCTAAATTTATTCTTATTTCTGCCGCAAAAGTTCGACAATGGATGAGAGAAAGTTTGATTCATTCGTTACTCATATTTACTTTCATCACAGGCATAACGTATTGACCGATTATTGTTTATTTATTATGATGGGGTAGTGTAATGGCTCGTTGGTCTAGGGGTATGATACTCGTTTTGGGTGCGAGTGGTCCCGGGTTCAAATCCCGGACGAGCCCATGCATTGCAATACCGCCGGTTGTAATTTTATTATAATATGTAAATTTATTCTTATTTCTGCCGCAAAACTACGACGTTGGATGAGAGAAAGTTTGATTCATTCGTTACTCATATTTACTTTCATCACAGGCATAACGTATTGACCGATGATTGTTTATTTATTATGATGCGGTAGTGTAATGGCTCGTTGGTCTAGGGGAATGATACTCGCTCAGGATGCGAGTGGTCCGGGATTCAAATCCCGGACGAGCCCATGCATTGCAAAAGTGCCGGTTGTAATTTTATTATAATATCTAAATTTATTCTTATTTCTGCCGCAAAACTTCGACAATGGATGAGAGAAAGTTTGATTCATTCGTTACTCATATTTACTTTCATCACAGGCATAACGTATTGACCGATTATTGTTTATTTATTATGATGCGGTAGTGTAATGGCTCGTTGGTCTAGGGGTATGATACTCGCTTCGGGTGCGAGTGGTCCCGGGTTCAAATCCCGGACGAGCCCATGCATTGCAATACCGCTGGTTGTAATTTTATTATAATATCTAAATTTATTCTTATTTCTGCCGCAAAACTTCGACAATGGATGAGAGAAAGTTTGATTCATTCGTTACTCATATTTACTTTCATCACAGGCACAACGTTTTGACCGATTATTGTTTATTTATTATGAAGAGGAAGTGTAATGGCTCGTTGGTCTAGGGGTATGAAACTCGCTTTTGGTGCGAGTGGTCCCGGGTTCAAATCCCGGACGAGCCCATGCATTGCAATATCTCCGGTTGTAATTTTATTATAATATCTAAATTTATTCTTATTTCTGCCGCAAAACTCCGACGTTGGATGAGAGAAAGTTTGGTTCATTCGTTACTCATATTTACTTTCATCAGAGGCATAACGTATTGACCGATGATTGTTTATTTATTATGATGCGGTAGTGTAATGGCTCGTTGGTCTAGGGGTACGAAACTCGCTTTGGGTGCGAGTGGTCCCGGCTTCAAATCCCGGACGAGCCCATGCATTGCAATAGTGCCGGTTGTAATTTTATTATAATATCTAAATTTATTCTTATTTCTGCCGCAAAACTCCGGCGTTGGATGAGAGAAAGTTTGATTCATTCGTTACTCATATTTACTTTCATCACAGGCATAACGTATTGACCGCTGATTGTTTATTTATTATCAAGCGATAGTGTAATGGCTTGTTGGTCTAGGGGTATGATACTCTCTTCGGCTGCGAGTGGTTCAGGGTTCAAATTCTGGACGAGCGTTGCAATAGTGCCGGTTATGATTTTATTATAATATCTAAATTTATTCTTATTTCTGCCGTAAAATACGACGTTGGATGAGAGAAAGTTTGATTCATTCGTTACTCATATTTACTTTCATCACAGGCATAACGTATTGACCGATTATTATTTATTTATTATGAAGAGCTTCTGTAATGGCACGTTGGTCTTGGAGTATGACACTCGCTTTGGGTGCGAGTGGTCCCCGGTTTAAATCCTGGACGAGCCCATGCATTGCAATAGTGCCGGTTCTAATTTTATTATATTATCTAAATTTATTCTTATTTCTGCCGCAAAACTACGACGTTGGATGAGAGAAAGTTTGATTCATTCGTTACTCATATTTACTTTCATCACAGGCATAACGTATTGACCGATAATTGTTTATTTATTGCGGAACGGTAGTGTAATGGCTCGTTTGTCTAGGGGTATGATACTCGCTTCGGGAGCGAATTGTCCCGGGTTCAAATCCTGGACGAGCCCATGCATTGCAATAGTGCCGGTTATAAATTTATTATAATATCTAAATTTCTTTTTATTTCTGCCGCAATACTACGACGTTGGATGAGAGAAACTCATTCATTCGTTACTCATATTTACTTTCATCACAGGCATAACGTATTGACCGATGATTGTTTATTTATTATGAAGCGGTAGTGTATTGGCTCCTTGGTCTAGGGGTATGATACTCGCTTAGGGTGCGAGTGGTCCCGGGATCAAATCCCGGACGAGCCCATGCATTGCAATAGTGCCGGTTATAATTTTATTATAATATCTAAATTTATTCTTAATTCTGCCGCAAAACTACGACGTTGGATGAGAGAAAGTTTGCTTCATTCGTTACTCATATTTACTTTCATCTCAAGCATAACTTATTGACCGATTATTGTTTATTTATTATGAAGGTCTACTGTAATGGCACGTTGGTCTAGGAGTATGACACTCGCTTTGGGTGCGAGTGGTCCCGGGTTTAAATCCTGGACGAGCCCATGCATTTGCGCCGGTTGTAAATTTATTATAATATCTAAATTTATTCTTATTTCTGACGCCAACCTCCGACATTAGATGAGACAAAGTTTGATTCTTTCGTTACTCATATTTACTTTCATCTCATGCATAACGTATTGATCGATGATTGCTTATTTATTATGATGTAGAAGGGTAATTAATGTCTCCTTGGTCTAGCGGTATGATACTCGCTTAGGGTGCGACTGGTCCAAGGTTGAAATCTATGACGGGCCCATGCATTGCAATAGCGCCGGTTATAATTTTATTATAATATCTAAATTTAGTCTTATTTCTGCCGCAAACCTCCGACATTGGATGAGAGAAAGTTTGATTCATTCGTTACTCATATTTACTTTCATCTCAGTCATATCGTATTGACCGATGATTGCTTATTTATTATGTGGCAGACCTGTAATGGTTTGTTGGTCTAGCGGTATGCTACTCGCTTAGGGTCTGAGTTGTACCGGTTTCAAATGGTGGACGATCCTATGCTTTGGAATATCGCCAGTTACAATTTTACTAATAATTCCTAATTTTATTCTTATTTCTGCCGCGAAACTCCGCTATTAGATGAAAGTTTGATTTATTCATTACTAATATTTACTTTCTTCGCAGGCATAACGTATTGAGCGATGATTGCTCATTTATTATGAGATCGATGTGTTATTGCTCGTTGGCCTAGGCGTATGATACTCGCTTTTGGTGCGAGTGGTCACGCGTTCAAATGCCGGATAACCCACGCATTGACCGATGATTGCTTATTTACTATAAGTCTGAATATTTATGGCTTGTTGGTCTTTGGTTATGATACTCGCTTTGAGATCGAGTGATCCCGTGTTCAAATCCCAGACGGGCCCACGCATTGTGGTAACGCCGGTTATAATTTTACTAATAATTTCTAAATTTATTCTTAAATTTCCCGCAAAACTCCGATATTGAATGAGAGAAAGTTTGATTCATTCATTCCTAATATTTACTTTCATATCAGGCATAACGTATTGAATGATGATTGCTTATTTATTAGGTCACTGATGTGTAATGGCTCGTTGGTCTAGGTGTATGATACTCACTTTGGGTGCATGTGGTCTCGGGTTCTTATCCGGCGCGAACCCGCGCGTTGTAATAACGTCGTTTGTTATTTTACTAATAATTTTTATATTTATTCTTCTTTCTACCGCAAAACTCCGACATTGGATGAGAGAAAGTTTGATTCATGCATTACTAATATTTACTTTCATCTCAGGCATAACGTATTGACCGATGATTGCTCATTTATTACAAAGTAGATTTGTAATGGCTCGTAGGTCTGGGCGTATGATACTCGCTTTGGGTGCGAGTGGTCTCTGGTTTAAATCCCGGGAGATCCCCCGTATTGTAATCGCGCCGTTCCTAATTTTACTAATAATTTCAATATTTATTCTTATTTCTACCGCGAATCTCCGACACTGGATGAGAGAAAGTTTGATTCATTCATTACTAATATTTACTCTCATCTCAGGCATAACGTATTGACCGATGATTGCTTATTTATTATGAAGAAGAAGTATAATGGCTCGTTGGTCTAAGGGTATGATACTCGCTTTGGGTGCGTGTGGTCCCGGGTTAAAATCCCGGACGAGCCCACGCATTGTAATAGCGCCGGTTATTTTTTTAATTTATTTCAATTATAATTTTTGGTCTCGTGGTCAAATGCCTTTCGGTCTCAATTATCGTTATATTTTCGATTACACTTTAAGTCAGATTTTCAAAATTTATTCATATTTCTGCTGTAATCGTCCGAAGTTGCATGACAGAATATTTGGACCTTTTAATTAGCTATTTTATTGCATCTCATATATAACCGACAAACCGATTAGAGCATATTTATTCGGGGGTAGGAGACGTATTGGTTTGTTGTTTTATGTGCATTTTATTCGATTTCTGTGTGAGTGGTCCCGTGTTCAAATCCCTGAGCAGACCTATTAACAGAATTCGTCAGATTTCTCGTTTCGTAATAATGTTTCATATTTATTTATCATTCTGAATTCATTGTCCGACACAGGATGAGAGATTCACAGATACTTCTATTTTCAAAGTTTAATTTCTGCACAGACATAAACGAAAAGCCAAAAAGACCATACTTCTTAGAAAGTATGTAAGTAGTGGCTCGTTCGTCTAGGGCTACGGTCTTCCGGTGTGATTGGTCCCGGGTTCAAATCCTGGATGAGGTTCAGTAACGGCATTTATCCGTTTCTTCTTTTAGCAATAAATTCATTGATTCTTTCAATTTGAAGATTTTCTTTCAGCACTGACAGAAACATTATCGAAAGACCGATGAGAGATTGACAATCGTTAACAAGTGTGTCGTTCTTTTCTCGGTGTGAGTGGCGCCGTGTTCAATCACTTGCCTACTAGAGCAATGTCAACTACTTTAATACTAAGTTACTGGTCTTTTATTATCTTCTCTCCTTAATACTAGTTTTTCACATCTTCTCTAGCCCCTTACTTTATAGAGGTTTTATTGCCATTGATCTTCAAAAATTTAAATGCAATGTCAATCGTTATCTTCTTTCTTCTTAATTCTTGTTCTTTTATTGTCCTCTCTCCTTAATAGTAGTTTTTCTCATATTCTCTAACACTCAGTAACCCCTTGTGTCCTAGTGGCTTTATTGCCTTTGATCTTCAAAAATTTAAGTGCAATGTCAATCGTTATCTTCTGTCTTCTTAATCCTTGTTCTTTTATTTTCTTCTTTTCTTAATAGTATATTTTTGTCATATTCACCAACACTCAGTCACTCACCATTGGTGTCTTGGCGGCTTTATTGCCTTACTTGTGCAGAAATAATTGAGATCCGTTATACAAGACGAGATTTCGTTATTCTTCTTTGTTTCTAATGAATTTTTGAGGTTTAGAAAAAGCGAAAAGCCTTCGAAGTCTCGTTATGACAGTATCATACTATGTAATACTACAGCGGCTGTATCATCTTTGGTATCGAAGCTGCTGAGAGATAATCGATTTGCATAAAGTCAAAAACGAATCAAATTCAATCATTTATCACATGATATCTATTCATAGAAAGAGGTCTTGTTGAAGCAATTGAATTATGATAAACGAAAAAAAGCCATTTTCTCTTAAATACCGTTAGGATAAAAAAAATGGATCTGATTTGGGTATTTGACGACAATTGCTTAATGGAATAAAAATACTTGTTTATTATTTAGAGCCACTTAGTAAACGAATTTGCACAGAAAGATCTTCCGTTAGATTAGTTTTGTAATTACTAATGAAGAAATAATTCGGTTTTGACTGTCAATAAAGAAAAAAGAAAAGAAAATGAAAAACTAAAAAAAAAAAAAAATCTTGTCGAAATATTTGCTTGTTTTGGAAGCAGTCATGTGTTTGTAATCAACTACAAGGGATTTTGCTTTTGACAGAATTCTGGAAGATCAAATAGTAGGCAACTTACAAGCTAAGTAGGTGAAGAAAAATGGATGTAGAGGAAAAATAAAACAAAAAAGTAATAAAAAAAAGAAGAGAAAAAAAAAACCCTAGTAAAATGAGCCGCAGATGAATGTTAACAGTTGGCGTATTTTAAAAATATTCCAAGCCGACGTAAAAAAGGAGAAGAATGTGCGCATGCGCGTAGAAACACATTTACGGAAAACAAACTTTATGATAGTCTTAAACAGGAAAACCCTCGATTAGTGAGGCTAATATGTAAATTAAAAGATAATTTAAAACGCGTTAACATCATAACTTATATGAAATGATGGAATTTGTACTCCAATTTTTAGTCTTAAGTACATATTTTCTATTATTAGAAATTTCCCAAGCAAATAATCATTAATAGATAGGAAAAGACAAAATTTATAAGGCATTTTTCATAAAAGAAGGGTTAAAAAAAAATAAATAAATAAATAAAATAACCGGTTTTGTCCAAGGTCTTATCAAGTTTATTTTTCAGGTAATAGAAAATTTATAAAATTTCTAAAAGCGTGTAAATTAAATTAACGAATGGAATGGAATGGAAAAGAAACAAAAATGAATTTCAAGAAACTAGGGTTCAATAACATTCAGACCCAGTAAGCATTTCCTCTGTTTACAAAGGGAAGGCCCACGAACTCTAGAACCTTGAGGTGAAATGTGGAGTGGAACCTAGATAAAATCAAAAAACGGTCCGCACTAAAATTAACTACACATTTCCTACAATTTATTATATGCTCAGCAATAGCAGAGCCAGAAGTATTTGGTTAGTTGGCTCTTCCTGGCAGATGGATTATAAACGGAAATCAACATAGATTTTAAAGCCTAATTTACTATTTTACAATGAAAAGCTGCTCTGAATTAACACTTTCACTTACTAATAAAAATACCGTATTCGGGTTAATATTTGGATTAATATTCGGACTAACATTATGAGAATTATACACGCATGTGCACATGCTGACAACTTGTCGGTGTCTCCATCAATTCTTCGCCAAAGCGATAAAGTTATTAAATCCGTTTTGCTATTTTTTCGCCTGTTGATCTCCATTGCCTTCAGGATTTTTCGACTTGAAAAGACCGTCTCTTCTCATTCCAAATCTTACCAGAGTACGCCAGGGTTAGTAAATATCTACAATGACTAAACATAATAATAAAACTCATTAAATGAAGTTAAAAATAAAGAACTGGAGCATGATGAAGCCTATAAGTACCTAGGAATTAGCGAAGGAGATGACATACAACATTCCCAAATAAAGGGGAAGGTAAGAAAGGAGTACTACAGGCGTGTGCGTCTGGTACTAAATACCGAGCTGAACTCAAAAAACAATATCAGCTATAAACACATTGGCTGTCCCTGTGGCGCAATACAGCTTTAATGTCTTTAACTGGACCATAGCTGAAATTAAGCGAATGGACGCCAAAACGAGAAAGCTTTCCACTTGCTACCGTATGCATCATCCCAAAGCTGATGTTGATCGTCTGTATGTGCCCAGATCCGAAGGAGGCAGAGGATTAGTTCAACTAGAACTGTCCTACAAAACTACAACAATTGGCCTCCAAAGATACTTGAAAACTACAGAAAACTGGATGATGGTATGTGTCAAAGAACATGAAAGTAGTAAGCGTCTTTACTTCGTAATAAAGGAAGCCAACAAATTCAAAATGGAGTTTCAAATGGGCGCAGAAATACAAGTAAAGCACAGTACACCGGCTGAAGCTGCAAAATACTTTAAAAAAAAAAAAGAGAGCAAAGACAAATGCAACCGACCAGATACAGAGACAATGGCAAGATAAACCGCTTCATCCCCAATACTCTGCCCGTACCAAACAAGCTGACGTAGACAAAACCCGTACCCATCAGTGGCTACGTAGTGCAGGGTTGAAAGCTGAAACTGAAGGTTTTATCCTTGCTGCACAGGACCAATGTTAACTACAAAATTATCAAGTACATATACTAAAATATTGTGTTAGCCCAAAATGCAGATTCTGTGATAAATATCCAGAAACAATTGATCACCTTGTATCAGGTTGCACGATATTGGCACCCACTGAATATAAAACCCGGCATGACAGAGTGGGCCAATATCTGCACTGGAAAATATGCAACTTCTACGGGAAGGAGGCTGAAAGAAACTGGTATGAACACCACCCAGGCCCGGTTACGGAGATAGGACCTGTTACAATTCTATGGGACTACACAATACACACTGACAGAACAACCAAAGCCAACTGCCCACATTGTTATTAAAGACCACAAACAAAAAAAGTGTCTCCTTATTGATATGGCAGTCCCTGCTGACTGCAGTGTATCTTTGAAGATATTCAAAAAGCTGTCAAAATACAAGGACCTTGAAAATTGTGGCACATGGGAACATCAACAATCCCTGTTGTAGTTGGAGCGCTCGGATTGGTTGGAAAAGATTCCAGTAGACTAGCTGAAGGGATTCCTGGAGGTCCATGCCTCAAAGAGATACAAAAAATTGTTCTGACAAGTACAGCCCACACTTTACGAAGGGCTTTATCTATGTAATTTTTTTTTTTTTTTTTTTGTCAGTGGAAAGTGTCATGATGCCATTTCTAACCTTAGGTCCCTGGGGGTCGGGATCCGGAAAGAAATGGGTAAACGCCAGAAATCAAAGGAAATAATAATAATAATAATAATAATAATAATAATAATAATAACTAGTTTTAACCCATGGAAATTTTACGATTTTCCTATTTTAATTTTTTGATAAATTTAATTCTTAAGTTAAAGATTGAGTAAACTCATAGCGATTTCTATGACAATAAAATAAGCGTATAAATTTCTCTATCGCATCCTTAAATATTCGAGCTTAACAACTTTACCAAGATCAAAGTGTAGCACCTGTTCTTATCAGCTTAATCTGATTCTCTCTCTCTCCACTTCCTCTCTGCCATTCATTTTCTCACTGAAACCAAGTAATGTCTTTTCCCCACTTTCCACGTGATCAAAACGGAATAATCCATTATTTATAAGTTACTGACAGGGCGTAACGGTCGTGCGAACTAACGAAGGGGAGGGCCAAGCATAATAATAATAATAACCGTCCGAGAAGAATGAGATACTCGAATTGAAGGTATTTCTAAATCACACCTGCAAAGTTATGCGCTGGGTTTTGTCAAAATCTTTACCATAACGCGCACTATTTTTTTCTAATATAACGTGCTTTATTTTTCTTTGCTATATTCACTCGCACAATAGAAGGCCGTTTAAGTGGATGGTTTACTGACTAGAGTAAGAATTGTAGATTATGATGATATATAGAATAGTTAACGGTTTGAAACTAGACTTGAAGAGGTTAAGATTGTAATGGCCGTGTAAGCAGTATCGTAGAAGCTTGTTCTACAAAGCATCGACTCTTGTAGAAGTAGCTTTCCAAATGGAACTACTTCCTTATCAAAGGAATACGAAAAGATTAAGGATGGTTCGTCCCTGGTCGGATCCTAGCTGTAAAGGTCTGAACTGGTGGAACTAAGGAATGGAGCTCGTCTGAACATTTGCCATGGAAATAGCGATATAGTAGAGAGGTTTAGCTCTAAAGGTCTGAACTGGTGGAACTAAGGAATGGAGCTCGTCAGAATAATTTTCCACAGAGACAGAGATAGGCTAGCGGCATTGCGCCTGTGGGGAAAAAGTTTGTAAGGTGGAAAACAATTCATCGTCCATAAAACTGGATAAACGCTTTTGAACTCCTGTCGAAACTTCAAGTGAAGTAAACATCATACGAGGTGGGGGGGACTTTTAAGGGAGGCAATTCTAAAATGATTTATTAACAGTGATTTTTTCTAGAGTCCATCTGTGTGAGTATAAGTGTCTGTGCAAGTTAATACATACGGTACATATACACTATGCAAACATAAAAATATTTGTGTGCATGTATAGACGTGTAATACATACATATATATATATATAAAGAAGTATATCTGTGAAATTAAAAACAGAACGAAGCAAATTACACCCAAAATATCATAGAAAATAAGGAAAAGAACATCAGCCTACAACAACCAATCCAAAACCGCAAACTCCGCTTGGAGAAAAATAGCTACAATTACCTTCCCAGACCAAAACAAACTACTAAATAAACGATCAGACACGAAAACAAATTTTTACTACGTTACTTAAAAAACAAAAACTGAAAAGAATAAACAAAAATAAATAAAATAAAAATAAATAAGCAAAATAACCCCCCAAAAACAAGTAAAATGAATGAATCCAAATAAAGTAAATAAACAAATTAACAAACCATTCCCGCAAAAATAACCGTTAGAATAGACTACCCATAATGCAGTAGGCTACCCACAATGCATCACTGATCCGTATATATATACCTAGTAGAGAAAAAACAACGCATGTGGTCTGATGATTGAGTTTAGCATGAAACAATCTGTCTCCTCTGAGTGTTGACTTCAATGTCCACTTATATATATATATATATATATATATATGAGTAATAGAATATTTTTTATAAATATTGTAAAATTCTAAACTAAAATGCTAATACTATTGCATATATGCAGTCTCAATTTCTTAAGGAAAGTTAAGTGAATGACCTTTTTGGCTTTCTCCGCGTAAATAGGAGGTTACTTTTGGAATAATAAGAATTATATGTCACTGTAAGTGTGGGCATGAGGATGCTTGGGTGGGGCATGATCCCAAAAAGTGGGGAACCACTGTTCTAGCGTCTTTAGCGATGGATTGTGTAGATGAGTTCAACTTCGTTTGTGTTGCATATGCTTCATATCAGATGAAGTGGCATGATCTATATATTTCACTTCGTATACTTGTACCCGTGGGTAATAATAATAATAACAATGATAATAATAATAATAATAATTATAATAATAATAATAACCCAGACATAGAACCCGTAAGGAATTTTTGTGGCTTTACAATACACATCGACAGAACAATCAAAGCTAATAATTTATATGGTAATTCCTGTAGACTTTAACCTACCTTTGAAGATCTTAAAAAAAAAGAAGCAAAATACAAGAATATTGAAGTGAAAATTTTAAAAATATGGCAGATGGAGACTCTAATAAATTCAGTTGTAGTTGGATCCCTCTGATGGATTAGAAAGTTCATTCCTGGAAGTGCATGCCTTAAAGAAATACAAAAAAACTTTATCTATATCAAAAGGACTTTATTTATATACAAAAAAAAAATTGTGTGACGTTAGCTTGTTCAGTGAAAATGTCATGATGCCATTTCTGATCTTAGGTCTCTGGTTGGGACCCGATAGGAAATGAGTATGCAACGGAAATCAAAGGAAACAACAACAACAACAACAACAACAATAATAATAATCTAAAAAATGTGGCTCATGGTAACATCAACAATCCCTGTTGTAGTTGGAGCCCTAGGATTGGTTGGAAAAGATTCCAGTAGATTAATTGAAGGGATTTCTGGAAGTCCATGCCTCAAAGAAATACAGAAAATTGTTCTTACAAGTTCAGCCCACACTTTACGAAGGGCTTTATCTATGTGAATTTTTTTTTGCTTTGTTTGTCAGTGGAAAGTGTCATGATGCCATTTCTAACCTTAGGTATCTGAGCGAGACCCGGAAAGAAATGTGTAAACGCCAGAAATCAAAGGAAATAAAAATAATAATAAAAATAATCAATCTATCGTCTGGACTGATTAATAAAAGTATATATTCTTTTATCTCAGCTCAAAAGTACATTATATTAGGTTGGTGCAAAAATAATGGCGTAATAATGTCGTTTTTTGACGTATTTTTTAACGTCAAAAAACGACATTATTACGTCATTATTTTTGCACCAACCTAATACTTTGTTGAACTCACGAAATGGCCACCAAAATAAAAAAAAAAAAAAAAAATTAAACAGTTATGACTAAAATTTACTTCATAACATACTTAGCAACCTTTTAATATGAAAGCGCCGACAGAAAGCATAAACAAATGTAGCTAAAATTTCCGTTCGGATGACTATTTTCGTCAGGTTTTTTTCGTTTCTTTTTAATGCTCAGCAGACATTCTTTCATAGAAAACCAAAACGAGGTTAAGACGTCATCTTCACGGTTTTATGTTTACGTATATCATATTCGCCATATTTCATTGAGAAACTTTTAGTTTTTGCTTTTAGTATTTTGAAAAACTTATCACCGACAGTTTATTTTACTAATTTTTTTTATTTAGTCGCATCGAGATGAATAACTTTCTTTCGAAATTGACTTTCATTAAGAATGCTTGCAACATGTGGCAAAATTTTCACGACAAAATAAAAAACAATGTTACACAACTACTAGTGTAGGGAGTTAATCTGAACGTCGGCCAAATGTAGGGTGCACAGATCATATTTGGTTAATTTCTCTCTCTGGGGATAAAACTGGCACAAGGCCACCCCAGATGTACTTTCCAAATAAGGCCTCCTTCCCTATTATTTAATTTATGAAGATCAAAAACTCTTGACGTTAGACAAGAAATGAGAAATAATGATTCACAAACATTGTTTCAAACGTAACAATTGAATTCATTAGTGTTTGGTATACATGCATGAATAATGAATAATGAGTGAAAAGCTAGGACAGAGTTATGTCCCTTTGATTAGGAAATAGTTGTACCTGAGTTCATATTATGAGAAAGTATTATTAAACTGTAATAGGATGTAATAAGTTCGTATTGAGTGTTTGGAATTAAATGAACAAGTTAGGTAGAGTTCAAAGATAATACTTGCATGAATTAAGTATTGTTCATTTAACGTCTGACTGTATCAGTCGAGACGGAGTTTCTTTACGGTCACATTTTGGCGGCGCGTTGAGATGTACGAGTGACGTAGATAAGTTAGGCTCGAGTCAGGAAGAGTAGGAACAGAAGAGATAGAATATCACACGTGTTGTGTTTATATATCTGCCTATATCACGTGACTGGCTCAGATGGAAAACGCGGTAAAACAGATTTGTCGCTGGCGGGCGGTTTGATTGGTCGGAACTGAATAAGCAAATATAGGACAATTTAGCGTCCTTTTTTATGGTGAAAAACATATTGATTTGGAAATTCGTGAAAAGATCAAATAATTTTACACAGAATGTTAATGAAACTTTCAGTACTTATTCACAAATAAATGAAATTATTTTAGAAATGTTTCTTTTTAAGAAAATCTTGCTAAAAACATTTGCTTTACATCAGTTACACTCCACTGATTTAATTTTAGGAAATTTCGAGAAATTTATCCAGATTAATGTTTTAAACAATTGTCAGATATGTGTCATGCGTGAAACACGCTTAGTCGATCATGTATCTTTTGATACATTACTGGCGATTTTCTCCGGTAGTAGGCTGCCATTTCTTTTTGTAGACCAGTTGCCATCGAAGGTCTGTCTTGCTATTTACCCATAGCTGGTGGGAGGGTGGTGAAGAGGATTCATACCTTTTCCGTAAGTGAATGTAATGGATTCAACTCGAATTCGAACTCGGCTCTCCGATTCCTCAATCCGAGCCGTTATCCATTTTCCCACCGTGCCTCCTGCAGAAACCATTGGAGAATTTAAATAATCATTTTTTTTTTTGGTAAAACAGGTCCCCCAATCTGCTTTGAATCGCTAAAAAAATTAATAAAACTGAAACAGTATTTAATTGGAAAATTTTTAATTTGCTTTTAAGATTAAGTTTACTGACACTATTGTCTTCGGTAAAAAAAGTTTCGATGAATAAAAACATTTTCTAAGAATTTTTTCATTTAATTTTAACAATTTATAAAGTTTTAAATCTTATAAAATTCTGTACTCATTTATACCAATTAGGAGATATTGATATTAAGGAAATATATATTTAAGAAAATAGAAAATAAATAGAAAAGCTTACTACAATTCAGCGATTACCAATATTTTAAAAAGAATTTTGAATTTTTTTGTGTTTTAACGCGCCGAATTTTGTATATGCGGACGTCCATACACGACATTATCAGAAAATAAGATCGGTAACTATATTAAATTTACAGCCAAAATACCTAAAATTCAATAAAACATTAAATTACCAATAATATTTTTCTAAATTTTAAAGATTACTCTGTACATAATCTATATTATTCGGACTATTGTTCTCACCTTTGTCACCATATTTATTACAAGGTTTCGGCCGTTGTACGCTCCAGCCTTCTTCAGGTGGTTGGAATGTCGAACTGAACCCTTTATTTCGCTCACTGAAGATGGCTGGAGCATACAACGGCCGAAACGTTGTAAGAAATATGGCGACAAAGATGAGGACAATAGTCCGAATAATGTAAATAGTGTACATAATACCTCATCTCAGAAATATAGACAGATTACTGGGTAGTTAAAAAATATGCAAAAAAGGCGCTCACGTTATATTCTTCAGGTAATTTTTATAGATACGTTCACCGTAGAGAAATTTGATAAATTTCTCTCTGTCAAGTTGTTAATAGGGCTGTCAGCGCCTAAACTAAACACCTATCTCCCTGTTAATAAAATACATTTCTACAATATTTTAAACTAAAAGTAGGTATTATGTGTTTGAAATGAGATTAATTCAATTTTAAATCAGTTAATATTGATCAAATAAAGTTTCAGAAAAGTATATTTTATTTCTGAATGGCTTTTTGATAAAGGGAATTGCATTGTGCTGACAGATGGCTAAAAATGGCGCTAAAATCAGCGACTCTTAGCGATTAAAAACTCCTGCCGGTCTCTTTAAATTTGTTCTGAAATACAGCAAAGTATTTTGTTTATTTGAATCTACTAGCTTGAATTAGCTTGGAATCAAAACTAAAATAAAAGCTTCAAGAAAGATTTTTCATTTTAAAAAATTAAGTTTCAACATGGCGTTTCTTTGGAGGTACCTATTATAACGTCATTAAATAATCAGTTTATCTCATTTGTCGAAGAGATATATTTTCTTTTGTTGGATGTAGATATATATATATATATATATATATATATATATATATATATATAATTTATGCGATAGGTTACATTGGAGATATTATTGTGGTTGTACAATTTTTTTAACAGGTTACAACGTAGTAATAGTACAGTGGTTCACTAGGAAATAACAGTCCGCCAGAGGGGAAATAAGACACGTCTCACCACTCAGAGAGAAAGAGAGAGAGAGAGGAGAGAGAGATAAACATATCCTTTTATATTACTTTATACGACACCACATTAGAAGTCTTCTGTCAGATAAGGTAGCCTTATGTCACCCTATTAATACGTCCTGGGTATGACGATAAACTACATCCACGTCCTGGGTATGACGATAAACTACATCCGCGTCTTGGGTAAGACAATAAACTACATCCACGCCTAGGGTATGACGATAAACTACATCCGCGTCTTGGGTAAGACAATAAACTACATCCACGCCTAGGGTATGACGATAAACTACATCCGCGTCTTGGGTAAGACAATAAACTACATCCGCGTCCAGGGTATGACGATACACTACATCCACGCCCAGGGTATGACGATAAACTACATCCGCGTCCTGGGTATGACGATAAACTACATCCGCGTCCAGGGTATGACAATACACTACATCCACGCCCAGGGTATGACGATAAACTACATCCGCGTCCAGGGTATGACGATAAACTACATCCGCGTCTTGGGTAAGACAATAAACTACATCCACGCCTAGGGTATGACGATAAACTACATCCGCTTCCTGGGTATGACGATAAACTACATCCGCGTCCAGGGTATGACGATACACTACATCCACGCCCAGGGTATGACGATAAACTACATCCGCGTCCAGGGTATGACGATAAACAACGTCCAACAGCAAGGCCTCTGATCAGGAGGTTTTGAGGAGCGTGGAACTACCTCTTAATTGCTGGTGTTCCCAGGTCCACCCTGACCCGGGGGTGGTAGCACCTGTTAGGGTCCCAGCTATGGGCAAATAGTTAACCCCAAAACAGGGGTAAAAACACTACGAAAGTGTAAAAATAAGTTTTAATACCAGAAATACTTTGTAAAAAATTATTAGTAGCAATAAATTTTTGAAGAAAAAAAAAATTATTACCAGAAATAGATTTTTGAAAAAAGAAATATTACCAGCAATAGATTTTTGACAAAAGAAAATATTGCCAGCAATAAAAATTTTGTCGGCATTAAATAACCCATTGAGGTTGATATGCCTTAACTTAATGTACGTGAGAGATTCATGGAAGATTGAAGTTTAAAAGTAGTAAAATCAACCTTGCTAATCGATCGATCCTCCGTGGCTCGATCGGTTAAAGCACGTCAGGCTATATGACGGTTACGTATAGTATAGGACGAATATTTTCTATGAAAATTTCTCGGACATTCAGGCCGGTAAATGTTATTAATACTGTTTATTATAAACAGAGCATTTACTTAAATATTTGTATCTATAAAAAGAATCTATAGAAATGTCTTAAAAAATTAATGCTTGATTCAATAAAAATTCAAGATAATATCATTTCTAATTCTGCAAGACGAAAAGCAAATGAAATTAAGATGAAAGAAAATACACGTTAAAAACGATTATTTGTTGACAATTCTTTAGCCAAGAAAAGTGAAGCAAATCTTACTTCCGTCTGAATTTCTTTTTTGGCTTTCGAATGATGAAGAGTGATGGTCGGGAAACTACAGAATATCAATTATTAAACTCAGACGGCATTTTCTATAACAGCGTATATTTGATTTTATGCGTCTACTTACGTCATCAAGATGTACTGACTAAACTATTGACTTCTTTTTCTGTGATTTGCACTATTTTCCAGTTTTATTCTTTGTTAAACATAGAATAAAGTTGTTTCTAAATCTGGGCATCTTTTTGAAAGTAAATAAATTACTGCCTCTATCTCACAATCACACACACTATTTTTCTTTCTTACTTTTTTGTGGGGGGTGGGGGAGGAAAGATAAGCATCAATTGCAGTGATTATATCCCTGATATTACACCAAGATCCAACTACAATTTTACGGAGGGTAAGTGCTAAGTCCACGTGTACACAAATGATCTGTGCGACAGTTTTTGAAGAGAAAGAAACATAGCTTGTATCATTTAAATATATTTAATATAGAAATAATAAAAAGAGAAATAATGGGAAAAAGAAGTGTTTGCAGACAGTGTGCGTCTGCAGGCTTAGCTTAGGCGAAAGGCGTCCAATTATTTTATCAACAGTCCTTTTTGCAGGAGAAGTACCTTTCAGTTCACGGCTATATTTTACATGACAAACATAATATTGAATATTTTATATGAGAAACACATTTTCACTATTGACATTATTCGGACTATTGTTCTCACCTTTGTGACTATATTTATTACAACGTTTCAGTCGTTGTACGCTCCGGCCTTCTTCAGGTGGTTGGAATGTTGAACTGAACCCTTTATATCGCTCACTGAGGTAGACTGTTCTTAGTTCCACGTGCCATGTTTAATGGATGTCAGTTATCAGTTATCTCCTGTTAATTCCCCTCTCCAAATTCTCCACTGCCTTAAACGGGTATTGAACTCACACTCTTCAGGTCCTGTCACTGGACCTAACTAACGCATTTATCCACTGTGCCAAGTGTCCTTATGTAAATAGTGTACATAATACCTCATCTCAGATATATAGACCGATACTGAAACATATTTTGTTTTCACTATTAACCTCTCAGTAGACATATCGAGGTTGCTAAAAGATTTGATTTTACAAGCATATGCTATACTGTTTGGATTACGCATAATTGGAAAAATCAGCTTTCAACAAGATAACGATCCAAAAAACTAAATGATGTCAAAATTACCTTGAGTCAAATAAAAGCACAACCTATTGGAAATTATGGCCGCCTCAATATTCTGACCGCACTCCCATTTAATTAGTATGGGATGAATTAGTTAGGAGAGTTCGAAGAGAATACACAAAGCGTCAGAGTGAGCTTTTTCAGTGCTTGAAGAATACTTGAGAAGGTCTACCATCTATTTTTTTTTATCAAAAACTATTGGAAAGAATGTCAACTATTTTTAAAGCAGCAGCTAAAGCAGTTGGTGGTTTTATTGACGAAAAGAAAATGTGTTTCTGTTATGTGATAATATTTATTAAAATTAAGTGCTTACTTTTTCTGAAAATAAAAGCCAATACAATGTAGTTACTGCAATTTTATCTTTTAGTTTAAAAAATGCAAAACTATCTAATTTTAAGGTGTTCTTTAAAGAAATATAGGCAGCCCTAATCATTTTGCCTCGAGTGCGCATATATATATATATATATATATATATATATATATATATAAGTACAAGTAAATAGTAATATATATATATATATATATAAATAGTAATATATATAGTAATATATATATAAATTTAGTAATATATATATATATAAATATAGTAATATATATATACAAATAGTAATATATATATATATATATATATATATATATATATATATATATTTATATAATACAAGTAAGTAGTTTTTCACTTAGCAGATTGATGTTATCTTTAGCATCCCGACTCCAAACTTTTGTAGACGGACCATCCGGAAACCACTCCGTCCACTCCTCAGGAGTATAAGTAAAAATATATATATATATATATATATATATATATATATATATATATATATATATATATATATATATATATTCAAGCATGTTTGGTTAAATAATTTATACGTATTATGTCTCTTTTTTTAGTTTCGTGAATTAATTTCTTGTTAGCTGTAGAAAATTGATCAAGAAAAATCCCAAAATCTTCCTTCAAATAATTTTTACTTTCCCAAATACTTTCTAAGACCAGCTTCAGGATTTGCATATCTATAGATGTGTTATGCGTTAACACCGTAAATTGAAAATATATTTTCACTAAGGGAGGTAACTTATGTGATTTAAAAAAAAAGATTTTTAATTGTAGTATTTTAATTTAGTATTTTTTTAATAACACATTGTTGCTATAAACATTCAAGAAAGTTATTGCTATACTCGTAGATGGCTTTATTTATTTTTGGCTGCAATTCTCTTCTATAAATGGATCCTATAATTTTAACTTTTTGATTAATATTATCTTGTAAAAGCACTGATGCATTTTCGACTAATATCTGTCTAAACTGTGAAGGATGACATGTGTGTTCCTTTAAATGTTCTGAGATTGAACTATGATCGTTCAAGTGAAACCTAAGCCTTCTCGTCATCGTAGTTGTTGTAAGACCAACATACGTATTAATATTTTTATCAGAGATGCAATCACCCAGTGTACGTTTAAATTGACATACGATGTTGGTCCTTTGTAAGACGCTAGTTGATGGAGAAGAGTTGTTTCGGACAACTATTTTGGTTGTATTAAATTTAGTATAGAATATAATTTTATTTTATTTTTTTACTTTGATCAGTGGGGGATACATTAGTGTTTATAAGTTTTTTTAGAATTTTTTCCTCCCGTTTATAATTAGGATGCATTTGATTACAGTCATAGTAGTTTGATATGTTTACAGTTATTTTCAGAACGTTTATAGTCATTTTTATTTATGTTAATATTCACAATAGCTTGTCTTATTTGTTCATCAATGAAGTAATTAGGAAAGTTATTATTAAGGAGGGTTTGTTTAATATTTTTTAATTCAATATAGAAAATCTTTCTTGTTGAAGAGTTTGCTTTTGCACGGTTCATTAAGTTTTGTATAATAGCTACTTTGTAATAGGGCATTCATTTTTATAATAATATATATACTACCCCTTACATAGAGTTGCAAACTGTCCACACGCACGACGTCACTTGTCTATCTTATATATACGTATATAAATATCCTTCACTTCTGTTATGGAGAGGCGTTCAACTCTCACATTTCTTGTAAAAATGGAGAATTAGACGTCAGACTGTATTCGTCTTGGTGGCCTATAACAATGCAAATGGTTTGAGTTTCTATCGGTTGTCTAAAGTCATTACTGCCATTCATTTTCAAAATGAGTCAGAAAAATTCATTTTCCGTTTTTATGAAACACTAGCTTCTAAATATTTTATATTAATCTTATATGCGGAAACAGTCTAAAGGTTTTCTTAAAACAATGTGTATTAATGAAAAGCCTAAGAAAAAGGGGACAAATTGTATTTAAAATTTAAACAAAAATTGAAGATTGATTTATTTGCTTTTTACGGATTATCAACCATTTTTGGGTTATTTAAAGCCGAAAAATTTTAGATTGTAACTTTATTTTTTTCTGGCGAGTGAATATTGCATTTACAAATTTTGCCTTCGATATGTCCTGTAAATGTTAAATTCTCCAAGCCCTCTTTCCTCATTATTCGTCACGACTGACCCCACCCGACTACCACGCGCACATGACCAGAGTCGGGATTACAGTCATTGCAAGTCTTCACGATAATTTCAATGGCTGTATAATATATGTTTCGTCAGGGTTACATACAATTTTTGAATTCAGAGTTGTCCTTCTTCTAGACTGGTTGCCATCCAAGGCCGAAGAGCCCAGTTTATCCTTTTATTTACCAATAGTTGGAGATTTTGTTCTTCTCTGAAACCGGTTTCAACCAGTCTATCAAGTATTTACACATAACTTGGGAGAGAAGGGATGGGTATGAGGACAGAAGTGAAAATCACGAATTCGACTGGAATTCGAACTCGGCCCTCCAATTTCTCATTCCGAACTCTTACACATTACACCATCCACATGTATATAGACGAATAAAAGATCTAAAAAAAATGTTCATTTGATGAAAGGATCAGATAAAAATATAAAATAAAGAAATATTTAAGACTTCAAATCTGATTTAGACTTAACTACTTTTAATATCTTATTTAACAGCCCACTTTTTTATTTTATGGCACTCTGTGAATTTTAAAATTAGAAATTTGGTATTCTGAAAAATGCCCGCATAAAGTTCATAAAAAGATTTCTCACCGACATTGACACCATTAGATTTCTTGGATAAGACATGGTCGAAAGAACTCGAACAAAGACATTATTTTGGAATCAAAAACTCAAACAAAGACATTATTTTGGAATCAAAAGTTGGTTCCAAAATTCGCTTAAAGATGGAACAAAGACATTATAAACTTTGGCCATCTTTTTCTGATGTGCGAAACAGACGCAAACTGGAAACAATGTAATAAAAAATTAAACTGCTTGGCATTGAAGCTTTCCACATCTACCCGACATATTAGCTCTATCACTGTTATTCAGTACTTTCCAATAAGTACCGCGCATATATATATATATATATATATATATATATATATATATATATATATATATATATATATATATATATATATATATATATATAGTGCCCTGTGTTTAATTACGCAACTGGTTTTTAATTCTGGCGTTCTCACCTTTGATGGAATCAATTTCAAACTTTTGATTTGTTTGTTTTTCTTCTTTTTTTATTTTTTTTAACCCCCTTCAATATAAGTTCCCTAAGGAGAAATACACCTTATTCAATATATTTTAATATGAAAAAAGCGCCCAACATTGAATAAGGTGTCTTTCTCCTTAACGGAACTTATATTAAAGTGTGTTAAAAAAAACCAAAAAAACACATACACACACATATAACATTTTTTGAAGTTGAAATTGATTCCATCAAACGTAAGAACGATGCAAATAAAAACTAGTTGCGTAACTACACACAGAAAAATATCGAAAAATTAATGGAGTATCATTCGAAAGTACTCGGCGAAAAATATATATATATATATATATATATATATATATATATATATATATATATATGATTATTTCGTATATGTCAGGCCCAGATATTTATTTTAGTTTCTGATCGCTATCAGTTCAAACTGAGACCAATCCAAGATTTACAGACCAAAAGGTTGTACCCTTTTACTCTCGAGGGAAACGTTTTCTGTCTGGCATTGAAGCTTTCCATATCTACCCGACATATCTACCCTATCAAATGTCATACAACCCAAGCAATTATTCTCAATCTCAGCCTTTACCCGGGTACTTTACTCTCATCCATCCGATTCGTCACCCAAAATCTGTACGTTTTCCATTGAAAACAAAATGTCAAATGATCAACAGCCGCTTTAAACTTGGAGATTGAAATCTGGGTGTATTTTGCCGCAAACGGACTTTTATTGGCAGATATCTGAGGACAACGGGGAGGATTTAAGTTTTTAATGACTTTCATCACCCTTTGGTGCTCCATAATCATGGCCTTGTACCAAAAAAGTCAATATCACTATCAGTCCTATGACCAAGTGTGGTCGTAGGGTCGCTGTGTAACTGAGCACCTAACCAGTTCCTACCACATATATACGTTGAAAGCCGGAGTTATTAAGTCATGTAATGCACTTCTTGCGCAGGTAGACCAGGCGGTGCCCATCACTCTCCGGGATAAAAAAAACGGCAAAATTTACGTCTCACCCTGGCGTAGTGCATAGTAAACTATTTCCGATGACCATTAATATAATGGATCCCTTCCTCCTTTGGTGCTCCACAATCGTGGCCTTGAACCAGACTAAGCTGAGATAAATAAATATCCATGAAAAGACACAGAATTTGTCAGTCGATCAAAAGAGTTATGACCTATCTACGCTTATTGTTTGAGGCGATTTTTATTCATTCATGATTTTATAGCTTTAGTTCTTGAGAAAATATTTAAATATGCACTACATATTCTTACTTGGATTCAGTTTTCAAACTTGCAGCACATAAACTGGATGAACTTCTTATTTTTCACTATATATATATATATATATATATATATATATATATATATATATATATATATATAAAAACAATAGACAAAAATTAAAAATTCTTGAAGCTTTATGCATAAAACAGTTGAAACCTAACATGAACAAAATAAACTATAAAATCTCCACAAATATCCTTAAATGCCTATAACAGAAGCCATTGGTTTATACCAACGGCGTCCCATACTTAATACTTACTTTTTCACTCTCGTGTGGTCATGTGTGACGTCACGAGCTGCGACGCGATTTTCGCTTCCGCGTCTCGTATATACGGATTTGTAGTTACTTGGAAATTTTCGTGCAGTAAGGGCGGACTATCATTGTTGTTTCGTCCGTGTGTTATTCAATTTATTGAAATTGTCATCTTTGATAATGGTTTATGTAAGCCGAAAGCTTAGATTGGATTTAAACATGTGTCAATATGGTGATTTCCTTTCGCCGTTCAATGATAATGTTATTAAGCTTATCAGACAATGTCACAATATGAAAGGAACTTACTTAAAATAAATAAACAAAACTTGTCCATATTATTTAATGAAACATGCATTTATATATATATATATATATATATATATATATGTGTGTGTGTGTGTGTGTGTGTGTGTGTGTGTGTGTGTGTGTGTGTGTGTGTGAAAATATTGTAGAAAATAGGAAAGAAACTGGTTTGGTAAATAATCCAAAGTTCCTTAGTATTTTTGTTATTATTTTTAAAAAATAGTGCTCGATACGAAAGTAGAGCATAAATATAATTATTTATTTAAAAATATGATTCCAACTCGCTACATAAGAGGTCTCATGTTTCAAAACAAGAGCCGAAAACT
This sequence comes from Acanthosepion lycidas, assembly GCA_963932145.1. NCBI lineage: Eukaryota > Metazoa > Mollusca > Cephalopoda > Sepiida > Sepiidae > Acanthosepion > Acanthosepion lycidas. Next base: position 94,326,926 of record OZ010600.1, read on the forward strand.
TCAAAATAATATTTGAATTAACTTGAGTTAAAGTAGGCTCTGTTCCATCTTCAAGCGAAATTTTTTGGGGAATGACTTATTTCTGAAATTTACGAGTTTTAATAGTATGGTCAGAATAGAAATCAAAAATTTCCATGGTAACATCAAGGGCGGATTGTTTAGAATCAGCAGGGGAGGGGTGTTAATAATTTGTATCAGTATAGAGTTATTTTCATAGATGCCGGGTCAGGGTAAGGTGGGGGTGGCTAAATTTACGACGAAAGACTGGCTTGAGCGTCTACGGAGATTTATTTATTTATTTTTATTTTATTCTTTTATTATATCTCTTTATGAAAGGGATTTGTGTATATAAAAAAGGCGTAACGTTTGTTATTTGACGACTTCATAAAGGGTTATCAGTTTTTGTAGGGTATTAAAACTATGTATATGGGCTATGGATTTTAAAATTTATTTTATTGTATGCGTGTTTTTAGCTAGTTATTCAGAGCGTAAGTTCGGTTGTGTCGGCAGAAAACCGTTAATTCTTGCCTGTTGTTTAATAGGTTTTTATTGTTTAGAAGCTTAATATAATGTGTAGTTTCTCATGGAGGCACAAAGGGCATGGGTCATCCCAAGTTTTGCAAGTTCTAGTCCTGTTAATGATTTTCCATTTTACTTTAGGTGTCCTATTTTTTTCTTTCAGGTGCCAAAAATATTTAGATAGAGAGGTCTGATGTCTTAAGTTTATGTTGTTGAAGGAGCATTTATGCTGCCTCCATCTAGTTTTAAAGGTATTTTTCGTGGACCCAATGTATATCATATTATTGTTAGGGTTCTCCGTGGATGATATAGTGCATTGGTATACCACAGATTTGATGCAGCACTTATTTTCTAATGGGCAGTCTACCGGGTTTCTACAATCGCATAATTTTTCTCTATCATTATCTGATTTAAGTGTAGAGTTATTAAAACTATTCAGGTAAGGGGGTTTGTCAGGATTTTATTATTGTGTCTTTTTATTATACCTTCTAGATTTTCAGCCCCAAAGTTTGTAAAAGTGATTTTGATACACCCTGTATTTAGATACATAATACTGTTAGATCTGCCATATTTATGGTCAAAGAACGTACAATATCAGTGATAAGAATTAGAAACAAGGGCACAAACGGTCTATGTTAATGACATAGATATTTATTTACTAGACTGGGAACAAGGCCATAATTGTTAAGCATCCACACATGTGCATGCATCTATCTATTTATCTATACACACGCACACACACACATATATATATACACACCACACACACACACACACACACACACATTGTCTCGACTGTCGATTAGTTGTTCTACGGCCATTGTCTGGGGTGGACGTTACTCCAAGGAAGCGAAAATTGTAACGCAGTACGAACACACTGGCAAGTCTTACCAGGAAGCATATCAAAGTACTATAGACTGGGAAGGAAACTCTCCTAAATAAAATCCATTCGAGAATCTGTGGCCAATCTGCAAGGAACGAATTCGTGGAATGGACATACGAAGTACTAACATGTGCACTGGTCATGTTTCATTGGAAAAAATACGAAAAAAAGTAAATAATAACGGAATTATTCGTTTTGTTTCAATTAATTTGCACAAGGGCATATATATATATATATATATATATATATATATATATATATATATATATATATATATCACTTAAGTTCTATTAAATTCAGTTACTAAAATCTATTTACCTTTTTTATTATACAGATTTTGAACAGATGCGCAACAACTTATTCGAAAACTGGAATAATGCAATGAATAAATAAATAAATAAATAAATGAAATGTCTGTTTAGTTAAATTTAAAAAAAAAACTATATATCAATATAGATGTCAAATCTATATTGATAGAAAAATTAGCTTAAAAGATGGAGCACTGAATATCGTGGAGAGAGCGTTTGCAGATATAAACAGTGTGGACGGAATAAGCAACACTGCATGTTCATGGCCGCTTCACGCCTTCAGTTAACTGACAAGATTGTTTAAAACTTCATAAAATAAAAGCCATAAAATTTAGGGCATCCACAGAGGATTGAACTCACTATCCTAGCAATAACAAGGGAGATTGACCTAACGGGAGTAGATAGGTTCGCATATCGCCCGGTTCACATATCTCCCCGGTCTTTTGAACAGGAGTAGACGTTTATCCCTTGTTTCCTATTCAAGATAGGTTTCTGGTTCCTTTTAAAGTCAACATGAAGTCTATACTTCTAAGGTCTCCTTTTAAACTCTGAAATTTTATTTATTATTTATTTTCGTTTTTTTTTCCTCAATAGGAGTAGATAGGTTAGCCTATCGCCCGGTTCACACTCCTCCCCGGTCTTTTGAGCAGGAGTAGAGGTTTATTACATGTTCCTTATTTAGTATTGGGTTTCTGATTCTTTCTAAAGTCTTTTTATTCTCTTTCACTCTCCCGGTAGCTCCTTGCGTCTTAGTAGCATTATCGCCTTGCTTGGAGTGAAAACAAAAATACAAAAACAAAACAACCCCCACAAACCTACTAATCATTGCACGAATGTCCTATTTCTTGTTGTGCATTGTTCTTGAAGTTTTGGCAAATTTTAGGACCCATTTCCGACCACCCTCCCACAAAAAAATTCTGTGCCGCAGGGGAGGGACAGGGGCGAAATAAACTAGTTTGTTTTTTTGTTTGTTTGTAGTAATTATCGTTCAATTTATTTCTTTGTAAATCCAGATGCTAAATTATATTTTATTCCCGTTAAATATTCAACAACAGGCTGTTTCTGAATCATCGAATTTAAACCGCATTAATCCGTATTTTGTTGATATCAAAGATCCCCTCGTTTTACCCTGGTTAGAACCCCCACGTCGCTGAAATTATTCGAGATCATACCCTAAGGAATTTGTAAACTTGTTCGTTGGAATAGACAGAGCTTAAAAAAAGATCCTTGTATCTTGTGTTTATTTTTGTAAGCTTAACTAAGATTAAGGCTATACAGTGGCCACCCAATGAGGATCGATTTTATCACATCTAAAAAAATATTTGCAAATTTTAGCTTAGTCTGGTACAAGGCCACACTTATGGGGTGCTCAGCGATGATTAAACTTACTACGGACCAACTATATATGTGACCAATTTTATAAACCGTACTTAACGGCATGGTTTTCTGTGCTGCATTTCTTGACCATACGCTAGATCACAGCTCTCCACACCTTCCTATTCTTTGTAGCTGTAAACAATGTTTGTCATTTTACAATTACTTCCAGTCTCTTCTCTGTCATCCATTTATACAAGCTCGTTTGGTAGGTTATTCGATGATTTTCTCTGAGGCTGACACAAGGTCGAAGAGTGTGTAGCGCCAGTACTATTTGAACTAACTCTATTTGTAATAGTTTGCAAGACTAGATTTGTAATCACTATACCAGATAGTGATATTTACAGAGAAGGAGATAACTAGGAGAATTTGTTGGTTAGAAAGATTGTGTTGCGTCAGTCTTTCAAGCTGGGAGGTCCAAACTGTCGATATTTTTTAAAGACAATGATAATGCCCAAGAAAAAATCAGGCTTATTTAATGTTGCTTTATAAAGACAGTTCCACCTCACTTGAAAGTTTGGCGCATCACAATCTTCCTACTCAGATTTGTATCATACTAATCTTAGATATACGAGCGAGCTTTTTCCATTTGAAAAATTGGCGTAACACAATATTTCTAATTGTATTTTCAACATTTCACTTTGATCTGGATTAAATTAAGCCTAGTAAAAAATCGAGTGGGTACCTGCTGTAGCTCGAATATTTGGAAGATCTTATTACGGACTCGTTACGCTTCTGTCATCTTTTGTTAGGCTAAGAAAACCTTAATAAATAACTAAGCTTCCAATTGATTGATTTGTTTTTTACGGTTTATCAACCCATTGAAAGTTATTTAAAACCAGAAAAGATATTTTTAGATTTTAAGAATTTTTTGGAGCTAATTATGGTTTACTGATACAAGTCTTACTAATTAACCCATAGCTGGGGAGAGAATAGATGGATTCATACCCTTCTCAACGGTTTTTGCGCGAAACGAAATATAACGAACCCAACTGGAATTGGAACTCGGCTCTCTGATGAACAATTCTAACCCTGTGACTAACTATTCTGTATGACAGATTTTGAAAGAGTACGTAGTTTTAGAGCAAGTTTGCCGAATTTTTGATTGCTAACAGAAGGAGAGTAAGATAGAAAAATGCGTGAGTTTAAACAGTCAAGCATGGTGTAATATATATATATATATATATATATATATATATATATATATATATATATATATTATGAAATGGACTAAGTCCGACAATTATTTTTAAGACATTTTTATGTTTATACATTCTTTTTATAGGTACAAATATTTAAGTAAATGCTCTGTTTATATTTAACAGTATTAAACAGCATTTACCGGCCTGAATGCCTGAGAAATTTTCATAGAAAATATTCGTCCTCCGACGAATATTTTCTATGAAAATTTTAGCACGTCAGGCTAAATGACGGTTCCGTATCCTATACGGAAGCGTCATATAGCCTGACGTGCTCTTAACCGATCGAGCCACAGAGAATCGTTCGATTAGCAAAGTCAAATTTACCGCCTTTAAACTTCAATCTTCCATGATTCTCTCACGTACATTCATATCTGCTCATGGCGTATCCAAATGTAAACAAATGACGTCACACATTATGAAATGAACAAAGTCCGACAATTATTTTAAGACATTTTTATGTTTATACATTCTTTTTATAGATACAAATATTTAAGTTAATGCTCTGTTCATAAGCAGATATGAATGTACGTGAGAGAATCATGGAAGATTGAAGTTTAAAGGCAGTAAATTCGACCTTGCTAATCGGACGATTCTACACACGCTCTACCTCTGATATTGAGCACTTTATCTCATAAATATAGCACATCTTAAGACTACAATTCTTCATATATATATATATATATATATATATATATATATATATATATATATATTGCCCTGTCTGTAAATATTATATGTATGTATATGTATGTGTATATACACTGAGTCAATAGCTTCGTCCACCGCAAGGAAAGTTGACTCCCTGTGCCGCGCCAGGACATTTTTCTCGCCGGAGTCAATCCTTCAAATCTACAAATCAGCCATTCGCCCTTGCATGGAATATTGCTGCCATATATGATCTGGAGCCCCTTCTAATTGTCTCAAGGTCCTTGATAAAATCCAAAGACGGATATGCAATGTAATTCGCCTTGATCTGGCATCTCGTCTGCAGTCGCTCTCCCACAGACGTCCCGTTGCCTCTCTGTCTTTTTTACAAATACTTTCATGGTAATTGCTCCGAGTAGCTGATTTCGCTGGTTCCCAGACTTCATGAATTCAAGCGCCCTACGAGGCTGGCATCTCGCGCTCACCCTTTCACTGTCGAAACTGTTAAATATAGTCGTCTCTTCTACTCCAAAAGCTCGCAACTCTCGCCTGTGGAACACCCCCCTCTTCTTGTTTCCCTGATAGCTATAATCACCAACTATTCAAATGTAATGTCAATCGACGTCTCCAGATGTCCTGATCTATCCACTATGTGACACTATTTACGTCGCTAGAAAGAAAGAAGAAAAAAGAAAGGCGAGAATTAAATTTAAGTGATAGGAAGCCATCACGAAAAGGACACTAAGCGATTTTATCTTCTTTCTAACAGAGAAAAGTGCTAAAGGTTTTTATTCTCATTAGCAAGGAAAGTAGGGTCGCGGATGTGTCGGATTTGAATTAATTTATGACAACGATAATGAACATTTCAAGTTGGACAAGCGACCTCCCGCAGAATTCTAAAGAGATAAAAATTAAATAGGTCATCAGCTTGACTGAAACGAAAATGTCCGTGGAACCACCTACATGTCATTTGAGAAAAACACCTGTTTATTGTCAGGGCTGGCTATGATAGCGAAATTATTTTATCAGAACAGTTAATTAGCAACAGAATGCAAATACGTCCAATTGACCACCCACTTGTTTGGCGAATGCCCCGGGTGATAAAGTCCAAGTGACATTTGACTAAGATAAGAGTCTAAGGTTTGTTGTCGGGCAGAAGGAAAGAAAGAGAAAGAAAAGAAAAAGAAAAAAAATAGGAAAAGGAAGATAATTTTTTTTCTTTGAGCAAGATTTTTTAAACCGAGGCTAGTCTGGCCACACCCACGCCGCTGAGCGCCCATTGGCTGGGTGGTGTCATGAGCGTTAGGCGAAGGTAATCATGCGAAGAAGAAGGGGAGGCCTGTTGCGCCCCCCTGAAGGGATAAGTGTGAGATGCCACTGTGAGAGAGAGGGGAAACCCGTTGACACCCTCTGAGGGTATGGTGAACAGAAGAAGGTGGGAAGACGAAAGACTTCCAAAGATGAAAAATAATAAATTTTCTTGACCAAAAACAAAGCAGTGGATTGTGGATTTAGAATTATCAAAGAACCTCAAACCCCCACAAGCCCACCCCGGTTTTGGTCGGCGTCCATATAAGCAGAGTCGCAGCGAGTGAAAAGCAGTTCAGTACCAGTTCGAGTTCCCGTTGAGAGGCAGTTGAGTGAAGTTCGCAGTTGGAGTTGCACCCGCCTCACAGATAGCTGACTTGAAAGATTCCTTGCATCACGACCTCAACTTCTAGCCAAGAACAATTTATTTTTGAAGAACGACTTAGACTCATACCACCAAAACAAGTTTTACGAATATCGCCTGAAGATATACCAAGAACCAGTTTCTTAAAGAACAAACAACTTATGTTACAATGTTAAGACTCGCCTAACAAACACAAAGTGTCACGAATCCATATAGCGGGTTTGGGAGAAAGACACAGTCCTGTATTCAGCAACCAGATATAAAATATTGTTATCCTTTTTTTTAACACATTTGAACTTTTCGAGTTATTATTTTCTTTTCTTTTACATATACTTGTGCGGTGTTACCCTTGATCGAACTCGGCTTGCATCACGGCCCGGCGACTGATTGATTTCGTCTGCCTAAGATCAAATCACAACGTGGGTAGGTTAGACTGGAAATCAAAACAGTTACTTCGGTAACCAGACGTTGGAGGCGAGCTGGGAACGACAAGGCTGATACCGAATCTAACCAGATTCCCATCCGAATCACCAAAAGGTTAGAACGTCACATTTGGTGCCGCGACCAATACCAAGCCAGTTGGTCGTCACAGGACAGGATAGCACGACGGACGCAGCCAGGCAGACGTCACATTTGGCGCAGCACACCGGGGGACGTCACAACTATCCTTCTCTTCATCCTTTCCTCTATCACTCCTATTTGCTCTCGCTCCAACTCTCTGTAACCCCTTGTGTGCTAGAGGCTTCCTGCCTTGATTGGGGTGAAACGTTTATACATACATACATACATACATACATATATATATATATTCTTGGCAGATTTTTTGTTTTCACAATGTGGGATATTTAACAACAACGATGATGGAAATAAAACCAAAAGAATCCAAAGGGAAGTGGATAGATTATAGACACAAAACACATATCTTCAAAATCAATAACATAATTATGCAATAATGCAGTTATATATGTGTGTGCGTGTGTGTGTGTATGTGTGTGTCTGAACACGGCCACAACATACTGACCGTGTTTGTAAAATAAACAAACCGTCACATGATTATAGATAAATTTATTTAAAAATCTACATATTCAGTTAAAGAAAAATCATCCTTGATAATGGGTAAAAGAATAGCCGAAAGCGTGTAGATATACAGAACATTTCGGCAGTTTTACAAACTTTTTGTTCAGAAAAGAAAACGAACACACACACACACACACACACACAAAAGAAATATTGAATAATAACAGTAACCTGTCAGTGGACTTTAATGAAACTTGTATAAAAGAAGGATTGCTGCCCAAATACACAAACACACACACATGCATATATATATATATATATATATATATATATATATATATATATATATATATAGTATTAAGGTGTGCTATATTTATGGGATAAAGTGATCAATATCAGAGATAGAGCGTATGTAAATATAAATATAAAAGTGAACATTGAAGTCAACACTCAGAGGTGACAGGCTGTTTCATGCTAGACGCAATCGTCAGGCGGCCTATTTGTGTGCGGGTATATATATATATATATATATATATATATATATTTCTAAGGAATTGTTAAATTTATTTTTTATCCGATAGATATTTCATATGTAATACACACTGGGGCATCTATTTCAAATACGAGTGTCCACTATATATATATATATATATATATATATATATATATATATATATGTGTGTGTGTGTGTGTGTATGTGTGTGTGTGTGTATAAGAGAAAGTGATAAGATAAAGAACAAAGAGGAAACGTGTTTATCAGTCTAACAAGTTTCGCTTTTGTTAAAGCTTCATCGGAGAATGAGATATGGAGAAAAGGAAGAAAAAAATTCTGGTATGTTTACATATGTGTTGTTTGATTTTCATTTGTTAATTATGTTTCACGTGCATTCGACTTGTCGAACCAACGTTAGTATAATCGGTAGCGTTCCAAATTCAAGGAGACACGTCGCATAAAATAGCCGAATTTCTTTCTTCTTTTTCGCCATTTGCTTATGATGAATCTTTAATAAAAGTGAATCATGTTAGATTAATATATATATATATATATATATATATATATATATATATATAGTAAAGGTAACAAATTCGTTAGTATATAATCCAAGTGGATCCTAGTAATATTTGTTTCTTAATCCTGCTATTATCCAATCTTCATTTAATCTGTTTGATCCTAGCTTATATATATATATATATATATATATATATATATATATATATATGTCTGTGTGTGTGTGTGTGTGATAGAAATTATTAGAAGGATTTGAGATAATTATAATTAAGTAATTCATCGAGTCTAGAAGAAATCTCAACAGAATGCAGAAAGCACTGGACAACCGTTTCCCCCTATATTTGGGACTCATCAGCCGTGCGCATCCACTACCGAGAATTGAAACCAGGACAGTTACCTTATCAGGCAAACTGATTATGAGTCCCAAATATAGGACGGAACGACTGTCCAGTGCTTTTTGCATTCTGTTGAGGTTTCTTTTAGACTCAATGAAATACTTATATATGTAGTGGTAGAATCCCCGGTCGTCGGCTTTCGATCCTAGCTCGAGGCAACCGGACGTCTTGCCACACTGATAAACTGTGATAGAGCGAAACAGTCTGTCGGTGGATGATAATATACAGGGTGTCCATAATGTCTATGTGCACTTTAACAAAATATAACTTTATTTGTATTTGCGATAGAAATAATTCGTAAAAAAGGATTAGAAAGAAGTAAATCTATTTTTTTAAGGTTTTATTGAAATTTTATTTAAGTTTCCACATGTCCTCCATCATTAGCAATACAAAGGGTAATACGATTTTGCAGTTCACGGAAAACATGTGTAATGCCTGAAATCACATTACTTATTTTACCTATACTTAAAACTAGGTACATTAAACATTATAACATTTTTTACAGATTGTTTCTATCGCAAATACAAATAAAGTTATAAATTTTTTAAAGTGCACATGAACTTTATGGACATCCTATATATATATATATATATATATATATATATATATATATATAAAGTAAAGGTAATAAATCCGTTGGTATATAATCCAAGTGGATCCTAGTAATATCAAATATTAAAACTGATTCACAAAAAGAGCTCAATATATTTATTACAGAGCAAATGATTAATGCACAATACAATCCAAAATTAATTTTACTTAACTAAATATGACTTACTTTCAATTAATTAAAATATATTTTTAAATATAACTTGTCTTGTCTAGAGTATTGTTAAGAAGGATTTCATATTTTTCAACTTAACCTTATTGAAACCTAACCTTATTATATTTTAAGTTTTTTTTTCTTAAAAAACCCCTTTTTGTTCCTCTCTTAGTTTCAAATTAACATTTCATTCTTCATATAACCACAATTTAATGTCATAAGGTTAATAGCTGGGTTTAATTTTATAAAACCTCTTCTCTTTAAGATTAATACCTTTCACCTACCCCTGCCCACTGCCTTGTGCCTTTCGTCTGACTAAAACATTGAAATGGATAAAATTCTGTATTAGTTTTTCGAATTTTTTGTAGCAGTTGTTACAGGTAATTTTCTAAATCTGACACGTCAGGTGAGTCTATATCTGGGTTGAATAAGTGGAATACAATCTTTATACTTCCATATTCTACCTCGTTTTGGCCTTGTGTCAGACATTGCTGAAATTAGTACATATTAATACTAATGAAATTAATATGAATTAGTACATATTAATACTAATTTGAGAGAGGTGAGAAAAATCCCATTCGTCATACATGCTCGCCATCACAAGAAAAGGTATTTTTATTTGTTGCCAATCTTGAAAACGAGACATGCCGCGTGAGGTATGACGTTAATCCGATACGGTTCACCGCTAGCAAAAGACTTTCTCAGCTGGAACGGACCTACAGACAAAGTATCATCTTCTCTTTTTACTAGTGGCGTCGAACATGAACAGCCAGAGAACATAAAATATATTCTTTATTAGGAACGGAACAATCTTGATATTTGAATAGAGCTGAATTGTTTTGCTGATGCTACAGAGTAAGGTGAACAATGGCTGACGATCAATCCCGTTAAGACGACGTTTGCCACGGAATAAAGATTAATGGAGAGAAATCTTAATATTTGGAAGGAAATACTTAATGGTAGATAAAAATTTGAAAGCAGTTTTGTCGAAATTTAGCTTAGTAACAGCCGAACTCGGCGCAAAAAAAGGTTGGGAAACTTTGTCATTACGTCCAATTACGGGAATCCCGCGTAACACAGTTAACAGAGACCAGAAACCAAGAATATACAACCATAGCAAGCGAGATAAAGAAGAAGGAAAGACCACTTGAAATAGCTATAAAATTTATTGAGGGAAAAGAAAAAAAAAATAAAATAAGGGGGGGGGAAATAGTCTGATGTTAAAGTTCACTGGTGCAACTTGAAAATAACTGCCAAAAACGTCCGTTTGGCGAGCCCTTAAAAAGGACCCCAATAACAGTTCAGAGAGAGAGAGAGAGAGAGAGAGAGAGAGAGTGAAAGAGGTAGAGAGATAGTAGGAAGAAGGGAAAATTTGACTTACTGTTCAAAAAAATAGATTTAATGTTTTTTTTTAAGTAGCTGGGAAAAAAGGTTTTAGATATTTTTTGAGTTGCTCTCCTTGGAAGATAAGCGAGCTTCCTGTTAAAAATAAATGCAGACTTGTTTTTTCAAACTTTCTCTGCGACACAAATTCAACTTCTAGAGACGACTTAGAATATCTTTTTTCACATACTTTTTTTCACGTCAGAATTTCGTCCACCAATAGGACAAAATAACTCATCGAAGGAAGGTAGCTTTTCAATCGCTTAATTTTGACTTTTTTCTCTCTTCGACCCGATTGTCGAAAGAAGACTTCCTTGAGAATGTTCTATTCTAAATTCTCCTGACAATAATTTCTTTAACTGATTTTTTAGATAAGTCTTTTTACTGACTTGTTCTTTGGTAGCTGAACAATAATCCACTTGATTCCTTGAACAGACTTGACTTTACTTGTCTAGAGAATAAGCTTTTTCCACACGGCGAACACACACTTGTTCTTTATCTTCAATTCTCTTGGACAAATATTCTTGACTGGTTTTTTATGACTGTTTTCCTTGTCAGAGCAACAACAGGTTATCTTCAAGCTGGCTTCCTTTTCGTCGCGAGACAAGACGACTTCTCGTCTCCACACTGCGGCGCCCTTTTTCTGCTACTACTGACTAGATTCCTCTAATCTAGTCGAAAACAAGCGGGAAAATCACGTGCGACCAATCGTTAGACACGATTTCGCCACGTGACACAGCAACAGCAGTTCTTACACTGCACACAGGGGGAAAAAGGAGAGGGGGAAGGAAAGTAAGAGAGATAGAAAGATAGATACAGAAATTAAATTTCTGACAATGAGAAGAAATTCTTGAACAATAAAATTTATCATTATTTTCTTTTTTTCAGTCAACTTTAGAATCTTTTCTGTTAATTCACCTCGAAATAAAAAAAATTCATATTTACTAAAATTCACACCAAATTCTCCCAGAGCGAAACTCTTCCATTGCACACCGGTTCGTTTGGCCCTTACGATCGCCCCAAAACTCGGGTGAGCTGTTTTTAAGTGTGTAGGGAGGTGGGGGGGGGGCTCTTCATTCGTGCTCACTCCAATAGGCAAGCCAAAAACAGATTTTTTCTTTTTAAATGTTAAAACGTTCCTTGGAAATACCTCGTATATGTCATCCGCGTTTACGAAATGTGAATATTTCCCTGAGTTTTGCTAATTTTTCATTCTGAGGGTTGTAGTTGGCGAGAGCCAAGCTAAACAAATTTTGATTTAAAATTTATAATTTCAAATGTCGGCGACTCGGGTGCGTTATTTTTAAGTGTGGGGTCTGCATTCGCGCTCACACAGATAAACAAGCCCAAAATAACTTTTTTTTTAAATTGTAAAAATTTTCTTGTAAGTCCCCCGAATATCATCCCTACTTACGAAATATGAATATTTCCTTGATTTTTGGTAATTTTTCATTCTGAGGGTTAGAGTTGTTGCGAGGCAAGTGAGACAAATTTTGATTTAAAATTGATAATTTCTTGGGGTGAATTGATATTTGAGATAAGTAACTTTACATTATTTGGGGTGAATTAACAGAAAAAGATCCGAAGTATAAGATGAAATTCTTACGATATATTTTTCATTTTTAGAAAAGATCCCAATTTTATTGTGTTTAACCATGAATTCTCTTTTATCCCTGTTACTTGAGGCTTATAAAATATATCGATAGATCAAAGCTAGGATTAAAAAAATAGCCCGGATAATATTGATGTATGTTTTGGGTATGGTCTCGCTCTCCTCAATCGTAACGCATGATGTCAGCGCTGAATATATTAAATATTCCTCTCTCTGAAGAATACCGGGATGTAGGCAACGGAATCTTGCCTACCATACGGATAGCACATGGTTCTTGAAAATGACTGAGACGGTAGAAAGTACTTAAACAAAAATAGACAGTTTATCCACAATATTGATCCCGATATAAAACGTTTTATTTAAAAATTGGAAAAATGCATTAAGAGTTTGACTGCTGAATTTAATCAAAATTGTTTCGTTGAATACTTTTTGTCCATATACACTTTATATATATATATATATATATATATATATATATATATATATGATAGGTCAGCTGATTTGTTTCAACCTTTCTTTATCTTCAGGTGATTTCGGTCAATTGATTTTCTAACGCTTTTCTTTTTAAATTTATGAACACTATATTTAAAAAAAAATTAAATGAAGAAGCGCACGACGTGAGGTGTGGAGGAGGTGAGAAGGAGGGGGAGGAGGGGAAAAGTAAGTGTATTGGAAATGTAATGGTACTGCATTAAATGAAATATACATACTTCCTTTTCATCCCACTGCATATGAACTGAAAAAGAAGTTTTTAGTATGTATACAACGGGCCATGATTTCCGATTTCTGATTCAAAAGTTTTTTTTGGATCTGGAAATGTTATTATAGCTAATTTTTCTTGTTGACAAAGGTTGCAGATGTTGCTATGATTGTTTTAAGATTTTGCTTTTTAAAAATTTTCCAGTTTACAATTGGATCTTTTTTTTACTTTTCCAATTTAATTTTCACACACGGTTGACTAGTTTAGTAGAATTTCCAAGGATTTCTAGCTTAAAAGATGACTTATGATTGTACCACCTCTTTTTAAAGTTACCCTCAGTAAACCCGATGTATATTTTTTCTGGCTATTTGTATCTATTTCTTCTGCATTGTAAATTATTGCTTCAGGTTTGCAAAATTCATCTAATGGACATCTATTTTGATTTCTACAATTGCATATCTCATTTTTAACGATGTTATACTGCGTATTAGTTTTGAAATTTCTGTTGTTTTTTTTATTGTGTTTTCTAAATTACTAGTACAGCTGTAACTTAATTTAACTGCGTTTTTATTAAATATTTCATGTAATTTTGAATTTTGGGGAAGTGTTTATTAAATAATTTGAAAAACATTTTCCCTATTTTACATAGCATTCACGTATTTTACTTTCGTCCTGGGTTTCATGTATGGGGGAGACACTGCCAGTTTGTAGATTTAATTCTACATCCAAATATTTGATAGTTTTCTTATTCATATCGACTTATATTTCAAAGTCAAAAAATATGGCGTTCTTAAAATTTAAAAAAAAAAAAAAAAAAAGCTTTAGGAAATCAATTGATCGAAATCGCCTGAAGAGACCGAAAGGTTGAAACCAAGATTGCAGAATCGGCTGTTTTTCTATACTTAAAACGTTTACACGCTAAATTTTGATCTTTTTATATCTGTATTGAGCACATTTTAATACTACTGTTTCCTGGACTAATTCAACTTTGATCACTAAAAGTTTTATATTTTAATATATTTTTTTGTTTATACGTTATTTTTTATAGATGCAAATATTTAAGTAAATGCTCTGTTTTTAATAAACAGTACCGGCCTGAATATCTGAGAAATCTCAAAGAAAATATGTATCCTCCAACAAGAATCAAACCTGTATCCTACAGGGAACCGCCATATAGCTTTACGTGCTATACCATTCAGCTACAGAGGAAGCAACTAGTTAACGTTAAATTACTGTTTTTGAACTACAAGCTTCCCATGATTTCTCTCCAACGCTCATATACGATCGAAGCGTATCATGACGTGATATTTTCTTTGAGATTTTCCGGACAGTATTTACTTAAATATTTGTATCTATAAAAATAGCGTATAAAGAAAAAATATAAAAAATATATTAATATATATATATATATATATATATGTGTGTGTGTGTGTGTGTGTGTGTGTGCGTGTGTGTGTGTGTGTGTGTGTGCTTGTGCGTGGACAGTGACGTCCAAACCGAGCGGCGAAAGTCTGTTACATGCTTGAACGCCGTTTTCAGACCTGCAGATTGCCTTGAAGCATGAAGCACTGATGTTACTCGATGTTGAACTCAGTGTTCACTTTTACATCTACATACGCTCTATCCCTGATAGCAACCAATTTTTACCCATAAATATAAAGTACCTCAAAGCAATATTTTATTATTATTATTAATAATAATAATAATAATATATATATATATATATATATATATATATATATATATATATATATATATATATAGTGTATATATATATTGTGTATATTTTGGGGCTGCAATTTTTCATTAATGCATGTTTCATCAAATAATATAGACAAGTTTTGTCTATTTATTTTAAGTAAGTTCTTTTCATATTGTCTGATAAGCTTAATAACATTATCATTGAAAGACGAAAGGAATTCACCATACTGATATATGTTTAAATCCAATCTAAGCTTTCGGCTTACATAAGCCATTATCAAAGATGACACTTACATTTCAATATATCAACCAATACTCGGACGAAACAATAATGATAGTTTGTTTTTGTTACATGAAAAATTTCAAAGCAACGACTAACTCGTGTATACGAGACGCGGAAGCGAAAATTGCACCGCAACTCATGACGTCACACATGACCATGCGAGAGTGAAAAACGAGAAGTATTAAGTATGGGAAGCCGTGGGTATAAACCAATAGCTTCTGTTATCAACTATAGGCATTTAAGAATATTTGTGGAGATTTCGTAGTTTATTTGTTCAGGTTAGGTTTCAACTCTTTTATGTATATAGTCTCAAGATTTTTTAATTTTTGTTTATTGTTTAAGTATCATTGTGTTTTCAACAAGGATTTTCTGGATTTGTGTATGCGGCCAGGCATGTTGTTTTAAATTTAAATGTAGAGTCAAGCGTCGTGAAAGCGAGTTTGTGGTGTGACCAACATAAATATTATGTAATCCATTGGAGATATAAAGTCTGTTTGATGCTTGAACGCCGTTTTCAGGCCTGGAAATTGCCTTGTAGCATGAAACACTGATGTCACTGATTTCGTGTCGGAATTAGAAATTTAACTGTGACAGCCTTCGAGAAATTAATACAGAATTTATCTATTTCATGTTTCAGTCAGATGAAAGGCACGAGACAGTGGTCAGGAGAGGGTGGATGGTGTTAGCCTAAAAGGGAAGAGGTTTTATAAAACGAGTTTAACTTTATAAAACCTCTTCCCTTTAAGGCTAATACCTTCAACCCTCCCTTGACCAGTGTCTCGTGCATTTCGTCTAACTGAAACATTGAAATGGATAATTCTGTATTAATTTTTCGAAGGCTCTCAGAGTTAAATTTCTAATTCCGACACGAACTCAGTCTATACACCGGGGTTAAATAAAACTGACGAAGTTTTTGTCGGTTGAAATAGATCTATCCCACATATGAGGTAATTTGGGATTTTGTTGTCTAATACTATATATATATATATATACATACATATATATATATATATATATATATATATATATATATATATATATATAATAAAAGTTCGGTATATCTGTCCCCCATTCCGAGTGTCGCAGAGATCTATCCACTGGTCTGGAGACTTAATAGTAAAATAGAATTTTGCTATCCTGCTCTTTGACGAATCGATACTATCTCTGTGAAACCCAGCGACGAACAGACAAGATGAACATTTAATTTCAGTTCTTGTTATTAACGCTATGTCTCTTGATGCTAAGCACTTTGATTACAAAAATTGCTCGCCTTAAGAGCGTTATTTTCCAGAAATACACTGACAGCCTTTTTTCTTGGCGAAACACAATCTTTGCTGTCATTGTACAACTTATATACATGTATATAAGTTATACAATGACAGCTGCAGCAACAAAGGCCACAAGGGACAATTAAACATGGTTCAGATTTAGGGGTATCATTTTACTAGCCCCTAGCAGTATATAGCGATACCACTAGAATTCAATAAGGAAAGTTTTAGACGACATTTAAATCACGTGACCTTTTTAAAGATTATGTAGTGTATAGCTCCCCATAGGTAGAAATTGGGAAATTATTTTTAAACATTTTTAAAAAAATATATAGGCTCAAACGATTTTTATGAGCTTTTCAATTTTTGATTCGTAAAATTAATTTTCATTTAAAACTATCACCAAACCGCTGTCTTGAAAGCAATGAAGAATTTTAAACGACTTTTTAAAATTATAAATTGTTTAATAAAAATTTTAAAAAAAGGAAAATAATTCTCGTAAAAATAAGTTATTCACCGAGAAAAAAATTCTTCTTAATAAATCTTGTTTATCAAAACAATTAAAATCTTTTCTAATAATGTCATAGTTTTATTGCATTTTTTATTTTACAGTTCAGAGCAGATTTTCGGTGAAAAGGCCAACTGTTTTACAAAAAAAAAAAAAAAAAAAAATGATTATTTACTTTCTTCAAGGAGTTCTGCTTTTAACTACCCACCTAAAAATTTAATTTCTCGAAATTACATGAAATTAAGTGGGTGGTAACATATGTAAAAATATTTTCACCAAGATTTTCTAAAAAAATTTCAAAAATAGTTTCATTCATTTCAGAATATTTCCTGAAAATTTCATTAAAATCTGACAATTATTTAATTTTTGCGAGAATTTCCAAATTAATGTGTGTTTCACCGGAGAAAAAGCGCAAAAACAAACATTTATCTTTGGTTCGGCCGCTGACATTTTTTCTAACCGAAATTTGGAATTTGCTAGAAAGAACTAAAAAATTTCAAAAAATAATAAAAAATACTTTGGTCTTTCCTCTTAATAATAACATAAACATTGTTTTTTTTTAATTTGTTTTTATTGATTTTAGGGCCTTTTTTCATCATGCTATGCTGTTTTTTGCGCGATCAAGTGGAGATACCTACAATAAACAAAATGGCTTCCAGCCTTCATTTTACACTAACCGTTACCAAAATGTGACCACAATATGGGAGAATTGGTGAAACTCAGTTCAGTATTGGATTAAGTTGTGTTTAATAATACATATCTAGAGAACCAATGAATAAATTCCAGATGAAAACTGTCATATTTATTTTCTGGTGTCACACATCATTGTGTCTAATATTCTGATCGCTATCAAATCAATCTGAATCCAGTTTCAGATTTACAGATATTAGCATAATGTTTTGTACCCTTTTCACCCCGAGACAGGCGTCTTCTTTCTCCTGCTTGGCATTGAAACTTTCTGTATCTACCCGACATATCTACCTTATCAAATGTCATACAACCCAAGCAATTAGTCTCAATCTTAGCCTCTACCCGGGTACTTTATTTCCATCCACCCGATTCGTCACCCAAACTTCGTACGTCTTCCATTGAAAACAATGCCAAATGGTCATACCCCGTAACAAATGATCAACAGCTGCTTTGAATAACCTTGAAGATTAAAATCTGGATGTATTTTACTCCAAACGGACATTTATTGGCAGATATCTAAAGAACAACGAGGAGGGTTTCAGGGGAGACAGCTTCAAGACGATGTTTAAGGATAAAAAAAAAATGTCTCACCATGGCGTAGTGCATAGCAAATTAGTGTCCATTAATGTAATGAATTTCATCCTCCTTTGGTGCCCCAAAATCATGGCCTTGTGCCAGACTAAGCTAAGTAAGTGTCCATGAAAAGACAGAATTTGTCATCAGATCAAAATACTTACCTTATTTATATTATTTGGACTGTTATCCTCATCTTCATTGTCATATTCACAACGTTTCGGTTGTTGTTTTTTCTGGCCTTCTTCAGGTTATTGGAATTTCGAACCGAAACAGTTCGAATAATGTAAATAATGCAAGTAATCATAATACCCCTTTGCAGAGATATAGACAGATATTGAAGAACTCGTACGGACCCGATATACCAAAAATATGGAGACAACTAGAAAAATCTAATCAGAATCTCGGGTGTAACAGCAAAATTGTCCAAATCGTGTAACTGCGTAACTTTTAAATGTTTAATATCTAAAAATCCAATACACTAATTGAGTTTCTTTTTTCCAGGTTTTCAGGTCAGACGTTTAGCCATCATGATACCTTTTGTTTTAAATTCCATATTCAGCTAGAGAGATAATAGGTTAAAATCGTTTTGTGTCAGCCCCACTGTCTTCCCAAATGAGCAATAGTGAGAGGAAAACGATCATTCAGGCCTTCAGTAATTGTACAAACGTTCGTACTTTGGCTTCAATCTTCAAAGCCCATTCAAAAACCACCAAAAAAACAGTGAATAAGTTTAAAAAAGAAGGAACAGTAGAGAAGAAAACTGGATCAGAAGTTCACAACAGGAAGAGAGATCATCATTTCGGCTTAAAGCTAAAGAGATCAATTAGAAAAGATCTAACTCAATCACTATGACGTTCGGCATGTGAAAAAGGAAATTCAGCCATGACAGTCGAAAGAGCAATGAAAAAAGACTTGAAAATGAAATCGTAGGTGAAATGTATAAGGAACCTTGTTAATCCAGAACAGAAAGATAGAAGTTTAAAGAGAGCGAAGATCATCTTACTTATTATAAAACACAGATTGTGTGTGTGTCTGTACGTTTATATATGGGATCGTATCTTATACATTTTTCAACCGATTTCAACAAAACTTCACAGGACTACGTAAAATTACCCGGCGGTGGTTCTGACAGCGCTAAAAAAATTGGAAAAACACAATTGTTTTTGCACGAAATCAATTTGAAAAAACACAGTTAAGGGTATCGCACCCGGTCGGAAGTTACTGCCGGCTACTCAAACGTCCGAATGCCGTTAACTTCCGGTGACTCAGCGTTTTTTTTCAGAGAACGATACACAAAAAATAAACAAATGAAACCTAAACATACACAAGTCCTCCTAACTAAAAATAATAACCGGAAACTACTTTAAATACACATGGTGTCCAAATGAAACCCATGTGTACAGTCAAAATGCGAAAGTTAATTTTTAGTCATCAACCAAAAGATATTGCCAACCAGCTACGATGCTAACAGCAGCTGATATAAACACAGTCGATTTCTTCCGCCCAGAGAGCGGCGTGCTCCCCCTCCTTGGAGGGGGTGTACGCGCATCATTTATCATCTCTCAGTTGCGTCTCTTTCCTTGGACAGAGTACGCTCAGGGGCTTCTCTGTCTAAGGACGGAGGGGCAACTGAGAAAATAATACTGAAGAGGTGCCCAGCTCTGGGGAACATCTTTCCGAGGCCGCGCCCTCCCATTGCACAAGAGGAACATCGCAGCGAGGCACCGAGGCCAGCGCAACCGAGGGCTGAGGGGATTTTTTGTCCCTGCCCGGGTGTATGCGCTCGGGTCCCCACATTAAACCGACCTTGTGTCACATTTCATTCATGCACGGCCACAATTTTCGACGGATTTGCACCAAAATTTACATGCACATTCTTCAAGTTAGCGGGAAGGCCAAGACTGACCTTGCATTTCCAAACTCCCATCGATAGTGGAAATAATAGACTTTTTTCATGCTTCTACGGTAGTTTTCATGTAGTTTGCGGCTATTTTCTACTGACCAGAGTGAGAGCCTATATCTGGCTGCCACGAATAGGCAGGAAGATTCTATTGGTCAGCATGAGAGCCAACAGCTGAGTGACACGAATGTTAACTAGCATGCTAGCATGCAAAAAAAAAATGATAGCTGTATTCGTCAAAAGTGGGAAAAATTTAAATCTGCATGGCACTTTACTCCAATTGGCTCATTCGCTTGCTTAAACTCAACGTTGATTCTGATTCCGCAGAGCTGGGTTGGGTGTGAAAAAGTATTTGTTGTTAACATTCTTTTTACATTCGGTTTTTACAGTTACGAGTTCTTTTTTAAAGCTGATCGTTTTGTGTTCATTTTTTTAATTCTTTTTTCGTAACAGATTTAATGTTTAGTATAGAGCTTAGAAAAAATTCGCAGTGTGAGATAGGCAAGAAGTAAGACATGTAGCAACATCAGCACGGCAAAGGGCACTCCTTTAAAGGCAAGGAAGGGCAAAAATATTTTAAGTCAAGTGATAGCAATTGCTGTATGAGTCGTACGATTTTTGAATCAAGCACGGGCAACGCCGCGCCATGCTGCTAGTATATATATATGTACACACACACACAAACACACACACACACACGCATATATATATATTTGTATATATTATATGCGCGGTACTTAGTGGAAAGTGCTCAATATCAGTGATAGAGCTAACATGATAATGTTTATGGATATGAGTTTGTTAGTCTGGGTTTCCCGCTTTTGTCATCAGTGATCATCAGACAAACACTTGTCTGATGATGGCAAAAGTGTGAAAGCCAGGCTCACAAACCCATATCCATACATCTTACACCTCTAGCTA
This sequence comes from Acanthosepion lycidas, assembly GCA_963932145.1. Taxonomy (NCBI): domain Eukaryota; kingdom Metazoa; phylum Mollusca; class Cephalopoda; order Sepiida; family Sepiidae; genus Acanthosepion; species Acanthosepion lycidas. The sequence goes on from OZ010600.1 coordinate 94,348,255, forward strand.
GGATCGGATATATATATATATGGGATGTATTTGTAAAGTAATTTTTATTTATAAATGATTGATTAAAAACCAAGAAAATTTCTTTGTTAAAGAATTTTAAAATTAATTTTTCAGTATTTCAGATCATTCTCCAAGTTTCCTAGACATATTTAAATATAAATTATCCAATGTCTGAATATTCCGGCTTTCATAAGCAAAGAATAAGAATACTTGTTCTTCGTGATCTCATTGGTTTCATAATGTTCAAATATCGCGACGACTACTAACACCTGTAATTAAACCGGATATGTATGCGAAGCTTCGCGTCTATTAGGAGTAAAACATGACTTCAAGGGACTTAGTATAGACATTTCCCCAAAAACAAAAGACTAAAATCGTCCTGTTCAGGTTACCAGAGAATCACTTGATTTCTGTTCGTGGATGACGTAATTCTAATCGAATAATCAGAAATGACCTTTAAGCCAAGTAACGTCTTGCTTTACAAAGACAGCGAAACCCTATCACTTTCAAATGCGTAGAAACAAAAGAAGTCATACGCCATGAACTTGCTCATTGTCAAGATTATCATACACATTCTAGCATTATCAGTACGGCTAGACTTGAAACAGTCCAGTTCATATACCTTGGGTATGTCATGACCTCTGACACTAATTTCGAGAAAAGACAACAAAATAGCCCAAGCAAACAAATTCTTTAGCAGATTTTACAAACAACTTTTTTTTTGCATATGTCTATATTTCCGAGATGAGGTATGATGTACACTATTTACATTATTCGGACTATTGTCCTCATGTTTGTCGCCATATCTATCACAACGTTTCGGCCGTTGTATGCTACGGCCTTCTTTAGGTGGTTGGAATGTCGAACAGAATCCTTTATTTAGCTCACTGGGGTAGACTGTTCTAGTTCCACGTGCCATGTCTAATGGATATCAGTTATCAGTTATCTCCTGTTAATTCCTCTCTCCAAGTTCTCCACCGCCTTAACCAGATATTGAACTCATACTCTTTTTGGGTCCTGTCACTGGATCTAACTAACGCCTTTATCCACTGTGCCATGTGTCCTTGAGGACACATAGCAGAGTGGATAAAGAGGTGAGAAAGAAGGACTAACGAGAACGAACGAGAACGAACAAGAACGAACGTAACGAGCAAGAGTCACAGTAAGCAAGCACGTAGACTCAGTAAGAAGTCATACAGTGATACGTCGATACCAAAGACTGTATATATATTGTGCTACTAACCCGCATTCCTGGAACTACTAACCTGCATTACCAGTTTGTATTATTATATATTAATACATTTATTTTCCTATATTCCTCTTTGGCGTTTGTTATTTGTTGGTACCGGATTTCATCCCGGGATCCACAACACTATCTATCTATCTATCTATCTATCTATCTATCTATCTATCTATCTATCTATCTATCTATCTATCTAAGTCTGTTCCTATCTATCTATCTATCTATCTATCTATCTATCTATCTATCTATCTATCTATCTATCTATCTATCTATCTCGTTCTTTTCATTATCTATCTATCTATCTATCTATCTAAGTCTGTTCATTATCTATCACGATTCTCATCGCATCAACACTGACTACTAGCCAACACTGGGACAGGGTGACATGGATTTGTTAGGCTTTTCGAGAATACTTCATATTTGAAGCAAGTAGCACACAAGAAAAAGAAAAATCTAACCCCATAAAAACCAGCGCCTCCGCCTGGATGCCAGACCTGCTCCCGGGAAACCCCGAGTGAGCCTCGTCATTAACAAATCTGCAGAATATATGATCATCCCACGTAAGTAGTCGTTCACGTAAAAATCAGGAATTACACACATATATATATATATATATATATATATATATATATATATATATATATATATATATATATATGTATGTGTGTGTGTGTGTGTGTTTTATTACTTCAAACGTTATTATAGTGGATAGTTCGTATTTGAAATAAACGCCCCATTTTTATTTATTAAACAATGTGTATCGGTCTGTGTATGTGTTCATGGATCGAACTCCCGCCCTTCTTTGTAAGTTAAACCACCGTTTGATCTAGTTTGTCACGAAAAACGTCAAGGTAAGCAAGTTATTAATTTCAAATTTCAAGAAAATAGCCCTCTTCACTCGGATTATTTTCTCGGAAGCTTCAGATTTGTTCAGTTTCCTTTCCCGAAACGTAAACAAAGCAATTTTTAAAGAATTAATGGATTTATTTTTAATCCGAAATTTTTATTACTTCAAATGTTATTATCGTGGATACTCGTATTTGAAATAGACTTCCCATTTTATTTATTAGTGAGTGTGTTTGGTTTGGTTTGTTTTGTTTTACGGCATATCAAAACCTCAATGGGTCATTTAATGCCGACAACTTTTTTTTCTTGGTAATTTTTTTGCTTTGTCAAAAATCTATTTCTGTTAATATTTTTTCCTCAAAAATGTAGAGCTGGTAAAATTATTTTTTCAAAAACATATTATCAGAGGCCTTGCTGCTGGACGTAGTTTATCGTCATACCCAGGACGTGGATGTAGTCTGAGTGTTAACTATTCACCCATAGCTGGGACCCTAACACGTGCTACCACCCTGCATCAGGGTGGACCCGAGAACACCCGCAATTAAGAGGTGGTTTCACGTTCCTCAAAACCTCCTGATCAGAGGTCTTGCTGCTGGACGTAGTTTATTGTCTTACCCGGGACACGGATGTTGTTTATCGTCATACCCAGGACGCGGATGTATTTTGAGTGTTAACTATTTGCCCATAGCTAGCACCTTAACAGGTGCTACCACCCCGGGTCAAGGTGGACCTGGGAACACCAGCAATTAAGAGGTGGTTTCACGTTCCTCAAAACCTCCTGATCAGAGGCATTGCTGCTGGACGTAGTTTATTGTCTTACCCAGGACGGGGATGTAGTTTATCGTCTTACCCAGGACGGTAGTCAATGTGAATTACATCTATCGGCCGAGGTATTCGAGAAATGTTTATGGGTGTGTGCCTACATATGTGTGCATGTGTGTGAAAGATAGACAGTAAGTATTATTATTTATAAAATGAATATGATGAATGTTTGCTTGAAATGAATTAATACCGTGATCTTCGAAAGACGTATTATTTACGGGATTAGAATTCGCCCTAAATATATAATTATGCTCCAATATTGGGTTGTCTTGCAGTGAAACGACTGAAATACGAAAGAATATTGAAACTAAATAATCATATACTTGTCAGAAGAATGTATGGCATTTATTAACCAGAAGTTGGCCTATTTCTTGAATTCTTTTCAGGATAAGTTCACTTGCTTCACGAAAGCAAAGGGATTTCCTTTGTTTTTTCTATTTTGTCTTCCAAATTGGAATTGTTTTTTTTTCTTCTTTCTATTTAGTCTTTCATATTTGACTTCAAATACTTGAAAGAATAACGAAAACATGAGTTGAAGAGAAATCTTTTCTTGAACATCGAATCTAACTTTGGGACGCTGATTCATTAATTACTTCGATTTTGTTCTATAGAAAGACTGCCTCGCCTTCTCTACACCTATTAATGAAAAATGGACTCGTCCATCCGTTATGACTAGAACGCCTGCTCATGGAACAGAGGCAAAAAGTGGGTAGCAAAGGCGTAGCGTTCTTTAGAGGTGTACGCTTGTCGCACCGAATGACTGTATGTTCTCGTGTGATTAAAACTTTCTTCAGTCAACCTTTTCTTTCCAGTGTTTTCCTTGCAGCCTTACTAACCAGCAACTATGAGCGTTAAACGAACTATATAACAGATATTTTACGGCTTATCAACCCTTTTCAGGTTATTTAAAGCCAGAAAATATTTTTAGAGTGTAAGATTTTATTTTTGGATAATAATGATTTAGTGATAAGTCTTATTAATTAAACCCTAACTGTGGAGAGGTGGATTTATACCTTTCCCTAATATATTTGAGTATAACAAACCTGACTGGAATTGGAAACCGGTTCTCGGATTAACAATTCCGAGCCATTATTCATTACACCATCCGCACATCCAAGATTTCAGCTCTTGATATTTCAATCATCTAGATACTGATAAGTCTCGACGTTGCTTAACTTCAGTGATCAACGTGATTTGACCGTAAGCATTGGTTCTAAATTCTTCGACTTTGGAAGTCTTGAAAAACCAGAAAGGAAAACAGATTAGAAGACTAGAGAGCATTGGCTAAGATGTAAAACGTAAAGAGAAAGAGAGAAAAAGTAAATATATATATATATATATATATATATATATATATATATATATTGGCCAATTAAAAGGTGGAACGATAACGAGGCTGGCGAATGTGAGATTGTGTGATTCTGATCTTACTGTTCGCTTAAGTGAACACCAAAGGTCACAGAGAACGACGTGATTTCAAACGGATGACCTCGGCCTCAAATAGTTTCTTGTTTCGGTCTTCGGGTTCCTGTAGAGCTCCTTCATGTCACCCCCCCCCATTTCGCTAGAAGTGATGCTTTTTAGGGACAGCGGATATAACAGGAACACATTATATGGATTTTAAATGCATATGTCAGGTGGGGTAGGTTTAATGCCATTAACGTCAGGCTAATTTAATAACTACAGGAATAGAGACTTTTTCTTTCTTGGCCATTGCTCATTTATCTTTCTGAACCTTCTCTGAAGATAAACCTTAAATAAGGGCGGGTCCCTATTTTGATAGATCTTCTCTCTCTCTCTCTCTCTCTCTCTCAAACACACACCCACACAGACGCATACACATATACACATTCACACACATTTGCACCTACACACAAACACGCTTACAAACATGCACACATGCACGCATATATATACGCATACACACACGCATGCACACATTCACTCATATGCACACTTACATCCACGTACACATACAGGCACAGACACACGCATACTCACTTATACACACACGCACACATACAGACTCAAGGAGGAATACGTCCATACATTCACATATATACACATCTTTACACAATTACACATACACGCATATGCACACGTATACGTGCACATGAAAACACGCATACATACTGTTGAAACTTGACTAATGCATGGAATAATAATGCAACACAAAATGTACTTAGAACAAAATGTATTGAAACAAGAAAATGTACACAATATTTACATATAGTCTTTTGTATATTCCTGGGAAGACCGTTCCTGGAGAATGTGTTGACTGAGTCGCAGTCGGGCAGAGTCTCTGGTTGAATCTCTTGATTCCTGTCTTTATCAATCCACCCACGAGGATCGAATGTGGCACAAGGCCGTTTTAATGTGGGTATCCCAGAGCCCATAGGCTCGGCCATTAATATGGCCTTTCTGAACCCGCCTAGACGGGTTCAGGCACTGTCAACCTCCCCGGACGAAACCTTGCCCTTCGGCAAAGCCTCGTCCGGGTTCCCCTCTGCTAATGCAGAGAGTTCGACAATCGCCGAGGAATCTCTTGATTCCTCCCCTCTCTTCCCGGTACCAACCATATTTATATGGTCGGTACTCCACTATGCAAATTAGGTGGATCCTACCACAACACATACGCAAACCCACGCACACGTACATACATACACGTATAAATACACACACAGAAGTTTATAAAAAATATCCGTTCAGTTTAAATAAAAATAAGCAATTTTTAAAATTGTTTTGTGATAAACATTTTACCACAACGTATTTTCAGTTTTAATTTCTCTTTCAGACAATTTCAACTTTCCTGTCTCTCAGAATATTTGGAAAGAATGGATGGAAGATGTAAAAATGTCGCAAGATTTGCTCAAATAACTAGTAACAACACAAAAGTAAAATCAGTATTGACTGGTGGTAAAAAATAGGAGTTTTTAACGGAGTCGCCTCGACTCGCGACGCTTACGATTGGTCAAGAGTGAAACAAAATTGTATGTTTGGGGAGACATTTTTACAGTTTTTCTTGCACAAGGAGGCTTTTTGACTGATGAGATAAGTCGCCGTTTTCTTCTGTACAATATTCTTCTACCTTCTAAAAAATCTATCCTAATTGTTTTTTGTTTTATACGAAATTGGAATTTGTTTCCATCAATAAATTCTTAAAAAGCATGGAACAAATAGTAATCTGAAGACGCAATATCAGAAGAATTCGAAAGATGATGAACTGTGACAGTTTCTTGCCTGGACACCAAGGTTATACCGAACATTATCTTAGTGGATGATCGTGTTATTTTCTTAGCTAATTTTGGACAGAGGGTTTTCTTTAATACTTCTTCAAATTAATCGTCTGGTTTCTTTGGAAATTGCTTACAGTGGAAAACTTCCTTCTAATCGCAATAAAATATCACCTTGTTTGCAGAAAAACTGACTTTTCATTCATATCGCTTTCACCACGATTTTTCGCATTCAATGATGTTGTAAAGTATCCACTTATCATTGTCTGGCACAGTTTGTTTCAAAGCGGAAATAGTTACTTTTGCCGTTTAACTTATGTAGAATTCACACATCAAACTAACATAATCAAACAGGTAATTCTTCAGAGATTAATTTGCGCCCCTTGTGTATTTTGGCAATCTAACGCGTTGTTTCTTTTTCAATGTGCCGTTTTCCTTCAGGACGTGACCGATCATAGCTCTCCATATCTTCTCATCTTTTGTAGTTCTTAGTAAGTTTTGTCTTTTTATCATCAATATCAGTCTCCGTTCTGTTTATACATTTACACAGGCTCGTTAGGTCGGTTATTAGCTGTTTGCCTCTCTGTCCTTCTTACTTTGAAGACGTCCTGTGAATGTTTAATTCTTCAACTTCTCTTTCCTCACTTTTTTTTTTTTTTTTTTTTTTTAAATATACGCTCTTTTAGCGCTAGAGGCTAGAGGGCGTCGTCAGTGATGTTCTGATTTGGATCATTGGGCAGTTTCGGGTCTTTCAAACAATATACTGACCTCACCAAGTCGACCCCATCAATTTTTCCTTTTTTTTCATTTTTGAGTGGACACCCTTTCATCGGATACTTAGAAGGTAATTATGTTTTCCGTTTTTACCCACTTCCATTCAAGTTTCATTTCACTAGCTAATAATTACTATTTACAGAGATAAGAAAAATTCGGCCATAAAAACAAAGAAAAACTAAAAAAACTCGTTTATACAATTAAAATTAATAAATAAATTACAGCGAATTGAACCGAGAGTGCGAATAAATATCATAAAACATTTAAAACATGTTGACGAGTACAAATAAAAAATAAAAAATAAAAAACCCTTTAATCTATCATATTATAAAGTTAAATTTATGTTTTAGATCGTTAGAAAAAAAAAATGAAACGGGAAGAGGGGTAAAAAAAAATAATATTGTTGATAAGTCGTGATTAATCATGGTTTGCATAAAAAGTCAAATAGTTAGGGAGAGAGAAAAAGAAAAACGGAAAATAAGATCAAATGGAAGTCAAAGCTCAGAAGATTTCTTCAGTAATAAAGAACGAAAATGGGGGAAAGACTATCGAAAATCGACCTCTTTTGAACGTCACGATGTTATGCAATTATTCTAGATGCTAGGGTATCGGGATAATAGTGGTTATGCGAAATAATTCTTCAACATTTACGCAAAAAGAAAATAAATAATAAATAAAATCATGAATAATAATAAGTAAAATAACGTATGTTAATTGGGTAAATAAAGAGCCGAACTGTTATCGCGAGAATTGTAAAAAAAATAAAAAAGAATAATAATAAATAAAATAAGGAAAAAATTAAATAAGTAGAATAAAATATAGAATGAAACAAAAACACTTTCCTTCCTCCTTTCCTTTGAAGGTTCGTATGTATTATTTACAATGGCTGACTAACGAAAAAAAAAAAAAAAACAAAAAAAAACACACCTGTTTTCCATTACGTATTTACAAACCGATTACGGCATTTATAATTAGTTAAAAGTTGTGGCATATCTTTACACTATTTACATTTAATATACAATGAGATTTACAAAGTTACACTATGCGTAAAATTTACATTAGGCTTTCCCCAGTTTGCACGTTCAGGCACTTGCTCGTCTTAACCATTTAGCTGTTCTTTCTGCTGTCTCAGTAATAGTTTGGATAGCCTTTCGTTTTTTCCCACTATCTCAATATCTGTTAAGACGCTGACTAGTGATTTTGTCACAAAACCCCTTGTGCCTACTTCAATTGGCTTGCAGCTTGCTTCCATCCATTGTTCCTACAATTTTCTAGCAATTCATCGTATTTTAGTTTTTTCCTTTCACTGGCTTCTACATTATCCTCATAACAGACTGTTAGTTCCCACATGATGATTTTCTTTAGTTTATTTGAAAAGAGGACTAGGTCTGGACGCAATCGGGTCTTGGAAATGTGATCGGGGAAATTTAGCCTTTTACCTAAATCCACTGTAAGTTCCCAGTCTGTTGCACATGATAAACAATTGGGTGCGGTCATTTTCTTTGGGTTCGGTTTCGCGCCAGCTTTAATAAAATTTATGACGTTCATGTTTGGATTCGGTTTGTTTGTACGGATGGCTGTACTAACGACTTCTGCTATTTCTTGTGGTGGTGGTGGGGGGGGGCAAGTAAATATCGAATCGAGTCGAGACGATAGTAGTTCACTCTAAACCAGACTGACAGTCATACTAACACCTTCCACATCTTGTATTAATAGGTTGGTGCAAAAATAATGACGTAATAATATCGTTTTTTGACGTATTTTTTAACGTCAAAAAACGACATTATTACGTCATTGTTTTTGCACCAACCTAATATTATTTCGTGTAATATACCTTCGTTATTTCTACTCTTGTGTTCGTGTTATTCTTCCTTGGTCCTAACCTGGGCCATAAGACCTTCATTAAGTTCAAAGGATTTTTATTAAATAATATCTTTCTTTTTTTATTTTAATATTTGATATTTGGTTAAAAATACTAACAATTTATTATAATAAATTTAAGCTTTGTCATGATGAATACCGGTAGCCTAAAGTTTTTTTTTTAATCATTTCACCCCAAGCAGGGGAATAAAGTAACCAAATCGCAAGTAGTGTGAGGGAATGTGATAAAAAATATTAAGGAGAAAGAATAATTTTTCTTGTTTGATGTTTTCTTGAACGAAAAACGGAATAATGGTTCGATTCTTGTTAGGCTGCACATGAATTCTCGGTTTCTAGGCCGGTTGATATTAAGATGATAGAAGAGACAGAGAGAAAAAAATAAGCGAAGGAAGAGGATACAGAAGAAGAAGAGTTGTTAGAGAGAAGATAGAAAGAAAGTGAAAGAGTGAGGAGAGAGGGAGGGGGAGAGAGAAAAGAAGGGAGAGAGAGGAACAGAGAGAGAGAGAAACAGAGAGGGAGAGAGAGAGGATAACAGAGACGGAGAGAAAAAATGAGCGAAGGGGAGGATAGAGAAGAGTTGCGTCAGAGAGAAGATAGAAAGTTAAAGAGTCAGAAGGAGAGAGAGAGAGGAAAAGAGAGGGAGAGAGAGAAAAAGAGAGGGAGAGATAGGATAAAAGAAACGGAGAGAGAAAATAAACGAGGGGACAGGATAGAGAAGAAGTAGAGTTGCGTCAGAGAGAAGATAGAAAGAAAGTGAAAGAGTGAGGAGAGAGGGAGGGGGAGAGAGAGAAGAAGAGAGAGGGAGAGAGATGTAGAGAGTGAGGATAATAGAGACAGAGAGAAAAAATAAGCGAAGGGGGATAGAGAAGAGTTGCGTCAGAGAGAAGATAGAAAGAAAGTTAGAGTGAGAAGGAGAGAGAGGGAGAGAAAGAGAGAGGGAGAGGAAGAGAGAGAGGAAGAGAGAGGAAAAGAGAGGGAGAGATAAGATAAAAGAGAGGGAGAGATAGGATAAAAGAGATGGAGAGAGAAAATAAACGAGGGGACAGTATAGAGAAGAAGAAGAGTTGCGTCAGAGAGAAGATAGAAAGAAAGTTAAAGAATGAGAAGGAGAGAGGGAGTGAGGAAGAGAGGGGTGAGAGAGGAAAAGAGAGGGAGAGAGAGGATAATAGAGACGGAGAGAGAAAATAAACGAGGGATCAGTATAGAGAAGTTGAATCAGAGAGACGATAGAAAGAAAGTGAACGAGAAAGAAGGAGAGAGGGAGAGAGAGGATAACAGAGAAGTAGAGAGAAAATAAGCGACGGACAGGTTAGAGAAGAAGAGAGTTGAATCAGAGAGACGATAGAAAGAAAGTGAAAGAGGGAGAAGGGGAGAGAGAAAGAATAGAGACGAAGAGAGAAAATAAGCTGGGGGACAGGAAAGTGAAGAAGAGAGTTGAGCCAGAGAGACATTAGAAAGAAAGCGAACGACGGATAAAGGGAGAGAGAGATGGAGAGGAAATGTAGAAAAAGAAGGAGTATAGAGAAGGAGAGAGAGATAAAATATAAACGGAGAGGGAAATAGAAATGAGAACGAGACAAAATAGATAAAGAAATAGAGAATTGAAGAGAGAGAGAGAGAGAGAGAGAGAGGAAAATGAAAAAGAGACGAAGAAAGGAGAAAGAGTGACAACAAGATTTGAGAGAAAAAGAGTGAAATGGAGAAAGAGAAGAAGAATAGAAGAGGAAAGAGAGAAAATATAACAGAGGTAGAATAGAAGAGAGAGAAACAGAGAAATGGAGAATAGGAGAGGAGAGAAGGATAGAGAGAAAGAGTAGAGTGGGTTAGAGAAGGAAGAAACGTAATTTAGAATTTCATAAATTCTTTCCCTATCTGCTGATCTTTTCGTAAACCTTCAATGGAATCAACCCCGCCTTTTTTTTTTTAATCTTTGCTAAAAGCCGTTGAGTGCGTGCCACCCGGCTCAGGTGTCGAATGATCTTGACAAATCAAAGGAAGGCGACATATTAACACGACTCAAAAGAAAGAAATGATAACTAAAAGTTTACGTGATATCGTTTAAATTCATCTTTGTATTAAAATAAATGACAATAAAAAGAGAAAAAAAAAATCCATTGGACAAGCAAAGTGAGGAAATGAATTGAAGCTGTTCCTTACGCCCCACTAGTTAAGCGTCTATCTATAAAAATGGGAAGAGTCTGCCTGTCCGTTACACACGACCAAACCTTTTTAATGTCGAGCTAATAAATTTACCATTTATACCTATAGGCCCCAGGCAAAAATTTGAACACAGATTTCTTTTTATTCATCGTAAGAGAAAAGTAGATGTCTACCTTTTTTCTGTTTCACGGTTTTATTTTGAAAAGTAACAATTATTGTTTGTGACCGTTTGGTGTACGACCATAATTTTCATTTCATTATTAATCTTCGGAAAATAAAAACAATAGTGCGCTTTGAAAAATAAGCCTCTATCTATAAAAATGGGAAGAGTCTGCCTGTCCGTCACACATGACCAAAACTTTTCATGTCGAGCTAATAAATTTATTATTCATACTTATGGGGTCCAGGCAAAAATTTGAACATAGATTTTTTTTTGTTCATCATAGAGAAAAAGTAGGTGTCTACCTTTTTTTCTGTTCCAGGGTTTTATTTTGAAGAGTAACAATTATCATTTGTGACTGTTTGATGTACGACCATAATTTGCTTTTCATTATTAATGTTCGGACAATAAAAATAATAGGGTGATTTGAAAAAGCAATTATAAAGAACAGTTTTTCTCCTCCAAATATATTTTCTAGTTTTCATTTATTCATCGGGAAATTCTCCAGTAACAAATTTATAAATATAAGTGTCAGTGTGAAGCTGACTATATAGAGAGAACTCATGAACGGTTGGAGACGCGAATCGATCAGCATAAGGTTTGTTAGGGTCAGGGGCGATAATTTTGTATAAACTGGTGAACACACCGGGTTCAGGGATTGCTGACTATTTCACAAGTAATCCGGGTTGTGTAATGTCATTTTCCAGGGATTCCTTTACAATAATCAGTAAGACACACATTAATTATCAAATAAATAAAAACACAAACTTAGAAGCAATATACATTGGGACCAGGCAGCCATCTTTCTGCAAACATAAGGAATGGTAATCAGAGTGTGATAATTATTTCTTTTCATTTCCTGGTGATTCCCTGGTTGTTTTTAGTCTCTCTCTCGCTTTCTCTCACTCTCACTCTCTCTGTCTCTGCCGCTCTCTCGCTCTCTCTCTAACTCCCTCTCTATCTAAGATTTCGGCTCACATAAGCCATGTTCAGAGTGGTTATATGGACATTTAAACATTCATTATCACAATCAAAGATGATATTTTGTTATGTTGACATAGAAGATTGCTATACGACAATAACGGTCGCGGAATAGCAGACGCAGATCGTAAGTTCATGATGCAGTTCTATGACGTCGAACCACTTGACAGGCCGAAATATTAACAACAGAATCATATGTCTAGATGCAATGTAATGTGTTGTGACTAGTTTGAAATTTAATTTTATTGAATGTGGGTTGCTTTGTTTTAATGTGGATAGCCTCCAATATCTGAAAGTTCTTTTTACTGTGTGTATGTGTGAGTATTGTTCTTTTATCAACTAATATCATGCATATACATGGCTATGTTTTTCTAAGAAATGTTGTTTAATAAAACTAAGATTAGAAGGACTACAAGTAAGTCTACGGGAGAGCGTGGTTGTAGTAAAACCAATATATGTAGTGGGTTTATTATTAGTACCATCGATACAATCTCTGAACGGCCATGTAAATTGATACACTACATTGGTTTCTGTAAAGGATTTAGTTGTGTAGTTGTAGGGTTACTAGAGACTATGAGGTCAATTGTTTTAAATTTTTTATAATATATGATAAGCTTAACTTGTTTATTATTATTAATGGGTTTCACATTTCTACTTATTAAGTTTTTGAGTGTTGTTTCATCATGTTTGTAATTATTATGCATTTGGTTACAATTGTATAAAGTAATAGTTTTATATTTATTTTGACGTACACAATTATTATTATTAATATTATCAATTTTGTTGGAGGCATTATGAAGTTTATTGAGATACATTTTAATTTGTTGATCAATGATGGAATTAGGAAATCCATTATTAACAAGTGTTTTTTTAATGTCATGCAATTCTTTATAGAATATGGTTTTGGAAGAAGATATCATTTGTGTGCGTAAGATTAAGTATTTTTTTTATAACGGCTAACTTATATCGTTGAAGGCTTTCACTATGATAATTAAGAAGACATGAATTAATGCCTGTGGGTTTTCTATAAAGAGAAGTAGGAAATTTATGTGTGTTGTAATCAATAAATACACCAAGGACATGGAATTTTATTATTAATATTAAGTTCTAATGTTAATTTGAAAACAGAGGGACTTTCAAATTTGTTTTTAAGTTGTGTAATTTGATCAATATATTTAGCTAAAACGAAAATGTCATCTATGTATCTTACATATATAAGGGGTTTATTGGTGTCATTAAGTATTTTATTTTCTAAATGTACCATATAATAATGAGAAAAATGGGGCCTAAGACTGATACTATCGCAATACTGTCTATTTGAGTATAAATATTACCTAGGGGTTCATAAAAAGGTACTTGAGTAGTGCAAGCCAATAATAATTTAAATAATATATATATATATATATATATATATATATATATATATACTATATCGAAAGAAAAATCTGAACATCTCGGAAAATGTCATGATGATTATTATTATTTGACGTAAATTACATGATAATATAAATTTTGATTTGATTCCAATGTATTTCAATAGTTGCCATTTTTACTTACCACTCCCACCCCGGTTCATTGTGATGTCATTTGGATTACCCTCCTCTGTCTTAAATAATGTTAATCCACAGATACATATTTCTAGGTCAAGTAATTTAGACGTACTTTCTGTTCTTTTGAGATTTATTTTTAATATATATATATATATATATATATATATATATATATATATATATATATATATATATATATATAAACATTATTTTTAGGGTATATACACTGATTATCATTTAAAACTCTTAGAAGCAATATACATTGGGATCAGGCAGCCATCTTTCTGCAAAGATAAGGAATGGTTGTTTGGCCTCAGTGTAATCAGAGTGTGATAATTATTTCATTTCTTGATGATTCCTTAGTCTCTCTCTCTCTCACTCACACACTCACTCTCTCTCTCTCTCTTAGAAAAATTCTTGTCGAAAATACATCCACACTCTCTCATGAAAATAATAATCATAAACTAAAAATCCTTGAAACCATCTACATTAAAATATTGAAACGAAACCTTAACAAAATGAATTATGAATACAGGACAATTTTTAAAAATATTTACGATAGACTAAATATCAAGAGCTTCTCAAATATTAAGAGCTTCTCATACTATAGTCTTCTTTTTAAAAAAGAATTCTTCACATATCATAATTAGCTACCTCCGCTAGAACGCAACATATACCGCATGGCAAAAAAAAAAAAAAAAAAAAAAAAACTAGTGGTCTTCAGTCTACATGGATTTTTATAACTTTCAGATGAACATCGCAATAATAAACGGAAATAATAAACACTACATTTTTTTCTTAAAAATGCACCCTGAGGATGACATTGTGTTAATGTTGAAATTACTCGGAATAAACAATATGTATCAACACAGTAATTTTTTCTCTCCTTTTTATACCGACACCAGAAAGCTCATCTGAGAATATGAACGGATCCTGTTGGAAATAAACAGGTAAAACTTGCCTAAACTATTCAACGAAACTGGCCTCCATGAAAACATGCTGCCAAAATACACAATCTATCTATCTATCTATCTATCTATCTATCTATCTATCTATCTATCTATCTATCTATCTATCTATCTATGTGTGTGTGTGTGTGTGTGTGTGTGTGTGCATACTGATTTACAGAATCAATTATATTTGAAGATCTTAAGGTTCAGAATCAATCATCTACAAAGTGAAACCTTAGAAAAGCTAAATCTTTGAAATCACGTCCCTTTCTTCAAATGCCTGTGCAAACATGCGGATTTAGGTGTCAGGGGTATGGGGCATGATTTTAAAGTATGGCTTCTTGTGATTTGCACCTGCGTACGAGTCAAACAGACGGATCCTTTCATTTAAAGAAAAAAGAGTTCCCAGTTGAAATGTCCACACCTGACTGCAAGAAAAGTTGTCAAAAAGATTTGAATAGAACGAATTATTTTCTGTCAGCCATTGTATTTAAAGACAGATTTGCTGCTCAACTATGAAGGCTTGTCTCGTGAAAGCCATGAATGATTTCATGGGCTCACTTGCTCCAGTAGTTAAATGAATTGACTGCATCAGTATGTCCGCAGCCTGATATTCGCTGGATTTCTATCTGAAATTTTCATTGTATAATGTTCAATCTACGGGATTATTAGTCATTGATGAAGGGCATTGATTAGGCAGGAGATTATGTTCAAAATAAATATTTGTTGTGCAAAATAAGTGCTTTTTATCCTTATGCTATGAACTTGTTAATTTATCTGTGTAATATCAGCGGTCACGCCATAATAACTGAAGTAACAGGACAGGTTATAAGGTTTCACCCAAAGACATTGGAAAAGTCAGAGAACCAGAGAAAAGACCGGTGCCAATAAGAATTCTGCAAAGAGGAAAAATGGTTTCAGATGATATGCACCCCATGACCTCTAGCATTGATGAAAATCGAATGAATAACGAGTTCGATTATCTAAGAAACCGAAAAGATGTCTCAGAAAACAGAATAAGACATTTCGAGAATTTAAGATCAAGAGTAACTACATTATTGATTTACTTTTTACGGCTTTGCAGGTTATTTAAATCCAGAAAATATTTTTAGACTGTAAAACTATTTTTGGAGATAATAATAGTTTAGTGATACAAGCCTTACTAATTAACCCATAGAAAGAGAGAAAAAGGGGACACATCATTTTCTCAAGGGTATTTGCGCGTAAGTGAATATAACGAACCCAAATGGAATTTGAACTCGATTCTCCGATTAACAATTCTTTATTCATTACACTTTCTGCACATCTAAAGTTAGAGCATGTGGTCTTCCCAAGTGGTCACTCATCTAGGTACTGACCGGGCTCGACATTGCTTAACTTTGGTGATCGTAACGTTATGTAGCCGTGAGCCTAACTACCTTAGCTAAACAGGCTGCCAACAAGGAAATGAAAATCTGCGAAATCTGCGAATGTGATTGTTACAGACATGAAGTATTGAAACATGAAAGCTTTTGTGTAGCGATTTCAAAATGTCTTTATTATAGTGATTTTCCAAGCGTAGCTTAGATGTGACACAAGGCCGAAAGTAGAGGGGCACCCAGTGAGGATCGAACTCACTACTCAATCGTAATTTTCTAGCGAGACAAGCTGACTAACCATTACCCCGCCTCGAGGTGATCTAGTTATTTTCTAAGCGTAGCTTAGATGTGGCACAAGGCCGAAAGTATGGAGTAGCTAGTGTGTATGGAACAAACTTTTCAGTCGTGACTGATATAACGAGACAAGCTTGCTAGCCATTAGACCACATCCAGGTACCCAAATATCTTTATTATAAACTCTTATATATATATATATATATATATATATATATATATATATATATATATATATATATATATATATATATATACTAGCAGCATGGCCCGGATTTGCCCGTGGTTTATTCAAAAATCATACAACTCATACAGCAATCGCTATCACTTGACTTAAAATATTTTTGCCCTTCCATGCCTTTAAAGGAGTGCCCTTTGCCGTGCTGATGTTGCTACATGCCTTACTTCTTGCCTATCTCACACTGCGAATTTTTTCTAAGCTCTATACTAAACATTAAATCTGTTATGAAAAAAGAATTAAACAAATTGAACACAAAACAATCAGCTTTAAAAAAGAACTCGTGACTGGAAAAACCGAATGAAAAAAGAATGTTAACAACAAATACTTTTTCACATCCAACCCAGTTCTGCGGAATCAGAATCAACGTTGAGTTCAAGCAAGCGAATGAGCTAATTGGAGTAAAGTGCCATGCAGATTTAAATTTTTCCCCACTTGTGACGAATGCAGCTATCGATTTTTTTTTGCATGCTAGCATGCTAGTTAACATTCGTGTCAGTCAACTGTTGGCTCTCACACTGGCCAATAGAATCTTCCTGCCTATTCGTGGCAGCCAGCTATTGGTTCTCACTCTGGCCAGTACAAAATGGCCGCAAACTACATGAAAACTGCCGTAGAAGCATGAAAAAATCGCTTATTTCCACTATCGATGGGAGTTGGGAAATGCAAAGTCGGTCTTGGCTTTCCCCTTAACTTGGAGCATGTGCATGTAAATTTTGGTGTAAATCCGTCGAAAATTGCGGCCGTGCATTCGTTACACACACACACACACACACACACACACACACACACACACACACACACACACACACATATCCTGCCTTATATCCCTATATATATATATATATATATATATATATATATATAAAGAAATATAGTCTTAAGGTGTGCTATATTTATGGGATAAAGTGCTCAATATCAGAGATAGAGCGTGTGTAAATATAAAAGTGAACATAGAAGTCAACACTTAGAGGCGACAGGCTGTTTCATGCTAGATGCAATCGTCAGGCCTGAAACAGCCTATCGCCTCTAAGTGTTGACTTCTATGTTCACTTTTATATATATCTATATATATATATATATATATATATATTATAATCTCTTATAATATATATATATATATATATATATATATATTATAATCTCTTATAATATATATATATATATATATATATATTATAATCTCTTATAATATATATATATATATATATATATATATATATATATATATATATATATATATGGTTGCATTGATGTGAGTTTGTGACCCTGGGTTTCACGCTTTTGCAATCGTCAGACAAACTGATTAATTTTTTTAAAATTTTGGATTTATGTAGGGTTGCGTTTATTGGTGTTATTATATAAGTGGGAGGGAAATCATCGTTGTGATGTCACTCATGCTAACGCAAACATACATGCATGCCCGTACACACATTGAGGTACATATATTATAAGTGATTATAATAAAGACATTTGGGTACCTGGACGTGGTGTAATGGTTAGTCAGATTTTCTCGCTATATATGAAAAAAAAATAGATCGTTATATATATATATATATATATATATATATATATATATATATATATATATATATATATATATATATATATATAAGACATTTTTATGTTTACACATTCTTTTTAGAGATACAAATATGTAAGTAAATGCCCGTTCGGTTAGCAAGGTCGATTTTACTGTTTAAACTTCAATCTTGATTCTCTCACGTACATTCATTTCTTCTCACAGCGTATCCAAATGTAAACAAATGACGTCACACATTATGAAATGGACAAAGTCCGACAATTATTTTAAGACATTTTTAATCTTTTAATATCACAATGTGCGATATCTGCTGACAAAAGTGATGGGAAGAAAAGGCAAAATGATATAAATGAAATCGGCTAGATTAAATTAAAAAAGGAAATTAAATAAAAATTCCCATCATCCCTCGTTCGTGCGTATACACATGCGCACGAACGAGTGATGCTGGGAATTTTTAACATAACAAATATATATATATATATATCATTCTGAAACAGGTGTATATAAGATAAACTCACAACTGTTTCTTACAATATATTGGGAGAAAATTTTAAAAGAAAACATGTGTATGAACAGAAAAAAAAAACAGATTTTAGGCAACAATTTTTCAAATGCATTAGTCAGAGAAATTTTTTGCCACAATTTCGATCCAAAGAATGCGAGATTTATTAAAAGAGAAAGTAATTTACTTAAACTGAAAACTTTTTGAAAGTGCCAGAATCGAATCTTTATATCTATGACCGAATTTCTTTTTTAAATATCTCCTTACCTAATAGATATAATCTTTTCGAAAGCTAACATACATGATTATAAAAATTTTAGAAAACGGTTCACTTCAAAACCTGTTATTTAGAAATAAAATACATAAATTAATTTCCCAAATTAAAATAACATAAATAATAA
>OZ010600.1:94367390-94377390 GCA_963932145.1 Acanthosepion lycidas
AGAGAGAGATACAGACAGACAGACTGAGAGAGAGGGAGAGGGTGAGAGAGAGAGACAGACAGACAGACAGAGAGAGAGAGAGAGGGAGAGAGATGGAGAGAGAGAGCGAGAAGAAAAGAGCGATACAGACAGACAGACAGAGAGAGAGAGGGGGAGAGAGATAGAGGGAGAGAGAGAAATGAAATTAAAAATACATTTTTCTTTGAATTTAATAAGTACGCAATTCTTTTTACTCATATAAAGTTTACCTTAGTTTGACACAAGGCAAAAAATACGATGAGACTAGAACAAGACTTTAACTGGGAACCACCTCCATGGTCATGTTCTGCTTTTATCGAAAATCTTCAACACATCGTGTACATTTGGCTGTTCTACATGTGCCTGCTATACCCTTATCAGATTGGGTGATCATGATGGGTACATTGGTCCTAGTATATTGATAATCCAACATAATTTCGTTGGTAGTGTCGCTCTCTCTCTCTCTCTCTCTTAAAATAATATTAATACTAAACCTACTACTACTACTAATAATAATTATTTAGAAAAAACAAAAATAAAAACTTAAAAATAAAAAGTGGCAAATTGTTAAAAAGTTTGGTCATCTAGTGTGGATACTCCAAAGAAACTAGAAAGTTTGAAAAAATACCAAGATCTGGCTGGAGAGTTGAAAGCGCTATGGAATATGACTGTTAAACTAATTTCTGTTTGGTTTGGTTTACGGCATATCAAACTCAATGGATTGTTTAATGCCAACAAAATTTTTATTGCTGGTAATACGTTTCCCTCCAAAAATATATTTCTGGGAATATTTTTCCTTGAAGAAATCTAAAGTTGGTAATATTTTTTTCAAAGAATGTATAGATGTTTGTATCGCTAGTACTTTTTTAAAAAGTATTGCTGATAATAATTTTTCCTTCAAAAATTATTACTGGTAATATTTTCTTATTACAAATTATTTCTGGTATTAAAACCTACTTTTACACAAGTTTGGGTGTCAACAATTTGCCCATAGCTGGAACCCTAACTGGTGCTACTACCCCGGGTCAGGGTGGACCTGGGAACACCAGCAATTAAGAGGTGTTTCCACGCTCCTCAAAACCTCCTGATCAGACGCCTTGCTGCTGGACGTATTTTATCGTCTTACCCTGGACGCGGATGTAGTTTATCGTCATACCCAGCAATTTCTGTTGTAATGGTCGTGCTTGGAACACCTACTGCAAAATTGAAACATTTCTCGGGTAAAATTGGAATTAAGACCAGGAACCCATAGAAAACTGCAATCATTTACTCTGCTAGAATTCTCCGAATGGTTTTTCAGTTGAGAGGCGTTTTGTTGACACCATTCTTCAGAAACAGAATTTTCTTTCACTACCTCAATATTAGACAGCAAAATAATAATAATAATAATAATAATAATAATAATAATAATAATAATAATTACGGAGACAGAACCTGTAACAATTTATGGGACTACACAATATACACAGACAGAACAATCAAAGCTAATCGCCTAGAGATTGTTAGTCAAAGACTCAAAGTCAAAAAGTGTCTCCTTCTTGATATGGCACTCCCTGCTGACTGCAGTGTATATTTGAAGATCTTCAAAAAGCTATCAAAATACAAGGACCTTGAAATCGAAATCTCAAAAATGTGGCATATGGGAACATCAACAATCCCCGTTTTAGTTGGAACCCTCGAATTGATTGGAAAAGATTCCAGTAAACTAATTGAAGGGAACCCTGGTAGCCCATGCCTTAAAGATATACAAAAATTGTTCTCACGAATACAACCCACACCTTACGACGGGCTTTATCTATGCAAAATATGTGTGTATATGTTTTTTTTTCAATTGCTCAGTGGAAAATGCCATGACGCCATTTCTAACTTTAGGTCTCTGGTTGGGACCCGGAAAGAAATGAGTACACACCAGAACTCTAAGGAAATATAATAATAATAATAATAATAATAATAATAATAATAATAATAATAATAATAATCCCAAGCATATGTAATGAAAAACGTGTTAACCCAAAATGCAGATTCAGTGATAAATCCTCAGGAAGAATAGACCCCCTCTTGTATCAGGTTACACGGTGTTAGCACTCAGTGAATATCAAACTCAGCATTATAAAGTGGGCCAGTATCTGCACTGGAAAATATGCAAATTTTCAGGGAAGGAAACTGAAAGAAACTAGCATCTATGTAAAACGTGTGCGAACTTTGCTTTTTTTTTTTTTACAAAAATGTTCAGTGGAAAATCTCATGAAGCTATTTCTGACTTTAGATCTCTGGTTGGGACCCGGAAGGAAATGAATATGCGACAGAAATCAAAGGAAATAATAATAAAATAATAATAATAATATACTAAGAAAAGTGCTATCAATTAAATGACAATTCTCCTATAGGGCCGAAGGACCATAGTTTGGACCTGGATCTACAGGATATAAAGCAGGAAACATAACATACACAAATATTATTATTATTAATAATAATAATAATAATAATAATAATAATAATAATAATAATAATAAAATTATCGAAGTATAAAGTCCCGGAAATCGACATAGAAAAAATGTGGAAATTGAAAAGAATAGTGTCAATCATAGTAGGTGCGCTTGAAATGATAAAAAAGAAACAAAACAACACATCAAAAAAATCCCTTGAAATCTCAGCTTAAGAGAAATACAAAAAATGTTTTGATGTCTACAGATCACACGTTAAGAAGAACTTTGTCCATATAACGCTAGTGGTCTTAAGGGAGTTAGAAAAAAAAATCCTGAAATGTGGCCATAACAACACACTACTAGCCACCTTAGGTCTTCCCGCAGACTTGGTAGGTCATGTGACCATAACAGAAATCGAAATATAATAATAATAATAATAATAATAATAATAATAATAATAATAATAGACTTATTTCGTCCAGCGTTGGATAGCTCAACAACAGTTGATATGTCGTAAAATCCACTTGGAAGATTGGCGCAATACAATCTTTCTGTCTTTATATCTACTCTATCTGTGCTAAGTATTTATCAGTGGCCATAGTTCTATGGTAAGCACAAATCAATTTTGTACGTGTAAAATTTTCTCTCTCGTCGAATTGCCTCGAAGAAAAGTATGCGTGACAGCATGTGCCCCCGTCCCCAAGGACCCGGGCGGACCATATCATTCGCAAGGTTTTATCTAATTACGTTCATTTACATTCCGAAACGAAATATCGACAAGGCTTTTCAAATAGCCGCCGTCAGTCGTCCTTTCCCGCCACGGAAGATGGTTTTCTTTGTAATAGCCAATTCTCTGCAAAAACTGGCAGACAAATACTGATGGCTTTCAATTAAACGTAACCTTACTCTTTCCTACTATCAGATTCCTTGGTGCTTACTGCTGGGAAAAGTCCCTGTCAGTGTTGAAATGGCAGTGAACTGCTTAAAGGGGCTCCCGGCCAGCCCTGCGGCAACGCCCCAGCCATTTTCGTCACACTGCACGCGAACTGCAGGCCATTATTGAAACCGATAAGACGTGATATGGAGACAGAAATGGGCCATTATTATGGATGGGGTTGAGTTGGGAAGAAAATGCTTTAGGCGCCCACCTCCGAAATAAGTAAAAAGCATTCAATCCAAATTCATTCAACAACTAATAACAAGATGGCGGCATTTTTCTGGTACCTACCGTAGTGCGATAGCAAGCAAGCCCATCTCCCTAGTGAGGTAGGTTGGATCCTTACTGGTTATCGTACTACTGTGGTCATATGCCAGATGGTGTAATCTATAATATAAATGAAGAGATGATTCTCTGTCCGTCATGCACTGTGTGCGTGTGACCTTGCATGCGCATATGTAATGTATATGTTTGTGTCTACGTTGGGCATGAGTCACTTTGTTCCATTTACTGCACACACGCGCACAATAATAATAATAATAATAATAATAATAATAATAATAATAATAATAGTAATAATAATAATAATAATCTATCAAGATATATGAGTATTATGTTAATCAAATATGTCTCGTTTGAATTTATTCATAAATAAAAGGTTTGGCTGCGTTTGTTTTCCTTGCAGAATAAAACATGGTAGGTAGAAAATATATTTACACAATGGTTTACCAACATAGATAGATAGATAGATACAAAAAGACTGGAGAGATAGATAGATAGATAGATAGATAGATAGATAGATAGATAGATAAACAGGCTGATATATATATATATATATATATATATATATATATATATATATATATATATATATATATATATATAAAATATATATATATATAGAGAGAGAGAGAGAGACGCACGGACAGACAGATAGACTGATAGATGAATAGATATGAACAAACTGAGATAGATAGATAGATAGATAGATAGATAGATAGATATGAACAGACTGAGATAGATAAATATATATAGGGAGAGAGACAGACGGTCAGATAGATAGATAGATAGATAGATAGATAGATAGATAGATATGAACAGACTGAGATGGATAAACAGATATATATATATATATATATATATATATATATATATATATATATATATATAAAGAGAGAGAGAGAGAGAAAGAGAGAGAGAGATAGACAGACAGATAGATATGAACAGGCATGAACAGACTGAGATAGATAGATATATAGATAGATAGATAGATAGATATGAACAGACTGAGATCGATCGATAGATAGATAGATATGAACAGACTGAGATAGATAGATAGATAGATATGAAAAGACTGAGATGGATAGATAAACAGACATATATATATATATATATATATATATATATATATATATATATAGAGAGAGAGAGAGAGAGAGAGAGAGAGAGCGACAGAGACAGACATACAGATAGATAGATAGATAGATATGAAGAGACTTGAACAGACTGAGATAGATAGATAGATCAGGAACAGACTTAGATATGAACGGACTGATATATATATATATATATAAATAGATAGATATTTAGGCGGCGATAATAGATAGGTATGAACTTAGGTAATGAACAGCCTGAGACAGACAGACAGATAAAGTCTGATGTAAACAGAGATCGACAAAATGTAATGATGATATTATGATGGCTGCCAAGAAAACCAACTGAAGCCACCGTTCGAATGATCGTCTCTTCCTCTTCGTCATTTCGTAAAGCACCCCCCACCACCATCCCACATACCCGAACGTCTTAATAAAGCGGCCATGACACTCATGCCAGATATATTCATTTAGTTTCGCACGGCCCCACCCCTGGGGAAATTAATTCTAATTGCTTAATGACCAACTGTTTTGCATTCCTTCCCAACTTCCAATGGTTAAGCTGAGTTGAAGTCTGAAAATTGACAGAATCTCAGAACGGAAGATGTCAGACATGTTTTTGTTATTCGCTATGCCTTATGTTATCTTTTGGCACGGGGCAGCATTAATTATGGGGCTTGGCGGTATGTCGAGTCAATCAACATCTGGCTCTGACTTCATCGTTAAAATCAAGCCCAGGTTTTCGTTGAAACAGTGGCTAACGGCGGTTGTGCATGGCTGTAGAAAATCAAATTAAGGAAAAAACAAAACAACACAAAAAAGACAAATCCAAAATACAGGCACCCCCACGCCCCCAATGAAAACACGCCCCCCACCCCCATAAACAAACGGAAAAAAAGAAAGACAAAAAAAAAAACAAACAAAAAAAATAAAAAACGAAACAAAAGAAAACGAAAACAAAACACAGACACACACGCAAACGCCCACTCACACACACGCCAACGCATACACCTACGTACGCCCCGCCCCACTCACCCCCCCAAAAACAAAACAAAAATCAAAAACAAATACAAAACAAGAACAAAATACAGAAACACACACGCACACACACACACAAAAAGAGAACAAAAAAATCAAACACACACACCCCCCACATGTCCCCCCACACGCTCCATGTCCCCCACGCCCCCACGCTCCCACACAAAACAAACAAAAAAAAATACAGACACACACCTACATACACACACTCGCATGCCCACACACAAAAAACAAAAAAAAGAACAAAAACGAAACAAAACAAAATACAGACACACAAACAAATACACACACTCGCACGCACATACACAAAAAACAAAAACAAAAAAGAACAAAAACAGCAAAAACAAAACAAAAACAAAATACAGGCACACACACATAAACACGCCCCCCCACACACAAACAAAACAAAACAAAACAAAAAACAAAATACAGACACAGACACGTCCACACACAGAAACGAAACAAAACAAAAAAACGAAACAAAAAGGAGCAAAAACAAAACAAAAAAAAACAAAACCAAACAAAATACACACACACCCCCCCCCACACAAACAATTCAAAACAAAAAACAAACTACAGACACAGACACGCCCACACACGTCCACACACAGAAACGAAACAAAAAAACAAAAAAGAGCAAAAACAAAACAACACCAAACATAACACACACACACACACACGCCCCACACACAAACAAAACAAAACAAAAAACAAAATACAGACACAGACACGCCCACACACGTCCACACACAGAAACGAAACAAAACAAAACAAAAAAAACAAACAAAAAAGAGCAAAAACAAAACAAAAAAAACACCACTAAACAAAATACACACACACACGCCCCCACCCACCACACATACGCCCCCACCCACCACTGACACGCCCCCCCCCCGACAAAAAATGGTAAATAAAGAAATGGATTACTGAGTGTGAACCTGTTTTTTGTGAGAAAAAATTGTTTAAAAAAGTTAAATATTTAAAATATTTTAATGCATTTACACGGTAATGATAATTTTTTAATTAATAATTTCTAATTGTTTAATTAATTAAGTAGCTAATAATAATAATAATAATAATAATAATAATAATAATAATAATAATAATAATATAAAGTGCATTAAAGATTTGTCCGTGTCCTTTTAAATAATTTGACTCTTCGCCATTTGCAAGATGGTCATATTTTAAATTTAAATTCTTTGTCTATAATATTATTTTGATTCAGTTTCAATACTGGAATCACAAAAAATGACTTCAAAGACTTTTGCTGATACATCTTTTTTATTCGGCACTGCCAATAATTTGCTGAAAAAAAACTCCAAACTTGATAAGAACAAAAATTTATCGTCAAAATATTTGTTTTTATTAACAGGAAAAACCAAAATAATTTTTGATTATCTTTTAATTCTTTTTAGCACTTTCGAAATTTTGGTTAAAAATCTTGTTTTTCTGGCGTTAACGGAGTTTGAAAGTTTTGTATAGGATATTTTAACATCAAAACATTGATTTGGAAATTCTTACAGAAATTAAATAATGGTCGGATTTTAATGAAATTTTCAGGACCTATTCACAAATGAATGAAATTATTTTTTAAATATTTTTTTTCAGAAACCTTGGGAAAAAGATTTTTTTGTTTTACATATGTTCTCGACCTTAATTTTTGGAAATTTCGAGGAATAAACAGAAAATGTCAGGAAACCATTTTTAATTCCTAAATAATGGCTGGTAGCTTGTTTCCAGATATGCATATCTGCTAGTGTGGCTAGCTAATCCCTATTACAGACACTCACTCAGGCAGATGTGCATTTGTTCAACAAATGGCTAAATGTTTATACGTTCTTTTTATAGATACAAATATTTAAGTAAACACTCTGTTTATAATAAACAATATTTACCGGCCTGAATATCCGAGAAATTTTCAGAGAAAATTTGCGTCCTCCGTATAAACAAGAAATGTCTTAAAAAATAATTATCGGACTTTGTCCATTTCATAATGTGTGACGTCATTTGTTTACATTTGGATACGCCATGAGCGGATATGAATGTACGTGGGAGAATCATGGAGAATTGTGTTTAAATACAGTAAAATCAATCTTGCTAACAGAACGCTCCTCTGTGGTCCAATCGGTTAAATGCACGTCAGACTATATGACGGTTCCGTAGAGGTTACATGTTCGATTTCTGTCGGAGGATGCATATTTTCTAGGACATTCAGGCCGGTAAATGTTGATAATACTGTTTATTATAAAACAGAGCATTTACTTAAATATTTGTGTCTATAAAAAGAACATATAAACAAAAAAATATCTTAATATATATATATATATATATGCATGCGTATGTAGGCAGCAATTCTTCTTTCATGCACATTTCATTGAAAACGACAGACAAGGTGCTTTGGTTTAGTTTTTTATACAATTTCTCATGCGATCTAATAATTTTTTTCTTTTCGGATGATAAATGATATAAAAACTGTCCGAATGTTCTTTTTATTCGAACGCTTTCGGCTATACATTTAGCCATTTTCAAGGATTAAATATTTTAACTGTTAAATAAGAAATAGTTTGTTGTATGTATGTTAAATAAAATGTTTTCATTTTTCAAAACACGGTCAAGATATTGTGTCCATATTCAAAGTTTATATTATTAAGTGTTGGTTTTTGGTTTTATTAATAAGGCTTCCATTATTTTTAGCCTTTTTTTGCATGTAGATGATCTATTATATTAGTGTTGTCAACAAATATGTTACGAATAATGTCCGGTAGGTCTCCATGAATATTTAAATGAGATCTAATTGAGCTATGGTCAGTTATATCTATCTATCTATCTATCTATCTATCTATCTATCTATCTATCTATCTATCTATGTGTGTGTGTGTGTGTGTGTGTGTAATGGTATAGCGTTAGTATTTGAATAAATGAATAAATATTAATTTTTTAATCAAATAATTCTTTTGACTATTCTTTGATTATGTTATTTTAAATACTTTGTTTTAAAATTCATTTTAAAAAAAATAAAAATATTTTTAAGGAGTCAAAATAAAACATTCGACGCTACCCATTAATACATTTTTCATTTCAATACAAAAGGAATATCCTTAATTAGCTAAAAAAGCTTTCTCAGTTTTATTGAAATTTTCTACTTCCTATTTATGTGAATTAGGCCCCTCAACCCTAAAGAAAATAAAAAATAAGAAGCGAGAAAGACTACGCTCAACTGAAGAAGAAATGGGGGTCTGCTTATCGCACATTCGATCAAACATGGAAGAAATCGTGAAAAAACACCAGGCACAAGTTTCAAACTAAATAAGCTACAAAGATAGTTGAATAGAAACATTGAAATAAACTAAGTTCATACTCGTAGGTACCTTCATGAGATCGCTAAAAAGAGTATAGCATGAAAAAAAAAAGACGCCAAACTTGACGAAAACAAAACTTTATCATCTAAATGTTTATGTTATTATTAAGAGGAGAGATCAAAGTATTGGGGGTATTTTTTTTACATTTTTTAATCGTTCCTAGCACATCTAAAATTTCCGTTAAAAATCTTGTTTCTTTAGTCAGCAAAATTGACAGGTAATCAATTGTCAACATTTTTTCCATTTTATAAAAAAAAAACGAAAATCTCACTTTGAAATTCTTTTAAAAATCAATTATAATTTTTTTTCATCATGCTATGCTCATTTTTAGCGATCTCATGAAGGTACCTATATGTGTGTGTGTATTTTATTTTAAATCTATGCTTTTATCCCATATCATTTAAATGGATACCCTTTAAAAATTTTGCAAAGTGTTCTGTGATATTTTCATTTGCTCCTTGGTGTATAGTTGCTTTAAAAGGTTGAGAAAGTGCTTTTGAGCCTAAAATAGAGAAATATATTTTCTTTGCTTTCTTTAATTAATTTGTTTCTTCATGATTCTTTTCCCTTTACTTTTTATGCCATTTTTGTCTCACCGACCTTTTTCGTTTGATTTGTGCTTCCTTTTGCGGGGTCACCCATATTTTCTTTTTCTTCTAAAAGAGCGACGGGTGGGGACACTTGTTATTATGGTTTTTATTTATTTGTTATAATTTTCGCGGAATCCCAATATCTGCCTATCACACTCCTAGAATCCAAGGCAATGTGTGCGTCAAATATCAGTCATATACAGCCAGATGCTTTGCTGTCTGCCATGTGCGTTTTCAGACCGTATCACGACTCGGAAGC
>OZ010600.1:94379890-94414890 GCA_963932145.1 Acanthosepion lycidas
TGAAATTTACCACAGTAGAGCCACCTCAGGTGCCGAGTAATGACCCCACCCAGAGGATGTGCTGCTTGGGAGTGGGAGACCTCCTCGGACTTGAAACTTAGCAAAGTATTTATTTTTCATCGTGCCCACGTCGCCACCGAATGTGACACAAGGTCGAGGTTTTAAGGGGTTTATCGGAAATACCGGGGAAAAATTACCCAAGCCCCCACGGCATTTCTCCTTTTGGGTACGCCTCAGGCACCGGGCAAAAAAAAAAAACGAGATTTAACTTACCCCCTCCCCCACTGAGTCAGGTTTTGACACAAGGTCAGTTTTTAATGTGGGGGTCCGAGAGTTTCCACTCGAGCCGCTGGTCTGAGATGGTCTTAGCTTGTCTAAGATGGCCAAAACTTGTCTAAGCTGGTCTTAGAGCTGTTCTAAGCTAATCATAGCCGGTCATACCACCGCTGCGTAACTGATGTCACGCAACGGTGAGGGAAACACAAGGGAGGAGAGAAAGCCTCCGGCACGGGACAGATACTACATCTGTAGCATCTACACCGACGAGAAAAAAAAAAAAAGCCTCACCTCTTCTGCCAATCCGGAAGGTAAAGCCCGAAATTACATGGGGAAGATAACTCACTGGGTGTTCAAACTTAGCAAAGTATTAGGGTATTCGGAAAGTAGTTTTTTATTTTATTTTTTTATCAGAAATGACATCGAAACAAATGTCCACTTAGTTAATTTAAATATTATTTATGAATTACCCCGAAAAGAAACATTTTCGATTCCACTTTTTTAGAAATCCGTGTTTTAATCATATCACTATAAACATATATATAAACAGTGGATGTATGTATTTGAGTGGATACCCCTATTTTTTAAACATTGTAATTGGCATTGGCCTAGACATTTGAGTCTTCAATAAAAATGTCTTTTGGTAGGGTTTGAACTTGAGTCCCCCTTATATAGGAGAAGCCATCTTCAAACCAGGTGTGCTTTAGACTGCTCAGTCATGAAGGACTTCTCAGCAAAGCAAAGTTCAATTACGATTTTTAATAAATGTTCATCTCCTATTTGAACATTTTGAAGCCCATATCTGGTAACTTTATTTTCATATCAGAAACTTAAAGTAATTTATAAATAATTAATGGATTTTATTAACCCCGAAAAAAACATTTTAAGAAATCCGTGTTTTACCCCGAAAAGAAACTTTTTCGATTTCCTCCTCTTTCCGAATGTTCTATCACTTACGAAATATTCTAGAAATCGAAACTTTTGAAAATCTTGCTAAGTCCTGTGAGAATAGAAGATGTAAAAGAACCCCCACCCAAATCAATGTTATTTCTTCTTAGGTTTCTTTTCAGGGTGGGCCCATTTTTTGTCATGCTGGAGAATGGCAACTTTTCAGTTTTACCAAAGCAGGAACACATTCGACATAATGCTTCGTTTACTGATCAAGATGCTGACAATAAACTAAGACTGGGGAGAATAGTAAGAGGCCAGACGTTGCTCTGAACTACAGACGACAGGAAGTTGTGGAGAGCCATAATCATTCACGTCCTGGAAGGACACGGCATATAAATAAAGAAAAGAAGAAGAATGATTTGGTAAACTAGCTCGTTTGTCATTACTATATTGTACAAGAAAGAGTTCCGAAGTTTTAAAACCTTTGGCTAAAGTCTTCATTCGCTCATGAGAGTTGCAAATCGTCACAATCTGTGATTTTGTTTCTTGTAAAGAAACAACTTTTTCACTAAAGAAAACAAGACTTAATTTCAGTAAAGCTGCGGAGAGCCGTGATCGTCCACGTCCTAAAGGAGCACGGTACATAAAAGAATATTTATACAGACAGACATATATTTCGCCTGCTGCAGAGCGAAAGTTAGTTTCGTGAAGAATGGTTTATTAAATGAGCTTGTTTACCATTACACTGCGGTAAAGAAAATGGTAAAGAGGTTATAATCTTTTCGCTAAACATCATAGGGTTATAATTAGTTTAATTCATTTTTCTTTCTTTCTTTTCTTTTTTAAGAAAACAGGACCTCAGTTAGTGTTTCCCGTAAACATGAAGTAGGCTTTTTTTGACTGAATATTCATGTCCAGGTGTAGAGTGTCAGGTTTTAGTTCCTAAGTGGCATTAACGACAGTACAATGGGTTTTCATAATTACGACAAGAGAGCAGCATGAATTTATTTGAAAGATTCGAAAATATATCCAGAAGCAGTCACATCGTACAAGATCAGATGACTGATAACATTTATGAAAGATATATATATATATATATATATTATCTGTGTGTGTGTGCGTGTGTGTGTAGGTATTAATGTGGATAAATCAGATACCTAGATATTAGCAACCGTATATACGTGTGTAAGCCTTCATACACAGGTAAGCGAATAAATATTTACCCAATTTGATATAAGGTGTAAACAGAAGAGTGCTCAATGTGGTTAGACAGAGCTAAGAAGTATATAATAATACATATACATATACCTACGTTCGAAGTGCAACTTAAGTTTCGCACTTTTACCAACTCATCAGTCACGAATAATTATTTTTGATTTAAAAAAAATATACTGGGTATCACGGGAGGAACACTAAATTAAACGCAGATTCAAAGCTCAAATTTAATATAAACTTAATATATTATTGAGGTGTGAATACAGAATGTAGAGTGTAGGTTATTGTAAAAAATAAATAAATAAATAAATAAAAGCAAGCTTAAAGTTTATGAAAGGAACACCGGGTAACTTGTTAAATAATAAAAGACGTTAAAATGATTAAGGGCGGATAATCAATACATAACTTAAAATATGGGAAGGGCGTGTGATATTTGAATAATATATTTATCCCAATTTAAAATATTTTAAGAAACATTTCTTTCTGTGATTACAAGCAAACATAAGTTCATTTCATTTATTGAGTACATTTCAATCATTAATATTTTTGAGGATGACTCTTTTTTTCAAGCAAACACAGGTTGGATCAGTCGGCGCGGCCGGAAATGGTTGTAGTTTTGGTGACGAAATTCCAATTTACTGCCGGTGTATAGTCATCTGTTTTAATTTCCCAGTAAAATTGCCGTGGCATTTATATATTGCTTATTGTTAAGTATCATTTTGTGATGATAAAATCTTATTTTCCAGTTGTTGGCTGTGGAACCGAGATAAATTTTTTGTCTCGCCATTATGTTTAATGCTAGCCTTGTAGATGACGCCTTTATACACACATTTATGGTTTATTGAACAATTTGTGGTTTATTTCGACAATTGTTTGCTTTTTCTCATATCCTTTCACACGTAGTAACCCTTTGAGTCTTAGAGGCTTTATTGCCTTGCTTGAGGTGAAATGGTTAAAAAATCGCGATAATATTTTATTGTCAATTGTATTTAAATGCTTCATCGAAAATGTTTCAGTTTTTTGTTAGTACCCACTGACTTTACCTTTACTCCACCACGCCACTTTGCGTTTTTCATTTTATGCACTAAAAACAGAATCTACGATAGGTTTTTGCTCGAGTGAAGAGATTCCGAAATAATTTTCGATGTTTCAATTTTGGAAAATGGGTCAGGCCGATAACTTTACGGAAATTTTTCGTATACATTGTGAGGTGACTCTTCAGAATGTGGGCGATTATGGCACTCCAAAACTTTTTTTGCTCTAAGTAACCTTTAAGTACTCTACTGTCTCCCCACTTGATTCTCTTGCCTTCAATATGCTCGGTGAGCGTTAATTTCCCTAGGTTCACTTTCCTCATCCTTTGTCCCACAAAATTTAACTCTTTCTGATTGTAAGTATACATTTCTTCGTTGTTCCTATTTTCTTTAAAACTTCATTGTTGTTCTGTCCACAGTATAGGCGTTAAAACATCATTGCAGTTGTATCAATTCTTTTCGTCTGTGATTGTCCAGATAGAATATTAGACATGGCAATTGCGCACATTTTTGTCGTGTTTCTAAGGGCATTTTACTATATCTTAATACTTTGCTTAATTTCTGGAAGGCATCTTTCTATTTTCTTATGCAGATTTATTTCGCCTTTTCTGTCGTCTAGATAGTTAAATTTCTGTATCTGCTTGATTTTGACGTCTCCGATACACATTTCTCATCTTGGGATACCCCTTTTGCTGACAAACATCAATTCTGTCTGCAAGCGTATAAAATTGTTGATCCTGTAAACGATAATACAATTTTTGGCCATGAAAATGTTGGGCAAAACAGCTCATATGTATAATAAACTATAATAACATCGAGCAGATAAATGAAAAAAAGTATATGAATTGAAAACTGTTCATTAACATCATGATATAGCCATTTAAAGTTTTGACGTTCGATGAAAACATTTGATTTACGTTCAAGTGAAAATGAAATGTCTAAAATATTACGCCCTCTTCCCACTGTTTTTGGCAAAACGTCTTTTTAGTTAGATATCCCCACCCCTTACATTTGACAAACCGATAAATATTGTCCGGATCAATAATAATGTGGATACTCGTCCGGATAATTCGTTGACGGAAATACGGTCGTTACTTGACGGATTTTTTTCGGTGTACGTGAGTGTGGGGCTATCGTCTTGTGTGGTTTTCTTGTGATTAAATCTTCGTGATTTGAAGCTCATATTTTCAATGGCTCTATTATTATGGCTTGAACCCTTTAAACCTTCTGACTTCTATTTGGCAAAGGGTGTAAACATTTCTCAAAAGTGTTCCTGTCTCTTTAAGGGTGGGGTTTGTTCGGTACCGACGGCGGTCTCCCATCCAAATTTTATGAGTGGACTCTCCTTTTCCCGTGTTATTTGATCACGCACCTGACACTGTGACGGCTTCGGGTAAACGGCTTGCACGATAGCGAATGTAATTTAAACTCTGGCATTTCGTTCCAAGTTCAGGTTTCAATTGGTGATAGTCATAATGCTCAAAGCTGACCTGCTCCGTGGCAAAAATAGTTGCGTATCTTTCGAAGGCACTTTTCCTTGATATTAAGACCCAGACTAAAAACAAACAAAAGATAAAAAAAAATAAATAAAAAAATGAATGATGGTGTATCGAATGCGGAATATAAAAATACGTAGGACCTTGTCACTGAGAAAATTGACATAATGCAATCTTCTAATGCCTTATTAAGAATATATATATATATATATATATATGTATGTATGTATGTATAAAATAATTAGCTTACGCATGCCGTAAAGAGATGGCGTCTTATATGAAATTGCAATTTTTTTTAGTTTTTATTATAAAGTCTTTTACATATGAATCTTATATATATTTTCCCAATTATTATATGCAGTAACAGTAGGGGATCAGTTTATAGAAAATAGATCCCTCACTTTATGCCCAGTAGAGTCCTATATTCTACGATAACGAGGCAGTTTTCAAAGTGAGTTCTTAAATATATTTTTTTCCGATTATTATATTAAATTGTAATAATTCTAAGCGATCAGTTTATTACATGATAACAATAGAAAATTGAACCCTCACTTTATGTCCAATTGTGTCCTATATTCTATGATTACGAGGCAGTTTTCAAACGCAATTTCTTAAATATCTTTCTCCAATCATTATATTAATATGGAATAAATCTGGGGGCTCAATTTATTATATAATATCAATAGAAAATAGAACCCTCACTTTATGCCCAGTAGAGTCCGAGATTCTACGATTACGAGGCAGTTTTCAAACGTAAGTTCTTAAATATCTTTTTCCTATTATTATATTAATATGGAATAAATCTGCGGGATCAATTTATTACATAATATCAATAGAAAATAGAACCCTCACTTTATGTCTATTAGTATTTCTAAGATTGGCAAAATTGTTTAACCGTCGCCTGAAGGAGAAATGCTTCCTAGTCTGTGGAACGTGTCAGCTGTAGGTTCAATTTATAAGAACCCAGGTGAGCACATCTCCGTCGCAATATCGGCGCCTTCAATGTAATGAGCAAATCTTTTGAGGTTATCTTTAACAAGAAGGTTTACAGTCAACTCAACAGTAACAATCTCCTGGGCGACAAACAGTATAGAATTCGTTCCTCTAGATCCACTGCTGATGTCATTATAACTCTCACTGCGCATCGAATCAGTAAAGCGCTTGATAATAAATCAGTCACGAGTGCAATCGCCTCAGATATTTCGAAGGCTTTTGACAAGGGGGTCTGCTGCACAAACTCTTCTGGTAGTGTCATCTCTACTATCAAGTCCTTCCTCTCCGGTAGGTTCATGAAGGTCATTGTTAATGGCCACTCCTCTAACTCACATAAAATCAATGCAGGTGTCCCTCAAGCTCTGTCAACCGCTCTACTCTTTCCCTGCTATATATTAAAGATCAGCCTAAGAACTTTCTCAGATCATTATTAAATATATCTGCAAA
This sequence comes from Acanthosepion lycidas, assembly GCA_963932145.1. NCBI lineage: Eukaryota > Metazoa > Mollusca > Cephalopoda > Sepiida > Sepiidae > Acanthosepion > Acanthosepion lycidas. The sequence continues at coordinate 94,386,243 of OZ010600.1, forward strand.
CGATGACCAGAACGTGAGAGCTGACCTCTCCCCTCTGATCTTGCTCGCACAACCCTATGGGGGAGAGAGCTGTCTTGTAACGTACAACACCTCAAAATCTTGATAAACAACATTTTTGATTTTCCCATTCGGGGTCATTACAAATAGCTTGTTTCCATTCCCAACCCTTGAACAACCAACTTAGAGCTGGCCACGAGAAAAGCAGGGTTCCATCAGAAGAAGTCCAGTTACTTTCAGTGATTGTCTTTGGGATTTATTGATTGATATTGCATAGCTCACTCTCACTGGAAACTGAAGTCATTTAAAATAAAAAGGAAGATCAGGAGGAATTAAGGAGATTCTTGGAATTGAAACTCGTTCCTCGGCCAGTAAGGATCTCTGCTCTCAAGAGATGAGGCCTCTTACTGGCAATTAACCTTCTTTCATTACAAACTTTGGAGGATCCAGATTTCTCAATAGCATAACTGGCACATTTCCTTCTAGTTCCCGCTTGTGTGATTGAATTCCAGGAGGATTCAATGAGTTCAGGAATTCTATTCTATAATTCACTGCCTGCTCTTTTCAACCACCGTGTCAATGGAAAAGTATTTCATGCTTTCTTTTGGAATTCCTTGGAGAAGTTTCCAGTTGATGCTATCCACAGTTAGATTCTTGAGAGCTAATATGGCCCTCTCATAAAGCCACTTTGAATTCATGAAATGATGTTCAATGTTTCGATAAACATGGTTAATTAAGTCTTGGATAGTTGAGATTGAAATTCCACAACCATTTGGGGGTGAAATATCTCTATTTTGGTCCATTTTGATGGTTCCATCGCCAAGCTGCAACAGCAAAGCAACAAATCTTACTGCTTTAAGGTAATCTGTGATTCTAACTCTCATGTTTATTTTCAGGCTGAGTCTTTGAACATGGTTCCAGATGTAAGAAATTTTCAGAGAGTTGTGTCCCTTTAATAGAAAAAGTATGACACACAGATATTTTCGCATTTATTATAAAAAAGAAGAAGATAGATAAATAAGGTGAGATAATTGAAAGTTAGGGAGTTGTCTCGATTTAATTGAAAAAGTGTGACACACAGACATTTTCGCATTTATTATCTAAGATGGGGCTCCTTGCCTGGAACGTCTATTATGAGTCAAGCTCACACCAGGCCTCAAATGCAACTTGTATATATGCCGCATCACTAAAGACGCTGGAAATATAGTCGTAGCAGTTCAGAAAGTACCTGACTCCTCCTACCATGATTGATCTCTAAAAGAGCCATATCAAACCAAAAATGGAGTATTGCTCCCAAATATAGGCCGAACCTGACCAATCCTCACTTTCCGTTGCGCGCCCTTGTGGGTGATGAATTGTTTTCCACGTTTCACCCTCTTCCTGCAGAAGAAACTTTGCTAGCATCAAGCTGCTCTACCTCTATTTTCATGGCAGATTGGTTCTGTCAATGCAGACTTTCACAGCTATGATCCGCCATGCCTCATGCACCGAGTCAACTCCTCCTCATATTCCATTGGTAAGGAGGAAGTACCACCCAGAGAGCTTCTTCTCCAGAACTGTTGCAGTTTGGAATGGACTCCCGAGGGGATGCTTCTCTGATCAAACTTAACCGCTTCATGTTAAGTGTTTACCGTTATCTATCCTACATATCCTTAAAATGTGCAACCTTTGCTCTTTCGATATAACCCCTTACAACATCCCCATTCAGGAACACTCGAACTTGAGGGACTCTTGGGACTTATATTGGGTAAGCAATAACAAAAAATATTCAAAACATTTATATTTTTTATATTATATATATTTTATATATTATATTTTTATATAGAGATTTTTTAATACAAATTTAATTCTGTAACAGGAAATTATCCAATATATATAACTGATTAATTTAAAATTCAATAATGACATAATAATAATAATAATAATAATAATAATAATAATAATAATAATAATAATAATAATAATGACACGTAATAAGGTCTGTAAGATAGAAATTTTATAATTTAGCTGCCGTCACGTTTAAGTTTTTCTATGTAACTTGTAAATAGATAATAAAATTATAATTTAATTATATAATTAAAACAGATAATTTGTTGATAAATTTAATTATCTTATCACATATATACCCCTGACATGCGGATTTTCGCCGCGGGTTAAGTCTTTAAACCTTTTTTTATATTTATTAATTGGCTATATATATATATATATATATATATATATATATATATATATATGTGTGTGTGTGTGTGTGTGTGTGTGTGTGTGTGTGTGTACTTAAGTGCAAAATAGCAGTAATTAAAAACTTTCTAAATAGAGCACGCCAGAATTCATCCTCTCGACTACTCTTCCTCAAAGAACTTAATAATGTTAAACAAACACTAATCAACAACGGCTTCCCTAACCACCTTATAGACCAGCAAATAAGACTATTTCTCCCCAAAGCAAGTAATAACGATAGCGAACACACAGCCAAAAATCACAGACACATTTATTACAAAAACCAAATGCATATTAATTACAAACAAGACGAATCTTCTCTAAGGCATATTATAATAGAAATACACTACCCCAATTGACCCGAATAAAAAAATTAAATTAATTATCTATTATAAAAAATTTAAGATAGCTAACCTTATCCTCAAAAATAACAACACACCAGATAAGTCCAAATTACAAAGAACGAACATTATCTATGAGTTCAAATCTCCCTAAAGGAACTATGTTCCTGATCAAACCGGATTCATAAATAATTACATCGGTTACACAACTACATGCGTATTTAGACGTCTTACGTTACACCTATCTGATCACAGCTCCATTAGAACACATTTAAACACACACACAAACTTATCAGGCTCCATTAAAAACATACTAGTAGAAAACACAAATATAATAACTTCATCCAGTTGTAAAAAAGATTAAAAATAATGGAAGCTTTAATAATAAAGAAAGGCCAACTCTTAACAATATTAACTACGAACAAGACCACAATGTGCTAACCGTATTCGGAAAATAAAAACATCTCTATAACACATTAAGGCATACACATAATGCAGACACTGAATTAAGCTGAAAAATCGAATCATCCTTGATAATGGCTAAAGGTATAGCTGAAAGCACTCGGAAATATAAAACATTTTGACAGTTCTTACACACTCTTTGTCTAGAAAAGAAAGCTCTCGTTCAAACACAAGAAAAATTAAATAAAAAGTTTAACCGTACTACCTTGTCTGTCGTTTTTAATGAAACATGCATGAATATATATATATATATATATATATATATATATATATATATATATATATATATATATATATGTGTGTGTGTGTGTGTGTGTGTGTGTGTGTGTGTGTGTGTGTGTGTGTATAACGGTGGAACAAGCGGATGATGATAACAGCAGATCTTAGCGGATGAAGAGGGCTACGCATGATGGACATTCTATAGAAGGCGCCACTCGAAATTATAACAGAGTCAGCAGCAGTCAGATGCTGTTTCATGACTGGATTCTGCATATCACATTCCATATCTGCCGCAGAGGGATGTAATGAAGGCAAACGTGTGGATCACTTCCTGTCAAGTTGAGATCCACCTTAAACAAATCACGCCATTGACACTTTCTTCTATTCTGATTTTGTTTCGCCTCCAACAAAATCTTGTTGGGAAAAATTTTGGTGAAACTGTAAGCTTCTCGTGCTGAACCTGCACGTTGGCGGCCACCATCATAAAGGAAGCAACCAGTAAAGAACGAATTAAATTCTTGGAAACCAGATAAAGCCGATGATTGGGTATATATATATATATATATATATATATATATATATATATATATTTCAATTATAGGTGCAGTTTAATTTATAATTACATGAATCATTCATACAAAAAATAAATATAGAGGTTAATGATTTAAATGGCGAGAATACATCTTCGCAAACAATTTCAATAAGATACACTAACCGCGAACCTGTATATGAATGATATGATCCCAATCTTAGTGTTGTTGCAAAATTGATTAAGAAAGACGCAGTAGTTTTGGTTATCTCTTTTATTTTCCCAATTATTAAGACAAATATTAGGGTAATTTTATGTAAATGAGTATCAAACACGCTCCGGTACAGTCAATTATATATATATATATCGAAACAGTCTGTCTGTGGATGACGTTATATTGGATCCTGAAATAAATATTAATTTCAGTTGAGCTCTCTAGGGAGTATGTATGGGTTTGTAAACAGTGACTATTATAGCTAATATAGCGAATTGAGTCACTGTCAGTCACTGTCAGTCACTCGTGTTTCTAAAAATAAATACGCTAAAAATCCACCTACATTGCTGCTGTGCGCCGACGGCTTAGTGGCAGAATCTCCGAATGACACCAATTCAGTCGGATTTCGATCCGAACTAGAGGCAACCGGATCTCTAGCACTATGTCTATGACTCACTGATGAGCTGCGAAACAGTCTGTCTGTGGATGACGTTATATATATATATATATATATATATATATATATATATATATATATATATATATATATATATATATATATATATATATATAATCACCCACAGACAAACTGTTTCACTGTATCACAACTCTTCAGTGCTAGACATCCGAGTGATTCAAGCCTGGATCGAAACCCAACCGATTTGGTAACAGTCAGAGATTCTACGCTATCGTTGCACAGCAGAGCGGAAGGTAAATTTTAACGTTTTTACTATGCGAAAGACATCAGTAGGGTTCGATTCGAGTAGAAAAGTATTGCATTAGCAGCAGCAGCCACTGTTTTTAAAAATCACCGCTTCCTCAATGGAATTATTTGGAGTCCATAAATAGTCATCCACAGAGAGACTGTTTCGCTGTACCACAGCTCGTCAGTGTGGCTAGACATCCTATTGCTTTAATCCGGAATCGATATATATATATATATATATATATATATATATATATATATATATATATATATATATGTATATAATAATCGACTCTCCCGTCGAGATTCGACGTATGAAGGTCAAGCAGATCAGTTTTCAGGAAACCAACAGCTCGACACTGGCACATGAGATTTGATTATAGTGGTGAAGGCCTCGTGCAGGACCATCCACACTGGAGGGACGAATACAGAGACCTGGTGCACCGAATGCCACAAGGTTCCCAAACGACCCTCCACAGGTTTTGAATTCAGAGTTGTCCTTCTCCTAGACCAGTTGCCATCCAAGGCTATAGAACCCAGTCTGTCCTGCTATTTTACCCATAGCTGGAGGGAGAAGAAGAGGATTCATACCTTTCCCAAGCGTATTAGCACGTAAGTGAATGTAATGGATTCGACTGGAATTCGAACTCGGCTCTCCGATTCCTCAATCCAAGCCGATATCCATTACTTCACCGTGCCTCCACCGTATATATAATGAAAATATAGTTGTAAGGCATGCTGTATATATGGGTAAAAGTACTCAATGTCAGCGATACAGAGTATGTAAATATAAATATACACACAACACACGTTTTTAGGAGGACCCCGGCAAATATGTGGTACTGTGGTAGATGTTGGTTTGAATGAAGAAGGATAGGTTCTCGTGATGAATGAAGAAATAGAGTGAATGGGTCGCGAGTCGGATTAGCTAGGATAGTCAGTGTTAACCAGCCTTGCCCCATTCGACCTTGTGACACATTAACATGTATGAATGTTAATGATAAACACATGGCCTGAAGATTGCATACAAGCATGGAGTTGACCCCACTGTCCACTTATATATATATATATATATATATATATATATATATATAGGTTAAGTCAAAATTATGTAAACGGAACAGTCTCCACCCGTCCACCAGCACGATTGATGCACAAAACAGTACAATTAAGTGCCTTGACACAGATTTCACGAGGAATGTTTGATATTCCACCTTTTAGTCTGTCTTTGGGTTCTTCAATGTCTCTAACTATTTTGGCTATACACGGGAGTCACGGGGTGTAATTAGCCCATATTTTTTTACAACTCTACAACCGTGTCTGCAAATGCTTACTTACAAATACTGCAAGAGTTTGCCATTGATAAAATACCCCTACAAATCAGACGAGCAGGGTATTTCCAAGAGGATAGTGCACCGCCTCATTTTGTCTGTATTGTTCGCGCTTGTCTCGATCAAAGTTTCCCAAATCGTTGGATAGGTCGTGGCGGACCGTTGGCGTGGCCACCACGCGTCCCTGACACCCTGTGATTTATATATATATATAATATTTTATTATCATATTTTGCATCACCGCCCAAAAATTTTCATGTTTCTGAACTTTCAAAATTGTCCCTCATCATTCGATATTAGATAACATTTGTTTAGTGATGTAAAATATTATAATAATATTTTTCTCTACGTTCTGTTGAGCACTTTTTTTGCTAAAGTAAATGCTAAGAACTGCAGATTCTTAATCTGCCTGTTTCTCTTTATATATATATATATATATATATATATATATATATATATATATATATATATATATATATGTCTTAAAATATTTGTCAGACTTTGTCCATTTCATAATGTGTGACGTCATTTGTCTATATTTGGATACGACATGAGCAGATATGAATGTACGTGAGAAAATCATGAAAAATTGTAGTTTAAAAACAGTAAAATCGACCTTGCTAACCGAAATGCTCCTCTGTGGCAAAATCGATAATAGCACGTCAGGCTATATGACGGTTCCGTATAGGATACAGGTTCGATTCCTGTCGGAGGACGCATGTTTTCTATGAAAATTTCTCGGACATTCAGGCCGGTATATGTTGTTAATACTGTTTAATATAAACAGAGAATTTACTTAAATATTTGTATCTATAAAATAAATGTATAAACATAAAAATGTCTTAAAATAATTGTCGGACTTTGTCCATTTCATAATGTGTGACGTCATTTGTTTACATTTGGATACGCCATGAGCAGATATGAATGTACGTGAGAGAATCATCGAATATTGTAGTTTAAAGACAATAAAATCGACTTTGCTAACCGAACGCTCCTCTGTGGCTCAATCGGTTAAAGGCACGTCAGGCTATATGACGGTTCCGTATAGGATACAGGTTCGATTCCTGTCAGAGGACGCATATTTTCTATGAAAATTTCTCGGACATTCAGGCCGGCAAATGTTGTTTAATACTGTTTATTATAAACAGATCATTTACTTAAATGCTTGTATCTATAAAATATATATCTATCTGAAACTCCCTATGTTATGTATGATGGACTCTTCCGTCCATAATTTTTAAAAGCCGGGAGAGTCCATCATTTATAAAACAAGGATTTAATTTAATCACCTTGTATATAAATTGGTTGGTTGTTGCTGTTTAGCGGCATATCGACACCTCTATGGGTTATTTAATGCCGAAATCTAAATATTCTGTACAGTCAGTACCTAGATGTGTGACCACTTAGAATTCATCGGAATTATTAATCAGAGAGTCGAATTCCAATTCTAGTTCGATTCACTTACGAGCCAATATCCTTTGGAAAGCTATGAATTTACCACTTCTTCCCTACCTATGGCTAATTAGTATATCTTTTATTACTAAAACCATTAGTATCTAAAACAAGTAAAATGTACAAACTAAAAGTATCTGGCTCTAAATAAACTGCAAAGGGTTGGTAAACCATAAAAATACATCAATCAAATAAATATAAATGACTAAAGCACCTACCGTAGTGCCAATGTCAGAAGATTAAATTTTCTAATTAATTTAGTTCAGTCGTTGTTATCAGCCCCATTATTATGGCCTTGTGTCAGATTAGGTTAATCGTATTAAATAGCCAGGCACGAGCGTGCATAAAATAAATGTACACCCACAACGTTCTTTCATAGGCATATATCGAGAAAGAAAACGATAAGACAGGTCTGAAGTGGACTGTAAAGAGCCGATTTAAATTATTTTCCCAACCAGCTCATATCCTGAATGACAAGCGAGAAAATGGAGAAACGCTATCAAATAACCGGGCACCTTTGCGAACAAAAGAAGAAAAATAACAGTTTTCAGTTTAGGGATTTCAGGTGAGAGGAGGCGATGGTAGCCTTACTTCACCGGCAGACGACAAACACTTTCATTGTCATTGTGCAACCGGCGTCTGCTGTCATTCGACATAAAAGATAATAAAGGAAAGTGTGCCGAACGTTTGAGGAAAAACAGAGGCGAAGGAGAGAAGACGAATTGTCTACTGAGACAGAAATTACAAAATTCACTATATCACGAACTGAAATTTAACAATAAACATTAAATATGATCTCATAAAAACAGGAGAAACAGACATATATATATATATATATATATATATATATATATAGTGAGAAGTGTCTGTGTCTATATATATATATATATATATATATATATATATATATATAATTATTTATATATTATATGCGCGGTACTTATTAGAAAGCGCTCAATATCAGAGATAGAGTTAACATATTGGATTTGATTGATGTGAGTTTGTGATCCTGGGTTTCAGCTTTTGCGATCGTCAGACAAACGGCTTTGAAATTTTTCATGTAACAAAAACAGATTATCATTATTGTTTCGTCCGTGTATTAGTTGATATTTTGAAAAGTAATTGTCATCTTTGATAATGGCTTATGTAAACCGAAAGCTTAGATTGGATTTAAACATGTATCAATATGGTGATTTCCTTTCGTCTTTCAATGATAATGTTATTATGCTTATCAGACAATATGAAAGGAACTTACTTAAAATAAATAAACAAAACTTGTCTATATTAGTTAATGAAACATGCATTTATGAATATATATATATATAAATATATATATATATATATATATATATATATATAATAAAAATAGACCACTTTAAGGTTCCATGTAATAAATTATTTCACCACAGCCCTTTTAAAAAGGACTGCGGATCATTAGACTTTACTTCCAAACAAAAAAATTTTGTTTGGAAGTATAGTCTGATGATGCGCAGCTCTTTTAAAAGGATTTGTTAATGAGCCTTGAACTCCATTCTGGACTGTTCTCAAAAGTGAATTTCTGCCTAAGTGTTAATAAAATCATTAGGTTTGGTATGAGAGCTGGTGATAAAAGTTGTGTTGATATATATATATATATATATATATATATATATATATATATATATATATTAATAACATTTTTATTTAAAGAGTATTTTACGTCGCGACACGGAAATTTCTGTTCGGAAACTTAAATTTGTCCCATTATCAAGAGATGTTAGGTAATTTTTGAAGAAAATGATTTACTTTTGAAAACAGAACGGTATTTTACTGAAGAGTTTAAAAAGGAGGGGGGGACAAGATTTCAATATTTTATGGGTATGTCCTGTTTGACCAATCAAAAGACACTTTTTCACTTTTCGGCTTTAGTTTAACTAAAGCAGAAAAGTGAAAAATATATGTTAGAGTTTTGGGGGTGTTATTCATACTTGTCTAGATGAACTGTCATTTTTAGACGTGTTACCATTACTTCCAGTTAATAAATATAATTTTAAGATACAATGAAATAATCATATATATATATATATATATATATATATATATATATATATATATATATATATATGTATATGTATATATATATATATATATATATATATATATATATATATATATATATATATGTTAAGTTTAGGATATTATCTTTTTAATTATTTTTCTATATACTTTGGAACTATCTTAAAGAGGACTACTAGTATAATTAAATCATTTTTATATATATTATATTATTTTGATCCCAAAATACAATATGTTATGGGGTCCACCCCATTTTCTACATAAGTGGACTCTACCAAGTGTACCCAGAGTTACAGTCAGTGAGGGTAGTCGGTAGTCGTATGGAAGTCGGATAGTGAGAGGATATACGGTGAGTGAGAGAATATACGAACGGAGATAGTGTGAGGTAACCTCTTGTAGAAGTCAGTTACAAGCACGTAGACTCTAAGGAAGTCCTATTTCGAGACTGTATATATCTATCTGTATTTGCTACTTACCACGTTCCTAGACTTACTAACAGTATTACTCTTTGTATGATTGTGTAAATACATTTTATTTCTTATATTTAATTATTGCGTTTGTCATTCCTTGGAGACCGAATTCATCTCGGAATCCACAACACAATACTTATTATATTCACTTGGTCATAAGCCATGGCAAAATATGTATCATTATATATAAAATAATGAATGTATAATTGTAATACATAGATATTTTATGAAAAATTCAATTAACTATATTTTAACGTAAACATTACAATGCCTACAAATTGCACTCAGTTTATTCCGCTGATTTAATGGATCATTATTGTTAGGAATCTTAATAATATGCAACTTTTAATGTAAACGCAAGGGACATGAGTCATTTAAGGACTTACAAATTCTCGTTTTTTTTATTATTTAAAATTTTTCTGTGGGGGCTTTATTGATTTCTTTTGAATACCAAACATATTTAGAAAGAGATGTTCGGTTACGGTACGCATTGTAGTTAAAAGAAGAAATATGTTGATTCCACCTTCGTTTAAAAGAGTCTACCAATATAAAATTTCTTAACATCTGGGTTTTCAGTCGATGAAATGGTGCGTTGGTAAAGAATACATTCAGTAAGACATTTATTTTGCAATGGACAAATTAAGGAATTTCTACAGTTACATAATTTATTATTAATATTATTAATAATTCATTTTTAAATTACTATTATTTTTATTTAGGTTTAAGTGTTTATTTAAAATTTTATTATTATTTTTTTATAATTTTTTCTAGATTATTAGTACAACTATAACTTAAGTTTAGCGCATTTTTATTGAAAATCTTGCTAAGATGATTATTACGTGGAAAATGTTTTTCAATCAAAGCAAGAAACTTTTACCCTACCTTACTGGTAACCATTGGTTAAATGTGGGTGTGTACCAAATGATTTTTCTATTTCTACTTTTTTTCCAGTTATTATTACTGTATTTAATATCGGGGCATTTATAGTCACTATTTTAAAAGCATTATTATAAAAGTTACAGCGTTTATAAAATATATCTTCGTTGTTCGTTGGGAGAGTTAATGTGTTGATTGTTTCCTGCTGCTCGCCAAATTTCACCTTTTGAGAATTTGTTGGCCGAAAGGGTCATCTGAATGTAAAAAATAAATAAAAATAATGAATTCCATTATATATATATATATATATATATATATATATATATAAAGTATTATTTTAATATCTATTCTATGGCGGTGTGAAACATCCCGTATAATAGAATTTGAAAATCCAAATGTAAGACAGTAGTACCCAGAAGATCCATTAGGTGAAACCTGGCTCACTGTATATATATATATATATATATATATATATATATATATATATATATATATATATATAGCAATGGGTGAATAGGAATTTATCAAATTTTGCTTTATTCAATGGAATGACAGAATGTTTTGTAGGCGTACAAGATTTAATTTTGGCAAAGGTTTTCCTACGTGGAGCATAATCAGGTTAAAGAACAGTTACTAACATATTTTTCTCTCTCTCTCTTCTCTATCTATCTCAATCTCTTCCTATCTATCTATCTATCTATCTATCTATCTATCTATCTTATAAACTTTCAAAATATCTATTGTCCATCAGACTTGACCAAGCCTTCATAGATGATGGCGAAAGATTATTAAAAGAATGATTACATATACATGATTATATATATATATATATATATATATATATATATATATATATATATATATATATATATATATATATATATACAGACACACACACACACATATATATATATATAATTTATAATTTCCCTGCAAGGAAGGCGGAATATCAGTACTACGTAAGGGGTTACAGGTAGTGAAAGTAAGAGAAAGATGAGGAAAGATGAACGAAATTAAACGAAGGGAATTCCGCAAGTGGAACTGCGATAAAAGGAACTGTTGGAGTGAGTTAAAGTGGCGGTTGAATTTAGCTATTTCAACAGTCAGAGGGTGGGACTTAAATACCAATCGAGTAGCACGCTTAAATTCATGTCGTCGGAGCACCAGGGAAAAAAAGTTCGACCGTGTAGTTGCCATGAAACTTTTATAGAAAAGACAAAAGGAAGCCTCTTCACATCGGTGGCAAAGTGACTGAATTCTGGATTCCTGCTCAGGACCAATTACATTGCAAACCCTTCTTCGGATTTTGTCAAGAATCTCGAAATGAACAGCACAAGCACCAGACCAGATATGGCAGTAGCATTCAATGTGCGGACGAATGGTAGATTTGTAAATGTGCAAGATGGATACCGACGAGAAGAATGAATCCTCTTCTTCACCCTCCAGCTATGGGTAAAATAGCAGGACAGACTGGGTTCTATAGCCTTGGATGGCAACTGATCTAAGAGAAGGACAACTCTGAATTCAAAACCTGCGGAGGGTTGTTTGGGAACCTTGTGGCATTCGGTGCACCAGGTCTCTGTATTCGTCCCTCCAAAAAGTGTGCATGGTCCTGCACGAGGCCTTCACCACTATAATCAAATCTCATGTGCCGGTGTTGGGCTGTCGGTTTCCTGGAAACTGATCTGCTTGACCTTCATACGTCGAATCTCGACGGGAGAGTCGATCATATATATATATATATATATATATATATATATATATATATATATATATATATATATAGGTACTTCTATCGAAACGGCATGCCTATGGTTTCAAATTAATTTTTAAAAATAAAAAATCTTTCTTGAAGCTTTTATTTTAGTTTCAATTCCAACCTAATAGATTGAATTCAGTATTTAACTGATAACTGACATCCATTAAACATGGAACTAGAACAGTCTACTCCAGTGAGCGAAATAAAGGGTTCAGTTCGACATTCCAAATACCTGAAGAAGGGCGGAGCGTACAACGGCCGAAACGTTGTAATAAATATGGCGAAAAAGATGAGGACAATAGTCCGAATAATGTAAATAGTGTACATAATACCTCATCTCAAAAATATAGACAGATACTGAAGGGCCGAAACGTTGTAATAAATATAGCGACAAAGATGAGGACAATAGTCCGAATAATGTAAATAGTGTACCTCATCTCAGAAATATAGACAGATATCACACTCACTGTGCTGGTACAAATTTTGGTATAGCCTAGCACAAAAAAAATAAAAAATAAAAAAATAAGCTAAATAGAATTTGAGGTGGTGAGTTTGAGATAAATTTTAAAGTGAGGATACCTAACTTGAATAGTGGTATTCTAAATGATGACTTTTAAATTTGGTTCGAACACTGGCGAGCCAATGGTACCAATCGGAACGATGCAATGGTGCAAATCGGAAAGAGCCAATGGTACCAATCTCGAAGGAGCCAATGGTACCAATCGGAAGGAGCCAATGGTACCAATCGGAAGGAGCCAATGGTACCAATCGGAAAGAGCCAATGGTACCAATCGGAAGGAGCCAATGGTAATCGGAAGGAGCCAATGGTACCAATCGGAAAGAGCCAATGGTACCAATCGGAAGGACACAAGTTCTTACAAATCGACAAAAGTTAAACACTTTGTACAAATCAAATTCATTAGCAAGAGACTTGGTTATCACTATGGTATAGTTTTCCCATTTATTTTAAAGTTGGTCTGGCATTGTATTATTGGAACTCCCGGGCAATGTCCTTCATTCCGATAATTGAATGTTGGGGGTCTGTTTGTCGACTCTGCCGAAGTACGAGTAGCAATTTGTAAGAAGGAAAAAAAGCCAAACATTACATTCTTGTTTTATTTATTTCTTTGAAAAAAAAAAAGAAAAAGAAAAGAACAAAAATAAATTACATCATGACAGGTGAAATGTTTGTTCAGGTGAGTCATGGGCAGACCGGGGGCACTTGCTAGTTGGGGTTTCTAGATAGAACTCTCCTCTTCCCTCCGTCTCTGTTTCTCAGAATCCGAGTTGGGTGTGCCATGACACTTCTTTTTTTTTATCGTGTTGTTGGTATAACTTACTTAAAACTAACCACCATTGATTTTTGGGCGCTGGGTTCGCTGAAAACAAATAAAAAAATCTCTTATTAATGACGCCCTTATCGTTGGAATGATTTTAAAGCCCTTAATCGTCGTTAATTCCCCAATAAATATATATTAAAAATATAAACCCTTGTGCAAATTAATTGAAACAAAACGAATAATCCTGTTATTATTCTTTTTGTATTTTCCTAATGAGACATGCCCCAGTGTTAGTACTTCGTATGTCCATTCCACGAAATTGTTTCTTGCAGAGTGACCACAGATTCTCGATTGGATTTAAATCAGGAGACTATACGGGACAGTCTATAGTACTTTGATTTTCTCACTAGTAAGACTTGCCATTGTGTTCGTACAACGTTACATTTTTCCTACCCTTCCTTGGAGTAACGTCCATCGAAGACAATGTCCATAGGACAACTAATCGACAGTCAAAACTATAGTGTCTGGGAGCGGAAAAAATATGATACAATCACGGATGACAATATTTTTCAAGGCCAAAAAAATTTCATCATACATTCCGAATATAGATTCATATTACTGCACACCACTGCAAATGACCTAATCTGAAAAAATATATAGAAATCGGTTACACCCTGTTACTCCATCGGGTCTAAAACTGGCCGTATGGTGTAAGAAAGGAAACTAAAGCGGTTGTTTCAATTAATTTGCACAAGGGTGTACTACAAAAAATCTACTATCCTCATGATTAAAGCGTCTCTCACAAATCCCTACGGGGGTCGTTCAAAAAGTCCTAAGCCTTACCAAGAAGAAGTTGAGGAACAAGACAGTTTTCGTCATTTTTTTTTAATATAGTCCCTCTCAACTTGACATCAATGCATTTGATCCAACGGTGTTTTAGACATTGCAATACCATCGCGGAAGAATTTGGCCTCCTGGTCCTCCAAAAACTCCTCTTGAGTTTAGAAAACCGAAAGAAGTCAGATGGCGCTGTCTTGTGAATAAGCGGGGATGAGGTAGCAATTCAAAGCAATCGTTAACTGCTTCAGCTACTGCAACCTGAGTAATGTGATCAGGTGAATTATCCCGGAACAAGAGCTCACCTGTCTTCAGCTTCTCTTTGCGTTCCTCTTGATTGATTCCTTCAGGGGTTTTAATTCGGATGCAGAGTACTATCTATTAATAGTTCTTTTTTTTTCCTTTCTCCAAGTAGGTCTGTCAAGATTACACCTTCAGAATCCCCAAAAACAGAAGCTCTCACCTCCCTAACAGATGCTGGATACTTGAATTTCTTCGGGGATGGAGAGTCAAAGTGTTTCCAATGCATTGAATCTTTGATTCCGATTCGAAACGGTGAACCCAGGTTTCATCTTGAGTCACTAATCTGCGCTGGAAATTCTCTGATGTCAGCCTGGAATCGAGTTCTTGGTATGCCCTAAAACAAAACAAGCAAAAAAAAACAAAGAATCAGTACCTGTCTATATTTCTGAGATGAGGTATTATGTACACTATTTACATTATTCGGACTATTGTCCTCATCTTTGTCGCTATATTTATTACAACATTTCGGCCTTTCTGTATCTGTCTATATGTCTGAGATGAGGTATTATGTACACTATTTACATTATTCCGATTATTGTCCTCATCTTTGTCGCTATATTTATTACAACATTTCGGCCTTTCAGTACCTGTCTATATTTCTGAGATGAGGTATTATGTACACTATTTACATTGTTTGGACTATTGTCCTCATCTTTGTCGCTATATTTATTACAACGTTTTGGCCTTTCAGTATCCGTCTATATTTCTGAGATGAGGTATTATGTACACTATTTACATTATTCGGACTATTGTCCTCATCTTTGTCGCCATATTTATTACAATGTTCCGGCCTTTGTACGCTCCGGCCTTCTTCAGGTGGTTGGAATATCAAACTGAATCCTTTATTTTGCACACTGGAGTAGACTGTTCTAGTTCCACGTGCCATTTCTAATGGATATCATTAGGTTTATAATACCCAGAAATTCATACGCAGATGTCCTGAAGGACAGATGGCACAGTGTATAAAGGCGTTAGTTAGATCCAATGACAGAACCCAAAAAGTGTGAGTTCAATCCCCGTTTAAGGCAGTGGATAACTTGGAGAGGTGGCATTAACAGGAGATAACTGATGACTGTGCGTGAAAGAAGGATTGCTGTCTAAATACTCTATTATATATGTATACGTAGGATTGGTGTAGACGGAATAAATTCCAATATCCCAAAATACTGTTTTTAAAAGAGTGCTCACTACAGACTAGAGCTAATATTATTTATCAAAATTATAACAAACATGTTATAACATCACTACAAAAATAGCCATTTTATTTCAAAACTGTTTGTGTCTTATCAATTGAGGGTGTTGAATGTAGATGTTACACTCAAAACCATTACTTGAAAAGTCACAGAAAGTGTTGAGACCAAATGTCTATTTTTTAGTGTTGTTATAATTTTTAATAAATAAAATTATATATATATATATATATATATATATATATATATATATATATATATATATATATATATATAGAGAGAGAGAGAGAGAGAGAGAGAGAGAGAGAGAGAGAGAGAGAGAGAGAGGGAGAGAGGGCTGAGACATTCAGTAAAAGAATCTCAGTTCAATACTGCCAAGCCCCTCTCACGAGAAGAAATTCCTGAGTCTCCAAGGTTTCGATTGGAAATAAAATTACTCATTCTTGATCTAACTAGCCCCCCCCCCCCCGATGAGGCTGCATATTCTGCCATTAATGTCACCCTTTAATTCTTATCATGCATAGCATTTACTATCAGTACAAGTCTGTTTGGGCCCGATAAATGGTTTCGCTTTCTTTTTGGTATGGAACCCAGTGTGTTTTCTTAAGTCTATTGACTCACCAAAGGCATTAGTCACCCACTTTGCAGAATTAATGAGTACGCCCGAAAGCTTAAACCTTTAATGACGTCCTCTAAAACGTGTTCAATGGAATTGATAAAATCATTCGAAAAAAATCTAGGTCAGGTCAACAAAAAATACATGGAAAATCATTTTCCTATGATGGCATTTCCTGATCAACTTTTATGGCTTCGGTTGACAATTTATCGAATCCAGTTTCCTTGAGCTGATCAAATGATTGGTTTGTGAGGGCGTTGCCATTAGCGCAGGAACATTACAAGAAGGATTGATTTTCTAATTGATTTACACTTCAAAGAACTTATTCTTTTCAGTACTGACCTATTAATTTCGAAAGAATCCTTTGTCTTGTTCATTCTCTGAAGCGTCTTTCGACCATGAATTATATGTTCTAAGGTATAAATATTGTCATTGCTCTAGGAAAGATACGGACGAATATCTTTATCTTATTTATTTCTATCATTATACTTCGGCCAATCCGATTTACTCGTCCTGGGTATGACGATAAACTACATCCGGCAGCAAGACCTCTAATCGGGAGATTGGAGTATTTGACTCTTAATTGCTGTTGTTCGCACATCTACCCTGACCCAAGGCAGCAGCACATGTAACAGTCCAAAGTATGGGTTAATAGTGAATCCCAAATCAACAGTACATTTTATAGTATAATTACTAAAATACATTTTATGATCTACAAAATATATATCTAATAAAACATACTTTTATTCTGAAAGCATAAAATTACGTAAAAAAATTTAGATTTCGGCATTAAATAACCCATAGATGTGTTGATATGCCACCAAACAAAATCAACCAATCAACATCCGATTAACTACCTTTCTCGGATTATCTAAAGAAGAAATATTATTATTATTACATGAATAGTAAATTCATTTCGATTAATAGATTTCGACCGACGCGATCTCCGGTAATCTTAATATTAATTAATCCCTAAATAAAATATATTTATTGTTCCGTGAATTATTCTTGCTAGTATCCTTATCGTTGTTATTTGGATTAGACGTTTCGGTCGGTACGCTCTCCTATATTCCTCAGGTGCGTGCCGTATCCAGTAATCTTCAAAGAGATTATTTTTAATCATTTCACTCCAGGCAAGACAATAAAGCCACTAAGACGCAGGGTCTTACTGAGTATGAAAGAATATAAGATAAAGAAAAAAAAACATTATTAATGAACGAGGACAATAAAAGAACAGCAATTAAGAAAACAGAAGATAACGATTGACATTGCAATTAAATTTTTGAAGAACAAAGTTGACTGGGAAGCAAGAAGCCAGAAGAAATTTCTACAAGCGAGAAAAGAAACTATTAACATAGAACTTACGGTTGTACCTAGTCATTTCAACTGAAAAATGATGAACTCTTGTTGCTAATCTAGTACTCCGTTTAAATTCATAAAGTCTAAAAACCATAGAGCAAATTATATAAAAGGCAGTAGGAAACTATATTACGGCGAAAGTGCCCGAAGCCGAGATGCAAGATTCTGACTTTAAATATGGTAAGTCAGAGTTGAAAATACTATAGTGAACTTGTGTAAATGAATGGCGGAACAAGGTTTAGGAGAAGTAACAAAATGACAAGATTTATTAAGAGCTATGAAAGGACAGGTAATGGTGGAGAGCCGTGATCGCCTACGTCCTGAAGGGACACAGCACATAAAGAAGAAGAAGATTTAAATGCTTCTGTATATCTACAACAGTGTATCGGCTCACAATTGCAGCGCGAACTGAACTGTTCTTTTACATCCCGATATTTATTTTCAGTTTGGGTCAATAAAACCTTTATTGGTCGCTTCATTCCTGCTAACAAAAATACTGCTCAGAAAGGGTAGCGGCAAAAATCTGTACTACATTCGGTTCGTTCCTCATATACTAAGTTTAATAAACTCTTGCTACTGTTGTACATAGCCCTGTTGGAATCGTTCTCACTTCACTATCAATAGTCTGCGAGATTAGCATTTGTCTTGATAAAGTCTCTCAGAGGAGGAAACGCAGAGGCTAAGATAAGTTTCCCTTTTGTCTTTATTCATTAGTTTACTAACCATCTTTTGCAAAACTAAACTTACCTCGATATAGCCCAGTTCCACGACAACAGTAAAGCACTTAGTGAGGACCAAACTCACTGCAAATTGGTCTATGAGATGGGCTTACTAACGACTGGGATAGGGCAAGCGCCATATTAGTTTTTCGAAATAACGCCTGGACTTTGTTTTATTTCCCTATTCTAACGAAGATTGAATGCTTTTATAATTGTACTGTGGAACGTTGATAGAATAAAAGAAATTATGTTGTCTCCTGAACGGCAAAAGAATTCTAATAATACTGAACTGATCGCCTCATTACCTAAAAAAAAAAAAAGTGTTCCCCTGATCTGATTATATGGAAGTCTTGAGGTGCTAAAATGTTTCTTGTCAGGAGGGCGCAGACAAATCTCCCAACCTCATGATTCGATCGTCTCGTCAGTTAATTTTATTGAGTGTGAATTTTCATGGTTATTCTAAAGGGGGACATTTCTTGTTGACAAAATCGAAGAATATTCTACGTCAAATTATATTCGTCATTCGTACTTGACAATAATGTCCGACTGCGATTGTGAGCTCATAATAGACAAAATTTACCATATTCCATCGGCTGCCCACTAAGAACTTACATAATCAAACATTTCGGTTGGAGATTATTCGGAATTCTAGATACTTAACAAGAAATTATAATAAAAAATATTTTCAATGCAATCTTTTTGATATTGCTAATAAAGATGGCAATATGCCGGAAGAATAAATTTAACATAAAAAAAATGCAATATTTAAATTTTAAACATACACACACAGACAGAGGCACACAGACACAAACACACACACGCATATGTGTGCGTGTGTATGCGTGTGTGTGTGTGTGTGGTAAATGCAATATTAGCAACCATTTCCTTCTAAGGAAACATTCGGCATTCATTTACCGAGCAGCCAGTGCAGCTGTCAGTTGGAATTTATAAATCTTTCTTTTCACATAAAAGTCTCGAACTTACGAGGCTATTTCAGAACATGATTCGAGTTTTCAGGTTAATGTTTTGGTTTTGTAGCAACGTGTGGCGTTTGACAAATAGGAGAGACTATTCTATGTTCAGTTTCCTTTTCACCCACTCTAAAATTCTTACAAATGATCCACACACCGAAATAATTAAATGTTTAATATTTACTAATACCACATCTTGTATTTTGATGATGGATTCACTCTAGGTGCCATCCCTGCTTTCATTGCAATTCTAAATCATAGTTTCTTTTTTGGAAAGGTTTATCTTTAGTCCTATTTCTTAGAACACTTGATAGAGGATGTTTTCATTTTTATGATGGATTCAGAGTAGGTGCCATCATTGTTTTCATTCCAGTTCCAGATCATAGTTCCTTTTTTGGAAAGCTTTATCTTCAGTTCTATTTTCTTAGAACACTTTATAGAGGATGTTTTCATTTTGATCATGGATTCAGGGTATGTGCCAACACTGCTTTTATTCTAAATCCAGATTACTGTTTCTGTTTTGGATAGGTTTTTCATGAGTCCTATTTTCTTAGAACACTTGGTAGAAGACGTTGATTTTTTTTGTTCAAGATCATTCTTATCCCAAGTATGAATATCTGCATCGTCGGCATAGCCCCCCCCCCTCACCCATTATCAGAGCATTGACTCCAGGTGGGTGAAGTGGGACCGCTTTATATACAATGGTGAACTGAAATCTTCTAACCTAACCCAGAATGGTTACCAAAAAAAAAAAAAAAAAGTCTGATGTTCGGTCAATTTTTGGCAAGTGGAGTGTATCTAGTACTTTTAAGTAACCAAAGAAATAGATCAAATTTATTCCGATTTTAGAAAGAAAGACAATTTCTTAGTTTAAGACAATTCCACAGATTATATGATATTAAAAAAAAAATAAAATAAAAAAATAAAATAAAATGGCTGTTGGTCGAGTAATCAAAGAATTGGGGGAGTAAAAGAAATAATGGCGCTCAGCGCGCGAAAGAAACACAAACCCAAAGTCTCGTCTGTTTTTCTCATTTTCAAGATAAGCAGCGAAATGGAAGACATAAAAAAATCTTTATTTTTTTAGGAAACAGGGTTTGAAATTCTCTTCTCATCTAAACCCAAATTCTGATTTGTTTCTATCAAGACACACATACCCAGTCTCGTCTACGTCAACGACACACAAAAATGACCGATGTTAGGAATTTCGAAAAATGTTTATCACTTAATGATATATATATATATATATATATATATATATATATATATATATATATATACCCGATGTTTTCTATAACATTTATCAAATTTTCTAGCTTGGCACAAGGCCATAATAGTGTGACACTCACTGATGGTCAAACTCACTGAAATGTCTTCTTTCTAAACATGTGCACGCGAGATGATATTTACTAAGCTAGTGATTGTGATTGTGATTAGGCCCAAATAGTAGAATTCGCTGTGAGGATTGACTTTAACCGTATCATTTTTATAGAGACTTAATAGTGAGTACATCCTCTTTCTTTGTGGTGTTTGTGTCTACATGAGTGAAAATACGTCTTAGTGCATGTATGTGTGTGTGTTTGTGCGTGTATGTATGTGTGTGTGTGTGTCTGTATGTGTGTGTGGATTAGCATATGTGTTTGTGTGTACAGACTCAGATGAACATTCCTTGTATGTGTGGCGCGTCTATTTGTGTCAGTTTGTATCTGTTAGTGTGAGAGTGTGCGTGCGTGTGTGTGGATTAGCATATGTGTCTGTGTGTGCAGACTCAGGTGACTATGTAACATTCCTTGTATGTGAGGCGCGTCTATTTGTGTCAATATGTGTATGTTAGTGTGTGTCTGTTAGAGTGTGTGTGTGTGTGTGTGCGTTTAACCGCGCGCGTGCGTGCGTGTGTGTAGCGTAATTTATACACGTGTGGGTAAATAGTTTTGATTATATATGTACGCGAGTGTGCATGAATGCGTGCTTTGTGTGTTTCTATGTGTGTGTAAGGAGGGGGAGATTTGTGCGCCGGCGTTTGGGTAAATTAAGCAACTAAAGGAAGTCGAGATAAGATACAGATTTCTCATCGGAAAGTAAATGGCGCCTTGCGTAGAGAAAATAAAATAAAGAAACCGGGAGACAATGACCCCTCAAACCCCCCATCATCACCAAAACCACCACCACCACCACCATCACCGTCATTATCAACACCCAAATCACCAACGCCACCACCATAGCCATCGTCATCATCAACACTAATACCACCATTACCATGACCGCCAACACCTACATCACCAAAACCGCCATTATCATCACCACCACCACCACCATTACCATCACCTTCATTATTACGACCAAAGCCACCACCACAAACACTACCACCGAAACCACCACCGAAACCATCACCGCCATTATTACGACTAAAGCCACCACCACAAGCACCACAACTAAAATCACCACCACCACCACTATCGGGATTATCACTACCAAATGCACCACACCAAAAACACCGTCATTATCACCACCAACACTACCCCCATCGCCCCCACCACCACCACCATCACCATCATCATCATTGTCTCTTCCTACAAAAACATTGACCGGCGACATTTTCTGTAGTTCTTTTTCATTCTGTTAGGTAAAATTATAATAAAGATCCTCTTTTGAAATATGCTATCATCAATCTATAATCAGCCTTCTTCTTCTTTTTCTTCTTCTTCTTTTTCTTCTTTTTCTTTTTTCTTCTTTTTCTTTTTTCTTCTTTTTCTTCTTCTTCTTCTTCTTTTTCTTCTTCTTCTTCTTTTTCTTCTTTTTTCTTTCTTCTTTTTCTTTTCTTCTTCTTCTTCTTCTTTTTCTTCTTCTTCTACTACTACTATTACTACTACTACTACTACTTGCTGTTGTAAATGCCTTATCAGGTGTTGAGAACAACGTTTATTTGTGGCAGCCATGAATGGGAATTGCCGGCCTACGGTCAGCCTTCTTTTGCTAAAAGTGTTGTTTTTTTTTTGCCCGTTATATGCTGACTATTCTGAGTTGCCTTGTCAAAGGTTATATCGATGTTTACTTCCTTTGCTTGTCGAAGTGGCAGCCGTGCTGTAGACAAGCCGATGGCGGAGACAGGGCATTGTGGGAAGGTCACCAGTTACAAACAACCGGATCACAATTAACTTCTCCTGACAACCCAATTTCTTCTTCTCAGATTGGACCCAAATTTGTTAACAACAAAGAAAATGCAAAGACATCAACAACAACAACAATAATAATTCCAAGAATAAAACAAAGGCACTGAATGACCTTTGATACTTTTCTTTTCGCCTGAAAATTAATTCTCGTCTCATTTGTGAGTGTGGTCAAGGTATACAAAGTCAATTTTTTTTAAAAACCTTTAATGGCAACGCTAAAAACACAGCCCTGGGGGATGTAATTACTGCATTGATGTCAATAAAGTTACTGTTACATGTTCAGTCATCGTTAAGGGTCTTGAGTAAATGAAATTACTCTCTTCATTTCAAACCGCCATAATGTAGCTTCCTTGTGCTTTCTTTATAAATATTTTTATGGTAATTGCTCTGATGAACTTTCTCTATGGTCCCTAGACGCTATGACTTTAAGCTTAATACTAATTTGGCGGCAAGATCTCATTATTTTAGAGTTGAAATAGCGAGATGTAACCATAACTTCTATGTTAGCACTAACGGTTTCATTTCTCACACTTCTCGCCTGTGGACTCTCCTCCGGCCTCTTCATTTCTAGTAACCTTTGATTTTTAAAAAAATTTAATTCAATGTCAATCGTTATCTTCTGTCTTTTTAATTCAGGCTTTTTTATTGTCCTCTCTCCTTAATAATACTTTTCCTCCTTATATTCTCTTATACGCAGTAGCCCCATACATCTTAGTGGCTTTATTGCCTTGCTTGTAGAGAAAGGATAAAAATAATTATATTATCTGAATAATCATGTAGAAAGTTTACAAGGAAATCTATCGCGAATGATTTTCGACGACAAAATGTTGAATGTTGATTTTCAAGGCAAAAATTTTCTATTTTTATTTACCCTTTCTTACAGTTAAAAAAAAAAAATAACAAACCCATAATCCCTATTCAAGTCTCCATCATTACTAATCTCTCTCTCTCTCTCTCTCTGGCTTTTGCTCTCTGTCGCTATATATACTTATAGGAATAAGTATATATACTTATATGAATAAAGACAAAAAAAAAACTTATATTAACCAACGCGATTCGTCCTTTGTTCAACTTTATCAAGGGAAATGAATAGATTTTATTTTGCAACAATAATTTACATATAAAAATAGTAGAAATTTTAATTTTTAAAAAAACTAAAACTTAAACACTCTCATAAATATACAATCTGATGAATTGAAAAGTCGAGATAAATTATAGAATGGGCGAAGTGATTTAATTTAATGCCTAAAGTCAGTCGATGATTTGTATATATATATATATATATATATATATATATATATATATATATATATTACAAACACACACATATAAATATATATATATATATGTATGTATTTACATTTATTTTTATATATTTTTCAAGTGTATATGTATGTTTGTGTGTGTATGAGTGTGTACGTCAACAGATTTTTTAAAAGTTTAAAATGAATTTAAAAAAATGAAAACTCTTTCTTGATGCATTTATTTTAATTTTAATATCAAGCTAATAGATTAAATTTAATATTTTCAAATAACAAAATACTTTGCTGTGTTTCAAAACTAATTTAAATTGACTGGACGCTGTTTTCGTTTTGAAATAACTAAAGATTAAAATGAACTTTTAAAAATGAAAAATCTTCCGTGTAGCTTTTATTTTGGTTCTAGTTTCAAGCTAATAGATTAAATTTAATATTTCCAATAAGCAAAGTACTTTGCTGTATTTCAAAATTAATTTAAATGCAATATCACCTAACCTTGACACCTTTATTGCAGAATTTTAAAAACATTAAAAATTTCTTATTAAAATTAGCAAAAATGAAAAAAGTTCTCGTAAAAATTCCTTATTCATCGAAAGTCGGGGTAAAAAAAGGTAAAAAAGAATTTTTTTGAAGATTTTCTAAAAGACACATTTGTAAAATAATTTCATTCTTTTTTTAATAAGTCCTGAAAGTTTCATTAAAATTTGACAATTATTTGATTTTTGCCAGAATTCCCAAATTAATGTGTCTTTCACTGCTAGAAAAAACGCTAAATTTTTATTAAGCAAGTAATTACTAAGTATCTATCTATATATCTTTCTATCTATCTATATTTATATTACTGCCAACTAAGACTTTTTACTTAAGTAACGGAATAATATAAGTGACAGATGCCTGTGAAAAGGTTGCTGTTGATAATTTACGGCTAATTTGTTTAAATAATTCACTGGCTATTGTTTGCGTCACAGGGCAATAATTGTAAGTAAAATAATGCACAGAAATAAGTAACAAAGTAATCGTTTAAAGTTCTCTGAATATCGGTGCCTATACTAATAAAGCACTGCGTTATCTATCTATCTATCTATCTATCTATCTATCTATCTATCTATCTAAGTCTGTTCCTATCGATCTATCTACACATCACCATACAATTTTGTGCAATGCTCAGGTATTGCTGTGGAGTCGGAATCTCCAGGGAGCAGGCCGTTCTCCTGTTATCAAAACTGTTCCTCGTCATCCATCTGATAAAGATTTTTATAAGCCCTTACATCATCGCAATTTAGAAATTCTAAAAACAGAAACCTAGGAAAGGTTACTGGTTTAACAAAACAGTTTTCTTATTCATGGTTTATTTTCGTTAAACACTTATCTCTACTCTTTTTTTTTTTTTTTCAAAATAGGAATTTGGAATTTCTTTTTTTTTCAACTTCTTTGAGATTAGTCTAAAAATAGAGCATGTAAAGAGATGACTCGTAGACAAAGTAACCATGGCCGCCTTTTGCAGCAAATCCTATTTTAAAATCTCTCACTGACAATCGGTTGAGTTTCAGATTCACGCTTTGTACTTCAGTGTAGAAGAACAAAAAACTTATCTCCCGACTCTGTGTAAGATGAGTTTCTTAGCGTCCATTGTGTTGTAATCAGCGCCATCTAGCGGTTTGGGGTTGCTTAAATTGAAACACGTGTATTTCTTTGATGTGGGAGTAAGATTATATTTCGATGGCATGTGTCGGAGGGTGGATATACAATAAATCGAGTGAAGAGACTAAAATTATTAGGTGCAAATAAAAAGCTTCTAACCAAGGATTTGTGATCATGTGACTCCTTATCAAGTAATTACAAAGTAACAGATAGAAAATAATAATAATAATAATAATAAAAACCGGAAAAATATCAGGGCTTTTTTTTCATCCCTAAAAGTCCCTTTCACTTTCTCGCAGATATTCTTTCAAACGATCTGCCTAGTGGCTGAGATAGTTGCGTATCACTAGTCACGGTTCGAGTCGCTATTTTGAATGCTTACTTGTTCGATGCCGGCATTTTCGCTGACAGCAAGATGATCGAATTTTCAAATCTAAATTGTTTGTTCATTTAAAATACAACATTTATTACAAAATGTACATCATTGTGAAAATTAATTGAAACAAAATGAATAATTCCGTTATTATTATTATTTTTTCGTATTTTTTTAAAAATAAACATGACCCAGTGTA
The DNA here is from genome assembly GCA_963932145.1 of Acanthosepion lycidas. NCBI lineage: Eukaryota > Metazoa > Mollusca > Cephalopoda > Sepiida > Sepiidae > Acanthosepion > Acanthosepion lycidas. The sequence goes on from OZ010600.1 coordinate 94,412,788, forward strand.
CATATTAGTACTTTTTCTTGCAGATTGATCACAGATTCTAGATTGGATTTCAATCAGAAGATTTTCCAGGCCAGTCTACAGTACTTTGATTTACTCACTAGTAGAGCTTGTCAGTGTGTTCGTGCAGCGTTACAATTTTCGTACGCTTCCTTAGAGTAACGTCCATCGCAGACAATGGTTGCAGGATAACTAATCGACAGTCGAGACAATAGTGTCTGGGCGTGATAAAAATCTGATGCCATCACGGTTGACGCAATATTTTTCAAGGTCAAAAATTATGATCATACACCGCGAAAATAGATTCATATTACTGCACACCACTGCAAATGACCTAATCTGAGCGAAAAAATAGACTGGGTGGTAAACAGGTATTGTTCTTTCGGTAAACAGTGTTTATTTCGTCAATCGGCCTGCGCATTCGAGAAAACTTAATAACGAAAATGTGCACACGGGCAGGATTCGAACTTGCGTCCACCTCAGAAGGAAGAACGATCCTCTTATCCAAGGTACTTTGGTTTAGTCGGCTGTGGAGAACATCGCATTTACCTTAAAAAAGGATATTAGCAGAAATTTTTTAAATTGATATACAGTGTAACCCGGATATGAGAGTTGTCGGGACCGGAGAAGAAGTCTCTTATATCCGGGTTTCTCTTATATCCGGGCTACACTGTACATTAACTTATATAATTTTACGTATATTAATTGCTAATATTAACAGATAGCATTGGCATTTATCACACACACAGATTTATATATATATATATATATATATATATATATATATATATATATATATATATATATATAATCTTTGTGTGTGATAAATGCCAATGCTATCTGTTAATATATATATATATGCTAATATATATATATATATATGCTAATATATATATATATATATATATATATAAAGAAAGAAAGAACAGTAAGATATATAAACCAGTGTTCTTATCGATATTTTTTATTTTTATTTTTACAAAACAGTGCTCAATGTAAATTTACAATGCATAAATATTACAAATTAATTGTTTGAAAATATGTTTTTTTTCGCTACACAGTAATAACCATGTTTCAAAAATGGAAGCTAAAAATTTAATTATATAATTAAACTAAAAGCATTAGTGCCGTTTCATCTTCAACCAAATACTGGAATAACTTATTTTTAAATTTACTGAGTTTTAAATGCACATATAAATTCATAATTTACTGTTTCCAAGGATAGAGAGAAATCCAATCATTTATATATATATATATATATATATATATATATATATATATATATATATATATATATATATATATATTACTTTATTAGCTACTATATTTCTCTAACTCTTTAAATGTCGAATGTATAACTAATTCTAATTTCTATATTTCCATTTTTACACTATATTAATTATATCTTATAATTGTCCCCTGTTCTAAGAACTCTTTTACCTTTTATCACTTATATATCTATATATTTTAGGGTTTTTGAATATAACGTTTATTTTTATGTATTTTAATTATAATTTTATATTTTTTTTAAATATAACTTGTTTTTGATTTAACTTATTTTAAAAGTTCAAAATTTATTTTATTTATTTATTTTTTACTTCTAAATGCATAATTTACTTCTAAATATTTTTTATTCTTTAATAGAATCTATTGATTTTTTATTAAATATACTTTTTAGACATAATTTTACTTAATTTTAATATAAATTAAATAAATATACCATTTTTGATTTATTTCAAAATATCTTTTTTTTTTTACATATAACTTGTCTAGGGACGAGTATTATAAGTAAGATTTTGTATTTTTAAATTTAACCCTATCTATATATTATAAGTTTTTATCTTAAAAAACTTTTTGTTCCTCTCTTAATTTCAAATTAACATTTCATTCTTCATATAATCCCAATTGAATGTCATAAGGTTAATATTCGGGTTAATTAATCCCTTTAAGAATAATACCTTCCACCCTCCCCTTACAACTGAATCATGCCTTTCCACTGACTGAAACATTGATATGGATAAATTTTGTGCTATTTTTTTTGTAGCAATTATCACAGTTAAATTTTTAATTCAGGCATGAACTCAGTCTATACTAGTGTTGAATAAG
>OZ010600.1:94417390-94439890 GCA_963932145.1 Acanthosepion lycidas
CAAATGATAGTGCTGAATCTAGAATAAAGGGTTTTAAAAGGTTCAAATCAATCAAACATCCCTCGCTAGGGGAAACGCTCTTACATAAGCTGCAATGACCAATCAAAATATATGAGAATTTGAAAAACTTGACAACGAACCTTGGTTATAATAATTAATTAATGTTTTAATGTTAGGATTAGACTAAAGTAGAAATCATTCTAATTAATATTAAATTTTACTATAAAACTGAAAATTAAAAATTTCTCTTTTTAAATTTTAAATTTAATCTGTATTAAGTTTAAAATATTATAAAATTATTTAAAGAAACTGAAGAAGAATACATATATTTTGTTATTTATTTTGTTTTAATTGAAAGACAAAAAATTTAGTTAGAATAAATGTTAATCTAATGTTGCTCTGAGCTTCGTTACAACTTAGATACATTTGAAGTTGTGATATGACAAGGGGAGGGTGATATCTTGCAAAAGGCAATGCATACACAATCAGATTATAATACACAAACACGTAGACATGTTTAGCTATATAAAGACGCAAAAACACGATCGAAACAGCAAATAGATGTCCACGACCATTAAAAAAATAAACAAACATATACATACAATGAAAGGCGATCATACACACATACATTAATAAAGGCACACGCATATACACACCAACAAATATTCAAATTTGAAAGTGTTAGTAAACGAATTCAAACATATTATTAAAATATAACTTAGATGGACAAAGATTTATAGATAAAAATGGTTGAATAGATAAAATTTAATATGGGAAGAATAGAAAAACTAATATTCGTCAATGAAAAACGCAAAGAAAAAAAGACACAAAAATATATAGAAATGGATAGAAAAATAAATATATACGCATACACACACACACAAAATTCAAATGTCCAGGCAAAATGTAACAACTAATATATAAAAAAAGAATACTCATAAACACGCAAATATATATATATATATATATATATATATATATATATATATATATATATATATATATATATATATACGCTTGAGTACACATACACGAGTACAAATATATAACAATATGTAAAAAATACATACATACTTATGTGTACACATATTCATCACTACAAATAGAAACATACATAAATATACCTACGCACATACATACACATACACATACACACATATATATACACACATATATGTACATACACATATGCATACACATATACGCATATGCATATATATACACACACACAGAAATAAATATAAATGCACACATACATATACACAAACATATATATATTAATATATATATATATATATATATATATATATATATATACATATATATATATATATATATATATATATATATTATATATATATATATATATATATACATATATATATATATAAAAACCTAAACATATAATAACAATATTATCCAAATGATAATAAAGGGACTATAAAGTCCATACAAGATTAAAATGTAACAAAACACAACTGTTGATTAAGTCCACAAGCAATTTTAAAACCACTATCAAACAAAAGTAGATTATAATTAGCGGAGATAATACATTCCAAAACACTAAGATACACACACACACACACACACACACACACACACACACACACACACACACACACACACACACATACATATATATATATATATATATATATATATATATATATATGTATATATACAAAGATACACACACACACATATATATATATATACACGCACATACGTACATACGTTTTCACACCCTCCATATACAAGTGCATAAATATATAAACAAGCACATATATAAAACCCATCAATACACGTATATATACACAAACATATAACTACAAGTACAAATATATTCATATGTACATACATACACGCAAACATACAAACACACATATACACATACTTGTTTGAATGATTTGAACCTTTTGAAACTCTTTATTCTACATTCAACACCATCATTTGATAAGACATCTGAAGTGTTGAAACAAAATGGCTATTTTGGTAGTGATTTTATAACATATTTATGTTACAATTTTCGAATAAACTATATATATATAGTCGATGGAATGACTGTGGCGAGCAAGATCCTAATGACCGCCCTCTGGAATCTCAAGATTAAATATTTGCTTTAATACATACACTTTTTCGAAGAAAAAATCGTTTCGGCAGATAACTTCTTGAACCTTCCTCACTCAGAAATCACAGATTACTTTTCTTCTTTCTATTCTAATTCCCGCATTAAGAACACAACAGATTACCGAAGGAAAAAAAATGAAATCATTGAAGATCGAACTCATTATTCAGTCGTAATTGTTCTAGAGAGAAAAGCTTGCTAACCGTTACATCACATAGAAGTGCCGAGTGATTTTCCAAGTGTAGCTTAGATGTGGCGCAAGGCCGAAAGTTTAGAGGACCCAGTGAGGATCGAACTCACTATTCAGTCGTAATCGTTCTAGAGGGACAAGCTTGCTAACCATTACACCACGACGAAGTGCCGCAGAAGAATATATGGTTGCTTTATTTGTACGTAGGAATCAGAGAGCCGAGTTCGACTTGCAGTCGGATCCATTACATTTACTTACTTGCTAATACCTTTGGGAAAAGTATGAATCCTCTTCTTCTCCCCCCCGGCTATCGGTAAATAGCAGGACAGATTGTGTTCTATAACTGTGGGAGCCAACTGTCTAGGAGAAGGAAAAATTCGGTATTTAAAACTGGCCTGGTGAGAATTGGGCTCCGTCAGGTTATATTGCCCAAGAAACACCACTTCTACTGTGGCTGCAGTACACGTGGTGACCCTACGACCCTACGGGTGACAGGATAAAAAAAAAATACCCAAATAAGAGAAGGGTGTTTACTGTCCCTGTTTGTTTTTTAATTTAAATATAAAAAAAGCTTTTATGCTATATGGTTTAACACAAGTATTGAATGCAAAGCGTGGGGTGGGGGCGTAATTCTTCTTCACCACGTTTGCATTTAAATTGACTTTCTGTTTTGAAAAGATTAATTCATTCTGACGAAATGATGAATGGTTTTGAAACGAGTGTCACTAACCCTTACATCCTTGTCGAATGTCAAGTCAAAAAATGATACTCGCCAAAGACAGCGTTACCCCCGCCAAAAATGGCTCTTGTTTCTTTCTTTGCTTTTTGTTCTAAAAGAAATTAAAAGTTTCATAGGTCAGATAAGGTAATTTGAGGCAGGGATGATTGATCAGTGCCCTACGCTTTGCTTGGAGGTGGGGTCTGGATGGAGTGAATTGTTTTAGAGCGTTAATTTGTTGTGTAGGGACTTTTTTTTTAGTCGGTATCATCCTCAAGTCTCTCCGTAAAACGTCGATGGAATGACTGTGGCGAGCAAGATCCTAATGACCGCCCTCTGGAATTTCGAGATTAAATATTTGCTTTAATACATACACTTTTTCGAAGAAAAAATCGTTTCGGCAGATTACTTCTTGAACCTTCCTCACTCAGAAATCACATATTACTTTTCTTCTTTCTATTCTAATTCCCGCATTAAGAACACAACAGATTACCGAAGGAAAAAAAATGAAATCATTGAAGATCGAACTCATTATTCAGTCGTAATTGTTCTGGAGAGAAAAGCTTGCTAACCGTTACATCACATAGAAGTGCCGAGTGATTTTCTAAGTGTACCTTAGATGTGGCACAAGGCCGAAAGTGTAGAGCACCAGTGAGGATCGAACTCACCATTCAGTTGTTATTGTTCTAGCGAAACAAGCTTGCTAACCATTACACCACGTAGAAGTGTGGAGTGGTTTTCTAAGAGTAGCTTAGATGTGGCACAAGGCCGAAATTATGGAGCACCTAGTGAGGATCAAACTCACTATTCAGATGTAATTGTTCAAGCGAGACAAGCTTGATAACCATTACACCACGCAGAAGTGGCGCAGAAGAAGAATACTTGGTGGTTTTATTTGTACGTAGGAATCAGAGAGCCGAGTTCAACTTGCAGTCGGATCCATTACATTCACTTACTTGCTAATACTCTTGGGGCAGGTATCAGTCCTCTTCTCCCCTTAGCTATGGGAAAATAGTAATACAGAGTCGGTTCTATAACCTTGGGTGAAAACCGGTCTAGGTGAAAGAATAACTCTGAATTCTAAACTGGAAGATATTTAAGCTCCAAAAATCACTACTTCTATACACATAATGCCCCTACGATCCTAAGGGTCACAGGATGAAAATAAAATAAAATAGAAATAAAATAAATTAAAATAATTGAAAGGTGTTTACTGTCCCTGTTTGTTTCTTAATTTGAATAAAAAAGCTTTTATACTATATGGTTTAACACAAGTATTGAATGCAAAGTGTAGGGATGCATAAATCTTCTTTATCACGTTTACGTTTAAATGTCATTCGGTTTGTCAAGGAAAGTATTATCGAGTTTGTTTGGCGATCTTTGCAAAAAAAAAAAAAAAAAAAGGACGAAAAGAATAATGAAGATGAAGAAGAAAAAAAGAAAAGTGGAAGAAAAGAGACAAATTAAAATGTGAAAATGAACGAAGTAAAGGAAAGAGGGAAGAAAGGACTAACCATCAATTGTCAGAAGACAGAATGCATAGTTGTCAGCAAAATAAACAGCCCAAGATGGGATCTACGAATTTCAGACATCAAAACAAGCACGTATACAAATTTAAATATTTAGGAAGTTTTTTAACAGAAGACGAAAAATATGACCCCGAAATCCGAAGGTGCATTGGGATAGCGAAAGATACCTACCAAAAGCTAAGCAAAGCATTAAGAAACGGGAAAATGTCGTTACAATATCCTTTTTGTTTCCATTTTCATTCGGTACTCTGATTTTCCGTTTGTGGTATGCTCAGCAGCCTTCTGTAGAATCACAGTCGCTATGGCCTCAATTCTTTTCTTCATTTATGAGGAGACTGTCCATCATAGAAAGATTGATTTGACATAGCATTTCAGCACTTTTTCTTTGTTTCTAATGAAACTTTCCTGTTTCTTAATACTTTGTTTAGTTTTTGGAAGGCACTTTTCGCTATTGAAATTCTCCTTCGTCAAGAATGGATGCGTATACACATGCAATGCTCTCTCGTGTAATAACGAAGCGTTATCGATTATAAAACGACGGAACGTATAGTAGCCAGCAAAAGGACCAACCCCGACTATGAATTGGAGACGAAAGCTTAAATATTTAGGAAGGGTTTTAACAGAGGACGAAAAATATGATACCGAAACCCGAAGTCGCATTGGAAACGAAAAAGAAGCTTTTCAAAAGCTGAGCAAAATATTAAGAAACAGGAAAATTACGTTAGAAACAAAGAAAAGAATACTGAACTGTTACTTAATAATGCTTCTCCTATATGACAGTGAGTGCTGGATAATCTCTTCAGAGATGTAGAAGAGACTTGAAGCAAAGGAAGTATGGTTCTACAGAAGGATACTGAGAATAGCATGGATGGAGCATGTAAGCAATGTGGGAGTTTAAAGAAAAACGGAAATAAAAATGTTGCTTATGCATAGAATCAGAAAGCGACATTTGAAATTTCCAGGAGGCATGATGAGGAAAGAAGGCTTAGAAAATTTGACACTCACAGAACATATTGAAGGCAAGAGAGGCTGAGGGAAACAGAAAGTAAGTTATCTAACAAGTTTTTGTAAACGAAGAGCAGAACAAGGAGTGACAGGAATATTATAAAAGGCAAATAGCTACAAAAGATAGGACGTTATGGAGAGTCATGATCGCATAGCTCTTGAAAGGACACAGTAGATAGAAGAAGATAAGCGAAAAAGAGAAAAACACTAACAATAAAACAAAACGAAACAAGACAGAAATAAAATACGACAAAGAAAGTCCTGGAAAAAAAGATTATTGGCTGGAAACATGTCTAGATCTGTCGGATCAGGTTGAGATCATAGACAAAGAACACCATTGGAAAATTCGTAAACTTAAAGAATCAGCACATATGCTAGGCCACAAAAATCTCCTGATCTGACTAAGCATAGAAATGAATACAATATGGGAACCAGTAATAAGGAGTGCCAGAGAAAAGCAGAACTTGGAGAGGGGAACTGATAACATATCCATTAAACATGGCGCGTGGAACTAGAACAGTCTACCCCAGTGAGCGAAATTAAAGGTTCAGTTCCACGTGAAGAAGGCCGGGGCGTACAACGGCCGAAACGTTGTAATAAATATGGCGAAAATATGAGGACACTAGTCCAATATAATGTAAATTGTGTACATAATACCACATCTCAGAAATATAGACAGATGTTCAGTTCGACATACCAACCACCTGAAGAAGGCCGGAGCGTACAACGGCCGAAACATTGCGATAAATATGGCGACAAAGATGAGAACAATAGTCCAAATAATGTAAATAATGTGCATAATACTTCATCTCAGAAATATAGACAGATACTGAAAGGCCAAAACGTTGTAATAGATATGGCGACAAAGATGAGGACAATAGTCCGAATAATTTAAATAGTGTACATAATACCTCTTCTCAGAAATATAGACAGATACTGAAAGGCCAAAACTTTGTAATAAATATGGCAACAAAGATGAGGACAATAGCCCGAATAATGTAAATAATGTACATAATACATTATCTCAGAAATATAGACAGATATCTAGAGTTGTTGGGTTGGTGAATTGTTTTATTTTTGTTTTGCGTTTGTTGCATTGATAGAAATATGATGAAGAAAATCAGAACTTACATTTAAACTAAATAAGTTACAAAATATTGCATTTGAGAAACAACAACTAGTTTTATTAGTATAGTTGTGTTGGTCAGTTCCCGGTTCACTACAAGAATATACTACGATTTCTATTGAGTTCTAATGTTATATATGCATTAGCCGATATTTATATAAGCCCTCATCATTTAGATCTCTTGGTTGACAGTGCGAACAGAGACACACCTGCATACTAATATCAATTACTTTTATTACATTTCGACTGATATGTTTTTTGTTTACCTATTGTAGTATTTGAATGTCGCTTTGTACATTTGTTTCTTTTTCCAAACAAAGAGGAAAGAAAAAGAATAAAATATTAAACGATTCTTAAAAAAAATATTAAAAAAAACTGAAAAAAAAGTCGAAAACTGTAGGATATAATTAACAACGATGAAGAAACGATTCCGAATAATGTGTAGAATTAAGAACATCTTTCTTTTTAGTGCTGTAGACATGAGAATGATTGTCGAAGAGCATAGGGCCCGGAAAAAGAAAGAAAGAAACTATAAAGTTGAAGTTCATCGCGTGGATATTGCACGGAATCGAAGCCAATTTAATTTTAAGAGTTTTAAAGAAAAAGTTCGGCTTTCAGTCCAGTTTGTGTTTAGCTTGAATTTTCCAGATAATGTATTGTTAATATATTTCAATTATTTGAGATTATTTTCATCATCTTTGTTGTTTTTATCCCAATATTTTAGCCGCTGAGAATGACCGAAATGTGAAAAAAAAATGTTTTGAGAGAATGAATAGCCACAACCAGTGCCAGTGCATATTAACCACGACTACCCCCCCACCGACGGGGGAAGGGAAAACTGATTAGGGGCCTCGAGCAGTGCTTTGTAACATTCACTATCTTAACATTTGCTGTTTTCTACCTACATTAATATATATATATATATAGAAAACAGCAAATGTTAAGATAGTGAATGTTACAAAGCACTGCTGTTTTCTACCTACATTATATATATATATATATATATATATATATATATATATATATATATATATATATATATATATATATATAAATAAATGTAGGTAGAAAACAGCAAATGTTAAGATAGTGAATGTTACAAAGCACTGCTCGAGGCCCCTAATCAGTTTTCCCTATATGTGTGTGTGTTAGAAATTAAATTAAGCACAGCTGACTATTAAAGGATGAAAAAATATTGTGGATTTTGATCTCATTCTGGGGTATTTTTTGTTTTTCGTTCAAATTCATGAATTTGCTCATGTTAAATCTCTAAAAAACACTATATAAAATCCACTTTTTTTTTTATCCATAATGTTAAATTTATTCAAATTTTAACAAGAAAAATGCCGAGTAGTTGTTAAAAAATGCAGCAAAATGTTGTTGGTTTATTTAACGTGGAATGATCTATCATGACACGTCTCTAATTTGTATTTAGATACATTGTATTTATTTTTCATTTTTCTAGTTGAATTGTTCAGCTAATGATCCTTTATTGTGCATAAATGTTACAATAAATTGTGTATTTTACCAGCTGTAACAGCAAAATTGCCTAAATTGTGTAACAGTAAAAATTATGCATTCCACAAAATGTTTAATATCTAAAAAACCACTAAATTAATTGTGTTTCTTTTTGCCACGTTTTCAGATAATGCGTTTAGCCATCTTTATACCATTTGTCATAAGAATCACAGAAAAACCCTTTGAAACATTCAGCTAGAAAGAGAACAGGTTAAAATCATTTTGTGTCAGACCCACTGCCTTCCCAACTGAGCAATGATGAGAGTAAAAAGATTATTTAGGTCTTCATTAATGGTACCAACACTTATACACTGGCTTCCATCTTCAAAGTCTATTCAAGAACCATTAAAAGAACGGTGAATATGTTTAAAAAAGAGGGAACAATAGAGAGGAAAACTGGATCAGGAGGTCACAATATCAAGAGGGATCATAATTTTAACTTAGAACTAAAGAAATCAATTAGAAAAGATCCAACTCAATCCTTAAGACGTTTGGCACGTGAGAGATGAGTTTAATCTATGACATTCCAAAGAGCAGTGAAAAAAAGACTTGAAAACGAAATCGTACGTGAAACGTGTGAGGCAACTTGTTACACTAGGACAGAAAGTTAGATGGTTAGAGAAGGTGAAGATCATCTTGAATAAGTTAGAGAATAATCCTGGAATAATAGATCTATATTTGAACTTTATTTCAATACTTCATGAGGTTCCGGTCCTTAGCTACGATTAATTAATGATGAACATGTCATTTTCATTCATGATCGATTTCATCATGATTCTTTTGTGAAGCTTGGAGAGTAATTATACATTCTCATTGCTCAAAGTATTGCCCAATGGTGTTATAAAAACCTCGGAGAATTCCAGTAAGATATCTTTAATCATTTCTAAGATACAATGATTCAGAGCTTAATCTAACAATTGGACAATTTTAGTGCTGCACGATTGGGACAAGGTATGAATCCTCTCCTTCTCCCCTCGCAGCTATGGGTAAATAGCAGGACAGTCAGGGTTCTATAGCCTTGGATGGCAACTGGTCTACCGCAGAGAGAAATGGCAACTTACCGCGGGAAAAAAACAACTCAGTCAGTCATGTATCGAAAGATACATGATCGCGTAAGTGTGTATCACGCATGGCAAAATAACTGACTGACTGACTGACCTTATGGAAATTAAGATATAGTGGAGTGGGGGCGTATCATAGAATCCAGGCGAGCACGGGACCCTTGCACCGGCCCAGGTCACAACATTTTATCTCATAAAGGAAGCCAGGGTGTAGAGTGACTAAACCAACAAAGATGAGGAAACTCGACTGAAAGAATCAATGGGTATTTCTCTTGATTTATTTGCTCGGATTTATTTGATCAACTGATTCAGATTATGTTTCTTTTACGGTCTTTACTCAGTTTACTTCACTTTAGATTTTGATCTGCTTTAGGCTCATGAAAAATGCATGACACATTTGTGCACCCCCCTCCTCCAAAAAAACAACAACTAAAAAAAAAAAAAAAAAATAACACAACAAATAGCGGTCCGTTAACAGTGCTTGAGAATTGGAGATGAATCCACCGCTGTCCAGATGTTGGCCTTTGTGTACGACGAGTCATCACACAACCACGAAGAGGTAATGACCTCTTCGTGATAGTGTGACGGAACAAGATGGCCAGAGAAACGCCAGCGACTCACAAAATCCTCTCCGTTTAGAAAAGAATGAAAAATAACAGCAATGGGGTTGAGAAAAGAATAGTGGCGATTAGAAGAGACTTGCTGATCCGAAGTGGGAGAAGGTGGAGAATGTCTCTCTCTCAGAGCAAATCCTGTAATGAGTAGAGGTTGATAAATGTCACCAGAGAGTGGGATCGAACTTACTGAGATGTAGACAACTCCCTGACAAATTTTTAGTGTAATGCACTTTTTTACAGTTCGGCTGACAGGGAAAAAAAAATGAAAATTTTAAAATAAATAAATAAACTTATAAATAAAAAAGAAATAAAGGGGAAAAAAGAAAAAAGAAACAGAAAATGAAAATAAATATATAAAGAGAAGAATTCGTATCTAAGCCAAAAGAAAAAGGAAAATTATAAAAAGATAATAAATAATAAAAAAATTTATGAAAGATAATAACTAAATATTAAGGAAAATTATAAAAAGATAGTGAAAAGAAAAAAGAAAATTTGTAAAAAAAAGAAGAAAAACGAGGAAAAATGTAAAAGAAAGAAAAAGAAGGAAAAAGAAAAGGGAAGAGAAAAAAAGAGAATCCGAAAAGAAAGAATGAAAGAAAGAAAAAGAAATTTTTGAAATACTTATGATTTAAACCAACTTTTACAGTAAGTAAAAGATTTTTTGAATGACCAGGATTGAGAGCTGGAATCGAGTTATTATGATATTTTATTATATATGACACCGTCATTGTTATGGGACTCAATCGATTTGTTCGTCTTTGGCTTCATGTGTTATAAGGAAATCTTAAAGAGCGAGGAATGCACCTCAATATTAGATTACTAACCATCATTCCACAGCAATCTTTATCAAGGTTAAGTGGCACCCAATGAGGATTGAAAGCACAAAAATTGGGATTTATGAACCCTCAAGTGTTGGTTACCCAGCACGAAACGAAACACTAAGTTACCATTGCTCCATGGTGTGTTGCCATTTACCAGGTTTACTTTAGTCTGGCATAAGGCAAACAAATGTGGAGTTCTCAGTGGAATTGAATGTAATACAGTCGTAATTATTATTTATTAAAGATAATTTAATCTCGCACATAGTTATTGAACATTCAGTGAGGATCGAACCTGCGTTGTGAGATTAGCTTAACGATTAAAACAAATTATGATTTTTGTTTAAAGAAAGAAAATATTAAAGTTGAATAAAGTTCCTGATGAACTTTGTTCGAAGCTTTAAGAAATGAATTTAATTGAAGTTGATCCTCCGTTTCTGCAATTCCTGTATTAACAACACACCTTAGCTTCAACGATTAATAAGTTGTTTGTTGCCACCTTTTTTTTAGAAACACGTATGACGCGTTCAAAATGGATGCATTGATGAAGTTCAAGGGCAGATAACCCCGCAAAACTGATTGAATGAACATCTCGTCCGAAACGTACGCCATTTGCTTTTTCTGACATTGGTTGCATTCTTATTTCACAAATGATCAATTCCGGTGAATTTTCCTCATCCGTCGTTGATTTGGCAGGATTTTTTAAACACTGTAATTATTTCTCCATTCTTTTTCTTCCTCTTCTTTCCGTTAAGCATCATCAAATCTTCCTGATAAATTCGTTATCTTTTCTCTTATATTTTTCTCTTTATTTTGGGCTAGTCTTAGATTAGATTACCCTCGTTTCATTTTCCCCTGATTTTACATCATTCCTTTCCTTAATGTTTTCTTGCGCACCCTCCCTATTTCATACACAAACACTTCCGCTACCAGTGTGTAATATTTGAAAAGAAGAAACTAGCAAATTAGCCAGGCAATTCTAACACAAAGAATTCGGTTTTCACTGAGTGCTACATTATTATGGCATTCTTCCAATTTAATATTAATTTATATTGGATAGCCAGCCATAGAGTAAAGGATAGTGAGTTATTCTTATTATTAAACAAAAAGATCAAGCTAAAAACACGAATCATGTTCTTAAATAGCCTCATCAGATCGAAACTTCCATATGGATGCTATACATGGAGTCAAACTAGTTCAGAAATATCTTAACTGTCCGCTGTATACAACTGCTTTCTAAGATCAATCATTAAAAATGGCTTCGAACGCACGAAGGCTGTACCTCTTAATGAGGAGCATACTTCTACGAACCTTGTGGATTGGCGCTACACAATCATAAACAAAGAACTATACTAAATAACAGAAACTACATCACTTGAGGATTACCAACAGCAGCAAAAACTAAAATGGATGGCACATGTAATTTGAAGATAGAAGGATGATATAATCAAAATACTGACATTCCACGCTACCCCCCCCCCCCACCAAAAAAAATTCGTTAGGTAGGAAACCCCCAACAATACTGGAAAGAGATATATGAGTTAGTGGATTTGAGAAATCTATTTTCTTGAAAAAATCTTTCGTAGAAAGATTTTATAAATTCTATCCAAAAGTAGCAATGGCTGTTCGGTCAATAAATCGCGAATTTTTCCTTATATAATGTCCATTGTTATTATCATGAGATGCAGTCTAACCCACTATTTGAGCCTTGACCCAGACATGATGAGTAAACTGATATGAAATAAATAAAATGTGGACACTTGCTGAAGAACTTGTAGGAAGTCATTGTTGTGAAGCCAAACCTAATTGGGGATTACGCAACTATAGTCTGTACCAGACTAGGCTAGAGTATTATTACCTGCAATAAATATAAAAGTTATATATATATATATATATATATATATATATATATATATATATATATATATATATATATATATATTCTATCACGTCATCCTCCCTCTTTATATATATATATATATATATATATATATATATATATATATATATATATATATGTATATATATATATATATATATATATATTTATTTATATATATCTATATCTATATATATATATATATATATATATATATATATATATATATATATATTCGTGTCAGAAAAAGAAACAGTTGAAAAAATAATACAGATTGTATCCATGTCAATGTTTCAGTGTGACAAAAGACTTTCACAGTTAAATTACTATTTCTGAAAAGAACTCAGATTTAATATTTTAAGGATCCACTTTACTATATATATATATATATATATATATATATATATATATATATATATATATATATATATATATATATATATGTGTATATGTTAAGATATGAGAAATTCGAAACATCCACTTTCACTCTACCACCATTTCTGCCAGAATGGTATCACTGGACAGTAAAATTTATTGTCTGATGATAATGCTCGGCTAGAAACCATAGTAAGATAAAAGTCGCTTTTTTACAATTTTTATATTTTAAATTGTACTACATTTTCGTTTTTTGAACATTGTATTGAGCACTTTTTAAAATTATGCTGTTCTTTTTCAAATTATTATTTTTTGGAGTATATATATATATATATATATATATATATATATATATATATATATATATATATAATACTGGTTGAGGTGAAAAGAGAGACAGGAGATTAAAAGGAAGGAGAGAGAAAAAAAGATGAAGCAAGGGGAAGTGAAACCAAGTAGGGGGAATGAAAGATGAAGTGAAAAGAGAGAAAAAGTCACTAAAAGAAAGAAGAGAGAAAAGAAATGAAATGAAAGAAGAGAGAAGCCAAATATGATGGAGGATAAATGTGAACAGTAAGTGAAAATGTATAAAATGGTGTCGAAAGGTTATAACGACACAGAGAGAAACAGAAACAAAGGTCCATAAAGATTAGGGATGTTGCTTCAGGCGAAAAGAGAATATAGTTGACCCCCATCGACCAAACTTAACGCTGTATGGCTGTCGTAACAAATGGTACTCTTTCAAATTAACGGTTGTGAACCTCAAGTTATCTGTCCACCCACAGGCCAATCGACCAATTCGCTTTTCTGAATAGCGGTTGATTACAAAATAAATTGTTAAATAAATAAAAATCATTCTTTAAAAAAATGAGAGGAGGGCACTTGAATAATCCCGTTTGACAGTATTTAAAAAAATCAGAAAACAAAATATGATGTCCTGCTTTTAAACCAACTGTCAAGAGTTGATTTGACGTGTAATGACGTCTGTTTTCTCCAATTTTATGAATCTAAACTGTTCGATAGTATAAAAAAAGCATGAAATCCTTGCTATTTATGAATATCAACTAAATGAAGCTTTCCTCAGACGAGCAGATATCGAACGAGACTCCGAGCGAGACTTCGAACTGAGGGACAAATTGCTACTTGTTTTCCAGTCATTGTTTCCTTAAAGAAATAACGTTGAATGAGTTTAAAAGTTTCTTTTTTATGGAAAATTTGTAAATCTTTGTCAGTTTATTATTTCAGAGGTTAGAGATTATGTTTGACATCTTTAAGGCTAAAGATTTTCTTCGTTCATTTCCCTTTGAAAGCCGTTTAACGTTCTTACAGAATATTTTAAATTTTGACCATATGACCCTGGATGACGTTAAACAATTTCCTAACAAGCTATGGGAATTTAAATATCTATCGATTTCAGATCAATACTCGTGACGATCCAACTCGCTAAAATATCGATTGGGGTCAAAGAGCTGAGCATTTTAACTGGAAATGGTCAGATGGATTCTTACTAAGAATGATTCTTAATTTGTTATTTTTTTTTTTACTAAACTCAGCTTAATCTGGCGCAAGATTGAAGATTGTACTCACTAAACCGACAGAAAACTATTAAATATCGTGCGAGAGATGGTAACATATCTTGATAGACGTAATAATGATAAATAAATCAAAATTTGTGATTAATTTAGTATCAAAATGTAATGAATCATATTGGGATGATAAGTAGTTTTTGTTATTAATACACTCCAACGGGTGCTCAGGATCGTGTTAACGGCATTCAAAACGAAATGATCTTGGAATTATGACAAGTTTCGAGTCTTTCAATATCATACTTGTTCACCCTAGAGCCCCTATCGAAACAATAGCTATTCTGGTAGGCGATCCTGAAGCAAATCTCCACCAAGCATACAACGGACATATAAATAACTGCCTCTTCTGATCTTGAAATAGCAATCGACAAATCAGAAACGCCATACGTCAGATCATCCTCAGCCAAGGTGAGACAAAAAGAAAACAAACATAATGCTCGTCTTATCCCCCTTAAGTCCAACAAGTAAAAAGACCTACAGTCGCAACGAACTCTACTTGACATAACTGTTAAGTACAATTATTACAGGATTTTATCTGATGCTTTATAATTATTTTTTTTATAATTAATAGCGGGTTTTAATCCACTATTAATTATAAAAATTGTTATTAACCTTTTAGTGCCTGGTCATAGTTGAAAAGTTTGATGAAAATCGGTATTAATTGATAAGTATCATGATAAGTATCTGTAAAGCACATACAAGGTCTAAAATAAAATATCGGGACTAGTGCTATAAAATGAAAACTATAACACATATAAAGTCGGCATGTAATCTCCTTCGAAGTAGACTCTTTCTGAAGCTACACGATTTATCCAGCCTCATTTACATTGATGGTAACATACCTGGAACTCATTTTTTTTGCGATTACGATCAGTTGCCTCGTCACATTCTCTCGTACTGCCTCTAAAACCTAGGATTGCTTAAAACTTCCAAATCCCAAATCCTAGGATTACTGAAAAATCCTTAATCCTAGTAAGTGCTGAAAAATCCCAAATCCTAAATCCAAGGAAGTGCTAAAAAAGCAAATCAAAGATAATAGGATTTTGGAAAATTCTGAAATACTAGGCACTGTGAAAAATCCCAAATCCTAGAATTGCTGAAAAATCCTAAATCCTAAAAAGTGCTGAAAAATCCTAAATCCTAGGAAGTACTGAAAAGTCCTAAATCCTGGGGGATTGCTGTAGAATCTTCAATCCTAAGAAGTGCTGAACAATTCTAAATCTTAAATCCTAGAATTGCTGAAAAATCTTAAATCCTAAAAAGTGCTGAAAAATCCTAAATCCTAGGAGATGCTGGAAAGTCCTAAATCCTGGGATTGCTGTGCAATCCGTAATTCTAAGAAATGCTGAACAATTCTAAATCCTAAATCCTAGGATTGCTGAAAAATCCTAAATCCAAGAAAGTGCTGATAAATCCTTAATCCTAAATCCTAGGATTGCTGAAAAATCCTAAATCCAAGGAAGTGCTGATAAATCCTAAATCCTAGGATTGCTTAAAAATCCTAGATCATAGGATTGCTTAAAAATCCTAAATCCAAAATCCAGGCAAGTGCTGAAAAATCCTATATCAGAAATCCTAGGATTACTGAATAATCCTAAATACAAAACTCTATGTTTTCTGAAAAATCCCAAATACTAGTAAGTACTGAAAAATCCCAAATCCAAAATCTTAGGATTGCTAAGAAATCCTAAATCCGAGGTTTAATGAAATATCCTAATTCCTAAATCCTAGGAAGTGCTGAAAACCCCTAAATCCTAATTCTTAGGATTGCTGAAAAATCCTAAATCCAAGGAAGTGCTGAAAAACTCTAAATCCTAGGTATACTGAAAAATCCTAAATCCAAAACTTTTCGATTGCTGAAAATCCTAAATCCCAGGAAAAGTCATAAATTCTAATTCCTAGGATTTCTGAAAAATCCTAAATCCTAGGATTGCTGAAAAATCCTAAATCCTAGGAAGGGCTGAAAAATCTTAATATTTTAAATTTTTGTTTCGCCAAACTAAATAACATTCCATTCGACTAATGCAAAATCTTTTCAGCGAATTTAATAGTTTCTCTTTTCATTCAACGCGAAATCCTTGCTTGTTCAAATCCTTGCTTGGTCAAATCCTTGCTTGTTAAAATCCTTGCTTGTTCTACAAATTGTTGAGATATGTTCAACCTATTCCTCAGCTTTCAAAAATATTTCGATACATCTTACACTCGATTAACGGACATTTCCCTTGGTATTTTAGTCACCAGTCATTCATTATCATTATGCCTGTTAATTCCTCGGGGAACATAGGGTCACAGCAACACCTCTCCAACGGACGCGACTCCGGGTGATCCTCTTCAGCTCGGCCCACGTCATACAGGCTGCCTTCCCGGGGGATTTTCACCAGCACGCATCGTACAATACAATCTGGAGGACTCTTCCTCGGCTATATCGTTGTTTGAAGATATCATTGTGGTTTCCGTAACAAGCTAGTTTTTAAGTAAGAGAGGTTGTTAGCCTACTGCACAACCCTCCACCAACCTGGAGGATCAGGTTTTGAATTCAGAGTTGTTCTGAACAAGACTATAGAAACCGGGGTCTGTCCTGCTATTTACCCATTGCCGGGGATGGAGAGAACAGAATTATATATATATATATATATATATATATATATATATATATATATATATATATATATATATATATCGCTCCTCCTACCCCAATATAACGCACGCTTAAGAGAGAAATGAAATTAACCCCTCCCTATACTCTACCTTGTCTCTTTAACTACAACACTCAACCCCCCTGTTAAATTACAAATATTACACTACCCATCAATTTTTAATCTCATTTTTTCTTTCATTTCGATGTTGGAAGTGTTACCTGATGATCCGGAGTCCTTTAAAAGGATTTTGGTGAAATAAATTATTGTAATGGTACTTTAAAATGGTCTGTTTTTCATTATATATATATATATATATATATATATATATATATATATATATATATATATATATATATATATATATATTGCCTTTAAATTCCTTGAGGAGCATAGGGCCGCAAGATATCGCTGCGGTTTCTATAACAAGCCAGTTTTTTTTTAAGTCAGTAGATTGTTAGCCTACTGCACAACTCACAACCTGGAGGACCATAGTGTATCTTTCGTCTGGGTCCTACCCCATAGACCTGTTGAGCTTGGTTGAACATGCTAAGGACCGAAGTCCCGCTCATATAGCTCTGGGGTCGGTGAAGCGCGCAAGCCGTCCTACCACGTCAAGACGACACACCATTAAGACGGTAAGTCACCAGTTGTCTTGAGATATTCCTTAAATCACTCAATTTTGTAAAGAATCATACAGTACCAGTCTTTTATTTTTATATATTTTTTTTTATTTATACTGTGATGTTTAATCTGTTCCAGGCCCAGGAGTCACTCAAGCTAGAGGATTACAGAGTAAGCGGCAATAAAACTAAGATATTATTTAATTAGAAAATTGTCCGGTATTTACTGCCAGAGAGGAGTCTTTTTTTAAAAATAATTTTACCCCGAGCAAGTCAATAAAGCCACTAAGAAGTGTGAGTGAATGAGAAAAAATATTAAGTAGAGAGAACGATAAAAGAACAGGAATTAAGGAAAACAGAAGATAACCATGAAAGTGGTTATAGAAAAGGCTCAAGGAAGATAAGTTATGGCGGTAATAAAGGGACTAAAGCTGAGATGCCAGGTCAGGGCCGATAACATTGCAGATTCTTTGGATTTTTATTAACGATCTTTAAATATATAGCAGGGGCAGCAGACCAGGCGTGGCTGCGATATTCAACGAATGGTAGACTTATACGTGTGTAAGATAGACTCTGACAAAAAAAATTGTCTAGTACGACACAGTGAACCAACTTTCCTAGCAGCAGACCTAGAAATTCATTCAATATATTCTTAACACTTCATGTCAGCAGGAAATTTAAATCCAAGAAGGCGCAATGAGTCGGAAATTTAAGATATGTTCATTATATTCTGCACTCTTCATAAATGTTTAGATACCTTTTACACACGATTTAGGGATCATCGGATATTTCCGTTGGTGATTTGTTTAGATTCTCCATCAATTTTGTAAAGAATGATTCAATTTTATATACATATTTCTTTTACAGTAAGGTTCACCCTATACAGGGCTTGGGTGTCACTCGAGGTAGAGGGTAGAGGCACAGTTTATGCGAATAGGTGGGGAAGTTAACGGTTAACGGTTAACGCTAGACTTGAATAGGTTAACATTGTAGCAATCGGGGAAACATCCTCTTGGGAGTTGGTTCCACAGAGTCGTTGTTCTCGAGAAGAAGCTGTTCGAGGGGAACTTCTCACAAATGGAATATGGAGGGAACGTGGGTCGTTTGTTACAATTTAATTGGCATAGCGGATCCTAACCGTGAAGGATAGACCTGGGAGAATGAAGGAATGCCGTTCGTCCGAGCACTTTCCATGGAAGTAGCGATAGAGAAGCGAGAGGTTTGTCACATCCTGATTGTGTGTGTGTGTGTGTGTGTGAGAGAGAGAGAGAGAGAGAGGGGGGTTGGAGGGGGGAAATAATTTATCCCCCCCAAGGACTCGGAGAGGCTTTTGGACTCTATTGAGTAAGAACTGAGCAGCTCCTGCTCAATATATGGCAATAGAACTCCATTTTAGGCCTGACCTGGCTCTTGTAAACGTAGAGTATAACACGAGGTGGTCAGGTAACTGGAGCGTTACGGGGAAGCCGATCATTTTAGCTGCATCTTTAGCGATAGTTCATATGTAAGAGTTCCACTTGAGGTCTAGGTTTAGCCTAAGGCCAAAAAGTATATCAAGGCACGGAGTATCCCCGAGGGGACATCCATTCGTCGTGAATGGGGGCAGTTCGGGATCCAATCGGCGAAGATAGAATATAACTAGTTTTGTTTCCGAAATGTTGAGTATAACCACTTAGTTTTTTCCCCACTGATCCGTTAGAGCAATGTCGGATTAGAGATCAGCTGTTAATCTTTTCTTATCTAGCGTTTTGGTGTTGCATCTATATATCGTGGGATCATCCTTATAGAAATTCACAAATGATCTGGGTGCGATGGCTAAATTGTCACCATTTTATATTTTTAATTTCGCGCATGCGCGTTGTTTGTTTTTATCGCTTGCACAGTTTAGTAAGGTTAGCTGGGCACCGTCTGTGAGAAAAAGAGCGTCATGAGACGCAAGAGACATCATGCTGCACTGCTTGGCATTCGCGCCGGAAGCTCCAATACGAACATTTCAGAGTGTTTAGGTGTCAATCTAAGAACAGTGCAGAGGATCCGGAAAGAGTTTGATGAGTCTAACTGTGATTACGAAGGTGTTTGGAATGATCACTAGCGATGGCGACGTTATACCTTCATTCACAGGGACTCAGACTCAACACAAGCTTACATCAAGTGCTTTGAGGAAGGAGTGCTACCCTGGGTCAAGAGGGTGGCTGCTGAAAGACCCTATGTTTGGCAACAGGATTCTACAGCATGCCACACAAATAGGAGCACCGTCCTGGCTGTCAGGCAATTTCTGCGTCCACATCACCCCTTACATCTAGCCACCTAACACCCCAGACCGCATTATTGATTATTATGTACGTGGCGCATTTGACCAACAAAACAGTGGAATCGGATATTTTCTTACAGCCTTCCCCAGATCAGCTTGGTTTACGGCCACATCACGTCGAAACACCGGTTCCCGTGCGATCATCAAAGTTAAGCAACGTCAAGTCTGGCCAGTACCTCGATGGGTGAGCGTTTGAGAATACTAGGTGCTCTAAGCTTGGATGTGCGGGTGGTGTAATGGATAATGGCTCGGAAATATTAATAAGAGAGGCGAGTTCCAATTCTAGCTAGGGTCGTTATATTCATTTACACGCAAATACCCTTGAGAAAGATATAAATCCACCTCTTCTCCCTCCAGCTATGGGTTAATTAGTAAGACTTGTATGACTAAATCATTATTATCTCCAAAGATCATTCTTGCAATATAAAAATATTTTCTGGTTTTAAAGAACATAAAAATCATCGATAATTGATTCGTTGTCGACGGCTTATCGATGCTTTTTATGTTTTTTAAAACCAGAAAATATTTTTACATTACAAGAATGATTAGTTTTAAGCAATTGATTTTTTTTCAGGATCTCTGACTGATTATTGCTTTTCGTTATCATTTCAAAAATGAAAGTATGTTTAATTTGTAAAATTAATTTTTATAGGCCTTCTAAAACAATTTTGACGATTATAATATGCCGGGTGGATAAGAAAAAAACTCAATTTTGACTTTTGCTTTCACCTAATTTACTGACAAATTTATTTGTTTGTGACAAGGTCAAATACTCAAGTAAATGTTATTTCTAATTATGGCAATAAAATAATTAATAATATTAATTCTCTCTCTTGTCAGCTTACGTATTAAACCTTTTTTTTTTTTTTTTTTTTTTTGCTAAGGTTAATTGAATAAATAAAAGTGAAGAAAATCAAATTCGGAATAACTGATAAAAAGAGAACTAATGAAGGTAGAGGGGAACTTTTGTGTACAACTGTAGATATAAAGAACTACTGATAAATTCTTGATCCAACCAACTTCTCAAGATTAGTAATTTAATGATCAAACATCATTTTGTGTTCAGGGGGAGCGGGTGGGGACTTAAAGAAACCTGACAAGCAATGTGTGCCTTGAAGCTACACGCAATGTAGCTTCAAGCTGATAAGGGAAAATCGCATTAAAGTTTGATTTTTCTGTCATTCTGCCGAGTCAGGCGAATAATTTTTACTATCTATCTATCTATTTATCTATCTATCTATCTATCTATCTATCTATCTATCTATCTATCTATCTATCTATCTATCTCAGTCCACTCATATCTTTCTTTCTTTCTTTCTTTCTTTCTTTCTTTCTTTCTTTCTTAGTTTAAGCATATCTATCTATCTATCTATCTATCTATCTATCTATCTATCTATCTATCTATCTATCTATCCTAGTCTGTTCATATCTATCTATCTATCTATCTATCTATCTATCTATCTATCCTAGTCTGTTCATATCTATCTATCTATCTATCTATTTTTACGCTACTCTTCGACTAATGCATAGCCCAGGAGCCACTCAAGGTAGTTTAAAACTGAAAATGTTGTCTTATAGAATGAGGAATTTTGGATTATAAGTCTATAATTGATATTAAGGTAGAATTGATAACAGGTGGCTCTAGACTTGAAGAGGCTAAGATCTTCATTCTCAGAGAAGCATCCTCTCGGGAGTCTGGGAATGAGTATGATTTCGCTTTGTATACATGACATGTTTCGTGTTTTTATATATGAGGATTAATCATTTTTTTCTAATTATATCACATGATGAATATAACACACAGACACTATATATATATATATATATATTTATATATATAGACATATACCGTATATTTCCATATATATATATATATATATATATATATATATATATATATACCGTATATTTCCATATATATATATATATATATATATATATATATATATATATATATATATATATTATAGTTGTGAATATTATTTTTTATATTAAGCATAAAAGGAGATTACTGCATCATTTAAAATACAAACTATATTATTATAAAAAAAGAATCTAGATCAACGTATTTGGTTTTATGCCTTACTGTAACCATCAATTCATTTCTCTTGTTTAATAAGCTATGGTTATTTAAATGTTTTAAGATGACTAATTTTTCATAAGTTACTTTTATTGCCTTTCCCATTGTAAGATTTAGCTCTTGCCACAATATCCCGCGTAATAATAGTTGTATTACCATCATTCTTTAATTGCCAAAAACGTTTAGAGAGCACAGTGATATTTATGTAATTTATATTGCTTAGAATCATTCGATGATGGTAGAAACGACATTTCCAAGAATTTTCAGTGGAATAAAAATAGAATTTGACATCGTTACTGGAAT